>CM040125.1:55565154-56165154 GCA_022559845.1 Amorphophallus konjac
TTTGTTTATTATATGTCTGTTATTTCTGTTGTTTTCCCACTCCATATATCTGTCAGCATTCCATTGCATACATCCATTCCTCTTTTCTATCTTTTTTTCATTTTTTGAGGATCACCCTTTCCCGATGAAGGAAGGACTCTCCGTTTGGGAATTCCTCTCAACGGACTAGAATCTCCTACACTGGGACCTCCGTAAGTCCCCGACATCGAAGAATTTCCTCTTCGTTCACTGGGCTGGTTGTACCATTGAAGTTCCCCGGAGTTAGTCATTTCATTCGTGGTGAGACGAGAGACCCTAGCTGACACGGCGGTGAAACAAAAATAAACTAGGGTCCCCATTTTGTGTGAACTTCGGATCTCGCTAAAAAATAAAAAAAAATCATCAAAATCAAAACACAAAAAAGGGCGTAAAGGCATCCACTTGTTTGATAATCTCTGCTACCTACTTGCTAGTGTATATTTTTACGTTCTGGGAAAACTGTGAGCATGTCTCACGAGTCTTCTGAGGAAAACCACCCTAGTCGTGGTTTGACAGCCGACCCGCGAGTCTATGCTATGGACTCGGGTCCTTCTCATGACCCCTCGCATGAGGTGCAGGTTATTACCGGGGACACGTCCCCGCCACAGGATATCACTTCCTTACTGGGCGTCCTCGCCAACACGGAGCTTACCTCTGAACAGCTCCGGGCCTTCCAGGCCATTCTAAAAGGGAAATCTGTTTCCCCCACGCCCCAGGAATCAACTCCGGCCATCGCACCTCTCCAAGAGTCCGTGCAGGCCATTCCATCTCCCTCATTGGCGCAAGCCATCCAGTCTCCCTCGCTTCAAGGACAAGCGAGCCAACAACCACCCTCATTCCAGTTCCCGTCACAATCTCAAACTCCCGTTGTTCCCCACACACCGCTTCAGCCAGGGCCAACTGTCGGCGGTCCGACAGCTCCCTCTCATTCTGGGTTCCCCCCTCAAGTCTCCGGGAGACAGTTTCTCCCCCAGTGGCAAGTGCCACCTTCACCTCCAGAGGAGCTCGGCCAATCGCTCCTCAATAGGTTCAACCGCATGGACGAGCAATTTCAAAATCTGAGAAGGATGGTGGACGTGAAAGCCACCCCGGAGGTTGCTTTGCCAATCCTTCCCGTCATTCATCTTCCTCCCTCCGAAATGCCCACGTACCGCAGATACAATGGTACCGGAAACCCCTTCATTCATCTCAAGGATTTTATGTATGAGTCCTCTTACTGGCAAAACGATCAGAGGTCCCTGGCATACCTCTTTCGGAGATCATTGGATGGTCCCGCGCTTGAGTGGTTCTATTCTCTGGAGCCCCGCGAGGCCAAAAATTTTGAAATAGTCCAGAGAAGGTTCTTGCAGAAATATAGGGATAGGGTCGGTCCCTCACTCTCTATTACCGACCTAGTGGCCGAAAAGATGAAACATGACGAGGATTTTGTCCGATATGCTGATAGATGGAAGTCTCTGGCGGAAAGAATAAGGGATACCCTCTCCGAGCCCGAACAAGTGAAGATGATTGTGTCTAATGCAACCCCACAGTTCAGACACGTCCTGGCCATGAATAAACTTACTACAATGGAGGAACTCTATGAAAGGGCCCGATACATCCAAACCCAGCTAAAAGACTCCCCCATCATGAACATGTTTGAGTCGCCGAAACCCAAAGTGGTCAGAAAGACAGGCGCTGGTGTCCCGGGCGGAGCCACAGAAGGGGTCGTAACAAATGAGCAAGTCAGTGCGGTCAACAATGCCAACTATGCAGTCAACCCAAGGCCTCCACAAATGCCCCGACTTCCCCTTCAACCAGGTCCTTTCCCTCTCCGTCCTCCACCCCAAAATAATCCACCCCAGAATAATATGCCTCCATTACGCCAACCCCAGCAACAACAACCACAACCTCAGCAACAACAACCACCACTTCAGTACAACCAAGTTCCACCCCCGGGGAACTATGGTCCCCAACAGCAACAAAGGAGGCCGCTCGGTCCCAAGAGAGCCTACTATCCACCATTGCCAGAAACCTTAGCAGACATTTTTAATGCCCTCATGGCACCAAACCAACTCTCCCTACCCAGAGAAAGGCCCGCGTGGCCCCCGAATGTTGATACCTCCAAATACTGCGTCTACCACAGGCAGCCGGGACACACAGTGGATTACTGCTTCCATTTCAAAGATTACATCCATGATATGAATGATGAACATCAAATAGATTGGGATGAGATGAGACGGTACGTCGCGGCTCTCAAGGCTAGGAGACCTCCTCAGAGGCCACAGCAGCAGTTACAACAGCAGCAGCAGCAACAACCACAACAACAACAGCAGCCTCAGTAGGCCCCACAGCAACAGCCCGACATGGGAATAATCCAGAATCTATTACCGGAGCACCAACAGCCCAATCATCAGGTTAACCCCATCTCCTCCTTCCCGGAAGTCGGGAGAGAGCAGGTGTGGCACCAGGAAAGTACCTCCATTCTTTCTACCTCCAACCCTATCGTCATGCACCCCCCTCACCTTGCCCGGGTAGCACCTCTCTCTCATCAACCCGCGTCAGTATCGCCTTCACCATTTCCACTACCATTACGCCCTCTCATCCGCACCCCGACCTCCTATCAACCGACACTCTCTACTACGCCTTCACACCCTCTCATCTTCTCTCATTCCCCCACTTTACCATCCACCTCTACCGCATTTACCCCTACGCCTTCTAAACCCCTTATCATCCGTCAACCATACATAACCCCGTCTTTCTCCACCACATCACCACTAATGCCTTCAAAACCACTCTTCACCCACCATCCACCTCAAAACCTTTACCCGTTTCAAACCTTACCTCTACCTCCACCTTCCAAACCCCTTATCCTTCATAATCCGCGCGATATCTCCTCTACCTCCGCCATGCCGCTACCTAACAAACCCCTCATCAGAATCCCTGCTCCCATCATCACCCCTGCTTCATCAACCATTCCTCCACCACTACCCCTCAAACCTCTGTTAAAACCCACTGCTACCCCCACAGAGGTACAAAAGCCGCAGGCAATGGTACTCCGGAGTGGAAGGATTTTCCACAGGGTTTTCCCCCACAACAGTCAGAATCCCGAGCAATCTCAGCCAGAGAAGGATGATGCAGAACAACTAGAAAGAGCTATCCCTGGAACACAGTATGACCTATTAAAACATTTGGACAAGACGCCTGCTCGGATCTCCATCCTGGAACTACTTCAAAGATCCACATCCCACCAGGCGGCCTTGATGGAATATCTTCAAAAGGTCATGGTTAATGAAGACCTCCCCGTGGAGAAGATTTCGACCGTCCTGACCCCAACAGACACACAACCAGCTATCATGTTTCACAACTACGAGCTCGCTCCCAAGGAAGCTCGGAAATATGCACTGTGCATTACAATAAAAATCAATGGGGTATCCATAAACCCGTGTCTTGTGGACACGGGTGCGTCCATAAATGTAATCTTCATGAGCACTCTTCAGTTGTGTGGAGTCAACGAGGAACAAATAAGACCTTCCTCGATCACGGTCACGGCTAATGACAATAGCAAAAGGCCGCCACAGGGGATGATTATTCTGAAGGCAGAACTAGGCCCCATGTCAATTCCCACGGAATTCCATGTCCTCGACATGGACCCAACATTCAAGGCTATACTGGGTCGCCCTTACATTGAAGCCATGGACGCTGTGCCTTCCACCAACCATCAGTGCCTGAAATTTCCTTACAATGGGAGAATTATTAAAGTGGTCAGTACACCTGTCCTTCACACAGTGGATGCTATCAACACCTCTCTGCCTTCTGTTTGGCCGTCTCATCGGACCATATTGTCACTACTGGACGTACGTGATCCATCTCATGTTCCACTAGCACCAAAGGAGCCGGTCAGGGCAACCACAACATCACGTCTCCCTTTTCACTCCAAAGGTTGGGAGATTATGAGGAATATCGGCTATCAACAAGGAAAAGGTCTGGGCGCACAGTTACAGGGTATGCTCAAACCGCCAAAGGAAATTTGGCCGAACCGCAGGTTTGGCCTAGGCTTCAAAGGACCGTTCAAGGCAGATTGGAAGCCCCTCACGTGGACTCTATCAAACCACTTCAACAGAGGGCCCATTGTTCAGATGGGAGATCACCCACGGGAAGCATATGGGGGATCACATGCTGTATATTTGGCTGAAAAATGTCCGAAGATCACCAAAAGAGGCAAGATTAAAGATCCGGAATGCGAGTGGGACAAATGGTTCGACATACGGGACATTTCCATTGCACTGGAAAGGATGTTCTCATCTCCGCAGCTTGAAGGACCACCATTGATCTCCGAAATACCAGAGAATATTACCACTCTTGCCAAGGTTCCAAACTATCCTCGTCCTCGCCAGAAGGACTCTGTCATCGACGGATCTTCATCCGTCCTCAACATTGCCGTCGACGGCTCACTAGCCGCCATCCTCTCCATCCACTCGTCTCAGCCTTTGCTGATATCATCTTCCTGGGCCAGACAACTGTCTGATGATCTTCCCAGGTCCCCTTCTTTGCTTACATACCTACGCGGGCTTTTCAACCCGCGCCAGGTCTCCAACCATGATCTGCTCTATGAGCCTCACAATCCTCTAGCCATAACCCCTTTTCTCTCTCCTCCAATCTCTTTTCACTGCTTTGTCATTAAAAATGAAAACGAAAAAAAACGTCAATTTTCAAACTCCCCAACAACACATCTTCGTTGAGGAAACCTCCTACATCTCCCACGGGTGCGTACCGCCTTGCGGACCACCCGTCCAAGGTCCGATGAGCGACCTTTTCTAACCCTCCTCTGAGGGGTCTTCTCCTGTACATTCTACACCATCCTCTTCATCTTCCTCTTCTTGTGTAAATAATGTCAGTCAATCTAGGAATGATAGGCCAAGGGTAGTACCTAGGAAGAAATCCAAGGGTAGGCAGATCCCTCGTCGATTCCTTCTGGATTTGGCCGCCAGGTGTCAGGCCCTTCTTGTCATTCCCCAGTTGTTAGAAAATCCCATCCAGCTACCCGAAATAGAATGCGAGGGCGACTGTGCATCTGATGAAGGGTATGGAGTCTACGAGATCACGGATGAAGAATGCCCCACTGAAGATGAGGGTGAAGAATATGAGGATGCGGCGGGCGCATACGCTAGTGGAATGAGGAGATTCGACGAGCCGTCAACCGCCGTAGAAGAGTCCACCAAAGAAGTCAACTTGGGAACTGAGGAAGATCCTAGGATCATCCTCATAAGTGACAACCTACCACCCTCTGAAGAAGAGGCATTAATTGAGGTTCTCAAGGAATATAAGGACACGTTTGCATGGAGCTACGAGGATATGCCGGGTCTGGATTCAACCTTGGTCGAACACCGTTTAACCCTAAAGCCAGGGTCCATCTCGGTAAAACAAAGGTTAAGGCGTTTCCACCCTCAGATGGCTTTGAAAATGAAGGAAGAGGTCGATAAGCTCCACAAAGCCAGGTTCATTAGAGTCGTCCTTTATCCTCAATGGGTGGCGAACATTGTCCCGGTCATGAAAAAAGATGGGAAAGTCACGATTTGCATCGACTTCCGGGACCTTAACCGCGCGTGTCCAAAGGATGATTTTCCCTTACCTCACATTGATGTGCTGATTGATAACACGGAAGGCTACGAAACCCTCTCTTTCATGGATGGATTTTCAGGATACAATCAAATTCGTTTGGCAGAAGAGGATCATGAAAAGACGTCATTCACTACCCCTTGGGGAACATATTGTTACGTGGTCATGCCGTTTGGGTTAAAGAATGCTGGAGCTACTTACCAAAGAGCGATGATGGCCATATTTCATGACATGATGCACATATATCTGGAAGTGTATGTGGATGACTTATTGGTGAAATCAAGGACCAGGGTGGAACATCCAGAAGTTTTGGCTAAGGTCTTGCAAAGGTCAAGAAAGTTCCAATTGAAAATGAACCCGAAAAAGTGTGTGTTTGGTGTGTCGTCGGGTAAATTACTGGGGTTCATTGTGAGTAAAAGAGGGATCGAGATTGATCCCGACAAAGCCAAGGCTATCAGGGATATGCCACCTCCCAAGAATTTGAGGGAAGTCCGAGGTTTAATCGGGAGGTTGCAGTTTATTCGTCGGTTTGTGTCTCAACATTCACAAAGGTGTAGACCTCTCTACGAGTTGACCAAGCCAGGAGTAGAATTCCACTGAAATTCTAAATGTCAGAAAGCTTTTGAAGGGTTGAAGGAATATCTGGCTAGTCCACCCGTTCTCATTCCACCCAAACCAGAAAAACCTCTGATCCTTTACGTCTCAGTCTTGGATGACTCCGTGGGAGCCGTCCTCGCACAAGCTGATGAAGAAGGCAAGGAACGGGCAACCTATTACTTGTCCAAACTTCTCAATCCCTGTGAGCAGAAGTACACCGTCATGGAGAAAACCTGTGCTGCCCTCGTTTGGGTAGTGCAGAAATTGAAGCACTACTTCTTGGCTCACGAAGTCCACTTGATTGCTCGAATGAATCCTATCAAATTCCTTCTGGAGAAAGCCGTCCTTACGGATAGGCTAGCACGCTGGTAAAGTTTTCTCTCTCAGTTCGACATCACCTATATCCAGCAAAAGGCGATTAAAGGCTATGCCATAGCCGAGCATCTCGCTCACCATCCTCTTCCCAAGTTCGATCCTGTCCAATCAGAGTTTCCAGATGAGGAACTAATGTCCGTCAACCAATCAGATGAGCCAATGTGGACACTATATTTTGATGGAGCTCTGAATTCTCAAGGGAGAGGAATCGGCATCGCCCTCCTGTCGCCTGAAGGCCTCACATTCCCACTGGCATACCAGCTCAAATTTCTAGTCACCAACAATATAGCTGAATATGAAGCCCTTCTAGCTGGCCTAGAACTCGCTCATTCTTTTCGTGTCACTGAGTTGCGAGTCGTAGGTGATAGTCAACTCATCCTTCGCCAGGTGCTCACTAAATATCGCACTCGCGATCCCAAACTCAAGCCATACCAAGAACTCACTGCTGCCTTTGCCAAACTGTTCGCCAAACTGATCTTTATTCATGTCCCTCATCATCAGAATATTCTCGCCGATGCCCTCACCTCGTTGGCATCATCCATAAGGTTTCCTCTAGGAAGATGGTTTAAGTCCATTTCCATCTACAAACTTCATGCTCCTGCAATCGATGATGCTTCCTACGTAAATATCAAAGACAGGATAGCAAGGAAGATCCTGCAGGAAAATATCCTTGAAAAGAGAGAAATCATGTTGGCAGAGGCCGAAGAAGAACTGGCTGATCAAGAGAAACCATGGTTCTATGAAATCGTCAAATACTGCCAAGATCAGTCTTATCCTGAAGGGGCCACCACAGAGGATAAGAAAGCCATAAGAAGGGTGGCTCAGAAATACACATTGGTTGGAGGTCTACTCTATAGGAGGAGCCTTACTGGTATTCTGTTAAGATGTCTTGGTGACGATGAGGTTTGGAAATGTGTTGAAGAGACGCACTCGGGTGTGTGCGGTGGCCACGTGAATAGTCAGATGCTCGCCAAGAAGATCATTCGTCAAGGCTTTTATTGGCCCACTATGGAAGAGGATTGTGCTATCTATGTCCGTAGGTATGTCAAGTGTCAACTTCACGCTGATAAAATCCATTCACCATCTTCCTCACTTCATCCAATATCATCCCCATGGCCTTTCTCCATGTGGGCATTCGACATCATTGGTCCCCTAGGTGATCCCAATTCCCTCACCAAGTAGAAATCTTTCATCCTTACTGCGACAGAATACTTCACCAAATGGGCCGAAGCCGAAGCTTACGCGGAAATCAAGGCGTCAACAGTCTGCAAGTTCATCATGAAGAACATTCTCGCCAGATTCGGCATCCCAAGCACGATCGTCACCGACAATGGGCCACAATTCATTTCTCAGGACCTACAGGACCTGTGCAAAAAGTACGCAATTGCATTGCATCATTCATCGCCATATTACCCACAAGGTAACGGCCAAGCGGAGGCCACCAATAAAACATTGCTCAAAATCGTCAAAAAAACCTGCGAGTCTAGTAAGTTTTCAGACTGGCTAGAAAAGCTTATCGAAGCTCTATGGGCCTATCGCACTTCAATCCGTACCCCCACCGGGCAGACTCCATTTGCCCTTACTTATGGTATGGAAGCGGTAGTCCCGTACGAGACTCTGATCCCTTCTCTTAGGGTACAATTGGACGAGGAATTTCCCCTCGACGATCGTCGTAATTCACTCCTCGCCCAGTTGGAACTCTTGGATGAGAAGCGGCTGGCCGCTGCCGAACACGCGCATGTGTATCAAAATAGACTCGCTCGCTTTTACCAAAAGAAAGTCGTTGAGAGAAAATTCAAAGTCGGTGAGATGGTCGTAAAAAGAATTTTTGTCAAACCTGGAGGGCCGCGTTCTAAACTCCAACCCAATTGGGAAGGTCCATTTGTAATTCAAGCCGTGTACCCTGGCAACGCCTACAAGCTAGTCAACGCCGAAGGGGCCGAGTTATCCCACCCTTGGAATGGGCTTTATCTTAAGAAATACTACCCTTAGCATAAAACAAAAAAAATGATGAAAAGATAAAAAACATCAAAAACAAAGAAATATTGAAAACCACTAAAAATATGGAAAATTCAAAATGCCGATGCCTGGCAGCCACCATGTAGTTAAGTCCCTGCATCTAACCTTCATGTTAGGATAGGGCCCATTAAAGACTGGTAGGTCTCAGGCCTTGGTTTGCCAGAACTGTGGAGACCCCTGTCCGGCCAGTTCGGCATATGCCCCCTCAAAAGAAGACAACATGTATACACATCTGTGTTATAAAAAAATTGATAGCATCGCTTATGGTAGGGCATCACTCAAAAGGTCTCCAAGAAAGCTCAAATCTTTATTCTCTTCTTCTCGACCGAATGACACAGCCGGTGCCCTTAAAACGCTGAGCATGGGAAACACGAACACAACCCCTAGGGTAAGAGTAGGGCCGAATTCCTCGAGCATGGGTCAGAGCACGAGAAGAGGGCAGTGTCCCGTAGGCATCCAAGATGGATTCCATAATGATAAAATACTATGTCCCTCGCAAAAATCTGTCAAGAAAAAAAAAATCAGAAAAGAAGAACAAAATCAAAGTCATGTGAAAAGCCTGGTCGTAACCGTGCATGATCCCAATAATGAAACCCCTTTGACTGAAATTCAAATTATACACAAAAGGGGTCATGAGATATAAATGCTCAAGATTTGGTCTGAAGTTGCCCGAAAGGGGAAGTAGTGCGCCCCTACTGGCTAGCTGGGTTAACAGTTTTGTCGGTCCTCTCAGGAGGTTACCCCCTATATTCTTCCTTCTTCCCCTGAAGATCAAAGCTCAATGGAGTTCCCAAAGGGTGAAACTCGCCAAAGCCTGCAACATCCTTTTAACACAAACATATGGTTGTCCATTTTGAAAAGTAGAAGCCGTTGTCGTGAAGGAGTCTCTGTGTTTCTGGCCGGTCAAGACCTTTGTCTACCATCTTAATGCCTTCTTAGTCTAATCTCGGGCTTAGAGCAATACAAGCGCGTCACCTACGGGTGCGACGGCGTCTGATTCCGGGTCATAGTCGCACGGTTGGTCGTTAGGGTTCCAGGGTGTTCCATCTTATACCATCTAGAGTTGTGAGGAAACAGACCCGGGTCGGGCAAATCATTTACCTCAAACACCTTTTGGGTGAATCCCTGTGGTCGGAAGCAACTGGGAGCCTAGGCATGGCATGACAGTATTGTCATCAGGGTAAGTCTTAGCCGGCGGGATCATCATTCGAGGGGTCTAGAGGCCCAAATCAACCTAGATGTGCACTTAGGATACCTGGGAGGTTAGTAAGAAACCCGTGTTCTCACAAAGGTTAGGTGCCATTTGGGTGCTTGCCGGGCGTTAGCAATAAAATTTTTTTTTGATAAAAGCACAAAAAAAATGGAAAAGAGAAATGTACATATTTGCAAGCAAAAAAATCTTTTTATGATAAAACAAAAAAATATCAAATATAAAAAAAGAAAACAAATCAATTTTGCATGATTACATTTACGTGCAGCATCTCACTTTTAATACCGCTTGCATTCGTGTGCTTGCCTGTCGCATTTATCATCACCGCATCTTTCCCTTGCCTTCGTTAAATAAAGGCTTGGCCCCTTGACCAGTTATCAAGGACAGTCACAGTGACCATTTGTTTATTGAGCAAGGGGCAAAGTCAGAATAGAAATTATGATTTGTTTGTTTCAGTGATATGTGCAGGGATTCATGCAACTGAAGCAAAGGTGAAAAACAAACAAACCGAACCTTGTATTTTATTCAAAAAACCAAAAAAATTACATCAAGTTCCGCCCTCTCTCTCTGCATTACTCGTCCCACTACTCTCCAGGCAAAACGCTCTCAAAGGTGCTACCCAACTACGAAAGGCGGTACTCCTACCGCTCTGTACTCCCCTTCCTATTCCCACATCCCGGCGTTGATCCACGGAAGCAGCAGAGAAGCTACCAACACGAAAGCCGCGCTCTCGTGCTCTTCGGTAGCGCTCCTCACCATCCCTCAGCCACTGTTCAGCAAGACCAAGGCTGATTCGGAGTTCGAATAGTTGGGCCTCCATGGCCCTTCGTTCCTCCCTTTCAGCCAAACTGTTGGCTCTTTCTCTCTCTGCGTCTCTTTCTCTCTCTACCCGTTCTCTCTCACGGTCTTGCCTCTCCAACTGGAGAGTGATCCTCAGTTCCATAGCATCCCTGGAAGAGTCGTCATCAGGATGACGCCGCAGTTCCCTCTCCAGTTCTGCTATCCTAGCCTCCTTCTGCGCAGCTTGGGCAAGCGCTTCTTCCGTCTCCTTTTCCTGCCGAGTGTACCATCTCAGATACGCGATAAGGCGTAAACAAAGAGAACTCAACGCTGAAACTTTTACCTGTATACGGAGCATCCCTTCTTCCTCCGCAGCACACTGCGTGGCGTGAGCAAGTTACTCATGAAGCAAGTTAAGTTCAGAGGTAGGAATCCACAAGCTGGAGGAGGTACCACCTACTCCCGTCGCTGGGGAAGCCGCGCCAATCTGGGCATGCTACGACCGCGTGAATTAGCAGCCAACATCTGGAATCGGGGGTTTTAATTAGGAACGTACTGTACACCTACCAAGGCACTCGTAGCTCCGCGGGCATCGCCCAACTGTTGTTCCATCTCTGCCAAGCGAGTTCGTAAATTCGCTATCATGGCATCCCGGACACCCTGCAGCCATACGAGTCAGCATTTCCACCAGAAAACCAAGAAAAGGGAGAAAGAAGAAAAGAGAAAAAGGGGAAACCTACCTCCGCAAGTCCCCGGGGTTGGAGCCGCTCTACGTACTTTGTCCTATATAGACGCAAGTAGTCCTCGCTATCCCGCGCCTGTGATTCTACAATCATGCCACCCCGTTGCCAATCTTCGTACTGTTCGGGGAATCGCACGCGCCAGTCAATACAGGTCGTCGGTCCCCGCGTCTTTCTCCCGACACGAGGTGGCGCAGCCGTATCCACCCATTCCTGAGCCAGTCCTAAAGTCCTCATAACCAATCGTAGCCGAAGTGGCTCGATTTCATTCAGGCAGTGCATCCACAGTTCCCGTCCGAACCGGGCACGACTTGCTAGAACCCACGGCTGGTCGGCATCGACCATGTCTGAGTAGGGTCTCCAGTTTACCATCGCTGCAGGGAACTCCTGTAGCTCCCGCATTAGCATCATAAGTTGGTAGGTTAGGGGTGCCGCACTCATGATAGGTTCCCACCGCCTGGCTAGTGGCACCATCGCAGGTCGCCAATGCCGAGCTCTCCCCATAGGGAGGTAATAATAGCTCCACAGCAGCTCGGCGCAGGCCATCAGAACTTTGCAAAAACACAAAAAAAAATGTAAAACAAGCAAAACTAAAAATACCTGGATGAATGGTGTGAAACCACTCACAGTCATCTCACAGTCCGTTTCTTGGAATAGGCCTGCAAACAAGTGTGCCAGCATGGCGGCTCCCCAGGCATAATACCCTACTCTTTCAAGGTCTGACAGCAGCTCCAGGAAGTAACATTGGATACCGTCCCCTTTCGAGCTCAGTACCAGTCTCCCCAAAAGGAAGAGGAGAAATCTCCTCAAATCTATGTTGCATCTTTCCCAGTCGCCGAAATCTGTGCAGTACACGGCACGGCATCCTATTTCCATCCTTTCCATGAACACTTCTGAGGATTCATCGTCCCGCCGACGAGTGTCGGTGAGCCCTAATGCATCCATCAGGGACGCCCTAGCTACCGACCTGTTTTTCCGACCATCCAGGTCCAGACCCAGTAACTTTTGGGCACCTTCTCTGTAGTCCGCGTAAGTGACTCCGGTCACTGCCTCACCCTCTACCTTCAGGCTTGTGATCCGGACCACATCCTCGAAGCTCGGCACCATGTGCCCCCAGGGCATCAGGAATGCCCGGCTCACTGGGTCCCATCTCTCACACAAGGCTTGGATCAGAACCAGGTCGGGCTTGATCGGCTCGATCCGAAGAAAGGTACCAAATCCCATCACGTCTAGCCTCGCCTTCTGAAAATCTGGGAGGCCCCTGTACGCTGCTACTACCAACTCCCATAAGATTTGTGATTTCATCACAACCTACGCATACAAGGAATGGGGGTGAGGTTTGCTCAGAAGAAAGGAAGAAAGAATGAGAAAAGGGCAAGAAAACTTGGCTTACGAGTTGAGATTGGGCCCTTTCGCTAAAGTGCCCTTCAAGGTCTGAAAGCCTCCTGGAACTACTACCACTGGACCTGCTTCTCTTCGAGGAGTGGGAAGATTCGCCCTCCATCCAACTCTCAGAATTTTGAACTCCTCCTCTCCCGTGAGAACTTGTGCTCCTCGAGTTAGTCCTCGATATACCTGGGAAGATAAAAGGGACAAGAATTTATAGAAATGGAAGGAGTACGGGCCAAGATTGCCTCCATCACCTGTCAATGATAGCCCTCGCAATGAGGCACCGCCCAAGCGGTCCCATGTGTCGCTTCACCGCTCGCACAGGGTGATTGACTGGACGAAGAATAGGACGAATAGCCCCTATGTTGTCTAGGGATACCCTATCATAATTTGGAGGACTTCCACAAAATTTGACATAACATCCGGGAAAAGGAACTAGGGCCGTCAGTATTGATTTCGACGGCATATTCCCGTGGAAAATGGTCACAACAAGACGCGATTCTCCGCTTGGAGCAGAGTCTCGACAGACCTATCACATGGGAATAGTGCAAAGGAGGAGAAGCGTAGGGAAGAAGGAACGCACAAGAGAACAAACAAGCAGCAGAAAATCAAATCACTCTATTCATAATTCTACACAAGCTGTCATAAACACTACAATCATAGAGAGGTGGCAGGTCCACTAGCTCGCCAACTCTTGACATTATTTTCATGCTCGTCCCTCTAGGTGTCCCTCTCCTCTCCCCTGAGGTGCGGGTCCCTCAGAAGCCTCTGGGATCCCTGTGCAGTAGCACCTGCCTTGCCTCTTGGCGCCTGCTCCGCAGCAGTGACTCGCTGCTCCTCCCCTGGCGTGGCAAAGAAGCCACTGGCAGCAAAGCGATCGGACTGGCGGAGTCGCTCCCCGAACTCTCGCGCTCTCTCGTAGCGCGTCTCCATCCCTCCTAGTCTCTACACGACGGCTTGAAGGCCCAGTTGGAGCTCCCTCACTTGGGCCTCCAAGGCCCTCCTCTCGGTCAGATCCCGCTGTCGCTCGGACCTTCTCTCGGCTTTCTCTCTCTCTGCCTCTCTCCTCATCATCTGCAGAAGAACCCTTAACTCCAGGATGTCTGGAGAAGACCTCTCCTCACCACGATGTCGCAGCTCCGCTACAGTCGCCACCCAGGCGTCACGCTCCTCTTCCGCCCGGGTCGCGCGGGCCACCGCACCGGTAAGTTGCTCCCGGAGGGAGGTAATCTCAAGAAAAGGGGCCGAGGAACTGGAAGATCCGCCAGCCACTCCCACCGTCGCTGTCTGCTGGGCACGCTGGAACAAAATAAACAACGGCCGTCAGTGAAACTCCAAAATCTGAAGTTAAAAGTGCGGCACGTAACTTACCAGGAGCGACAACTCATGTTGAGCGACGGCCAGCTGCCGCCTAGTCTCTGACAGTTGGGCGCGCGAGCCGCTGATGCCACGCGTGTCCCCAGCTTGGGGAAGCCCCGCGTAACTCTCTCTCTGCCGCCGCAGAAAGTCGGCACTGTCCTGCACCAGTACACCCCCTTGCTGTCCAAGGAGACGTACGGGCCAGTCCTCGAGCCTCGCCTTGCGGCGACTCTCCCTCCTGACGCGGCTCGGCTCGTCCGCACTCGCCCACTCATCGGCCAGACCCAGGGTCCTCGCCATGTCCTGCACCAAGAAAAGGGGTCCCACATCAGTCAAAAGGAACGCGTCCCCTGTCTAGGACGCGTCCATCATTTGAGTGCAACACTCGCCGAACCCTTTCCCCCTCGCGCGGCTCGCTTCAAAACCCAAAATGAATTAAAAGAGGAAGAGATCAAAGCACCTACCGGACCGTGTTCACCTCCTCCTACGCCATCGGGCCCCTCAGGTCCCTCGGGGGCCCGGGGCGGCCCTTCCTCCTCCATGGACGCCGTTCCGTGCTCGGGCGCGTCCCTCCTTGGGCGAGGGGTCCCGCGTCCCTCTCCACCTTCACCGTGGTCAGGCCCACCGAACTCCATCGATCAAAAGAAGAGGAAGACGGAAAGGGGGGGGGGCAAGCGAGTTTCGGCAGAAGGCGGGCTCGTTTGCGGGTAAGGCACGGGAGAAGAAAGGCCACCCGACGCTTTAAATTTGAAATCAAGGATTAAGACGCGTCCTCGCGCCTGGACGCGCCCAAAAGGGGGAAAAGGAAACAGAATCCCCCCGTGCAAAGCATAGTTCCCCGCTGTTCAGGGCAAGGTCTCGTGGAGCGTGTCTCGAAGGATAACTCAGTGCAAAGAAGAAAGTGTGGGAGAGAGAAAAGTACACACAACACAAAAAAGCCATTTCCATTTCATATAATAGCCGAAAGTACATCATACAGTAAGAAGGGTGACGTGTACAAGCGACTCTCTAACTCTCACCGTCACCCTCCTGATCATCTCTCTCCTCCCTCCTCTGCCGGGGATCCCTAGGGGGCCTCTGCGAACCCTGAGAAGCCGTGCTCGCCTCGCCCTGCGGTGGCACTCCAGCCTCGAAGGCGTGACGACGCTCGTCGGCCGAAGAGACCAGATAGCTGCCCATGGAAAAAGAACCAGACTGACGAAGTCGCGCCCCGTGTTCCTTCGCCCTCTGGTACCGCTCCTCGCTCTCCCGAAGCCTCCCCTCCGCCGTACCGAGACTCAATCGGAGCTCCAGCAGTTGGGCCTCTAGAGCCCTCCTCTCGGTCTGATCCCGCTGTCGCTCCTCCCTCTCTCTCTCCCTATCCCTCTCCCTCTCTCTCTCCACGCTCTCCCTCTCTCTCTCCACGTTCTCCCTATCCCTCTCCCTCTCCTCTCTCTCCCTCATCGCCTCTCTCCTCGACAGCTCGAGGGCGATCTGCAGATCCAGCACG
Source organism: Amorphophallus konjac (assembly GCA_022559845.1). Taxonomy (NCBI): domain Eukaryota; kingdom Viridiplantae; phylum Streptophyta; class Magnoliopsida; order Alismatales; family Araceae; genus Amorphophallus; species Amorphophallus konjac. The sequence goes on from CM040125.1 coordinate 55,580,726, forward strand.
TCACGAGGGAGCTCCTCAGCCTCCCGTCGACACTCCTCCTCCAGCTCCGCAATCCGGGCGTCACGCTCTGCCACCCAGGCATCGCGCTCTGCCACCCAGGCATCGCGCTCCTGCTCAGCACGAACAGCATGGCTCAGGGCCTCCCGAATCTCGGCCACCTGTCAAAGCACGCATGCACCGTAAGAGAACAGTGATAGAAGGAAAGCAGCTAGAAGAGGGTCAGGGCCAAGCAAGCACTCACTCGAGCCTCGCGGTCACGCTCGGCCTCCTCAGCCCGAGCCACCGCATACGCCAGCTGCTCCTGGAGGGCAGAAACCTCCGGAGGAGGGCCCCGCGAACTGGAACCCGCTCCGCCAGCCATCCCGGCTGTCGCTGTCTGGTGGGCCCGCTGAAACACGGGGCAAACGTCAGTCAAAGGCTAAGCATCAAAAATCCAGGTCACAAAAAATGCATCACATAAACTCACCAGGATCTCCAACTCCTGTCGGATGGCCACTAACTGCCGCCTGGCGTCTGCCAGCTGGGCCCGCAGGTCGGCAATCATGTTGTCACGAGCATCCTGCATTGCACATAAGTTACTGCCACATGCATATACATATAGAAAGGTGGAGCAATTTCATTTCACTTACCCCTGCCATACCACCCAAGGAGAGGCGGTCCCCGTACGTAGCTCGGTACCGTCTCATGTAGTCTGTGCTATCCTGTACGTGGGACACCACTGGGACCCCGCCCTGCTGCCAGTCCTGGTACTGTGCTGGGAAGCGCGTACGCCAGTCCACAATCTTCGCCTTCCCCTTGGTCTTCCGCCCAATGCGGGCCGGCGCATCTACGTCAACCCACTCCTGGGCCAGCCCCAACGTCCTCATGACCAGTCTAAGCCGCAGCGGCTCAATCTCGTTCAGGCAATGGACCCACACGTCCCGCCTGAAGCAAGGAAGACCCGCTAGAACCCAGGGCTGGCCAGCGTCGCCCATGCCCAGGTAGGGCCTCCACACCACCTGCATCACCATACATACATTATGTTAGTTACCATTCAGTCACATGCATAAACACAAAAAAAATCATACGCATCATACCATGGCCTCGGGATACTTGCTCAGCTCCCGACGAAGTGACGCCAGCTGGCAGCCATGGGGTGCTGCAACCACGACCGGCCTCCACTGCCGCGCCAGAGGCACGGCCCTCCTGTTCCCATGCCTAGCCCTCCCCATCGGGAAATAGTAATAGCTCCACACCTGCATCCATCATACATCATTAGTACAATAATTGCATATTTAACTGTGGAAATGCATAAATAAAATGTTTACCTGGAGGAAAGGTGCGAAGCCGCTGACTGTCGTCTCCTTCTCCGAAGTCTGGGAGAGATCAGCAATCAAATGGGCAAGCAGAGCCGCTCCCCACGCGTAGTGTCCCACTCTGTCCAGATCCGCCAAGATCCCGAGGAAACGGCAGTGGATGCCATCCCCCTTCGTCCCCAGCAGAAGGCGGCCCAGGAAGAAGAAAAGAAACCTCCGAAGATCTAGGTCCACCAGCTCCCTCTCGCTCGGATCCTGGGTGAAAGCTGCACGAGCATCCCCCTCCAGTCGAGCCAAGAACTCCGCTCTAGTCTCGCTAACCCGCTGGCGCGGGTCGACGAATCCGAGCGCCTCCATGATCTCCACTCGGCTGACTACCTTGCTGTCTCTATCAGTCACGCTCATCTCTAACCACAGCAGGTCCAGGGTACTCTCTCGGTAATCGGGGTAGGTGACCTCGCTGATTGCCTCTCCGTCAACCCGTAGCCCGGTAATCCGAGCCACGTCCTCTAGTGTCGGCACCATGTGCCCCCAGGGCATCAGAAACGCCCGGCTCGGTGCGTGCCACCGCTCCCTCAGTGCTTGGATAAGAGGAAGGTTGAGCCGGAAGGGCTCGATCCTAAGGAAAGCTCCAAAGCCCATGGCGTCCACACGCGCCCTCTGGAAGTCCGGCAGCCCGCGGTATGCTGCCACCACCAAGGACCAGCTGATCCGGCCCTTCATCACGCCCTGCACACCACAAAAACCAACAAAGAACACATCAGCATCATGAACAGTAATAAACAATAACACTGTATATACTATTTATTCTTTTTATTTTATTTTTTTTTAAAAAAATATATATTATTTTTTGGAGGCGTCCAGGCCCCTGGACGCCTCCTTCCTATTTTCTTTATTTCTTTTTTCGAAAAAATCCAAGAACAAAGAACAAAAAAAAATATAATATATATATTATGGAGGCGTCCTAGGCCTTGGACGCCTCCTTATTTTCAAACTTTTTTTATTATTTACGTAAATAAATAAATAAACAAAAATAAAAAGAAAAAGTGGAGGCGTCCAGGCCCCTGGACGCCTCCTTCTCTCACTACCCGGCCTTCTCTCACATCCTCTCGCACGCCCGTTTTAGCCTATTAAACCACAAAGTGAGAATTCCGAAGTACTTACCGGGTCGTGATCATCCTCTCCCGCGTCACCAGCATCCGCAGCGGCCTCCGCGGCCAGAAGCGGCACCTCCATCTCCTCCTCCGCAGCAATCTCCTCTGCTACGGCCTCCTCAGCATCGTCTCTCAGTCTCCTCGGACGACGAGCCAGTCGTTTACGCTTGTCTCCACCTCGGTTCGGGCCTCCTAACTCCATTGGGGCGAAGAATGGGTCTGTCTGGTTTGACCGGATCGTTTGAATGAACAGTAAGTGAGTTAGGGGGGGAGCCCCCCCTATATATAGATTGAGCTTTAATTGGGGCGTCCAGGCGCCTGGACGCCCCCACTTTTTTATTTTTTTAAAAAAATTCAAAAACCTTAGGGGCGTCCAGGCGCCTGGACGCCCCCAAACCAAAAAATTTAAAAATAAAAAAAATAAAAAATTAGGGGCGTCCAGGACCCTGGACGCCCCCAAAAAAATTTTTTTTTAAAAAAAAATTATAAAAAAATAGGGGCGTCCAGGCCTGTGGACGCCCCCATAATAAAAAAATAATAAAAAATATAATAAAAAGGAAAAAGGGGTTAGAGTATGTATATAATCCAAACAAAAGAAAAAAAGGAAACAAAAAGAAAAACCACAAAAAAGATAATAATTAAGGGGACGGGGGTCCGAAACATCCAAATGCCAGATTTTATTCCATCAGAAAAGCAGAATGAGCTACATCAGGGGTTTAGGCGCCTTTGGCCTTAACTTCCCCAGTTCGGTTACATAAGCCCTCCACGGCTCGCATTCTTCCACCACGTGCGCTAATGCCTTTCCCGCAACACTTGTCTTCCAGGGAGCTTTAATGGCCTTCGCTTCCTTCGCGTCTGCTTCAGTGCCCAACTCCCTCTTCTGCAAAGGAACGATGCCAGTCGGTGGCGGGAACGAATGGCGGGGGATGCCAATCTGGAGGCAGCACCGATGCGCATTATAAAGGACGAACTCGGTCGCGCCGATCAGTTGAAGATCAACTTCGGGAGAAGACCTCATGAGGAGATCTAGCGAAAGCAAACATGCCGGTGCGCAAGTAAAGAAGCCTTGTGTCACGGTGCGGAAGTGAGACCGCCAGTCTTCACGTTTCTTCACCCACGGAACGCGGTTCACTACAGTACCACCGAAGCCTAACACGTCGGCTATGTGATGAAGAGGGCTTTGTTGGAAGAGCTTCGAAGCGGTTGGCATTCCCTCGCGGTGGTCGAATTTGAAATGCAAATCCAGCCAGCAATTCAAGACAAGTGCACAATCAAATGGAGGCTTACCCATGCTCGAGGCAGTAAGACCGCTGTAAAGATAGGCAAGGACGGCGGGTCCCACCCTCTTTCCACGCTAGATCCCGCAGATAGCACCCAGTTGGTCTTCCTCCACCATGTTATCGGTATAAGGGAACAAGAGAGCACCCGCCAGACAAATGGTGAAGCCCTTCATGATTCCCTCCAAATAGTCATCGTCTGGTGACCCTCTCAGGGCGTCCATGACCCACTCCGCAAGCTTTTGAAGATCGATCCCCTTTTGAGTACGGACCTTTCTGGCTGTGTCGGGCGGCATGAAGCTTCCAAGGATGCTTTCAGAAGTCCCCCGTGTCAGCATCCGCATAGCCTTCACCTTCCCGTCACTCTTAAATTTCTTCAATCCAAGCAGAAGCTCCACCTCCTCAAGGAGGATGGTCACCTCGAAGGTCGGGAAGATAAAAGTGTGGGTCTGGGGATGCCAGATCTCCACTAGTGCGCCCATAGCCGCCCAGTCCATACGAATCTTCTCGTAATGCTTGGCGTGAATAAGGAGCCCCTGCAGATGCCACTTCGAGAGTATGGCCCTCATGCCAATGGAGATATTGGAAGTCAGCTTTGAAAGCCATGGCAGCTTGGAAAACATCCTCGGGCCTGGGAAGAGTGGATATGGCTGGAAGAGGAAAGAAGAAGAAATGAAGGAAGTAAGAAGAAGGTTCACGTGGAGAAAATTTGAAAAGAGTCAGCTTACCATATGCGACATGATCGTCCCACTCAGATGACCCTCGAGGTCGGAAAGTCGCCTAATCTCGCTGCTAGGCTTGCTCCTCTTCATAACGCGGGAAGACTCTCCTTCCATCCTGAAATCTCTAGATTCTCCTCTCCTTCCTCTCCTGAGCTTCCAAAACCCACCTTGGTGCATTTGAATGAACTAGCCTAAGGGGAGTTCTTATAGGAAGGGAAGATCGCTACAGGATAGAACATGTCACATCAGCGGTCGCTATCAGGATTTTGTCTGGATCTCCTTTGAACTGTGGTGCGATTCTGCTACTTTATGATGTTTCTAACCTTTGCTGGCCTGTGCAGGTTTTACTAACGGACGTCTTTGTCCTATCTCCTGTCCCACCTTTTATTGGTTGGTCCCACCATGTCATGCATCGTAGTATATGATATGTACGCTACTAGAACATGCCGAGGACCGTGCGGCCCGAACGAATCCGGGATCTGAGTTCCCCTTCAACAAAAACGGTGATGATCCCGGAAGAATTTGGGTTGTACGGATAGGCCGTCAATTTGTGATAGAATGGGGACGACGGTTCCATTCAGTGAGTTGATGCGCGGATAAACGGGCCCCGGCCCAGTATCAGCTCATCGGGTCGGTATCCTGACCCGTTCTTCACAAGTTGACAATATTATCCTTGGCTATTTTCTATTTTAGTTTGTTTTAAATTTTTCTTTGAACCCAGCATGCATTCATATAGGACTTTGATTTATTACGGAAGATCATTCAAGTGATTCGATTGTGAAAGCCGTTGTGCTCCAATTCCCACAAATATGAGATATTCCACTCCGAATGAAATACTGAGTTTCCTTGAGACAGCCCCGACGCTGCTCTTCCAAAGGAGACCCTTGTTTGGACAGACCCTCAGATATTCCTTTACCTTTTTTGACCCACCTTGGCCGCAGCACTTCCACATTGGCTGGTAACCGCTCCCCAAAGGTGAAACCTCCGGTTTATGACCGAGGTACTTCCACACCGAGAAGTTGGTCTCCTTTTGTTTCGTGCCTGAGCGCACATCTCACCCTCCCTTATTTGATCTCCGTCCAAGCAATCATCAATATTTGAAAGACCTTCTTCAAGGTCACCTCATTGAAACTCCAGGAAAGATTCCAAACAGTAACGTCAAAAGCGTGTCTCATCACACCTTGGCATCAACTTATCAGTCCGCTCCTACTCCATTTCACTCCACTTCGATACCATTCCACTACGTATCGCTCCCTTGCAAAGCAGACGCCAAGGCGGGGCAGCTGTAGACATGCCATTCCTGACGTCTCCTGAGAAAGTCTCATATTACTATACAACGCCCCGCGACGGCTTACGCGTTTTGAATCACTTGAGTGCTTCCTTTTCTTGAGTCTTCTTCCGCCCTTTTCGGCATCCGGAATCGTCTCGTCACGGCATTCGGACGGCATCAACACCAGTCGGACGCATCAGAGGTTCTGGAACCAAGAAAGGTATCTGCCGGGCAGCCGCCAACACGTTGTCCGAGGACCCGGGTGGGTCTTTATGGGGGCGTCCAGGCCCCTGGACGCCCCCAATCTTTTAATTTATTTTATTTTTATTTTTTCAAGGCCCAAAACTAAATAAAAAAATAATAAATAATGGAGGCGTCCAGGCCCCTGGACGCCTCCATAAAAACAAATATAAAAAATATAAAATGCCCGTTGGCATAAAAGACAAAAAATAAATAAAAAATACATATTAATGGAGGCGTCCAGGCCCCTGGACGCCTCCATAAAAATAAATAAAAAAATCATAAATGCCAGCCTTGGCATAAAAGACAAAAGAAAAATAAAAAATAATATAATTTTGGAGGCGTCCAGGCCCCTGGACGCCTCCATCAAAACCCTCACGGGCGCCGGCCACCGAACGACGGTTTGTCGTGTGTGAAAAAATCCAAATTATAGAGACGTCCAGTCAGCTGGACGCGCCCATTTCTGAATCACGAGGCGCCGCTTACAAAATCACGCGTTGTGCCGAACCGCGTGCGGCCGCCGTTGGTTTTCGGTGGACCTGCTTGAGGCGTCCGGGACCCTGGACGCCTCCACAAAAGTATTCCAAAAAAATATATAAAAATAGAATAAAATATTATTTTGGCCCTGATGGAGGTGTCCAGGGTCCTGGACGCCTCCAACCTCCGGAGCCCTATAAATAGAAGCCCACCCCCTCAGTTCTGGAAGAGCTCAGAAGTGATCCGATAGCCTGCCGGAGCCCAGAGGCTACGGAGTCATTTTCTAATCCGTGGGTTCTTTTGTAGGTGGAGGTTCTGCCGGCTTCTCGGGTGTTCACGCTCGCGAGAGGAAGGTCGTCTTCATCCACCGCGCTTCCACGTCGTCCCCACGCTGCCGGAGCTCTGCCGGATTTCACCCTCGGCTCATCCAATAAGCCTTTTCTTCCCCTTTTTTCTTCGTAGTTCTTTTACATTCATCATCTCGCATCCTCTATCCCCCTTCATAAGGGCGCCTCTTCTTTTATACTTCTTGCATCCATCATCTCATTTTCCTCCTACTCGAGTCCGAGAGGGGTTTAAAAGATAACACCCACCAGGTGTGTGTCTTGCCATCATTTCGTTATTTTTACCGCAGGGATTTGAATACTACACCTTCATCTTTCTAATCCACTTGCTACTTGTTTGTCGTTGTTTTGTAAGGGTACCCGAGGAAAGCCCTCTCCGTCGGCCGGCCGGAAGGAGAGGAAGAAGCAACCCGCCATCTCCCGCTGTTGAGGTAGGCGCGATCACTTTCTTATTTTGGGGTCTTTCGGCCCCTGGCGATCACATCTTATTTTCGAGGCTGCGGCGAGTCACTTCCCCAATGGCCGTTTAAATTTCCGTTCTTATGTTCTCTTTATACTCTGTTATATTCTGCTCTTATTTTCGAGGCCGCGGCGAGTCACTTCCCCAATGGCCGTTTAAATTTCCGTTCTTATGTTCTCTTTATACTCTGTTATATTCTGCTCTTATTTTCGAGGCCGCGGCGAGTCACTTCCCCAATGGCCGTTTAAATTTCCATTCTTATATTCTCTTTATACTCTGTTATATTCTGCTCATATTCTCGAGGCCGCGGCGAGTCACTTCCCCAATGGCCGTTTAAATTCCCAGTTTTTATATGTTATATTCTTATCTATTCGTGTTCTCGAGGCCGCGGCGAGTCACTTCCCCAATGGCCGTTTAAATTCACGTTCTTATACGTTATATTCTTATCTGTTTGTGTTCTCGAGGCCGCGGCGAGTCACTTCCCCAATGGCCGTTTAAATTCCCGCTCTTTGTATTCTCTCTATATTCTGTCATCTTATTATCTGCTCATATTCTCGAGGCCGCGGCGAGTCACTTCCCCAATGGCCGTTTCAATTCTTGTTATTTAATTTTTACACCATTCCCGTCCCCTCGAGGCCGCGGCGAGTCACTTCCCGCTATGGCCGTTTAAACCCCATATTTTGCTATATCACACTTGTCCCGCTCGCCCCGCCGGAGCAATCTCCCGTGGTGGCCCCTTCTCTCTCTTCTCTTATTTCTGTGTTGCAGCAAACAAACACCAAAATAAACAAAAGATAAGCCCGCGCGCGCTCCGCGTCTTCTCCGCTCTTCCCCGAACCGCGTGACGTCGCTCACACTTGGTTTTGCGGTGAAGCAAAGGAATGTTGGGGTGCGAATTGGCATTGCGGAGTGGAGTTGAAATGGGGGTTTTGTGGTGGAGGTGGGTTAGGCCATAGGTGAGATTGATGGTGGGGGTGGCCAACTACACCAACTTGCTCGTTTGCGATTCTGCCCTCAGTCGTGGGCCCGCTGTTGTTGACATTCATGCTTTTCTTAAATAGTCGTGGCTTCGGCTCAAACATGCCCATAATGGGCGAATCCTTCATCTGTGTCTGACATGGTTGTTAATCTGTTCATGGCCAGGATGTGTCGGAACTGAGGAGTTGCATTGGAAATTATCATCTTAACTTGTTCTTGTTCCGCCAAAGTGTCTTTCAACTTCTCGGCCATTGAACGCCACCTATTAGCAAATATGATGAAGTCCTCATCGAGCTTCATTTTCTCTGCAACCAGATCTGTGACTGAGAGGGAAGGTCCGACCCGGTCTCTATATTTCTGCAAGAACTTCTTCTGAACAATATCAAAGTCGCTGGCATCAGCAGGATCCAACGAATAGAACCATTCAAGGGGTGGCCCCTCTCGAGATCTCCTGAATAAATAGGCCAAAGAGGCCTTGTTGTCTTGCCAAAAGGAGGTCTCGTACATGAAATCCTTCAAATGAATAAAAGGGTTACCAGTCCCATTTTATCGCCGAAAGTTCGGCATCTCAGATGGTGGCAGATGGAAGACTGGTAGTGTGGGGAGGGAGATTTCCAGTGCATTCTTGGCTGCAATGACTTTCTTAAGTTGCTCTTCCATGCTAGCCAACTTCTGAAGCAGTAGCATATTAGTATCAGACTCGACTGGGGCCAGATTTTGAATGAAAGAATGCGGTATAGGCGTCCGTAGAATTCGGGGAGGTTGGAGAGGTTGGTGCCTAACCGCAGAGTAGCTCGCCTGTTGGGCCGGCATGGCCGCAGCGGGCGTTGGTGGACGGGAAGGAGGTTTGTGCAAGACCGCCTGGTCATTAATAATGTGATGGCCACTCTCGGCCGGAGGGGGATTGGGGGAGGAAGAGGGAACGGACTTCCCCTTCAAAGCGGCCTGAACTGCCTACCGCTGGGACTCATCTAACTGAGACAAAGCTTGAATTAAATCGGTGACATTAATGGATGGGGAAGAATTCCCGGAGGTATTGGAAGGCACAGCCTGAGAAGAGGGCTCAACCTCTTTGGAAGTGGTGTCGACCATATGAACATGCGGATAATAAGAATGAGGAGGGTAATTTCCCTCATGATAGATGGAATCTTGGAGGGGGATTTCATATTGACCAAAAACATTCTCATCCTCATCATCATAAGAATATCCGTAGCCTGCCATGTTGATGATTTTACCTGAACGGAGTTTCATGTTTAAGGGGAGAGACGGCCTTATAAAGGAACTATCAAACAAAACCCCCTCAATCCAAACAAGCCAAATCATCCCAAGCAAGTTTATGCAACCAAGCTGAGATGAACGCAAGATTTTAGTGTTACGCTTGAGATTAGAGTGGATTAAATTGCAGAATAGTTCCCTCTTTTGTAAAGTGAAACCTAGTTTATCGAAGTGTGATCTCCGGGTTAACTAGATTCTTTCTCTCTCCTTACCAACGATAGGTTCTCTATACTCCGGGTACTTCAAGGGTACAACCAGCCCGGCGTCCGTGAGGGAATCCACGGGTGCGGGGACTTACGGAGGTCTTGAAAAAGGGATTTCCGGTCCAAAGAGATGGAGTGCTCAATAGAGGGTTGTCCCGATTCCAAGAGAGTTGTGCGGAATCCTAGTGTAGAGAGAGGAGGTCTCTCAACCAAATGCCACAAGATGCAAAATAATATGATCAGATCACAGCAATATAGGCAAGCAATGTAATAATCAGTCCAACAATCACAGACAGCAACAGGAAACAGGTTTCTGTAAAACGCAGGAAAGAGACGACCTGGGGCAGGTTGCTATCAACCAAAGAGATGACAGAGTCACTGTCGTGAATCACTGTGAAAGCCCATGAGCCAGCAGTGAGAAAAAACAACACGCCTCTAGGTGAGGCGCTATAAGCAAAATGGACGCCTCTGCAAGAGAGCGTCAAATCTGAAAATGCACCTTGACGTGAGGCGCTATGCAATAAAAGGGCGCCCTGGGGCAGGGCGTGAATTCACAAATAGTGTGATAAAAGCAGTAGAATAATGAAAGACGCCTTGGCAGAAGACGTAACACAGCAAGAAAACGCCCTGGATGAAGGCGTTAAAAGAAAAAGCGCCTCTGGTTGAGGCATTAATTAAGGAAATAATCAAATAATCACAAACTGGCTGATCCCGGGAGTGTGCAATGTGCACGGTGGAGGGTGCCCGTGGGGCACAAAAGGAGGGGTACCGTGGGTACCGAGGGGAAAGGGCACACGTGGGTGCCGAAGGGGAAAGGGTACACGTGGGTGCCAATAGGAGATGGTAATCAAAAGAAAAACAATGGAGGTCCCACCGTGATCGCCAATTTGTAGATTGTGATAAATCCACACATGAAGAGTTTAAATATGAGAAAACATAAGGGGGAGATGATATAATAATAAAGAAAAGAAGCACGTGGTGCTACTAAGGAGGGTGATCGCCAGAGGGGTTACCTCAAGAAGAAACAAAGAAGATCGCGAATACCTGGTGGAAAAGAAAACGCGGGATGGATTGTGAATTCCTCCTCCTCCTTCAATCGGCCGACCGATGAAGGGGGTTTTCCTTTATTGATTACCCGTGCAAAAAAGACAAAAACAAACAAATAAAGAGAAGTGGATCAGCCAAGTGAATGTAGTATCAATCCCGAATAAATGATATGATGATGAATAGAGAATAAAACATGCGCACCTTTTTTTTAAAACCCCTAATGTCACGTCCCGAGCGCGGAAGCCTGCCCGCGGCGCGACAGTGCTTTATATAGAACCAAAGCAAGCTAGAGATTCTAAGGGCTTCTACCTTAGACAAGTAAAAGAGCGCGCAAGCTAAACCTTTAATTTGATAATTCCGATGATTCTACAAATACAAGGATCAATTCATACCCTTTATTGATCTAACTCGTACATACCGACATAGTTCAGATTACAACATTGACCCAACATAATGAAATTACAATAATAGGGGCAATTCTAATTCTACACTTATCACTCAGACTCATCCCCTCCTGGAATCGGGTCGTCCTCCAAATCACCTGAAATGGTTAGATAACAACTGGATGAGCGAATCGCTCAGTAGGAATTACATCTCAAACCTTAACAGGCTTTAAGTGATTAATATTTCAATTCATGCATGCAGACAGTAGAGATCAAGGAATTTATAAAAATTGATAACGCAGGATGAGAGCAAGGAAAGCATATACATTCAATCTAACAGTAAGTGATACAAGACTGAACAAATAATGAACGACTGTAATTTGAAATCAGTAAGCAAGGTGAAACATGTACAGTAGGAATTGGCTATTTATATAACAATTCACTCAATGACATTTCAAGTCTAGTATTACCCCTTTTGGGGCCACGCAAGTATTGCCCTGTCCGGGCCAAGCAAGTGTTGATGGAATGTCTCAATTTAGCAAGTATTAGGACGCAATGCTAGATGCCCTCAAGCAAGAGATCTCTTCCCTTTGGTTTCGGGTGCTCCTCCCAGGATCGGACCGAGCCCTTTTGCCAGCATTTAAGTCATATTTTTGACATCCATTTCATTTATAGCCAATAAAGATTTCAAGGCTAGGCTTGACCAGTAGGAAAATAAGGTGGAGTTGGAACGGAGTCCAAGGTGTATAATGACGAGTAATCCACGGATAACTGTGCGAGATTAGTACCTCCACTTTTATTGAATTTATCTCATTTTTCCTACTATTTTAAAGCATTCTCTCCATTAGAATAAAAATAACAAATTTAAACATTTTCTCCATTTTTACCAAAAATATAATAATAATAATAATAACAGATTTAAGTATTTTCCCCCATTTTTACCCAAAATGTAATAACAATAAAAATAACAGGTTTAAGTCCATGTTGTTTTCCTACTCCATGTCATTTTTCATACCCCTCACTTGGCCAAAGGAGACAGCAACGATCTTGAGGTAACCTCCCCTTTTCAAGACTTTTCTAGCTCAGATTGGGAAGAAGCCTATTCAGATTTACTTGATACATATGAAAGAATAAGAAGGGAAAATAAAAGTTTGAAGAAGAAGGTTAATCAGTTCAATAATGACAGCAACTCAATTGCCAACAGAACTGAACTAGAATTGGAGATCACCACCTTGCAAAATAAACTGAATCAACGCGAGATAGATGAAGAAAACGTCAAAGGGCTATTAGAAGAAAATGAAGTACTGAAAAACACAATTGACGAGTTAAAATTAAAGACTCAAGAATATGAACAGGAAACTAAGCTAACTCAAGAAAGAAACAACTCACTCAAGGAAGAAAATAGTCAACTTCTGAAAGAAATAGAAAGAATCCGAAGTGAACTGAAAAACAAACAGGAAACATTGAAAAAAATGACTAAGGGTCAAGAAAACTTGAACGCTGTGTTGGGAATAAAAGTAAATTTTCAGAAAGAGGGGTTAGGGTACAACCCAACGGCTAAAAAGGAATTCCAAATAAAAACTTTAAATAAAATAGCTGACTCCAAAGGAAAAGGCCCCTTGATAAACTTATATCAAAACAAACAAAACGATATAGCTGAAAGCTCCTCTAAACAGATTAATGTCACCTTGGAAGAGAGGAATTCTAAAGGGAAAATGGATAATCCACATCAGTTTAAAAACAACAGTCATATCAGACGAGAAGTTCGAATTCACAGAAGTAACCAGACAAACAAAGTATTAAATCATGTTAACAGACACAAACCTGTAAAACAAGGTGTCTGGAAACAAGCTGGTCGATAACAGACCCCTCCTCTGTCGATCAGAGGCCCCTCCTCTGTCGACCAGAGGCTTAACCAGAACAGACTGGTATCTGGAGAAACTATGGTGGTCGACAACAGACCCCTCCTCTGTCGACCAGAGGCTAACTCCTCTGTCGACCAGAGGCTTAACCAGAACAGACTGGTATCTGGAGAAACTATGGTGGTCGACAACAGACCCCTCCTCTGTCGACCAGAGGCTCAACCAGAACAGACTGGAAACAAGCTGGTCGACAACAGACCTACCAGATGTCGACCATGACCAGACACGCAAATAGAACCCACAAACTTTCTCAGCTGAAACAGATAATTTATGATGCAGGAATGTCTGGCAGCCAAAAAGGACTTGTTGGTGCTAGGAATTGAACCCTGGACCTCAGATTTGGGATGTGCTACTTAACCACTAGGCCATGTTACTTCCTTAAGTAATAAATACATCAATAAATATAGGGATTAAGATTTTGACTTATAACGTTAGAAATCTTTATTTATTTTATACTCAGGGTGCTACACTAAGTTTAACGGGTTAGATGAGTCTCCAATATATTAAATGATATTTTAACAGACAATTACTGTCATATGAATAGTAAAAGTGAATATTGTTACATTTTATTTTAAAGGAATTTTATGAAAATAAATATATAAAAAAATAGATGAAAATGAAAAATATATATTCCTCAAATTTCACATCAAGACCCCTCCAAATAAAAAAAATAAAAATCCTCGAAGATCATTACTCTTCACTTAACATAAAACATAACTGTTTACGGTTTCCACAGGTACTCAGTTTAACAGGTTTCACTATACTAAGTACTAAGTGATAGTTTAACAAGTTGAATACTCCCATATTAACTACTGATTATCTGACAAGTTTAATGTCATGGCATCTAACAGTTACTTAACAAGTTAATGCATTTAAATAATACCTTAATTAACTATGGGTTTTGTTAAAAATTGAGAAAACCTACTAACACATATTAATTATAGCTAATTCCTGCTAATTATTTCTAATATATGTTAATCCTTTCACTAATCTTTTTGATTTAAGTGGGTACAGGCTATTTACTAGGCTGACATATGCTATGCAACAATAAATCACATGGAGATGCACTGCTTAGACACTAATTAACTAGTAGTTTAGTTAAAATTGAGAACACCTACCTGTTTGGATGGTAATTAGCGAAGGAAGAAGCTTCCCCAGCAACCTCCTCTCCTCCTAGTACGCAGCACAGAACCTCCCAGTCTAGGCTCGTATCTCGAAGCTCTAACTAACACAATGGGAGAGCTAGGCCTATATTTAATCCCCTCTACTAGACAGGCTTAGGGGGGCAAGATCCGAAATTTCAGGATCTAGAATATGAGATAGTGACATGTGTTGGGGATAATGGAGGATAAGTGGCTTGGGAAATTTTGAATTTTTCCCCTTTTTCTTGGTGTCTAAGATGGCCACGTCGCCCCCTTAAATTGGGTTAAATTGAGACTTGGCAAAAGAATGTTGATGGGGTGTGTAGAACCCTAGTCTTTGGGTTGAAGGCAAGACACTGAACCACTACACTAGGAGGTCATTTTGTTAAGTGGATTCCCTTTACATTTGATAACCATGAGTTCTTATTTCTTTCATAAGTTTAATATATCATAAACTTAATCATAAGTGTTATTTTTTTCATAAACATTATTGTTATTATTAGTATTTGAAAATATTATTTATTTAATGTTTTTATTTATTTATTTATTTATTTATTTATTTTTGTATACGGGTGCTACACCCTCCCCTACTTAAAAGAATTTGGTCCCCAAATTCAACTGTATAGGGTAATTTGGTCCCCAAATTCAACTGTATAGGGATAAATTCAACTACATAAGAGTACTGTGTAAAGGATAAGATACCTGCCAGCTAGAACAGTTCTGGGTATCTTCTCTTCATAGATTCCTCGGTTTCCCATGTTCCTTCTTGCTCCGAGCATCGATTCCATTGAACTTTAACCATAGGGATCGTCTTGTTCCTTAGAAGTCGGGCTTCTCGATCGAGGATTTGCATCGGCTTTTGCTCATAGGTCAGATCCTTTTGAATCACCAAACTGGCGTGGTCGATGACGTGAGAAGGATCATGTACGTATTTCTTCAGCATAGAAACATGAAATACGTTGTGCACTTCCGAGAGTTGAGGAGGTAAGGCGATGCGGTAGGCTACCTCACCCACTCTTTCCAATACTTCAAATGGACCGATGAATCTTGGTGTAAGTTTACCTTTAACACCAAATCTTCGGATACCTCGACTGGGAGATACCTTGAGAAATACATGATCACCGTCTTGAAATTCCAAGTCCCTTCTTCTATTATCAGCATAAGATTTTTGCCTGCATTGAGCCACCTTGAGTCTCTCTCTGATAAGGAGAATCTTCTCAGTGGAATCTCTTACAATATCAGGACCTAGGAGTTGTCTTTCACTGACCTCCCCCCAGCATACCGGAGATCTACAGCTTCTACCATAGAGTGCTTCGAAAGGTGCCATTTGAATGCTGGCTTGGTAGCTGTTATTGTAGGCAAATTCGGCTAATGGTAAGTGGTCATGCCAACTCCCGCCGAAATCTATAATACATGCTCGCAACATATCTTCAACAACCTGATTAGTCCTTTCCGTCTGACCATCTGTCTGGGGATGGAAAGCTGTGCTGAAATTAAGCTTCGTTCCTAGAGAGCGTTGTAGACTCTTCTAGAAGTGAGACGTGAAGCGAGGGTCTCGGTCAGATACTATAGACACAGGGATTCCATGGAGTCTAGTGACTTCCTTAATGTACAGAGCAGCGAGGATATCAACCGACCATCGACTCTTAATAGGTAAGAAATGAGCCGATTTAGTAAGACGATCGATGATTACCCATATGCTATCATATCCGCCCCTAGACTTGGGCAAGCCCATGATGAAGTCCATGCCGATATCCTCCCATTTCCACTTGGGAATATCCAGTGGATGCAGTTTCCCTGCGGGCTTTTGATGTTCGGCCTTCACCTGCTGGCAAGTCAAACATCGAGACACGAACTCTGCTATTTCCCTTTTCATGTTGGGCCACCAGAAGGTCCTTTTTATGTCTTGGTACATTTTAGTGGCTCCCGGATGTATCGTGTATCTCGATCGATGGACTTCTTCAAGAATCTTCTTCTTCAGCTCAGGACTGTCGGGCACACATGTCCTTTCATGGAATAAGATTCTTCGATCGGGTGCCATCTTGAAATCGGTCTTCTCATCCAGCTTTTCCTTTATTTCCACCAACAACGGGTCTTCTTCTTGCAACCTCTTGACTTCAGTTAGCAAGTCCGGATGTATACTTAAGTGGGATAGAGTAATACTCCCATCATTCTCGCCCATGTTGATGTCAAGTTCAGAAAATTTTTCTAATAATTTCCATTCCTGAACCATACAGTTGGCTAATAGAGCTCTCGGCTTCCGACTAAGGGCATCTGCTACGGAATTACCCTTACCAGGATGATATTCTATTGTGAAGTCGAAATCCTTGAGATATTCGAGCCAACGCCGTTGGCGCATGTTCAACTCCTTCTGAGAGAATAAATATTTAAGGCTTTTATGATCGGAGTAGACTGTAAATTGTTCTCCATAGAGATAGTGTCTCTAGATCTTCAAAGCCAATACCACTGCGGCTAGCTCTAGATCGTGCACAGGATAATTCTCTTCATGTTTCTTCAATTGCCGGGACGAGTATGCAATAACTCTCCCATTCTGCATTAATACACATCCGAGGCCGATACCAGATGCATCGGTATATACCTCGTATTTCTCTCCTTCAATTGGAAGAGCTAAGATCGGTGCAGTAGTCAAGAGTTCCTTCAGAGTCAAGAAGCTCCTTCCACAGTCTTCATTCCACTCATAAGGCACTTCCTTGCGAGTCAATCTGGTAAGAGGAACCGCAATCTTGGAGAAGTCCTTGATGAAACGTCGGTAATAACCAGCTAAGCCCAAGAAGCTACGAATCTCCGTTGCACTCGTCGGTCGTTCCCAGTTTTGCACGGCTTCGACCTTTGCAGGGTCAACAGAAATCCCATTCTTGGAGATGACATGTCCTAAGAAGGACACTTCCTCAAGCCAGAACTGGCATTTACTGAATTTAGCATACAATTTGTTGTCTCGCAATATCTGTAATGCCATCTTGAGATGTTCCTCATGCTCTTCTTCAGTCTTTGAATAAATCAATATATCATCAATGAAGACCACAATAAATTGATCTAAGTAAGGTCGATAAATGCTGTTCATTAACTGCATGAAAGCTGCAGGCGCATTTGTTAGTCCAAAAGGCATAACAGTAAATTCGTAATGCCCATACCTACTTCGAAATGCAGTTTTGTAAATTTCCTCCTCCTTGATTCTCAATTGGTGGTAACCAGATCGAAGATCTATTTTGGAGAAATACATTGCTCCTGATAATTGGTCGAACAGCTCATCAATTCTCGGTAGTGGGTACTTGTTCTTGATTGTAAGATTGTTTAACTGCCGATAATCGATGCATAATCTCAATGTACCATCCTTCTTTTTAACAAATAGCACAGGCGCTCCCCATGGGGAAGTGCTTGGCCTAATGAATCCTTTCTTTAGTAAGTCCATCAACTGCTCTTTCAGCTCTTTCAATTCCATAGGAGACATCCTGTAGGGTGCTTTAGAAACAGGTCCGGCACCCGGAACAATATCTATGGTGAATGACACTTCCCTCTCTGGAGGTAAACCAGGTAAGTCGTCTGGAAATACATCGGAGAAGTCCCGAATCACTCGGATGTCATCAATTTTTGTCTTCTCAACTTCAGTGGTGGTTACAAAAGCCAAAAAAGCCATGCATCCCTTTTTCACCAGTTTACTGGCTCGGAGAGCTGAGATAAGCAGGGTTTTATTCCGAGATTTGTTAAAAACTAACTCGGGATAATTCTTAAAAGTTATTTTGCCATGCCGACAATCTACCGTTGCTTGGTAGGTTGATAACCAGTCGGCTCCTAATATGACATCGTAACATTCCATGTCAAGGCATATCAGGTCGGCCGGTAAATTGTGGTCTTGAACCATAATCTCACAATTTGGATAATGGTACATGATATCTGATTTGTTTCCAAGAGGTGTAGTTATAATTAAATCTATCCATTCGGGTTCTTTAGAAAATGAAGCAGGAAACTTCTTGGAAACAAATGAATGAGTTGCTCCAGTATCAAATAAAACTCTAGCAGGCTTAGAACAAATAATCAATGTACCTTCCACAATTCCTCCTTCCACAGATTCCGTCCCTTGAAGAGCTTGCAGACGGCCTTGCTTTTTAAATGGACGCTTCTCGTCCTTGCTGGCTTGCTCCTTCATCAACGGGCAGTCGGGAATTCGGTGATCTCGACTCCCACATCGGAGGCACGCTCCCAGTTTCCTCCAGCAGTCCTCGGTCTTATGACCAGCTTTATCACAATAAGTACAGCTATCCTTAGAAGGAGTAACGTCGGAGAAGGGCTTGTTACTGATAGCGAGGTATGGCTTGTGATTTTTCTGGAACCTCTTTGCCTTGGAAGACTCGCCTCCATTAAAGGTTCGCTTCTTGCCAAAAGGTGGTTTGAAGCTTCCCGAACTAGTAACCTGCTCCTTCTTGTCCTTGCCCCGAATTCTGTCAGAAAATTCGGCGGCGTCCTCCAATAGCTGAGCACGACGAACCATTTCTGAGTAGACTTGGATGTCCATTGGCGCCAGCTGGGTAATATATTGGGGCCGTAGCCCGTTGAGAAACCTTCTTGCCTTCATTTTCTCCGTACACACCAAGTGTGGTGCGTAACGGGAAAGTCTCGAGAACAGGGCCTCATATTCGGCCACCTTCCGAGTCCACTGCTTGAGTGCGGCAAATTCCGTGGCCTTCCTCTCCTGCACTCGGTCCGAGAAATATTTGCCGTTGAAGTGTTCGACAAACTCCGCCCACGTGACATGATCGTCAGGTAATGTGGCTTCCACGGACTCCCACCAGCTTCGCGCATCCCTCTCCAGTTGGAATGTGGCTAGTAGGACCTTCTCTTCGTCCGTGCATTGTATCACGCGGAAGATCCTCTCGGTCTCCTTGAGCCAATGCTCGGCATCATCGGGGTCCACCGAACCCGCAAACTTGGGTGGGTTCATGTTACGGAAATCCCGATGAAGATCACCGGCTCCACGGTGAGCACCGCGAGCTCCGCCTTGCGCCACCTGCTGTAGCGCCTCAGTGAGTCCTTGCACCGTGCGCTGCATCTCGCGCCAGTGTCCAGCCATGATCCTGCAAGGAATTCAAATATGGTAAAGATCTTACGTAGTCGGGTTTACAACACTAGCCCACGTCTCTACCCATCTCACCGGGTACGATCTAACCACTGAATAACATGTATCTTTACCCTTGGGTAAATCCTAATAAGACATTTCTAGTTTTATCTTCTAGCTAGGGTTTACCTAGATAGACATTTCTACTCGAACTAATACATGTTTTACCTAGGAAAATTTAAAAACATGGCTCTGATACCAAGAAAGTACTGTCACGTCCCGAGCGCGGAAGCCTGCCCGCGGCGCGACAGTGCTTTATATAGAACCAAAGCAAGCTAGAGATTCTAAGGGCTTCTACCTTAGACAAGTAAAAGAGCGCGCAAGCTAAACCTTTAATTTGATAATTCCGATGATTCTACAAATACAAGGATCAATTCATACCCTTTATTGATCTAACTCATACATACCGACATAGTTCAGATTACAACATTGACCCAACATAATGAAATTACAATAATAGGGGCAATTCTAATTCTACACTTATCACTCAGACTCATCCCCTCCTGGAATCGGGTCGTCCTCCAAATCACCTGAAATGGTTAGATAACAACTGGATGAGCGAATCGCTCAGTAGGAATTACATCTCAAACCTTAACAGGCTTTAAGTGATTAATATTTCAATTCATGCATGCAGACAGTAGAGATCAAGGAATTTATAAAAATTGATAACGCAGGATGAGAGCAAGGAAAGCATATACATTCAATCTAACAGTAAGTGATACAAGACTGAACAAATAATGAACGACTGTAATTTGAAATCAGTAAGCAAGGTGAAACATGTACAGTAGGAATTGGCTATTTATATAACAATTCACTCAATGACATTTCAAGTCCAGTATTACCCCTTTTGGGGCCACGCAAGTATTGCCCTGTCCGGGCCAAGCAAGTGTTGATGGAATGTCTCAATTTAGCAAGTATTAGGACGCAATGCTAGACGCCCTCAAGCAAGAGATCTCTTCCCTTTGGTTTCGGGTGCTCCTCCCAGGACCGGACCGAGCCCTTTTGCCAGCATTTAAGTCATATTTTTGACATCCATTTCATTTATAGCCAATAAAGAATTTCAAGGCTAGGCTTGACCAGTAGGAAAATAAGGTGGAGTTGGAACGGAGTCCAAGGTGTATAATGACGAGTAATCCACGGATAACTGTGCGAGATTAGTACCTCCACTTTTATTGAATTTATCTCATTTTTCCTACTTTTTTTTAAAGCATTCTCTCCATTAGAATAAAAATAACAAATTTAAGCATTTTCTCCATTTTTACCAAAAATATAATAATAATAATAATAACAGATTTAAGTATTTTCCCCCATTTTTACCCAAAATGTAATAACAATAAAAATAACAGGTTTAAGTCCATGTTGTTTTCCTACTCCATGTCATTTTTCATACCCCTCACTTGGCCAAAGGAGACAGCAACGATCTTGAGGTAACCTCCCCTTTTCAAGACTTTTCTAGCTCAGATTGGGAAGAAGCCTATTCAGATTTACTTGATACATATGAAAGAATAAGAAGGGAAAATAAAAGTTTGAAGAAGAAGGTTAATCAGTTCAATAATGACAGCAACTCAATTGCCAACAGAACTGAACTAGAATTGGAGATCACCACCTTGCAAAATAAACTGAATCAACGCGAGATAGATGAAGAAAACGTCAAAGGGCTATTAGAAGAAAATGAAGTACTGAAAAACACAATTGACGAGTTAAAATTAAAGACTCAAGAATATGAACAGGAAACTAAGCTAACTCAAGAAAGAAACAACTCACTCAAGGAAGAAAACCGTCAACTTCTGAAAGAAATAGAAAGAATCCGAAGTGAACTGAAAAACAAACAGGAAACATTGAAAAAAAATGACTAAGGGTCAAGAAAACTTGAACGCTGTGTTGGGAATAAAAGTAAATTTTCAGAAAGAGGGGTTAGGGTACAACCCAACGGCTAAAAAGGAATTCCAAATAAAAACTTTAAATAAAATAGCTGACTCCAAAGGAAAAGGCCCCTTGATAAACTTATATCAAAACAAACAAAACGATATAGCTGAAAGCTCCTCTAAACAGATTAATGTCACCTTGGAAGAAAGGAATTCTAAAGGGAAAATGGATAATCCACATCAGTTTAAAAACAACAGTCATATCAGACGAGAAGTTCGAATTCACAGAAGTAACCAGACAAACAAAGCATTAAATCATGTTAACAGACACAAACCTGTAAAACAAGGTGTCTGGAAACAAGCTGGTCGACAATAGACCCCTCCTCTGTCGACCAGAGGCCCCTCCTCTGTCGACCAGAGGCTTAACTAGAACAGACTGGTATCTGGAGAAACTATGGTGGTCGACAACAGACCCCTCCTCTGGTCGACCAGAGGCTTAACCAGAACAGACTGGTATCTGGAGAAACTATGGTGGTCGACAACAGACCCCTCCTCTGTCGACCAGAGGCTCAACCAGAACAGACTGGAAACAAGCTGGTCGACAACAGACCTACCAGATGTCGACCATGACCAGACACGCAAATAGAACCCACAAACTTTCTCAGCTGAAACAAATAATTTGTGATGCAGGAATGTCTGGCAGCCAAAAAGGACTTGTTGGTGCTAGGAATTGAACCCTGGACCTCAGATTTGGGATGTGCTACTTAACCACTAGGCCATGTTACTTCCTTAAGTAATAAATACATCAATAAATATAGGGATTAAGATTTTGACTTATAACGTTAGAAATCTTTATTTATTTTATACTCAGGGTGCTACACTAAGTTTAACGGGTTAGATGAGTCTCCAATATATTAAATGATATTTTAACAGACAATTACTGTCATATGAATAGTAAAAGTGAATAGTGTTACGTTTTATTTTAAAGGAATTTTATGAAAATAATTATATAAAAAAATAGATGAAAATGAAAAATATATATCCCTCAAATTTCACATCAAGACCCCTCCAAATAAAAAAAATAAAAATCCTCAAAGATCATTACTCTTAACTTAACATAAAACATAACTGTTTACGGTTTCCACAGGTACTCAGTTTAACAGGTTTCACTATACTAAGTACTAAGTGATAGTTTAACAAGTTGAATACTCCCATATTAACTACTGATTATCTGACAAGTTTAATGTCATGGCATCTAACAGTTACTTAACAAGTTAATGCATTTAAATAATACCTTAATTAACTATGGGTTTTGTTAAAAATTGAGAAAACCTACTAACACATATTAATTATAGCTAATTCCTGCTAATTATTTCTAATATATGTTAATCCTTTCACTAATCTTTTTGATTTAAGTGGGTACAGGCTATTTACTAGGCTGACATATGCTATGCAACAATAAATCACATGGAGATGCACTGCTTAGACACTAATTAACTAGTAGTTTAGTTAAAATTGAGAACACCTACCTGTTTGGATGGTAATTAGCGAAGGAAGAAGCTTCCCCAGCAACCTCCTCTCCTCCTAGTACGCAGCACAGAACCTCCCAGTCTAGGCTCGTATCTCGAAGCTCTAACTAACACAATGGGAGAGCTAGGCCTATATTTAATCCCCTCTACTAGACAGGCTTAGGGGGGCAAGATCCGAAATTTCAGGATCTGGAATATGAGATAGTGACATGTGTTGGGGATAATGGAGGATAAGTGGCTTGGGAAATTTTGAATTTTCCCCTTTTTCTTGGTGTCTAAGATGGCCACGTCGCCCCCTTAAATTGGGTTAAATTGAGACTTGGCAAAAGAATGTTGATGGGGTGTGTAGAACCCTAGTCTTTGGGTTGAAGGCAAGACACTTAACCACTACACTAGGAGGTCATTTTGTTAAGTGGATTCCCTTTACATTTGATAACCATGAGTTCTTATTTCTTTCATAAGTTTAATATATCATAAACTTAATCATAATTGTTATTTTTTTTCATAAACATTATTGTTATTATTAGTATTTGAAAATATTATTTATTTAATGTTTTTATTTATTTATTTATTTATTTATTTTTTTTGTATACGGGTGCTACACCTAAAGAGTTAGGGAAAGGAAAAGGATGTAATGATAATGCAAAAGAAGAAAACCGTATGATGACCGATGAAAAACAACACAATTAGATAAGCAAAAACCCCTGCTGTCCCTGACGACAGTAAAGGGGAACCGAAGTTGATGCTGTTGGCAGGAAGAAAAGGAAGCAGTGAGCTCTAAAGATTGCACAGGAAGAAGATGGATAGCCTCCGTAAATTCAGCATCTATGTATAAAAACTCTGACCTCGGTAACCTCTGTCAAGATCGACCAGAGCTCCTTTATATAGGATTTCAACCGAAGATAAACTCAAATTTAGGAAGATAAGGACGGGCAATGATCAATGAAGGTAGGACTCTAGTTCCAATTCGAGCAAGGAGACCATTGGAGGCAGGGAACTATTCAGGAAAGGCATACTCAAACACGATACCGAAGGATAAAACACGACCTTCAGAAGGGAGTCAAATTATAAATTGACGACCTACATCAAGACGTTACTCAAAACATGACCAGGATCAAGGGTGTCACTTCTTGGATTTAATTTTGGCAATAAAACTTACCTTATTTGAAAATTATGAGAAACTGCCTTAGATGAAGGCGTTACTTGAAAACACGCCCTGAGGAAGGACGCCTATCAGTAATTGGAATTTATTTTGAAACCGGATAATACCAGGAATTGACGCCCTCATATTTGGTCGTCCTTTCTTAAGAACACGCCCTAGATTAGGTCACTATTTAAAACACGCCCTTCATCAATTCGTGAATCACAAAAAAAATGCAAGAATAAATCACAAAAATAGAAAAACTTTATATTATAGAAATATTGAAGTTCACTTTGGGGCGTCAACATAGTGACATGAGATTTGATCAGCATAGCGTCAATTTTGGCATGTCTACATAGAGTAGGCAGACTCTTTAACGCACTAACTCTAGGAATGTAGGTAGACTTCTCAACACACTATGTATGGAGAGGCCCATGACAATCGACTCGAAACCGTCTCATGGGAAAATCCCTCACCCTAGTGGATTCCTCACGACTGAGGGGATAGCACAAGGGGTACTTCCCATGAGGTGAAACCCAGCCAGAAGGAGTGATGCTGGCTGTGGGACTATACAAGAAGAATCCCACGTGGAGTGCAGAACTGGGCGGAAATACCCTCCGTTGGAATGGACGATGACACGGCTTGAACCTTCCGCTGGTATACATAATAACGTGGAAAATAAAAGCCCATACTCACTAGCTAAATTCAATTTATGATGAAAAGACCCTTCGCCGACATACGAAGGCTAGGTGGGTACACAAAGTCACCCTGCCATACCTTTCGTTGACAAACGGAATTTATACAAATACTCGAAGACACAGGAACACACTTCCCATGGAACCACATAGACTATGGACACTCGGAAGTATAGAATTGAGCAGAAGATAGTTTTCGAGGTGCAAGGTGGTAGGGGTATGCCCCGGAAGTCATGTAATACAAATTCCCGACAAGAGCTAGTTGATATATTCAGAATGGGTCTCATTTCCATCTTTCTTCAAGTTCCCATTCATTTGTTCATAAATACCAGAATGTGACTGAGGGGAGTGATGCCATGACCCAGGATCCAAGTACGGCGAATGAACCGGTGTGATCCGAATCTTGGCCCACTACCCATGAGTCACGGGACTCAGAAGGATAAAATAACACCATAGAGATGTATCGGAATCTAAAATAAATACAAAAATTAAAGTGCAATAAGTAAAATACATTTATTACATTTTAAATAGTTTACAGTCCAGAGTACAATGTCCAAAAAGTATAGTCCAAAAGAAAGGAAAAGTACACAGCCTATGGGGCATACCACAACCCAAGACACGTTGGCAACTACTGCACTTCGATCACCGTGTCGGAACACTGAACTCTAAAAGTGAAAGCCGCACCTAAAAAGGAAGGGGGCGAGTCTCATCTCATCGACTTAGTAGGGGTCCCGGGGATTCCCACCACAACAACGATGATAACAACAGCAATGATAATAATAATAATAATGGCAACAACAATAGTAACAATAATAATAACAACAATAGTAATAGTAGCGGGTAATCAGTTGAAAGGAAACACAATTCACTAGACTACCAAAAATTCCTCAATTCCCTGCGATCTCCCAGGAACTATACTATCGAACTTCAAGGAACTATACTATCGAGCGACTGGCCCACACTCTCTCGTTGAAAACATGTGGCCCTCAAGGTTGGAGAAAAGCTTTAGTCTCACAAGACGGAACCACAACTACTCCGTCGGGAATCCACGACCTAGACTAAACGGTCAGGAGTACAACCTCCACCCTCGGAAGGAAACTAGCTCAAGTCGAAAAACCCTGGTCTCAAACTAGGAAGGAGGCCATAGGCTGGGAGGGCTACGATAGTGCTATCGGAAAGCTCCCTCAGATTGGCATAGTAGAACGCATGCACGCTGCCCATACACTTTTAGCCTTTAGATATGCACACACCTAACATAAAGCAAGTGGACTAGCTGGGGTCCGTGTTCGTCAACACGGTGTCTGAGCCCCTAACCATATGTGCACACGCTAGATAGACTCTTTAACGTCTAGGTCCTAAATGACCGGTTTTCCCGTAGCCCGGACTGAGGCTTCAGAGTTGGCAGACTCTTTAACGCACTAACTCTAAGAACCTAGGTAGACTTCTCAATACACTATGTATGCAGGGGCCCACGATAATCAGCTCGAAATCGTCTCATGGGAAAAGCCCTCACCCTAGTGAATTCCTCACGACCGTGGGGATAGCACAAGCGGTACCTCCCATGAGGTGAAACCCAGCCTGAAAGAGTGATGCTGGCTATGGGACTATACAAGAAGAATCTCACATGGAGTACAGAACTGGGCAGAAATACCCTCCGTAGGAATGGACGATGACACGGCTTGAACCTTCCACATGTATACAAAATTACGTGGAAAATAAAAGCCCATACTCACTAGCTAATTTCAATTAACGAGGAAAAGACCTTTTGCCAACATACGAAGGCAAGGCGGGTACATAAAGTCACCCTGGCATACCTTTCGTGGACAAACAAAATTTATACAAATACCCGAAGACACAGGAACACACTTCCCATGGAACCACGTAGACTATGGACACTCGGAAGTATAGAATCAAGCAGAAGATAGTTTTCGAGGTGCAAGGGGGCAGGGGTATGCCCCGGAAGTCATGTAATACAAATTCCCGACAAGAGCTAGTTGATATATTCAGAATTGGTCTCATTTCCATCTTTCTTCAAGTTCCCATTTATTTGTTCATAAATACCAGAATGTGACTGAGGGGAGTGATGCCACGACCCAGGATCCAAGTACGGTGAAGGAACCGGTGTGATCCGAATCTTGGCCCACTACCCACGAGTCACGGGACTCAGAAGGATAAATTAACACTATAGAGATGTATCAGAATCTAAAATAAATACAAAAATTAAAGTACAATTAGTAAAATACATTTATTACATTTTAAATAGTTTACAGTCCAGAGTACAATGTCCAAAAAGTATAGTCCAAAAGAAAGGAAAAGTACACAGCCTATGGGGCATACCACAACCCAAGACACGTTGGCAACTACTGCACTCCGATCACCGCGTCGGAACACTGAACTCCGAAAGTGAAAGCCGCACCTAAAAAGGAAGGGGGCGAGTCTCATCTCATCGACTTAGTTGGGGTCCTGGGGATTCCCACCACAACAACGACGATAAACAACAGTAATGATAATAATAATAATAATGGCAGCAAAAATATTAACAACAATAATAACAACAACAGTAATAGTAGCTGGTAATCGGTTGAAAGAAAACACAATTCACTAGACTACCAAAAATTCCTCAGGTCCCTGCGATCTCCCAGGAACTTTACTATCGAACTTCAAGGAACTATACTATCGAGCGACTGGCCCATACTCTCTCGTTGAAAACCTGTGGCCCTCACGGTTGGAGAAAAGATTTAGTCTCACAAGACGGAACCACAACTACTCCGTCGGGAACCCACGACCTAGACTAAACGGTCAGGAGTACAACCTCCACCCTTGGAAGGAAACTAGCTCAAGTCGAAAAACCCTGGTCTCAAACTAGGAAGGAGGCCATAGGCTGGGAGGGCTTCGACAGTGCTATCAGAAAGCTCCCTCAGATTGGCATAGTAGAACTCATGCACGCCGCCCATACACTTTTAGCCTTTGGATACGCACACACCTATCATAAAGCAAGTGGACTAGCTGGGGTCCGTGTTCGTCAACACGGTGTCTGAGCCCCCAACCATATGTGCACACGCTAGATAGACTCTTTAACGTCTAGGTCCTAAATGACCGATTTTCCCCTAGCCCAGACTGAGGCTCCAGAGTAGGCAGACTCTTTAAGGCAATAACTCTAAGAACCAAGGTAGACTTCTCAACACACTATGTATGCAGGGGCCCACGAAAATCAGCTCAAAATCGTCTCATGGGAAAAGCCCTTACCCTAGTGGATTCCTCACGACCGTGGGGATAGCACAAGGGGTACCTCCCATGAGGTGAAACCCAGCCAGAAAGAGTGATGCTGGCTATGGGACTATACAAGAAGAATCCCACGTGGAGTACAGAACTGGGTGAAAATACCCTCCGTAGGAATGGATGATGACATGGCTTGAACCTTCCACATGTATACAAAATTACGTGGAAAATAAAAGCCCATACTCACTAGCTAAATTCAATTAATGAGGGAAAGACCTTTTGCCAACTTACGAAGGCTAGGCGGGTACACAAAGTCACCCTGGCATACCTTTCGTGGACAAATGGAATTTATACAAATACTCGAAGACACAGGAACACACTTCCCATGGAACCACATAGACTATGGACACTCGAAAGTATAGAATCGAGCTGAAGATAGTTTTCGAGGTGCAAGGGGGCAGGGGTATGCCTCTGAAGTCATGTAATACAAATTCCCGACAAGAGCAAGTTGATATATTCAGAATTGGTCTCATTTCCATCTTTCTTCAAGTTCCCGTTCATTTGTTCATAAATACCAGAATGTGACTGAGGGGAGTGATGCCACGAGCCATGATCAAAGTACGGCGAAGGAACTGGTGTGATCCGAATCTTGGCCCACTACCCACGAGTCACGGGACTGAGAAGGATAAATTAACACTATAGAGATGTATCGGAATCTAAAATAAATACAAAAATAAAAGTGCAAGAAGTAAAATACATTTATTGCATTTTAAATAGTTTACAGTCCAGAGTACAATGTCCAAAAAGTATAGTCCAAAAGAAAGGAAAAGTACACAGCCTATGGGGCATACCACATCCCAAGACACGTTGGCAGCTACTACACTCCGATCACCGCGTCAGAACACTGAACTCCGAAAGTGAAAGCCGCACCTAAAAAGGAAGGGGGCGAGTCTCATCTCATCGACTTAGTAGGGGTCCCGAGGATTCCCACCACAACAACGATGATAAACAACAATAATGATAATAATAATAATAACAATGGCAACAACAATAGTAACAACAATAATAATAATAATAGTAATAGTAGCGGGTAGTCAGTTGAAAGGAAACACAATTCACTAGACTACCAAAAATTCCTCAATTCCCTGCGATCTCCCAGGAACTATACTATCGAACTTCAAGGAACTATACTATCGAGCGACTGGCCCACACTCTCTCGTTGAAAACATGTGGCCCTCAAGGTTGGAGAAAAGATTTAGTCTCACAAGATGGAACCACAACTACTCCGTCGGGATGCCACGACCTAGAATAAATGGTCAGGAGTACAACCTCCACCCTCGGAAGGAAACTAGCTCAAGTCGAAAAACACTGGTCCCAAACTAGGTAGGATGCCATAGGTTGGGTGGGCTACGATAGTGCTATCGGAAAGCTCCCTCAGATTGGGATAGTAGAACTCATGCACGCCACCCATACACTTTTAGCTTTTAGATACGCACGCACCTTTCATAAAGCAAGTGGACTAATTGGGGTCCATGATCGTCAACACGGTGTCTGAGCCCCCAACCACGTGTGCACATGCCAGATGGACTCTTTAACATCTAGGGCCAAAATGATAGGTTTTCCTTTAGCCCAGACTGAGGCTCCAGAGTAGGCAGACTCCTTAACGCACTAACTCTGAGAACGTAGGTAGACTTCTCAACACACTATGTAAGCAGGGGCCCACGACAATTGGCTCGAAACCGTCTCATGGGAAAAGCCCTCACCCTGGTGGATTCCTCATGACCAAGGGGATTGCACAAGGGGTACCTCCCATGAGGTAAAACCCAGCCATAAAGAGTGATGCTGGCTATGGTACTGTACGAGAAGAATCCCACGTGGAGTATAGAACTGGGCGGAAATACCCTCCGTAGGAATTGATGATGGCACAGCTTGAAGCTTCCGCTGGTATACATAATGACGTGAAAAATAAAAGCCCATACTCACTAGATAAATTCAATTTATGAGGAAAAGACCCTTCGCCGACATACGAGGGCAAGGCGAGTACACAAAGTCACCCAGACATGCCTTTCATGGACAAACGGAATTTATTCAAATACCCGAAGACACAGGAACACGCTTCCCCTGGAACCATGTTGACTACGGACACATGGCAGTATAGAATCGGGCATAAGATAGTTTTCGGGGTGTGAAGGAATGGGCCGCCAACTTACTGGCCCCATAGAGGGCTAGGCGGCAAGTTCTAGGGGGCAGATCATTGGCCGCCCATCCCAGGGCCAATTCCCAAGCTGGCCACCAGATTGTCCGCCCACTTAGTCTGGGCTTCAGGATGCTGGGTGGCCACATCTGTGGCTGCCTTCATGTCTGGGTCGCCAAATTGTTGGCCGCCCAATAGTGCACCAGGCGGCCAATACCTTGGCCACCTTCTACTAGGTTTGTCCGAATAGAGCACTGCTTGGGGTGCAAAACCACCCCCCAATCAACTCGGGACGAAGGGAAAAACAAGGGGAATCAATCCCTAGACATTCAGGCATTCGAAAAATCATTCTTAAACTATAAATCTAAGCCTGAATCGAGGAACACCGTCGCACACCTTGGAACATGGATTTTTCTCAAAATATAAAATACGCCCTCTCTCGGCCTCACCGTGACATGAGTTTGTGGGGAATCAACGCGGGAAGGGCAAAGATCCTGTTGGGTCATGTGCAGTACAAACGGATCTTGAAGGGGGGTTGAATAGATCCTATCAAGAACTTTGTCCTATTTAAAACTTAGCTACCAAAAGCATAAATCACTCTTATAAAGTAAATGAATCACTTAAGCATAATGCACAACGGAATTAAGGGAATGGCTTAATATGGAAGTGGCTATGCACAATGCATAGACAGCAGAGGTCGGCATTCCCAAAGTGGGGGTCGACATTCCTCACTGATGAGGTCAGCTCCTCTACACAAGCACTTGAAATCCTCGTGGGATTTAATGCATTCAGTCACAAGGATCATGAAGCACGACCACTAAGTATGGATAAAAAAGCTATGCGTGGGTGTGTGCTATGGTGGTAAGTTAGAATGTGTGTGCGTGTATGTAAAGTGATCCTCCTTTGCTGGAATATGCTTCCTAGTGCCTGGGTTCAAGGGTGCAGCAGGCAACCAAGGGAATGTAAGTGCAGTGCGAAGAATAAACGGTGTGCGAACAAGATAATACAAACCACAACGCTTAAGTGTGTGATGGAAATAACTCAGACGGAATACGTTGAAGCAAGCACAATGACCTGTGAATGGGGATAGAAGATATGGTGCAAGCCCACAAGATGTTCAACCCACAACACAAGGAGTTTAAGGTGTTTTGTTGTAAACGCACAACCTACGTCCACCCCTCACCAAACCCGGTGAGGCTTTCCTGCTGACTCACAGCTTGACCAGGGACACGCCCCAAAACCACAGAACGGAGAACCCTTCGTCTGTCTTACAACAGACAAAATCGACAGGGACGGTTATCCACAGACCGGAGCACACCCTACACACAAAACCGGCACGGACGGTTATCCATAGACTGGAGGATACCTCCATCTGTCTTCCTACACACACAACCGGTAGGGACAGTTTTAGATGAATGAAAACACAGGATGAAAACTCACTGCAAGTGCAGTGGGAAAAACCATAATAAAACAGAAGAAATAAACACCAACTGAAGCTATAGGTGATGATTTGAAGGCTGGTGACTGCAGCTACAAATTTTAGATATGACGATCTGATTCTTCAGGCTCAGGCAGACTGTAGGGGTGCTCTCTCTCTCTCAAGGCTTCTCTTTTCTTCTTCTCTTACAGCACTGGACTGAGAACTAGTGCTGGGCTGCTCTCAAGCGCTTCTCAAGGATGTTCTTTGTAGATGCTCAAGGGTGTGGCTCTCTCTCGATAGTGGCAACTTCTTCAGTTGAGGAAGCTTAATATATATTGGAAAGCCAAGGGAAAGTTTTCCTACCACAAGGTCTTCCATTGGATCATGTAGCAATGATTTTCCCTCCAAAGTCTTCTTCCCTTGAAGCATGCGCTGATGATTTACTTGAGTGCATTCCATGGCAGCTGGAATGGTAGGACGGTGGCGGTAGAGAAGAACAGAGACCATATCTTTCTTTAGATACTTTCCATGTCTTCACATTAAATGTCCTTTAGACATGTGATCTTCTCATTGGCTGGAGTTAACTTTCTATCTTGCTGAGGACTGCTGGGATAGGAGTCACATGGGGTGACAGTAAAAAGGTGGTAGATTGTTAGGTATCCTTTCTCCAGTTGGATTTCTGACAAAGGTAACTCCAAGAAGGTAGATTAAATGAGACATGATGATAGGGAAAAAAGTCAAACCTGGGTACTCCATCCAGACCTTAAAATTTGTGTATTTGGACACTTACGGTACCTATTTTCTCTCTCTGGATTGCCCAATTGATTTGACAGAATTCTGGCTTGAGAGCTTCTGGAAGACCAATGTGTCAACCTGCTGAGAAGGAGGTGTTGACACTCCTTATGAAGTCTTCTTGTATAACTGTCTCTGGAAGCCCAAAGTGTTAACCTACTGTAATTAAGGTGTCGACGCCTCTTTGCAGAAGAATGTTTATAATGCTCTCTGGAAGGCCAATGTGTCGGCATGCTGGAACAAGGTGTCGACACATCGTTAGGAAATCTTGTCTTCAATGCTTTCTAGAAGAGCCAATGTGTCGGCATGCTGGAACAAGGTGTCGACACATCTAATGAAAGCTTCTTATATAGCGGTCTCTGGAAGCCCAGGGTGTCGACCTGCTGGTGGCAAGGTGTCGACACTTCTTAGAAAAACTGCCAATATATTACTCTCTGGAAGACCAAAGTGCTGACACGCTGGAACAAGGTGTCCACACTTCCTTTAAGACTTCAGCATGTGCACAGACTTTCAGCAACGTGCACAAACCTTGTAGTTCACATGTGCACAGACCTTTGGTTCTTCATTGAGGCGTTTCATCAAAACATGCACAGACGATGGTTGGGAGTATGCTCAGACCTTATCTTTCCAGAAGGTAAACATGCACACAGACCTTGTAGTGTCAAAGGAAAATGTGCACCGACCTTCACTTGAGCTGGCATGATATGCATCGACCTTGATTCAAAAAGTGCACAGACTTGATATAAGCAAGGACCTTGAAATATGCTCAGACTTGGCATATGCTCAGACCTTGATATATGCTCAGACTTGGTATGTGCTCGGACCTTGAAATGTGCTCATACTTGATTTGTGCTCTGACCTTGATATATGCACAGACTTGATTTCTTAGCTACATGAGTGCATGTGCATCAACCTTATATAAAGGAACAGGAATGTGCACAGACCTTCTATGCCTTAGAAAAGAATGTGCATCGACCTTAGGTTCACATGTGCACAAACATTGTGCGTCGAAGCAAAGCATGCACCGACCCTCCTTTGTTGAATCGCTAAAGGTGCACCGACCTTAGTAGTCTTGAAACCAAACGTGCACCGACCTTCACTTGCTCATGTGCACATAGCATCGAGCTTAGTTAACACAAGATCCAAACATGCCTCGACCTTGGTACATATGTGCACAGACTTTGTCTTCATATGTGCACCGACCTTGGTCTTTCAACTTTGGTATGTGCATCGACCTTACTCCTTCATGAACAGTGATGTGCATCGACCATACTTCTTTACTGATAGAATGTGCATCGACCTTTGTTCTTGAAGTGCTGATGTGCATCGACCTCAGCAGCTGCACAGACATGACTTCATGGGCTTCTGTAAAACCTGTTGCCTTGAATTCTGTGTTGACAGTGCCTTAATTTTCATGCTACCAATTATCTAGATTTACGTGCCATTCTTGATATCTTATACTTTACTTACAATGACCTAAAATATATGAATATTGACGTTATCAAGTGCAAGTTAGACTCATTAGTGACTCATAGTCAGACATCATCAAAACCTCATTAAGGTGGTGAAGCATGCGTGTATCATACATGCACACTATTCTCCCAATATTCTCCCCCTTTTTGATGATGGCAACTATGAGTCATTATGAGTACATTGTGAGTCAAGGTGCAAAGAAATATAATCATGAATTGAAGCATAATGACTTTCTCTCCCCATATAAGTCTCTCCCCTTTATGCATACCCTAGTTAATGACACATATAATTCTCCTCTCCCCCTTATGCATACACTAGTTAATAACACATATAATTCTCTCCCCCTTTGACATCTTCAAAATAACAGAATAGAGAGAATACATGGCACAGTTAGGAAAGAAAGGAGTAGAGTCGGAGATTATTAGCACAGGATGTGCAGAGTGAAAGTAAGTACATACCTATAGGGAGCAAGGAAACGTGCAGCAACCTGAGATACCTTGTTAGTGTTCTCAAATTGATGTGGAAATACATGCCAATGGTTGTACACTGATTAAAGTTTTCAATTATTGAGTCCTTGAATGTTCTCTTGTTGGGTCCCTCATGAATGCAAGTAATGTAAGTATTAGTTATTCAAGAAGATCGTGCAGACAAGGAGATGATACCACTTGTTAGAGAGTGATGCTGAGTGTTTAGAGGGCAAGTGATACCAATTGTTAATGACCAGCATAATGTTAATTGTTAGGTCCTTTGGCATGGCAGAAACATATTTACACAAATAGTCATCAAATGTCATGATGACATGGCAAGGCAACCTGAATTGAGTCATGAGAAACAAATGTATGCAAGACATTTAACCATGGCAACATGAGAGAGGTACAACACCCAAATTCAAGAGCAGCTTGTCGGGTCCTTCGTTGATGTTGGGTCCCTTGGTTTGGCATGAGAAGTTCACATAAGGTAGCATCGGATGCCATGAAGTCGCATCAAAGTAATATGGACTGAATCATTGTAGACATATATGTGCATGAGATTTGAGCATAATAAAATAATGCAGCACTTTTTGGTTTTCTATTTTTCAGATTTTTAAGATTTTCTATGCAGTGCATGGAAAATGCAGACCACCCATGTATGTGAAGACTGAAACCAGCTGCATGGGAATCATGATACCAATTAGCCTGTTGCCAGTTGATGAGAAGGCTGATGCTAGATACCAATTGTTAAGAAAGTGGTGATGCTTTCATGACAGCTTGAGTGAATTATGCAGATTGGTCCAGAGAAGGCAAATAAGGAAGGAGCATCAAAAGATAGTTTGTCTTAAGAAAATGATGGAGGTTCTTTGATCCGCAGCTAAGTTCATAAATGTAGAGTTATAGATTTTTCAGAATCTCCATTTATAGAATTTTAATGAAGCAGCCCTTATAGTAAGATTTGTTTAACTCTAATGAATTCTGAACTTCTCAATAAAAACACTTGAAAGCATATGTATTCGAGATTAATAGAAGTCAACCAGAAATTCATACTAAAACCAAGTTAACCTCCTCTTATCTTACTCATTCAATTCCATTAGCTCCTTTGAGAGTTACTATGAAAAGTATTGATATTAAACAAGCATGAAGACTAAATGGAATTCTAGATTTTCAATAGATTTACTTTTATCTTTTGCTATCACACTCATAATTTTCATTGAGCACAAGTAGATTTTTATGAGCAATTAAGTCCAGTCATGTCTTGTATCTTGAGGATACACGTTGGTTAGACGCTAATATCCCTAGGTACTTGGTGTGACTGACTGTCATGCCACAACTAGAACAGAGATAGCATTATCACCTCATGACATATCGAACCTCAAATTGTTGATGAGGGGACATATTTCTCAGCAACTTTGCCATTGCTCTGCCTTGATTTTTCTTTTATATCACTACAAAGTTAACAAGGGCACTTCATGACATATCTTACATCATTTCTTTTATGATGAGACATATTTCTCAGTGAGCCAATGTCATTGCTCTGACAATTTTAGCTTTTATAAATTTCAGCAAAACATATTGTTTGAAAATAATACTAGACTGAAGTTTCCCAATCAAAGATGCCTTTGTACTTAAAATAAACTTTCAGATTCAAGAAGGCATAACTCATCAAAACATGAAAAGCTAGTTTAAGTCTATTAAACCTGAGCACAAACATTTTCAAGATCATTTAAGCAATAAGGCTCAAGAAATCATTAATTTTAAACCAACAACTTTCATGTTCAGGCAAGTGACAAAGCTCCATAAAGGAAGATTCTTCTAGAAGATTTACTTTGATAAATGAATTCGACAACAAGCCAAAAATCCTCCAAGAAGTTTAAGGCATTCAAGGAATTCTGGAAACATTCAACTAATGATTCAAGAAATAGCAGATTCTAGATAATCCAAAGCAATTTAGACTCAAGATGGAATTTAGTGTAACAACATTATGAAGCAGGGTCTGATTTCAGCAGAGAGGACATATGATTACACGGTGAGACAGAATAAGAACACTCTCCCTGAGGATATGCAGTGAGCTCAGGTTGAATCAAGTGAGATAGGACTAGCAGCCTCAAAGGAGTGTCGACACTTGCTTTTCATGGTGTTGACACACTGAGCTTAGATAGAGAGTAGTTTTCAAACAGAATGAACTGAGAGTTTGACCTGAGTAGGTCTAAGGTCTACCTGATCAACTCTCCAAGAGGATGCAGTCTTTGCAAATGTCAACAAAAAGAGTGCATAAATGCAGACTGAATTTTGATGTTGACTCCCTTTAAACATGTGCATGGGTTGACAATGGAGTATGCAACCTATGACTTAAGTGAACACACTATGCATTAACCATGATACCATTTGATATGCAATCTTTGGGTCCCTTTAACATGGTGTGCATTGGCATGTATTAGACCATAATATGATGCAATCATGGATTATTTGCAATGCATCCTAAACTAAAATGCAGACAGAATTTTTAATGTGCAGATGGATACATGCTACTTACTCTCTCTTTTTGATGATTTTAATATGGTGTGCAATCAATTCTGAAATCAGTATATGCATGATAACAAATGCACATGAGTAAACTATGAAATGTAGGAACTCCCCCTGACTTTATGCATTGAATGTCTGAAGTCTGAGTGCAGCATATGCAATTAAATCAATGGAGGAAATGTGATGAATTATTCATATAAATATCTAGACTGTTCTAATGATTGGTTGACCCTTGGTACCTGGCGGAGAACTAAGGTCTTAAGACCACCTCACGCATGATGTGGGTTTCCAGACAGAAGAGATCTGCCCTTCTCCCAGCTTACCATTTTTATATACCAAGAGGTCATGCAGAGTTGGGTCCCTTGATCATGAAATGCATGATAATGCATGAAATTCCAAGATGATGCTTAGTGACCACAACACGTACAGATTCAACCATGTGCTATGCATTTCTACACTTAGGTGCAAACTCTTAAACTCCCCCTTTGTTGAATGCTCATGGAAGTTAAGATAGACAATCAGCATATTATCAGTCCACATGAGTGATGAGTTGAGATGTGGGTGTGTAGCCATAGCCCATGGCAGACATCATCAAAAGCAATGATCATCAATGCTAAGCAAGAAGTTCACATAGCTGCTAAAGGTAGCAGGAATCAAATAGCAACTCATCATCATAGCAATTCCATCAGCATGACAAATTTTTCATGGATTATACAGCTGAATTAATTGATCTCTGGTACAAGGCGGAGGTTTGGATCTGAGACCCTGCTCACGCATAGTGAGATTTTCGGGCAAGCTTGACTTGTCTTTCTATTCTGCACCATTTGATATACCAGAGGTCAGACAAGGTGTGAGCAAGTAATCTAGCAGAGATGTTTATCTCACACCATGGGGGAAGTTTCAGCATTTCAAGGAAGCAATTCAGTTTGTAGAATTTTATTGACGACAAGACAACTTTATAATGCAATGACTACAATGCAAGCCTATCATGCAAGGATTGAACAAATAAAATTTATTTACATACCTGTGCCTTGAGCTTTTATTTACCTGATCATCTTATGTTAAGCTCCAAGACACCCTGCACTCAAAATTCTCATTTTGAGTTTATAGGTACCCAAGCTTGCTTGGGTCCTGGTTGGTTAGCAGAACTTCTAGCAAATGACTTTATTTTCTTTGCTGCTTTTTGGTCACCCACTCTCGTCCAAGGATAGTGATTGGATGTATGTCCATATTCACCATAATAGAAGCAACGCACAAGGAATTT
Organism: Amorphophallus konjac; assembly: GCA_022559845.1. Taxonomy (NCBI): domain Eukaryota; kingdom Viridiplantae; phylum Streptophyta; class Magnoliopsida; order Alismatales; family Araceae; genus Amorphophallus; species Amorphophallus konjac. Next base: position 55,618,634 of record CM040125.1, read on the forward strand.
ACCATTCTTTCTGTGTGCAGGTGCATTGATCCTTTGTGAATGAGCATGTATACTACCATGTTGATCATGAGAGTTACTCTTACCTATTAGACGCAAACAATCTTTGATTGTGTGGCCAATTTTACCACAATGGTGGCAGCAAGGAGTGGGATTTCTTCTTACAGCAGTTGAAGGTGTTGACCTGTCCATATGAGTGTGTCGACGCGCAGGGTCATTCCTGGGCTTTTGAGCATGAGAATGCCGGGGATGCTTTCTCCTAGTGTTGACCTTCCCTCTATCAGTGCCTCCTGCATAGTCTCTGTTGATTTTGCCTGCTTCTAATTCATCATTACTCAAGGTGAGGCAATCATGCACAGTGTGACCAAGCATACCACAATAGAAACAATAAACATTCATTTTATGAGTAGCATGGTACTTAGCATGAGATTTCCTAGCATGCATTTCCACATTAGCCAAATCATATTTCTGTTTATGCCAGGAAACATTCTTTTTCTGATTGCCATTTCGATTTTGGTTTTTCTTTTGAGCAGCATGCGATTTGGATAACCATAAGAGGTGCTGGCTTCAAGTGAGCCAGTTACAAACGAGGTATACACCTTACTTCCAAGGGACTTTTTGTTCACAGGTTTGTACCCCAAACCTTCTCTTTGAAGGTTAACCCTAGTTCCCATAATTCTATCTAAATTATCTTTGCCCTGATCAAAGTTTGACAGAGAATTCTTTAAGTCTTTGTTTTCACTCTCCAATAAGGAGACATGTAGTTTAGACTCAGCAAGGTCCTCTTCGCACGTAGCCAATTGCTCATTGAGCATGGCATTCACACCTTTGTAGTTTTCAATTTCCAATTGAAGTTCATTCAGTTTCTCAGGGCTATCATTAACAATGCCCTTGCCTTTTTCACAGATAGATAGTCTTTCAAGCAACATGTCAATTTATTCTTTTATACTTTTATTTACTTCAATCAACCTCTCATCATAGATTAACCCCTCAAGCATAGTTTTATCATTGGTGATTGGTTTAGGTTGGTTTTGAAGTTGTCTCACAATTTCATCCAACCTAATGATTTCAGGTTGAAGGATTTTATTTTCATCTTTAAAGCAGGCAATGCTTTCTTTATGCGCATCTACATCAATCATAAGAGTGTCGTTGAGCTCCTCAAATGCAGAACATTTATTACAGAAATAGCTCTCATTCTGACTATTTTTCTTAAGATCCTTTTTCAATTTTTTGTTATCAGATTTCACCTTTTTGTACTGCTTGATCAACTGATCATACGCATCCATAAGTTCTTCAAAAGTGAAATCTTCGGAGTCAGAGCTTACCTGAGATGAGGATGGATTGCTTGACTGCTCTGATCGGTCGGCCATGAAGCATTCCTGCTCTTGTTCTCCTTTTTCATGGCTGTTCACTAATCTGTCAAAGATTTGCTTGGCTGTGCTGCAGTTGGACACAATATGAGATAATCTGAAATCAACTGTAGCTTTCATCAAGTTAAATGCAGCAAGGTTGTCATTATGTTTGGTCTCATTTTTAGTAGGCCATTCATCTGAGCTTAATGGCAGCTTATGAGGACCAATGTATATAAGGTTCCACAATTGTGAATCTATGGATTTGACATAGACAAACATTCTCCCTAGCCATATAGAAAAATCTGAACCATCATAAATAGGTGGAGAAGCCAATGAAGCATGTGTAGCAAATGAAGCCATTTGATCAAACGCACAGGGATCTTTCCCTGCAGATCGTAGGATCTGGGAGTGGCAGAGTTTGACTCTGATACCACTTGTTGGGTCCCGTGCGGTGCAAACTGATCTAGAAGGGGGGGTTGAATAGATCCAATCAAGAACTTTGGCCTATTTAAAACTTAGCTACCAAAAGCATAAACCACTCCTATAAAGTAAGTGAATTACTTAAGCACAATGGGCAGCGGAATTAAGGGAATGGCTTAATATGGAAGTGGCTATGCACAATGCATAGACAGTAGAGGTCGACACTCTCAAAGCTGGGGTCGACACTCCTCACTGGTGAGGTCAACACCTCTACACAAGCACTTGAAATCCTCGTGGGATTTAATGCATTAAGTCACAAGGATCATGAAGCACGACCACTAAGTATGGATAAACAAGCTATGCGTGGGTGTGTGCTATGGTGGTAAGTCAGAATGTGTGTGCGTGTATGTAAAGTGATCCTCCTTTGCTGGAGTATGCTTCCTAGTGCCTGGGTGCAAGGGTGCAGCAGGCAACCAAGGGAATGTAAGTGCAGTGCGAAGAATAAACGGTGTGCGAACAAGATAATACAAACCACAACGCTTAAGTGTGTGATGGAAATAACTCAGATGGAATACGTTGAAGCAAGCACAATGACCTGTGAATGGGGATAGAAGATATGGAGCAAGCCTACAAGATGCTCAACCCACAACACAAGGAGTTTGAGGTGGTTCGGTTGTAAACCCACAACCTACGTCCAACCCTCACCGAACCCGGTGAGGCTTGCCTGCTGACTCACAGCTTGACCGAGGACATGCCCCAAAACCACAGAACGGAGAACCCTCCCTCTGTCTTCCTACACACAAAACTGACAGGGACGATTATCAATAGGCCGGAGCACACCTCCGTATGTCTTCCTACACACAAAACTGGCAGGGACGATTATCCACAGACCGGAGCACAGCTCCGTCTATCTTCCTACACACACAATCGATAGGGACTATTTTTGATGAATGAAAACACATGATGAAAACTTACTGCAAGTGCAGTGGGAAAAACCACAATAAAACAGAAGAAATAAACACCAACTAAAGCTATAGGTGATGATTTGAAGGCTGGTGACTGCAACTACAAATTTCAGATCTGAAGATCTGATTCTTCAGGGGGTAGACTGCAAGGGTGCTCTCTCTCTCAAGGCTTCTCTTTTCTTCTTCTCTTTTAGCACTGGACTGAGAACTAGTGTTGGGCTGCACTCATGCGCTTTTCAAGGATGTTCTTTGTAGATGCTCAAGGGAGTGGCTCTCTCTCGACAGTGGCAACTTCTTCAGTTGAGAAAGCTTAATATATATAGGAAAGGCAAGAGAAAGTTTTCCCACTATAAGGTCTTCCATTAGATCATGCAACGATGATTTTTCCTCCAAAGTCGTCTTCCCTTGAAGCATGCACCGATGATGTACTTGAGTGCATTGCATGGCTGTTGGAATAGTAGAACGGTGGCGGCAGAGAAGAACAGAGACCGTTACTTTCTTTAGATACTTTCCAAGTCTTCACACTAAATGCCCTTTAGACATGTTGTCTTCTAATTGGCTGGAGTTTACTTTCTGTCTTGCTGAGGACTGTGGGACAGGAGTCACATGGGGTGACAGTAAAAAGGTGGCAGACTATGAGGCATCCTTTCTCCAGCTAGATTTCTGACAAAGGTAACTCCAAGAAGGTAGATGAAATGAGACATGATGACAGGGACAAATGTCAAACCTGGGTTGTAACGACCCGGAGATCCGGATACCGGTAAACCGATACCAAGAACTAGGGGAAGTCACCCAAGAGGCTGATGAGGCCCCGTAAGGGTTGGAGGGTTTTGTCGAGGGGATGCATAATAAATTGGAATTACACGCGCGTAATATTTATTATAGCAACAATTTGAACTATAAACGGAAGCAATTTAAATATCAGAGTGATGAATATATACAATAGTCCAGATCCACAATTTATACAACTACACGGGGCATACCCCGGCCAAAAGGTACAAGGAAAGACAAAAGACTACTGACAACCTACTGACAGACCACTGCTGGCTGCTAAGACCTGCCGTCAAAAACACGCGAAGCTCTGGAAGATGGCTGCTGCTGCTCACCTGAAAGAGTAAGGGTGAGTCACGGCCAGACTCAGTAGGGGTCACGCGGATCCCTACCTCGCATCTAAACATACAGAAAAAGTAGTAAAGCATGCATTGGCAGAATTAAACATGCAATGGCATAATGGACAACAGTTTAGCAAAGCTGTAAAACTATCTAGACAGTTTAATAGAAGCTAACTATGATGCCAAATTAAATATAAACATGAGCGTCAGGAACTAAATTTACCAATAGAATAAACCTCAACAATTCCAAGTGACAGGAGAGAGAAGGACCACCAGAAAGTGAAACCAGATGCATCCACTGACGGCTTACACTGCATCTCAAGTATCTACACAAGTCTGGATCGCGATGAGTGAGACGCGTAATAGTACCAGAAACAAGTAACTAGTAAGGGTATTACTCGTTAGTGTCAGTCCAAGCCCCTGACCATGTGTGCACACACCGGCTCGTCGCCTCGAGCCAGGCCTCTAGCTAGTTCCCCCCCCCAATAGGATGCTACTGTAAAGCAAGGGCCCACAAGAACTAGCTTAAAAACCGTAAACCGGGACTACCCCGCCACCTCTCCCAGATGGGCCGACACTAGAGGTCGTCGGGCTACGACTAGTGGTTCCATCACAAGGAAAGAGAAAGCAACTCTATTGGGATCTAAAAATAAGCCACACTTTGCAAAATACTTTAAACATGGCGAATATGCAAGATTAAAGGCATAACTAATTGCATATGCTAACAATTAAAATCTACAGGAATTAAACGGTCAAGACAGGGCCGCTTAATGATTAAACGGTCGGACGACTGGATGCTCTATGGACGTAAGCGGTTACTCTGAAGCTGTTCAACTCCCCCGCCATCTAAAGTTTTAAGGTCTGTTGTGCCCCTGTGGTTTTGATGATTGGTTTTTGATGTGAGTTAATCATTGTGAGTCATCTTGCTGTGTGTGTCATCATGCTATTATTCAGTCATTCTCTGATCATAATGCTTTCCTTTTTCTGCTCGATTAATTCATGTTTTATCATGTAAGTGAATGGAGTTCATATGGCTGTCAGATAACATGCTCTATTTAATTCTGTCTACACTCTGTCTGCACAGTCTCCACAGTAGTGCGTCAACTCCTTGAGCTGATGCGTCAACTCTTCAGTTCAGTTTCTTCAAGTCTATACATTAGACTGTGGCAAAGTCTATTCATTCGTTTGGGTAACAAAGTCTGTACAGCCGTGTCATATGCTCCTGAAGTTCATATCATCAAGTCTATACAGTGGACTGTGCAGCCTGTTCGTGTTGGTGAAGTCTATACATCGGTCCTTCACCGTCTCATGCATTGTCTCTGCCAACGTCTCATTTAGAGTCTTCCCTGTGTTGAAGTCTGTACAACGTCAACAGTGCATCATTTCTAGAAGTATGTACATCGGCATGCATTGCATCAAGTGTATACATTGGGTCATGCATTCACTGTAGAGTCTACACATTGCTGGGTCTTATTCAATGTCTTCATGCATTCATCAAGTCTATACGCTGGAAGACAAAGTCTATACAGCGTCAACTCATTGGGCTGCAGCGTCAACTCAGCAAGTATGCACATCGCCTCATTTCTTCAAAGTCTATACACTGGAGTCGTCAGCTGTGAGGACAGCAAGTCTGTACACTGGTTTTCATGCATGTTAAACTCCAAGTCTATACAGCCTGCCTCTTCGACTCAGTGTACATACTTATTCATTTGCTGTTTCAAAGTCCATACACTCGTTATTCTCTTACATGTTAACTCCATGTCTGTACACTGCCTTTCACATGCACTCATTCATTAAGTCTATACACTGCTCGAAGCTCACCAAGTCTATACACTGCTTCAGATCTAATTCACAATGAGATATGAATGGCGTGTTTGTGATTAAGTCTTGATTCATTAATCTTTTCGTTTGAATTAATTCCTGATGCAAGATAGGAACAGGGTCGACGCTAGAGCTTAAGGCGTCCACGCACCAGTGAAGATGCATCCACGGATACTCTTCACAGCGTTAACTCTACGCAAAGGCTGTGTCAACTCAGCCACTCAACAAGCAGAGGCCTTGTCAGAAATACTCCAATGTGTCAACGCAGTAGTGGAGCAGCGTCGACGCAACAGTTAAAAAAAGGCTAGGCTAGTTGCTCACTGGAACACATCAATGCGTCAACGCCACGGGTTGGAAGCGTCGACGCAACAGTTAAAAATGGTTGAAGATCTCTGAAGGCTGCGTCAACTCCTTGGAGCAAGTGGGTTGACGCCATCTAACTCCAGTTGCTGAGCGTACTGATGAATGGGCACGTGACCCAAAGCTAGCACCTGACACGTGATCCGAGGTGGGTGCTGAGCACGTGATCCGAGGGGGAATCTTATGGACGGAAGGCATGGGAAGCTCACGCCCTAGCTGCTACTGCTGCTTATAAAAGGAAGCCTTCATCCAACAGATGAAGACTGATCGAAGCTGAGAGAAAAAGGGAAAAAGTCTATACAGTGAGAAACAAGCAGCAGAGAGTCTTCGATCCATAGAAAGAGGAAGAAAAAGAGAAGAGGAAGAAAAAGAGAAGAAGAAGAAATAGAAGAAGAGTGAGCCGGCAGAAGAAAAAGGGTTGCAGAGAAAAAGGAGAGAATAGCGTGAGAGAAAAGGAGAGCAGAGGAGAAAGAAAGAGAGATAGAGAGAGAGAGAGTTCGTGGAGAAGAAGGAAGAAGCTATTGAAGATCTGTCCTCTGGCGTCTGGATTAAATCCAAGCCAGATCTGCTCCTTTGAGAGCTACATTCTTGTTCTTCATTTACAGCTTCCGATCGCTGTGTATTTTCTGTTTCCTTATTTTTTCTTTTGTTTCTTTGGTTAGCCTTGTTCTTCCGATTGCCCTGCTGGGGATCGGGTTCCTCCTAGTGGGTCAGGAGAAGGGAGATCTGATCTCCGGTTGCAAGTAGCTGGGAGCTACTTGTGGGTTCCCTCTGGTTTGGAGGAAGGGAGACTTGTCTCCGGTTCTGGGCTTGTGGGTTGTAAGTCCAGGGGTCCCTCCGGTTGGAGGAAGAGAGGTCTTCGACCTCTGGTTTGCTGGTGACTGAAGTCACTGGTTGGTTCCCTCCTGGTCTGGAGGAAGAGAGACTTCGGTCTCTGGTTTCCATGTGGCTGGGAGTCACTTGGGGTGTCCCTCCGGTTTGGAGGAAGAGGGGAGGCTGTTTCCCTGGTGAAGCTGTGTGGCAGTAACTTATTTGCAGACTAAGTCTGCGTTCTAGCTTGTGCTAGTGGAAGCCTCACTCCGGTTGGGAGTGAGGGGTGGACGTAGGTCTTAGTGACCGAACCACCTAAAAATCCTCTGTGCAGTGTGGGTGTGCTTTGCTCCTTATCTTATACCTCATTCACAGGTTGCCTAAGCATTCTCGTTTATATCTGTGCTGTTTCCGCTAGTTGATTGTTTAGGCGCGAGATAGACGTTTGTTCTTCGGTTCAAAAGAGATTCTGATTAGTTATCCTTTCTGTCTATCTTGTTCTAGTTAGTGTTCTAGTTTTTATTGAGCGAAAAGTTTTTTGAGGGTGGGATTCATTCACGCCCCCTCTGAATCCTTGCACCGATCCTATCAATTGGTGTCAGAGCAGTGTCTGCATAGAAGGTCCAGCGAACTGCAGATCCGATCTTGCTGTCTTCGGTGCATTTTTGTAAGACTTGGTTTATTGGTTTGAATTCACTGCTTTGAATTAGTTTTGATCTGTGTTAATGGCTCATCCTCTGCTATTCAGTGGTTCACGTATTAATTTCTGGGTATATCGTATGTGCAAGCATGTTAACTCTATTAATCCCCAACTGTGGACGGTTATATCTCACGGTCCATATAAAATTCTTAAGGATAAGTCTAAGTGGACTTATGATCACAAGATGAAAAATGATGATAATGTGAGAGCTCTAAATCTAATGAAGGCTGCAATTGATTCTGATGATTTTTCTTTTATCTCAGATTGTAGCACTGCAAAGGAAATTTTTGATAGAGTGACTGCAACACATGTGGAACAGGAAGAAGAATGTCTCATGGCAAGAAGGAGTGATCAATCAGATGAGTCCTCATCCCAGGTAATCTCTGAGACCGAGGATATTAGCCATGATGAGTTAGTTGCCATGCATGAGCATCTTCTAGATAAATATGAAAGAGTCAAATCAGAAAAGAAAAAACTAAGAAAAGAGAAAAATGCTGAAATCACAAGTCTAAAGGCTGAAAATGAAAATCTAAAATCTAAATTGAAGGAATTGATTGAAGAATTACATTCTGATGACAATGTACAGAAAAACTTAATCACTTCCTTGAAAGAAGAAAATGATTCTCTGCTGACTCAGAAGAAGGAAATTGATAAATTAAAAGATAAGCTGATTGAAGAAAATATTCATCTGAAGGAACAAAATAAAAAGCTAATGGTCCTTAACACTGTTTTCTCTGAAAGATGGCTAACGGTAGAAAGAGGAAAATCAACTTTGAAAGAAAAAGAAGTGAACATTGAATTGAAGTTAACTCAGGAGAATGAGATCCTGAAAAGTCTGAATGATGGGCTACAAAATCAGGTTATTTCGTGTGAAGAGCACATTATGACCTTGCAAATTGAAATTGAAAATCTAAACAACTCTCTGTCAAAATTTGCCAAAGGTAAAGAAAAAATGAAAGATTCTTTGAATGTGGAAGTCACCAAATTGAATGGAGAGAAAATGTGCAATTCTCAAGTTAAGCAAACTGTAAGGAACAAACTATACGCAACATTTGTGAGTAGCTCAAACTTAGCTAGTACTTCTGCACCGTCTTCAAAACAGTCTGATGATCAGAAGATTCAAAAGTAGAAGGAAAATGTGAAAATGAGAACACTGAAGAAGAATAGTAAATTTCATGCAAACAAGCCTAAGGCTAGAAAATTTCCAATTATTCACGGAAGGAATGTTGAATGCTTCTATTGTGGAAATTCTGGCCATGTACTTGATGATTGCCTTGTCATGAAGAATGATAATGATAGATTGCATGCTAGGACCTCTTATGCTAAGAAATCCTATCTGCTCAAAACAGGATATCCAAATACTTTTACTGTCATGAAATGGGTCATCTCATGCATGAATGCAAATCAATGGAGTTAGATGACTTTGCTGCTACTACTGCACAGAAATATCATGCTAGAAATCGTGTTCCTAGGAGAAAGAATCTGAATTGCTTTTGTTGTGGGAAGCCAGGCCATAGGGCAAAAGATTGCTGGCATAATCACAGAAAGAAATTCAATTCTAAAATTGTCAAATTCCCTGTAAAACAATTTCCAAAACTTTCATGCTATAACTGTGGAAAGCCAGGTCACAGGGCTGCAACATGTTGGCTGGCAGGATATCGAAACCAAACTGGTTTTGGTAAACAGAATTTTTATTCTGTTAACAAAAAATTTTATGCATATGCACATAGAATTCATGCTAACAAGAATGTGCATAAATCAGATTTGAAAACTACTGCTTCTTGCCATCATTATGGCAAATCTGGACATTTGATGGATGGTCATCCTCTGATGAAATTTAATGATCATCAAGTTAAAAATGTGCTGAGAAAACCTGCTAGAAGTGATACTGTCATGTCAGGACCCAAGACTTCTTGGGTACTTGTTTGTGCAAAATAACATTGCTATGCAGGTGTGCCTTGGGACTGGAACAAAAGGGGTAATGATCCAAGGCACTCAAGAATGAATAACCCCATTCTCACACTGTTCAGGTAAACTCTCTACATTTCATGTTTTGAAATTCATCTAGTGCATGCATGCTAAATCTGTTCTTGCATATTCATTCATCATCTGCCACTTGCATTATTTTCTGATCATGCACTTGCTGAGTGTTCTGTGCAAATTTGAGTTGTAAGGGGTTGTCTGTATCTGATGCATACATAGGCTAATTGCAATTGCTTGATAATTGTGTTATGCATAAACTCTGAAAACAAATTGCATTTCGAATTTTCTGGAAAAATCTAACTGCTTATGAATGTGGCTTGAAATTTGTGTGTTGCAATAGCTCACTGAAATTCTGAATTGCATATAGGATTGCATGTTGAATTATCATGCATGACCTCAATTGTATATAACTGGTAAGATACCGAAAGGCAGGGAAGTCTGTCTGGAGGTTCTTACTATGTGTGAGGTGGTCTTTTAGACCAAGTGCTCCGCCTAGTACCATGGGTCACCTTGTTGGATAGCACAGTCTGAATGTGCATGAATCAAAATCATATGTTTAGTTTCTCATGGCAAACATTGCATGTTTTAAGGGGGAGTTACTTGCATGTGTTTTTGCATACATAAAGTGCATTGCATTTCCTTAGATTGAAAATGCCAAAAAGATTGTCTAAATGCATGTTGTCAGGGGGAGTCAATGCATTGCATATAGGTTGTCAAATGCATACTCATGTGAGAATTCATTGCATATCCTTCCTTATTGATTTTGTTGACAGACCTTGAACATATTATTGAAAACATTGAGCTTCAAAATCTCTCCTATCAATTCGTATCATTTGGCTTCAGATTTCTATCAGTCTTTCATGAAGATTTCAATGGGACTATCTCGATCATAAATCTGAAAATTCTTGAACTAGAAATCTTCTATTATACATTTTTATGAATGACTGAAATAACTCATATGGTTTAAGTTTAATGTATTCATGGAGTTTGACTTTAAAATCTCTTAAAAATATCTGAAGCATGTTTTAATAAACCTTAACCATCTATTTCATGCTGTGTCTTTTAAAATCTTCTGAAATCTGCATTATTGAATACATGACTTTATTTGGTTATGTACATGAAATTGTTATTGATTTGAAGCAAATGAATTTTTCCGAAATGTCTAAAGGGTATTTTCTGTCAGAGCAATGACCTTGGTCACTGAGAAACACATGTCCAAAGGACTGTGTCATGAGGTACCATAGTTAACTCTGATTAAGAATAATTGAAATTCAGGCAGAGCAATGGCATGCACACTGAGAAATACAACTCACTCATCAAGAAATGATTTGTAGTGTGTCATGATGTGTAAATGCTATCTCTGTTCATATAAAGCATGACAGTTAGTCACACTAAGTGCTTAGGGATATTGGCCTCTGATCAAGGTATATCCTCTAGTTACAAGGTGTGCACTGAACTAGAGTGCTCGTAAAATTTGTAGCATGAAAAATTGTTGAACGAATTGAAATATCTGAATATTGATGCTAAAATCAAATTGCTACAACCCTAGACAAAATCATATGACTTCATAATTGCTTGATTTCAATACTGATGTATGTAATTTCGAAAGAAGTCAATAAATTTGATTGTGTAAGAGAAATTGAGTTTTATCAAGATAAATATGAGGGCTTGGTTCATTTTTATTAAACCGTAGTTTTAGATATCAATACAGAATTTTATTGATAAACTCTACATACATCATGTTTAAACCATGCTGTTCAATAAAGCTCATTCATAAGCCCTTATAATGGAAGCCTTTGAAAAACTTATGTTTTGGATTTATGAGATTGATATCTCTCTGAAAATCTGACTGAATTATCTAAAATTGGAGCTTCTTTAAAAATCTGCTAATTGAACCTCTTCTGCTCATTGACCTGAACTTCTCCTTGTTTGCCCCTGTGGTCTTCTTCTCATTCATTTCATAAGGTTCCATTTATTGAGGGGGAGCCTCCTTGTCATATGCATCATGCTGCATAGAAGGAGAAGAATTGTGCTCTTGCATTCATATTTCTGGTATCTGCATCTACATTCATACCCCTTCCCATGGTTTATTATGATTCTACCAAAGGGGGAGATTGTTTGTCAAAGAGGGAGAATATCATTCAATCATTGTATGCAGGTTCCTTTTGATCATCCCTAACTCATGCTTTTGCTGAAAACTCTTAAAGGGGGAGAATCATGTTCTTGCAAGGGGGAGAAATTGACTGAATTTTTATACATGTTTTAATTTCTCAAACTATTTTGTTTTTGATGAAGTCAAAAGGGGGAGAATAGTTTGTGTCATCAGCATTACTCACAGTGTAGTATTACCATCATCAAAAAGGGGGAGATTAGTGTGCCCCTGTGGTTTTGATGATGGTTTTGATGATTGGTTTTTGATGTGAGTTAATCACTGTGAGTCATCTTGCTATGTGTGTCATCATGCTATTATTCAGTCATTCTCTGAGCATAATGCTTTCCTTTTTCTACTCGATTAATTCATATTTTATCATGTAAGTGAATGGAGTTCATATGGCTGTCAGATAACATGCTCTATTTAATTCTGTCTACACTCTGTCTGCACAGTCTCTACAGTAGTGCGTCAACTCCTTGAGCTGATGCGTCGACTCTTCAGTTCAGTTTCTTCAAGTCTATACATTAGACTGTGGCAAAGTCTATTCATTCGTTTGGGTAACAAAGTCTGTACAGCCATGTCATATGCTTCTGAAGTTCATATCATCAAGTCTATACAGTGGACTGTGCAGCCTGTTCGTGTTGGTGAAGTCTATACATCGGTCCTTCACCGTCTCATGCATTGTCTCTGCCAACGTCTCATTTAGAGTCTTCCCTGTGTTGAAGTCTTTACAGCGTCAACAGTGCATCATTTCTAGAAGTATGTACATCGGCATGCATTGCATCAAGTGTATACATTGGGTCATGCATTCACTGTAGAGTCAACACATTGCTGGGTCTTATTCAATGTCTTCATGCATTCATCAAGTCTATACGCTGGAAGACAATGTTGGGTCCCGTGAGGTGTAAGTGGATCTAGAAGGGGGGGTTGAATAGATCCTATCACAAGTTATGGCATATTAAAAAACTCTTATCTAGCGGAAGCTTAAACCACTCTTATAAAGTGAATGAATCACTTAGGCACAATGCACAGCGGAATTAAGTAGAGTGGCTCAAATGGAAAGATTTGAATTACAAGCTATGAAACGTCCACACTTCTTTAAGTGAATTACAAAGCATAACACATAGATGAACATGCAATAGCTTGCAACAACCGTGCATGTGTGTGTATGCTATGTTGATCACTCAAAGTGCATATGTATGTGAGCAAGATAACCAAGTATGGAAGCACATGAACCTGCGAATGGGGTTAGAAGATATAGAGCAATCACACAAAATAAACAACCCACAACACAGGGATTTTTAAGGTGGTTCGGTTGCAACCCCGCAACCTACGTCCACCCCTCACCAAAACTCGGTGAGGCTTCCTTGCTGACACACAGCTTAACCTGGGGACACGCCCCAAACCACAGAACAGAGAAACCCCTCTTTCTGTCTTCCTACACACAAAGCCGGAAGGGACGGCTACACCGCAAATCGGAGAACTCCCGATTGCCTTCCTACTAACCACCGGTAGGGACGTCAACTGCAAATTGGAACACCCTCCAATTGCCTTCCTACTAACCACCTGGTAGGGACGTCAACCGCAAATTGGAACACCCTCCAATTGCCTTCCTACTAACCACCTGGTAGGGACGAATCACAACTTCAATGTTTAACAATATTGAAAGTAAAACAGATGTGAAGGAATTAAAACAAGAGATTGAGTAAGAAGGAATTGGCCCTTGTATCGATATGCTTTGTTGATCAGCAGCAGGGATCTCTTCTTCTTGCAAATCAATCTTCTTGTAATCACCCTTGAATGGATGATTGTTCTTCACGGAGTACTGTTCATGTGAACAGTAACTGTTCTTCCAATCTCCTCTCTTGATCTTCTCTCTTTGATCTCTTTGAATGGATGAAGAAGTGAATAGATACTACCTTGAGCCTTGCTTCCTTCTTCACAGATCTTGGAAGATGATCGCTTTGATATGAGCTTGAATGCCTTGGATTGGATGAAGATGTTCTTCACGGAGTACTGTTCACGTGAACAGTAACTCGAACTCCTCTTGCTTGAGCACACCCTTGCAGCCTCTTTTGATCTCCCTTGTTAGCCTTGCTTGATTCTACTCTTCCTTGGAGGTTGCTGGATTGAGATATAAGCTTGAATCACCTTGAGTTGATGGAGAGGATATTGGATGTAGCTTGATCTTCTCTTGAATCCCCTTGAGTTGATGAAGAGGTGTATGGATGTAGCTTTGATCACCTTTGATGGCCTTGAATGCTTCTTGCTTGGTTGGAGGTTGCTTGGCTTCAGATCTGAGCTTGAATCACCTTGGAAGGATGAAGAACTCCAGCCCGTAGTACTGTTCACGGAGGTGCTACAGTACCTTCGAAATGGCCTCTCTTGATTCACTTCATCAACTCCATCAACTAGGGTTTCTAACCCTCTCATGTTGGTTTTATAACTCTTGGAATGGTCCTTGGACACCCTCCAGACCAGATCCATAAATCATGGAAGATTAGGTAGGGTTTAATTAAACAAATCCATGGAAAGGGGCTGGCCACGAGGTGGATTTCGAGGTCAAACTTGGTTGGCTCGGGGCTGGCGGTCGACCGAAATTCATGGGCCGGTCGACCGGAACCTGCTGCAGCTAGAACTTTTCGGTTCTGGCAAAACCGGTCGACCGGAATTCATGGGCCGGTCGACCTAAATGTCACAGACCTCGAACCTTTTGGTTCTGGGAAAATCGGTCGACCTAGCTACAGTGCCGCCGGTCGACCTAGCTACAGTAAATTCCAGATTAACACAATTCAGCCCCAAATGCCATTGCAACCCTTCTGAACTCTCTGGCATCAAACTCCTTTGATCTTGGGGAATATTTATTGAGTGTTTTGGCCTGCAAAATCATATAAAAGGGATTATAACTTTAGCTCAATAATCCATATAATAAATGTATGAAATACACATATGAAATCTCATGAATTAGTTATATGTGAACACTTTGAATCACAAGTGTTCTGGGCTAAAGATCAAGAGATAAGAGCTCAACCACCCCAAGTAAAATATCCATGAAACACACTCATGGAATCTCAATAACAAGAAGGATAGAAAAGCTCATTCTCAAATTAACCATCCATATCAAAAGATCAAGTTCATATGACAATGAATTTAAACGAATGGATGATCATCATGTAACCCAAAGTTTCAAGAGGGATGTGAGCATTCAAGAACCACATGTTCCTTGATATTAATGCAATATGAGAACATATAATGCAAGTTGTGAATGGGCATCATGAAACCAAATACATGGAGAGTGATAAACAACAATGACTCATAGTGTTAAGCCATTATCAAAACCAAGAATACATTAGAACTCATATGACCATAGAATGATGTCGAATGACCCAAGTGACCATATGAACTCAAGTGACCATAGGGGCACAACATTCTCCCCTTTTTGATGATGGCAACACTGATGCATTCTGAACTATGAGTCATTATAAATTCATATGGCAACTATGAGTCACTCACATGGTTCTCACCCCCTTTGACACACAGATGGCATTCTGATTAATGACTCACACAATCTTACCATATACTTTGATTAATGACTCACATGAATACTTCTCCCCCTTTGACAACATCAAAAAGAGCCAGGAAAGAGAAAGAGATACTCACATTAATGACGCACACAAAATGACTTTCATAATGCTCGGGAGCTCCTGTGACATCATTACAAGAAACCATAATGTGGAGAAACATGTCATTGCAGGCAACATTCCAGAAGATGATGTAGAAATACATGCCAATGGTTGTACACTTATTAAGATTGACAAAATAACTAGAGAGAACAACGAATTATGGAAAGCCAGTTATAGGACTGATACCAATGAATGATATGGATGTACCGAACATGGTGGTGTCCCGTGGCTTGGCAAAGACAAGGTAAGTGGGAGAGGTAGAGCCACAGCAGCATGATTCAATTCCTCAAATAGGAGATGGATAGAGCAGCCAAGGAGCAAATTTTGATTTCAAATTTTACAGATTTTTAGTGGTTTTCTAGTTTTCAGATTTTTTTTTTTTGGATTTGCTAAGCAATGCATGGAAATGATAGATGCAAGCTACAATTGTATGAAGTCAATACATGCATGCCACCCTATTGCATGAAAACATGATGCCAATGATGCTAGGACTCATGCCACATGCCAATGAATGAGAAAGTAATGTGATATCATTTGATAGAAGACACCAATGATTTTGGAGACGACTTGAAAGGTGCATCAAGATGATACCACTTGTTGGAATATACCACTTGTGTAGTATGGTGATGTAATCATGGCAGCCTAAATGATTTATATAGATATGGTAGATGAAGGTAAAATATGTATGCATGGAGAAGTAAAGTGTATGAATGCTATGCATAAACCCTCATCATAAATGAAGGTTCTCTCCCCCTTGGATTCTCCCATATCCACAATGCACTCTCCCCCTTTGACAACGCACAAAGGTAACATTAGACAACATCTCCCCCTTTCTCCCAAGTCCACATCAAGGACTCACAACAAGACATTCTCCCCCTTTGCCAATAGCAAAAAAAAGAGGGATACGGCACAGTGGTTGACAAAGGTCCTAGAGATCAGAGTGGAATGGTAGTGGAAGAGCAAGCCATTATATGGAAATTAGAAACATGCCGGGAGCAATATATATATGGTTCAAAGCTAATGAAAACCAAGATCATCAATAGAGTTTAAAAAACATCGACATCCATGGTTTAATAGAAATGAACCAGAAGCACATATCTTGATAGTGTTTAACCTTCCCTTGTCTTATACATCCATATTCAATAACGACAAAGGGAATAACATAAAAACTAGTATTGAGGCTAAACAAGCATGACTAAAGCATGGAATTTTATGAGTTTAACAAATTTGATTTTCAATATCGTTTGAATTTGAAGGCACATGACTCATATGTTACGAGCAATCAAGTCTAGTACATGCCTCCTAGCCGTAAGAATACACGTTGTTTAGACGCTAGTATCCCTAGGTATTTGGCAAGACTGACTGTTATGCTTCAGAATGAACAGAGATAGCAACATCACGTCATGACATATCCAAACTCATTTCTTTGATGAGAAGATATATTTCTCAGCAATTATGCCATTGCTCTACCTAGAGTCCAAATGAATTAAGACAGAGATAACAGAGGCACATCATGACATATCATTCGTCACTTGATTTGATGACGGGACATATTTCTCCGTGCAACACTATCATTGCTCTGCAAATTGATTTTCAAGAATTCCAGCTCATCAAGATGTTTAGAAACAATACTAAGCTCTAGAGTATCACCAAAGTTGTCAAGACATTTGGATTTTCAGATTTCAGAATAGTTATTCAAGGCACAACATGCAATCTCTAGTTAAGGTCTATTAAAACCATAAAATATGGATGATTTCAAAAGATATATCAAAACTTCAAGGAAATCATTAAATCTGAACCATTTTTATTGAATGGACAATCATCAGTTCATATAATAGAAAGCTCTTACACTGTAGTGATGTCTGTCTCTTGAACTTATTATTACACTGGAGGCCATTGAGGTTCAAATGCAAAAAGGACGAATGAACCAAGAAGAACAACACGACTCCCCCTATGAATATGCAATGAAAGCATGCAAGGAGTGATGTTTACAGTCACATAGAATGACGAATGTCAATGAGAGGTTTACTTGACCCATGCAGGGGTTGACCTTATGAAATATGAAATGCTTTAACCAACATAATGCATGATTTTACACTTATGAAATGCAACATAATGAATATGAAACATATGCATGAATGCTGCAAAGAGACAGCTCCCCCTAGCTATATGGCCTATATGCGAAAGTGACGCATGGTACTTGGCGGAGGTGAAACCTCACGCATGTTGAGTGCTTCGAGGCAAGCATAACCTGCCCTTCCATACATCAACATTTGATATACCCTGGCCATGCACGAATGATATGATGTAAAATGATTCAAGCTAGGTTGATGTTGACTCCCCCTGAATACATGCAAGGGTTGGCAATGAACTATGCAGCCTAAGATTTATATGAATGCACAATGCAATTAAGATGCTGCAAAATGATTATGCATTATCATTTGTCTTCTAAACATGATGTGCATTAAGGCATGTGTGATTACAGGATGATGCAAACACAAATCATTCACAATTGATTTTGAACTGAATGCAACATGATGATGCCAATTGCTAGACTCCCCCTTTGAACAATGCTAATATGAATAACGAGTTGAAAATGCAACCATGGTTTGCATCATCAAAACCAAAGTCCAAGCATTTCATGTGGCTGATAGCAAGACTTGTGCAACTCATTATCACATTAACTTCATCAACATAACAAATTTTTCATGAATTAAATGGCTGAAATCAAGCATGGTGTAAACAAGTTATCAAGCTCAAAAGTTCATCTCACACCTTGGGGGTTTTGTATTTCAAAGAGCAGTTCAGTTTGCAGAATCTAATGACATTGGGCAGACATATGATGCACTATCTACATGTCAAGACTGAACATGCAAGATGACTAAACTTAAGAGGTTTATGTACATACATGTGCCTTGAGCTTTTATTTACCTTATGATCCTTTGTTCAGCTCCAAGGCATCCTGCACCCAAAATTCTCATTTAGAATTTTTAGGTACCCAAGATTGCTTGGGTCCTTGTGGGTTAGCAACATGTTTAGCATCTTGGCCCACCTTTTTCAGGGCAA
This sequence comes from Amorphophallus konjac, assembly GCA_022559845.1. Taxonomy (NCBI): domain Eukaryota; kingdom Viridiplantae; phylum Streptophyta; class Magnoliopsida; order Alismatales; family Araceae; genus Amorphophallus; species Amorphophallus konjac. The sequence goes on from CM040125.1 coordinate 55,637,055, forward strand.
TCACATCATCCTCCTTCATTGTGAGGCAATCATATATCTCATGCCCATTTTTCCCACAATAGAAACAACACACAAAAGATTGATTTTTCCTTTTATGTTCATGTGCGTGTGCATGTGGATTATGCTTTTGTGGGTGAGCATGGGATTTACCTTTCATGGCATGAAGGTGATGCTTTCCCTTCAAATGCCAGCACTCTTGGATAGTATGGCCAGACTTACCACAATGAGAGCAGCAAAGAGAAGCATTTCTATTAAAGGCCATGGGGAGTGTCGACCTGTCTGGATAGGAATGTCGACACTTCTGATTCTCCATGTGGTTCCGTACAGAATTTTGTTGAGCAAGCCCTCTGCCAGTGTTGACCTGTTTCTTTCCTTGCCCTTTCACTTGCTGTCCTGCTCTAAGCTCATCATTTCTCAAGATCAAACAATCATGCATAGTGTGACTATGTTTACCACAATAATAACAATTGACATTCATTTTGTGGAAGGCATGGTATTTGGCATTGGACATGTTATGGTGCATGTTTGGATGAGCATGCTGAATTTTACTTTTCTTTCGAGCAGTGTGCCCTTTTTGGTGACCATAGGAAGTGGTGGCTTCCAGTGAGCCAGAATCTTGGATTTGGGCAAACATTGACAGGAAATCATTCAAACCTTGAATTTCATTTTCAAGTGAGGAAATGTGCTGTTTAGATTCAACAAGGCCCTCTTCGCATGCTGCCAATTGCTCATTGAGCATGGCATTTACTGCTTTAAGATTTTGATTTTGTTATTCTAAAGCATGCAAAGTTTCAGAGTGATCATCAATGACAGATTTGCCTTTTTCATGTGCAGCTAGTTTTTCATGCAACTCTTCTTCAGCTTGTTCAAGTTCAATTTTCTTTTCCAACAACTCTCTATTCTCTTCTTTCAGAGAATCAATCAGATTTTGTTGCCATTCAAGATCATCATGAAGACCAACATTTATGTTTCTCAAGAATGAACATTTTTCACATACAAAATTAGCAGAGCATGAAACGGAATTTTTATTTTCTTCAATCAACCTCTCATCATGGATTAGCCCATCGGCCATAGTTTGATCATTAGAGATTGACTTAGGTTGGTTTTGAAGTTTTATTACAATTTCTTCCAACCTAGTGATTTCATCATGAAGATTTTCATTTTCATCTCTTAGACATGCAATGCTTTGTTTATGTATGTCTAGATCAAAAGAGAGCTCTTCAAACGTAGAACACTTTTTACAAATCAAGCTTTCATGTTGGTTATTTTTCTTGAGATCCTTTTTCAACTTTTTATTTTCTGATATTGCCTTTTTGTATTGTGTAAACAACTCATCATAGGATTCCATAAGTTCTTCAAGAGTGAATTCCTCGGAATCAGAATTTACCTTTGATGAGGATGGTTTGCTTGACTCTTCTGCACGGTCGGCCATGAAGCATTCTTGTTCTTGTTCTTTTCCTTCATGGATTTTCACCAACTTGTCCAGTACTTGCTTGGCTGTGCTGCAGGAAGACACAATGTGAGTTAGTCTAATATCAATTGCAGCTGTAATTAAGTTATATGCAAGAAGATTATCATGGTGTTTGGTCTCATGTTCGGCTGACGAATCAATTGAATTTGATGGCAGCTCATGAGGACCATTGTATATAAGATTCCACAATTGTGGATCTATGGAGCTAACATAGATGAACATTCTTCCAACCCATGTAGAAAAATCTGAACCATCATAAATGGGCGGAGAAACCATCGAAGCAAGTGTAGCATGTGAATCCATCTAAATAACAAACACCGGGATCTTTCCCTGCAGATCGTTGGATCTGGGAATGACAGAGCCTCGCTCTGATACCACTTGTTGGGTCCCGTGAGGTGTAAGCGGATCTAGAAGGGGGGGTTGAATAGATCCTATCACAAGTTATGGCCTATTTAAAAAACTCTTATCTAGCGGAAGCTTAAACCACTCTTATAAAGTGAATGAATCACTTAGGCACAATGCACAGCGGAATTAAGTAGAGTGGCTCAAATGGAAAGATTTGAATTACAAGCTATGAAACGTCCACACTTCTTTAAGTGAATTACAAAGCATAACACATAGATGAACATGCAATAGCTTGCAACAACCGTGCGTGTGTGTGTATGCTATGTTGATCACTCAAAGTGCATATGTATGTGAGCAAGATAACCAAGTATGGAAGCACATGAACCTGCGAATGGGGTTAGAAGATATAGAGCAATCACACAAAATAAACAACCCACAACACAGGGATTTTTAAGGTGGTTCGGTTGCAACCCCGCAACCTACGTCCACCCCTCACCAAAACTCGGTGAGGCTTCCTTGCTGACACACAGCTTAACCTGGGGACACGCCCCAAACCACAGAACAGAGAAACCCCTCTTTCTGTCTTCCTACACACAAAGTCGGAAGGGACGGCTACACCGCAAATCGGAGAACTCCCGATTGCCTTCCTACTAACCACCGGTAGGGACGTCAACCGCAAATTGGAACACCCTCCAATTGCCTTCCTACTAACCACCTGGTAGGGACGTCAACCACAAATTGGAACACCCTCCAATTGCCTTCCTACTAACCACCTGGTAGGGACGAATCACAACTTCAATGTTTAACAATATTGAAAGTAAAACAGATGTGAAGGAATTAAAACAAGAGATTGAGTAAGAAGGAATTGGCCCTTGTATCGATATGCTTTGTTGATCAGCAGCAGGGATCTCTTCTTCTTGCAAATCAATCTTCTTGTAATCACCCTTGAATGGATGATTGTTCTTCACGGAGTACTGTTCATGTGAACAGTAACTGTTCTTCCAATCTCCTCTCTTGATCTTCTCTCTTTGATCTCTTTGAATGGATGAAGAAGTGAATAGATACTACCTTGATCCTTGCTTCCTTCTTCACAGATCTTGGAAGATGATCGCTTTGATATGAGCTTGAATGCCTTGGATTGGATGAAGATGTTCTTCACGGAGTACTGTTCACGTGAACAGTAACTCGAACTCCTCTTACTTGAGCACACCCTTGCAGCCTCCTTTGATCTCCCTTGTTAGCCTTGCTTGATTCTACTCTTCCTTGGAGGTTGCTGGATTGAGATATAAGCTTGAATCACCTTGAGTTGATGGAGAGGATATTGGATGTAGCTTGATCTTCTCTTGAATCCCCTTGAGTTGATGAAGAGGTGTATGGATGTAGCTTTGATCACCTTTGATGGCCTTGAATGCTTCTTGCTTGGTTGGAGGTTGCTTGGCTTCAGATCTGAGCTTGAATCACCTTGGAAGGATGAAGAACTCCAGCCCGTAGTACTGTTCACGGAGGTGCTACAGTACCTTCGAAATGGCCTCTCTTGATTCACTTCATCAACTCCATCAACTAGGGTTTCTAACCCTCTCATGTTGGTTTTATAACTCTTGGAATGGTCCTTGGACACCCTCCAGACCAGATCCATAAATCATGGAAGATTAGGTAGGGTTTAATTAAATAAATCCATGGAAAGGGGCTGGCCACGAGGTGGATTTCGAGGTCAAACTTGGTTGGCTCGGGGCTGGCGGTCGATTGAAATTCATGGGCCGGTCGACCGGAACCTGCTGCAGCTAGAACTTTTCGGTTCTGGCAAAACCGGTCGACCGGAATTCATGGGCCGGTCGACCTAAATGTCACAGACCTCGAACCTTTTGGTTCTGGGAAAATCGGTCGACCTAGCTACAGTGCCGCCGGTCGACCTAGCTACAGTAAATTCCAGATTAACACAATTCAGCCCCAAATGCCATTGCAACCCTTCCGAACTCTCTGGCATCAAACTCCTTTGATCTTGGGGAATATTTATTGAGTGTTTTGGCCTGCAAAATCATATAAAAGGGATTATAACTTTAGCTCAATAATCCATATAATAAATGTATGAAATACACATATGAAATCTCATGAATTAGTTATATGTGAACACTTTGAATCACAAGTGTTCTGGGCTAAAGATCAAGAGATAAGAGCTCAACCACCCCAAGTAAAATATCCATGAAACACACTCATGGAATCTCAATAACAAGAAGGATAGAAAAGCTCATTCTCAAATTAACCATCCATATCAAAAGATCAAGTTCATATGACAATGAATTTAAACGAATGGATGATCATCATGTAACCCAAAGTTTCAAGAGGGATGTGAGCATTCAAGAACCACATGTTCCTTGATATTAATGCAATGTGAGAACATATAATGCAAGTTGTGAATGGGCATCATGAAACCAAATACATGGAGAGTGATAAACAACAATGACTCATAGTGTTAAGCCATTATCAAAACCAAGAATACATTAGAACTCATATGACCATAGAATGATGTCGAATGACCCAAGTGACCATATGAACTCAAGTGACCATAGGGGCACAACAGACAAAGTCTATACAGCGTCAACTCATTGGGCTGCAGCGTCAACTCAGCAAGTATGCACATCGCCTCATTTCTTCAAAGTCTATACACTAGAGTCGTCAGCTGTGAGGACAACAAGTCTGTACACTGGTTTTCATGCATGTTAAACTCCAAGTCTATATAGCCTGCCTCTTCGACTCAGTGTACATACTTATTCATTGTCTATTTCAAAGTCCATACACTCGTTATTCTCTTACATGTTAACTCCATGTCTGTACACTACCTTTCACATGCACTCATTCATTAAGTCTATACACTGCTCGAAGCTCACCAAGTCTATACACTGCTTCAGATCTAATTCACAATGAGATATGAATGGCGTGTTTGTGATTAAGTCTTGATTCATTAATCTTTTCGTTTGAATTAATTCCTGATGCAAGATAGGAACAGGGTCGACGCTAGAGCTTAAGGCGTCCACGCACCAGTGAAGATGCATCCACGGATACTCTTCACAGTGTTAACTCTACGCAAAGGCTGTGTCAACTCAGCCACTCAAGAAGCAGAGGCCTTGTCAGAAATACTCTAATGCGTCAACGCAGCAGTGGAGCAGCGTCGACGCAACAGTTAAAAAAAGGCTAGGCTGGTTGCTCACTGGAACGCATCAATGCGTCAACGCCGCGGGTTGGAAGCGTCGACGCAGCAGTTAAAAAGGGTTGAAGATCTCTGAAGGCTGCGTTAACTCCTTGGAGCAAGTGGGTTGACACCATCTAACTCCAGTTGCTGAGCTTACTGATGAATGGGCACGTGACCCGAAGCTGGCACCTGACACGTGATCTGAGGTGGGTGCTGAGCACGTGATCCAAGGACGAATCTTCTGGACGGAAGGCGTGGGAAGCTCACGCCCTAGCTGCTGCTGCTGCTTATAAAAGGAAGCCTTCATCCAATAGATGAAGATTGATCGAAGCTGAGAGAAAAAGGGAAAAAGTCTATACAGTGAGAAACAAGCAGCAGAGAGTCTTCGATCCACAGAAAGAGGAAGAAAAAGAGAAGAGGAAGAAAAGGAGAAGAAGAAGAAATAGAAGAAGAGTGAGCCGGCAGAAGAAAAAGGGTTGCAGAGAAAAAGGAGAGAATAGCGTGAGAGAAAAGGAGAGCAGAGGAGAAAGAAAGAGAGATAGAGAGAGAGAGAGTTCGTGGAGAAGAAGGAAGAAGCTATTGAAGATCTGTCCTCTGGCGTCTGGATTAAATCCAAGGCAGATCTGCTCCTTTGAGAGCTACATTCTTGTTCTTCATTTATAGCCTTCCGATCGCTGTGTATTTTCTGTTTCCTTATTTTTTCTTTTGTTTCTTTGGTTAGCCTTGTTCTTCCGATTGCCCTACTGGGGATCGGGTTCCTCCTGGTGGGTCAGGAGAAGGGAGATCTGATCTCCAGTTGCAAGTAGCTGGGAGCTACTTGTGGGTTCCCTCTGGTTTGGAGGAAGGGAGACTTGTCTCCGATTCTGGGCTTGTGGGTTGCAAGTCCAGGGGTCCCTCCGGTTGGAGGAAGAGAGGTCTTCGACCTCTGGTTTGCTGGTGACTGGAAGTCACTGGTTGGTTCCCTCCTGGTCTGGAGGAAGAGAGACTTCGGTCTCTGGTTTCCAAGTGGCTGGGAGTCACTTGGGGTGTCCCTCCGGTTTGGAGGAAGAGGGGAGGCTGTTCCCCTGGTCAAGCTGTATGGCAGTAACTTGTTTGCAGACTGAGTCTGCGTTCTAGCTTGTGCTAGTGGAAGCCTCACTCCGGTTGGGAGTGAGGGGTGGACGTAGGTCTTGGTGACCGAACCACCTAAAAATCCTCTGTGCAGTGTGGGTGTGCTTTGCTCCTTATCTTATACCTCATTCACAGGTTGCCTTAGCATTCTCGTTTATATCTGTGATGTTTCCGCTAGTTGATTGTTTAGGCGCGAGATAGACGTTTGTTCTTCGGTTCAAAAGAGATTCTGATTAGTTATCTTGTCTGTCTATCTTGTTCTAGTTAGTGTTCTAGTTTTTATTGAGCGAAAAGTTTTTTGAGGGTGGGATTCATTCACCCCCCCCTCTGAATCCTTGCACCAATCCTATCAAGGTCTACACAGTTAGGTTCGGGCCGTGCAGTGACCTGAGCGGTCACGCTTTGGCCACGCGGTTCCTACCGCCAGGATGGCACGGTTAAGTCTGGCCCGTGCAACGGGCTGAACGGTCCAACTACTGGCCGCTCCATGGGATGAAGGGTCTACAGGGTGGTCCCACTATAGGCCGTTCTATAGACAGATCAGAAGGTATTGGGCCGTTCCAGTCTCACCGCCTTACTGTTCAAGGGCTCTACACGGGTAAGGGTCTACCGTTATAGTGCCTACACGGTCCATAATGGACCTTTCGTGGGGTTTAAACGATCTGGAGGAGACCGTGGTCTACTGAACGGTCACGGAGAGGACCGTGCCATTACCGCAGTAACGAGAACGGGAATTCCTCCATGGAAACCCCTCCCGGTTGATCCAAGTCGACGGGATTACAAAAACTAAGCTAAAGCTGCCAAGCCTACAACCCATCCACCACATTCCATACCATCAAAACTTAAAGACAATGGCCATGGTATAATTTTCAGGAATTAAAACAAAAATACAATGCCCATGGAATTTTGCATAAAAATCTAGGAAAAATGATGGGCAACGGCCATGGATGGGGTACGGGAGTGACCCTAGTGAGGAGAGGATTCCATCCCCCTACCTCGATCGTGACGAAACTGACGCTCCAGTGCCGAACGAGCCAAGGGAAGCCGCGCCTTCCTTCACTCGTTCTCGTCTCCATGCTCCGCGGTTCGAGGAAAGGCTGGCGTCAACGCGATCCTCACAACGCGACCTTTCCAAAAGTGCCAACCGCGTCACCTGCAGCAGCCCGGATGGACCGAGCCCCAAGAGAGGGAGAGAGAGCAGTCGAGCGTGAGAGAGAGGGTGAGGGAGAGAAAAAGAGAGAAATGGAAAGACAGAGAGATCGACGGTGGGTTAATTTTTTTTATTATAATATATATTTTTTATTTTAACCTCTTTTTGCACTTTAAACACTCAAAGAAGCATAATTGTAATTTTGCCCATTTAATTTCTTAAAAGCTTTAATAAATGGGAGAAAATGCTAGAAAAAGCCCATTACACTTTGAAAAAATCACCTAAATTCATGGAATAAATTCTATTTTAATACCAGTAAGGATCCGTTAAAGAACGGGTCTTACATGGGTACTCCATCCAGACCTCAAAATCCATGTATTTGGACACTCGCGGTACCTATTTTCTATCTCTGGATTGCCCAATAGATTTGATAGAATTATGGCTTGAGATCTTCTGGAAGACCAACGTGTCGACCTGCTGAGAAGGAGGTGTCGATACTTCTTATGAAGTCTTCTTATATAATTGTCTCTGGAAGCCCAAAGTGTCGACCTACTGTAATTAAGGTGTCGACACCTCTTTGCAGAAGAACGTTTATAACGCTCTCTGGAAGGCCAATGTGTCGGCACGCTGGAACAAGGTGTCGACACATCATTAGGAAATATTGTCTTCAATGCTTTCTGGAAGGGCCAATGTGTCGGCATGCTGGAACAAGGTGTCGACACATCTAATGAAAGCTTCTTATATAGTGGTCTCTGGAAGCCCAGGGTGTCGATCTGCTGGTGGCAAGGTGTCGACACTTCTTAGGAAAATTGCCAATATATTACTCTCTGGAAGACCAAAGGGCTGACACACTGGAACATGGTGTCCACACTTCCTTTAAGACTTCAGCATGCGAACAGACTTTCAGCAACGTGCACAGACCTTGCAGTTCACATGTGCACAGACCTTTGGTTCTTCATTGAGGCGTTTCATCAAAACATGCACAAACCATGGTTCGGAGTATGCTCAGACTTTATCTTTCCAGAAGGTAAACATGCACAGACCTTGTAGTGTCAAAGGAAAATGTGCACCGACCTTCACTTGAGCTGGCATGATATGCATCGACCTTGATTCAAAAAGTGCACAGACTTGATATATGCAAGGACCTTGAAATATGCTCAGACTTGGCATGTGCTCGGACCTTGATATATGCTCAGACTTGGTATGTGCTCGGACCTTGAAATGTGCTCATACTTGATTTGTACTCTGACCTTGATATATGCACAGACTTGATTTCTTAGCTACATGAGTTCATGTGCATTGACCTTATATAAAGGAACAAGAATGTGCACAGACCTTCTATGCCTTAGAAAAGAATGCGACCTTAGGTTCACATGTGCACAAACATTGTGCGTCGAAGCAAAGCATGCACCGACCCTCCTTTGCTGAATCGCTAAAGGTGCACCGACCTTAGTAGTCTTGAAACCAAATGTGCACCGACCTTCACTGGCTCATGTGCACATAGCATCGACCTTAGTTAACACAAGATCCAAACATGCCTCGACCTTGGTACATATGTGCACAGACTTTGTCTTCATATGTGCACCGACCTTGGTCTTTCAACTTTGGTATGTGCATCGACCTTACTCCTTCATGAACAGTGATGTGTATCGACCATACTTATTTACTGATAGAATGTGCATCGACCTTTGTTCTTGAAGTGCTGATGTGCATCGACCTCAGCAGTTGCACAGACATGACTACATGGACTTCTGTAAAACCTGTTGCCTTGAATTCTATGTTGTCAGTGCCTTAATTTTCGTGCTGTCAATTGCCTAGATTTATGTGCCATTCTTGATTTCTTATACTTTACTTACAATGACCTGAAATGTATGAATATTGACGTTATCAAGTGCAAGTTAGACTCATCAGTGACTCATAGGCAGACATCATCAAAACCTCATTAAGGTGGAGAAGCATGTGTGTATCATACATGCACAACATTCTCCCAACAGATCCGTCCCCCTACCTTTCACGAGGAATCCACGAACAACTAACACCGTTCCACACCAAAAATGCTGCTCTTCTCACCGCTGGCTTGCGAAGTCCCCGAGTAACCACGCCACTGCCACCGGCTTCATTCCTCCTCGATCCTCACCACCGTCGCTACCATTGCTGAGACCGCCTTGCCTGCCACTATCTTCGTCGGCCGTCGGAGATGGGAGGGTGAGAGAGTGAGAGAAACCTAGGAGAGTGGGAGTGAATGAGAAAGTGAGAGGTATGGGGGGTTTAATGGTTATATTTATAAGAAATTTTTGGAGTTTAAAATTTTCAAAAATTAAAAAATTACCATAAATTAACCCCGCGATCCTAGAAAAAAGCATAACTCACCCATCATACTCCGATGCCCATATATAAATTATTATTTCTTATTTGGGGATCCAATGATCTGACATTCATAAATTCCATTTTATTTATAAAATGCGATCTGTGACCCGCATAATTGCTCCAAACCCGCGGAGACATGATTCGAAAACCTAGGTCATGACAAGTGATTTTTTTGCTTACCAACTTCAAGGTTGGACCGAATATTGAGGGAGGGTTTATTTAATATTGGGGAGTGACCTGAGAGGGAGTACAGGAGAGCGCTCATGCCTTCAGCGAAGGGATGAGGGAGTCACTCCACCTCATCAACCACAAAGGCCAAATGGTAACTCCAAGAAACGATATGCTTTGGGGTGGGGCCGAAGAGAGATCTCCGAAAGGGGTTTATTCACTGGTGTGGGCATGAAGCCAACTGAAATATCTTATTCACTAACAAGGAAAATATTTTTTTTCAGTGATTATGACTGATGGATACTGGAGTCATCAATGAAGACAAGGTGCCTGACACCGGTATAACTAATTTGTTGACACAACTTGGGGGTTGATGCCAAGCAATAGGAGAGGGGTTTGTTCATTGGCTTAGAAAGAAGGTCATGGCCAAAGGAGATAAATTCATTGACTTAGACAAGATGTCTGACGTCGAAATGGTTTGTTCATTGGCATGACGCTAATGCCAAAGCAAGGGAAATTGTTTATGCATTGCCTTAGAGAGAAGTTCTAGGCAAAAGGTGGTGTGCATTCATCAGCTCAGATAAGGTGTCAGATGTTGAAATAGTTTGTTCATTGGCATGCGGTTAATGCCAAAGCAAGGAAATTGTTTGTTCATTGGCATAGACGGAAGGTCTTGGCCAAGGGTTGTATATTCATCGGCTTAGACCAGATGTCTAACACCGAAATGGTTTGATCATTGGCATGGGATTAATGCCAAAGCAAGGAAAGTAGTTTGTTCATTGGCTTAGACGGAAGTTCTAGGCCAAGGGTAGTGTGTTCATCGGCTTAAACGAGATGTCTGACATCAAAGTAGTTTGATAATTTTCATGGGGTTAATGTCAAAGCAAGGAATTGGTCTATTCATTGGCATAGACAGAAGGTTTGGGCCAAAGGTGGTATGTTCATTAGCTTAGACGAGATGTCTAACGCCAAAATGGTTTGATCATTGGTATGGGGTTGATGCCAAAGCAAAGGAAATGGTCTATTCAGTAGCATAGACGAAAGGTCTAGGCCAAGGGGGTATATTCATCGACTCGGATGAGATGCCCAATGCCAAAATAGTTTGATCATTGGCATGGGGTTAATGCCAAAGTAAAGGAAATGGTCTCTTCATTGGCTTAGACGGAAGGTCTTGGCCAAAGGGGATATGTTCGTCGACTCAGACGAGGTGCCTGACGTCGATATAACAAATTCATTGGCATAACCTAGCGGTTGATGCCAAGTAAAAGGAGATGGTTTATTCATTGGCTTAGAAGGAAGGTCTAGGCCAAAATAGGATATGTTCATTGACTCGGACGAGGTGCCCGACGCCAATACAACTTGTTGATTGGCATGGGGTTTATGCCAAAGCAAAGGAATGGTCTATTCAGTGGTATAGATGAAAGGTCTAAGCCAGAGGGGTTATGTTCATCGGCTCGGACATGAAGTCAGAAGCTGAAACAATTTGTTCATTAGCCTAGGGTAAATGCTAAAGTAAAAGAGATAGTTTGTTCATTGGCTCAGACGGAAGGTCTTGACCAAAGGTAGTGTGTTCACCAGCTTAGATGAGATGTCTGATGCCGAAATGATTTGATCATTGACATGTGGTTGATGCCAAAGCATAGGAAATGGTCTATTCAGTGGCACAGATTAAATGTTTAGGTTAAAGGGAGTATATTCATTGGCTCAGGCGAAATGTCTGATGATGAAACAGTTTGATCATTGGCATGGGGTTAATGCCAAAGTAAAGGAAACGGTCTATTCATTGGCTTAGATGGAAGGTCATGCCCAGAGGTAGTGTGTTCATCGGCTTAGACAAGGTGTCAAATGCCGAAATAGATTATTTATTGGCATGGGGTTGATGACAAAGCAAAGGAATGGGTTTATTCATTGGCATAGACGGAAGGCCTAGGCCAAATGGGTTATGTAATCCTGATGGCACTGGAGTTGGTGTCAGTCGATGGGGGGTTTTCATTGCCATGGATGGAAGGTCCAATGTCAAAGGGGGTTAATTTGTTCATCAAAAGAAAGGGGTTTTCGATGAAAGGATTTCTACAACCAACGAGTTGACTTCAAAATCACCGATATTGGTCAAAATTCTTTTCTTCACATTTTTTACTCTTCCTTCTCTTCTTTTATTCTATATTTTTACTTATTTTTTTCCTTTTTTCTCTTTCTTTCTTTTCCTTATTCTTCTCTCTTTTTTTCTCTTCTTCTTCTTCTTTTTTCTTTCTCTTTCCTTCTTTTCCTTCTTTCTCTCTTTCTTTTTTTTGAAATGCATATTACAGGGCCTCACATGGAGTCTAAGACGTGAGGCTATTCGTTGCGATGCGAAAGCTCTAACTGATCACTGAAATGGGGCAACAATGTGTGGTAAAACTTAAAATGTTTTCCATTGAGAGGTGGAAATTGGACTTCCCCCCAGTGGTTAATAATAACAAATGCACCTCCTTCGTAAACTTTTTGGAACATATAAGGTCCTAACCAATTTTCAGCTAGCTTGCCCTTGGGGTTAGCAACCATAACTTCTCTTCATTTGACCATGACTAGGTCTTCTGTCTTGAATTCTCGTCCCATGACAAGCTTGTCGAAGGCGCAGGCCGTGCGGGCTTGGTAGATTTGTATATTCTGCTGAGCCCAATTTTTTTTCTTTCCAGGTTAGAGAACTCCTCCAGCCTTCTTTCTATGTTTGTTTGGCTATCTTCAACTAGCTCATATTGAACTACCCCCCTTAGTGAGGGCACCTCTAGTTCTATTGGGACGACTGCCTCTGAACCATACACCAAAGAAAATGGTGAACAGCCTATCGAGATTTTGTACACCGTGCGGTATGCCCAAAGTGCTTCGTACATCTTTTCTTCCCAGTCCCTTTTACTGGAGTTGGCAATTTTTGCCAATAGAGTGCACAAGGTCTTATTGAAGGCTTCTGCTAACCCATTAGTCTATGGGTTGTAGGGGGTGGAAGTTCTCCAATCAAATTTGCACTTTTCGGCCAATCTGTAGACCTTTTGATTCTTGAAGTGACCCTCACTATCTGATATGATCTGGTCAGGGACGTCGAATCATAATATAATATTCTAATCTGGCCACGATTTCTCTTGTCACTTTTTTTAGCACCCCATCTGGAGAAATAGTCTATAGCCGCTAAGATGCAGTTGCACCCTGATGAGAATGTCGACAATGGGCCCACAACATCTTTACCCCATTGAGTAAAAGGCTAGCTAGGTATTGTTGGGTGAAGTTGGACTGGAGGTCTTCTTGGTATTGTTGCGTGCTCCTGGCACTTTTGGCAGGATTTGGCATATTTGCAACAGTCTTCAAACATATTTCGCTAGTAGTATCCCAACCTTTTGATTTAAACCCTCATTTTAGGCCCAAGTTGATGCACGCCAGCTGATCCGGCATGCACTTCTTTCATTACTTTCCAAGCCTTTTCTGCTGACAGACATCGGAGTAGGATTTTCTTTCTAGCATCTACCATAATTCTGAACAGAGTTCTATTTCTGACTTCATAGGAGTCTTTGACTCTAATTAGTCTGATCTTTTCTTCTTCCTGTTTAGGTAATTGCTGGTATTTGAACCATTGCATTAGAGGTCCTTTCCAGTCTGGTTGTTGGACTTCCTCTACTATCAGGGCTTCAAATTCTTCCCCGCTTGACTCTTCCTCTAGCATGCTAGGTACTTGACGCCGAATTATCACAACTATGTTGAGAGTGTCATCTGGGGGGACTGCCGTTGAACTTGTCAACTTTGCTAGTGCATCGACTTGAGCATTCTAACCTCGACCGACATGGATTATTTCAAAAAAATAAAACTACCTCGTAAGTTGTATTGCCCTATGATAGTATAAAGAAGTAATTCAGGCTTTTAGACGTCAAATTGCCCTTGGACTTGTTTGATGGTTAACATCGAGTCCCTGAACACCTGCAACATTCGGATCTCCATATAGAGGGCGATCTGGAGATCGATGATTCGAGCTTCATATTCTGCTTCATTATTTGTGCATGCTTTATTGATTGAGAAAGAGGTATGCAAAACCTCTCCATCTGGAGACTTGAGGACGTTGCTTGTCCCTGCTCGAACTTTTTTTTGCCTTGACAGAGAAGTTTCTATCCTTGAGGCTCCATCTAACTATAGTTGCCAAACGGCCTTCTGGACTTGATCCACTTCTAGGGTCTCATCCTCCGGAAGCTCCATAACTAAAGGAAAATTTTTCAGGCACTGGGTGTGCTACAAAGAAGTCTACAATGGCCTGGCCTTTGATAGCCTTCTATGGCACATAAGTGATGTCGAATTCCATCAATATGACGGCCCATTTACCCAATTGCCCCTTAAGTGCCAGCTGAGAAAGTATATATTTAATAGGATCAGCTTGAATATCAACTGGATTTTATGTGACAACATGTAATGCCATAATTTCTTGGCCGCAAAGACTAAAGCCAAATAGACTTTCTCAATTACGGTGTATTTTTTATTCAATTCTCACCAGTCTTCTGCTGAGGTAGTAAAGTGTCTGTTCCTTTCCTTTGTCATTATTTTGAGCAAGCATTATCCTCATAGAATATTCAGTAGCAGCTATGTACAAAATTAATGGCCCCCCTTTTACTGATGCCCCCAATACTAGTGGGGTATTCAAGTATTCTTGCAATTGGTCAAGAGCTTGTTGGCATTCTTCGCTCTAGTGGAACGGTGAATTCTTTGTCATCAATTTATGAAAGGGGTGACACCTCCCTGACAAATTCGAGATGAATATGTGGATGTTGGCTAACCAACCTTGCAACAACCATAGTTCTATTAAGCTCCTTGGAGGAGTCATCTCTTGGATAGCTTTTATCTTATCAGGGTTTTTTTCAATTCCCCTGTATATATCTGACAATGAAGCCCAAGAATTTGCCGCTGGAGACCCCGAAGGCACACATCATTAGATTCCTTTTCAGCTCATATTGTCTAAATCTTTCAAATATAATTTTGAGATCGCTCAAGTGATTTTCTCTTTTCTTGGTCTTGACAACCAAGTCATCGATGTAGCACTCAACCTTTTCATAGAGAAGCTCATCAAATATATTCGTCATTGCCCTCTGATAGGTGGCACCAACATTCTTGAGACCAAAGGACATTCTTTTGTAATAGAATATGCTTTTTGACATCCTAACTGCGGTGTTCCTTTCATGCTCCGCTATCCATATATGATTATATCCAGATGACCTATCCATAAATAATAAAGCTTCATCGCCAGTGATAGCATCAATCATAACTTCGGTGATAGGCACTGAGAAATTATACTTTGGACATGCTTTATTCAGATCACAGAAATCTACACATTCTGATCTACCCATTTTTCTTCTTGACCGACACAATGTTGGCCAGTCATGTGGTGTACTAATTTTCTTCCATGAAGTCGACATCTATAAGCTTGTCCACCTCTTTACATATTTGACTTATTAATTCTGGTCTCATTCGTCGAGACGGCTGTTTCATCGGTTCTACTCTTTGATCTATAGCCAATATGTGTTGAGCTATTGCTGGATTGAGTCCTGGCATTTCCTTACAGTTCCATGCAAAGTAGTCTCAAAACTCCTATAGCAGCTGCAGATATTGTTCCCTCTCTTTTGGAGAGAGGAGAGCCCTGAGGAAGGTTGGTCTCGGATCATCCTCTATGCCAAGGTTCACCTCTGTCAGCTCATCAATAGTGGCCTGACCACCGTCTTCTTTTTCATGTAGTGCTGGCTGTAGGTATGAAGTCTTTATCCTCTTCCACTGCTTCAAGCACACCATATAAACTTTCATGTAATTCTACATCTGAAAATAGATTTTTGGGCTCTTGCTCTGCGGAGTGCTAGGGGCTTGAACCTCCTCAGTCGGTAGATTTTGCAAATCACCACTGGTGGCTGCGATAGCTTCAAGAATGGCTTGAGAAGTTGTAGCTTCTGCGACAATAGACTCCCAACACCAACATGGAGTGCCAGCTTCTTGGCTTTTATGCATTGGTAATTGGAGTTGCAAGGTCTTCTCCAGCTCTACAGACGGCCCAATTATTTCACATTCCCCTAGATATTCATCGTACACTACCTCTAGGGAGTATTTGCATGTAGAGGCGAATGTAGAGACCATATCTATGTCATAAAATTCTTCCAGAGAGAAACCCAAACCTGGGTATTGAGTAATCTACAGCAACTGCCTGTTCATATTTGGTGGATACCATAGCTTCCTGAACATTTCTTTTTGGTTTTCAAGCTGGGAGAAAGGAATTTACTACTTTCTTGTCATTTTGACCACCTTGCTGGTTATATCGGGGAGTCCTATGACAACCTGATCATATATTTCTTCAGGGAAGCGATAGTCGTCATCCCTCTTTATCGGCTGCTCTTCAGCTGCATAAAATACAGTGGATGGACCATCTAGATGAGGTATCTCCAGAATCTTCAGTGGCTCAACTATCTAGCAGTCAATACTTATGACGGGCCTTGTGACCCCTAGCTGGACCTTAATGTACCCGAGAATGTCTTTGACTCCGTGCACCCCCAAGTCCTGGTGGATGGCTGGAGGGGAAGCCCGAGACACATATTATGCTTTAAAGATCATTATTTTGTCAGGTGAAGTTGAGTAATTAGGTGGCAACGGAGGGAACCAATCAACAGATTCCATCACCTTCTTCCCTTTGCCTTCAGTCTTCTTGGCGGAGCCATCTTTCTCCTTCTCTAGATATAGGCAAGCATCGAGGTGATGGCATTCATAGACCCCAAATGGGTGCAAATTAGCAAACATCCTTTTCACTTCTCCACCTTGGGAGTATTTGATGGATTGGTAGAGAGTAGAGGGCACCACAAGATTTTGATGCAACCATGGATGGCTTAGCAGTGCCTTGTATGAGGTGTTGGAATTAATTACATGAAACTACACCATGGTGGTGAAATCCCGAAGCGAGAAGTCAAATTCTGCTATACCCAGAGCGACTTTGAATTTCTGATTAAAACCAGCTATCCTCATATCCCTGACCTCCATCAGGTGCACATCAAAATAATATTTCTGATAA
Organism: Amorphophallus konjac; assembly: GCA_022559845.1. Lineage (NCBI taxonomy): Eukaryota > Viridiplantae > Streptophyta > Magnoliopsida > Alismatales > Araceae > Amorphophallus > Amorphophallus konjac. The sequence continues at coordinate 55,653,904 of CM040125.1, forward strand.
ACCCGATAGGGGAGTGAAGAGGCGAGATCTCGTGCAAAGCCATGGACCATCAGATCTAGAGCAATCGTGAGTCATAGCCACCTCAGAACAGAGTTCTGCAAAAGGAAAGAAGAGATCTGGGGGCTCGAGATTGTTATCATGGGCAAATTTCTCTGATGCTTAAGTCAGTAAAAGGTATGAGTGAGGTGCGAAAAGGAGGGATGGGAGGTGTAGGTAATGAGACTGCTCTTTACAAGTTGAAGTGGCTAGAATTTGGCTTACCTTTCCAGAGGGGTTCCCTAGGTTTATATATCTACAAGCTTCCTTTCCTGAGTAGGGGATGCACGAGAGTCAGGGGGGAGTTACGTCCGCTGTAGGAACTCTTACCATTCAGGGACTCTTGCCCTCCCCTTATCCTCTTGAGCTTCCTACTCTCAGGTGATAGCGTAACATCCGCTTAAATTATTAGGGATAAGTGCCCAGCTATGAGGAATTCGCCTTGTCTCATTAAGGAGTCTTCACGATGGGTTGATCCTTGAGAAATAAGAGATATCCCCTACCTAGGCAGGGGGTTCAAGACTTCGACATCCAAGAGGGAGCATTTAGCCACCTCCGTTGACTCGATTGAGTATCCTACTGGGCTTTTCCCGAGCGTTGGGGAGGCTTTCATTTGGGCGACGGAGGTGATCACTACGGAGGTGATCTGTAGGCTCCCCTCTCTTGCTTGTTCATCCGGTTCCAGCATTTCACTGTCTTTCACATCTTCTATGGCGGAGCGAGACGAGGTCTGCGGTAAGGAGGTCGAGCAGAGAGCAGGGAGTTCTACTCCAACGTCCTGCCGTCATCTCCGTAGCAAGCTCATGATAGAGGAGGTGAAGGAGTTCAAATTCCGATACCAGATGCCCTGGTGGTACTCATTCTCTCTCCCCAAACCGCACGAGTCGAGCCTGAGCACCCGTTTTGACACTTTCTACAGTCATCTGCTGACCTAGAAATGTGGCTTTTATCTCCCCCTCCATTCCTTTGTCATTAAAGTGCTGAATTTATTCAAACTGGCTCCCATCCAACTGGTCTCTAATTCTTTCACCTTCATTTTCTCATTCATTATCCTCTGTCAAAAATGTCATGTTCCCCTATCCCTCGACCTCTTTCACGCCTTCTACGAGCTGAAAGAACACGTTCAGGTCAGAAAGGGCTTCTTCTTCCTTCCGGCTAGGAGAGGGATGAGTTGCATTACTCTCTACCCTCAGGATTCCTCACATATGGGGTGGAAGACCCAGTACTTCTGGGTAAAATACTCCAAGGGTTCCCCTTGGCTTTTCCCAACCATGCTGAATTTCCAGCCTATGCTTGCCGCAAAACCTTCAGCAGTTTCCCAAGAGATCGAGGACAATATTAAGGTCCTCCAGAACAACAGGCATTCGACCACTGAACTCTTTTCTGAGGCCAATCTCTAGCGCTATGCTCGCACCCCCTATATCCAGGAGGTAAGAATTTATGCAGATTTGCTCCGTCGAATGACTTTCTTGACATTCTTCTAACTGTTCCATTTGGCCTGCAGAGGTTCCTCATGTTGACGAAGAAGGTCAACTGATCGACCCAACCGAGGCCATAGTTGAGGAGGAGATCCTAGAGGAGACAGTTGTCGTTGCTTGGGGAACACCTTTTGAGGTACAGGAGATCGAGGGCTCTCTAGCTACCCGAGACAAGGGCAAGCGGGCCCTCACCGGGGAAGAGATGGAGTGGCGGGGGTCCAAGCGAGAAGACCCCAAACAAAGGTTGATGCTGGCTTCTTTTAAGGTGATGGCCGCCGAGGAGAGCATACGGAAAAAGGCAAAAGTTCCTCGCTCGGTGGGGGCCCCTCCCAGCAATTTTGCTTGGCTTCCAGAACTGCCAATCCTTCCGCCTGAGGCGCCAGTGCCTGGCGCCTCAGCCACTCACGCCTCGGTCGAGGGCCTAACCACTTACCCTTCAGCAAATCAACTCTCGGCCGCGACGGCCATCATCGAGTCAAGTAGGGTGCTGCCTTTGCATGGCAAGGAGGTTGATCTGGCTCCTCTGGCTCAGTCAGGTGCTGCTGCCTCTGGCTCGGGAAGTCTTGAAGGGGTCCCTCCGACGCTTCTAGAGATAGAGGGTGGTCCTTGCCCCTAACGGGGGTGGCTCGCCCTTTGGGCTTCTATCTATGACTGTTGCCGATTGCTAGCGACTCCCCCTGTCCAGGCCGAGCTCCAATGTTGCTCCTCCCAGACACTCCTTGAGAGGGTCATTGATGCAAGCAGATGCTCGTTGTTAACGAAACTGCACACACAATTTCAAAATTCTACACTCACATATAATAAAATTAAGATTTAAAGCGTAGTGGTGAATACCAGTTGATCCTAGGAGGAGGTTAGAACTTTTAAAATTGAAAACCTTATGTTCCTTGAAAAGAGAAGGTTTTAAAGTTGAAACTAAAATTGCACAATGTAAATCTAGCTAAAGAAATGCAGAGGATTGAGGAAAAGAAATATTGAGAGACAGAGGAAGAAGAACAAGAGAGAAAGAAATTGCTCAACTACTTTATTGCTTTAAAAATAAATGTTTACACTATGCTTGAGAAAAGAAAGATTACAATTCCAATAAAGTCTAAATAACAAGAGAAGAATAGAGAAAGTGTAGCCAAGAGGATAAGGAAAACACTGTCGTCCATGTCGCCGAGCCTTTGATCACCGGCCCTCCTTGGAGTAGACATCGTCGTGAGAGGGAGATTGTAGAAGTGAAGAGGAGAGATCTAGGATGAGAAAGAGAGAGGGATATGTGGAGAAGTGAAGGTTGGCTAAAGGGATCTGGGGGATGAAAATGGTGATGGCATGAGGTGAAAGAAGTGGAGTAAGAAATGGGCAACCTAGCTAGATGAAGAGGGAGGAGAATAGAGAAGGGTGAGGGTGCAAGTGGGAGAGAAGAAGAAGATAAGGGGGGCGCACTAGGGAGAGGAAGAGGAGATGGGGCGTAAATGGGAGAGAGAGAGAGGGAGAGAAGAAATTCTAGTCTTGCCAAAAAGAACTCTCCCTTTTTCTCCATTCAATGGGCTATTTATAGGGGCAATGGGTTCCATGGAGGGTTCAGATTGTGTTAGAAGATGGAGGGTAAGGATAGAAAGGGAAGGAGGTGAAGAAAGGAGAGAGAGGAGCTAGCCATCCCCCTCTTCTAGGGTTTGGGGTGCCCCTCTCTCCTTTCCTATTTGGGTGGAGATCCTCTCCAATTCTTCTCCTTGATTCTCTCCTCTGTTATCTCTAAAATAAATCATTTCTTTATCTTATCCTCTCTCAACAAATGGATGGCAGCTGCCTTTGACTTGGTCAAGAGAGATGGGGGCACCCTAGGGCTTCCCTCCTCTGATCTTGAGACCATTTCACCCCTGACTTGTCTTGTGATTGCCTTGAGTGTCATGCACACACACAATTTTGATTTAATCCGTAAAAATTACCACACTATGTGTATAAATTAAGAATGCTCATAATTATGCAATGAAAAATAAATGCTCATGACCCTTAACTCCCTTTTATTGAATGATAACAACAAATTAATTAATTTATGTGAAAGGCACAATTCATGTGTGAAGTTGAGGTTAACTATAAAATATGCATAATTATCTAATTATGTGCACTTGAAATAGTGTTTGTGACATGAATTATCGTAGAAGAATGGACACTCATCACACCACCCAACTTACTCATTGCTAGTCCCTTAGCAATGCAAACATTTTAAAAATTAAGGACCAACAAAGAGTTTAAAAAGTTTCATACCCTTATGTCCAGGTCCTCCTTCACAGAATCAAACAAGGGTCAGAATTTTGGAAATATTAATGTGCACTAGCCTTAGATTGGAAATTGATGAACATGGCTTAGAATACACCCTAAAGTTTACCAACATTTGTTCTTGTGAAGACTAAGTCCACAGCTTACACAAGTGCATCCCTCATCTTGCTATTCAAGATAGGTGTCTTTCAACTCTACATATTCTAGATCGGAGCATTAAGTAGATTAACTTCTGTCTACCTTCTTTCTTCATTTTTTTTTCACACATGATGTTGCACATCCCTTCATTGTTTAATGCGAACTTCAACTCTTGCCTTAAGAGAAGCAAGTCCGGTTACTAAGATCAGGGGTATTTTTCATATATTTTTTTGGTTTGACAAATAACTCGATAGATAACTTTCCAAAAATACCTCGTCACTAAAGCATGTAGAGTATCAGACACTACACCTAAATAGCAGAAGGCTTGTCCTACTTGCTTCATTAGTGTGTAGGTGATATTTATTTTTTTCAAAGTGTTTGTGGACTTTAAGAGGTTCTAATGTTAATTTTCCATGACTAAAACAAATAATAAACCACTGTCCTTCTCCTTAGCCTTTTCCATTCTGAATTCTCTTTCAATAAAAGTATGAATCACAAAAACTCAGTTGGGTTTCAATGGTTTTTTTTTTTTTGAAGAATGATGAAGTAACACGCATCATCATGAATTCCCTCCCCCAACTTCAATGTCATTGTCCTCAATGGCATAAACAATATAAAATAATGGAATAATGTAGAATTGAATTTTGCTGAGAAGGAAGGGTACAACCTGGTGCATATGATGCAACTTCCTTGAATAGAACTATATATGGACAGTGGCCTATTTTCATGGCTACTCCTGACTCCGGACAAGACCTAAGTAGAAAAACATTGGGTTGCCTCCCAAGAAGCGTAAAATTTACCGTCTTTAGCTAGACGCCTACACACGCTCGCAATTTATTCTGGATCACTCAGTGCAATAGAGTTCTTTGACATTAAATGAACATTTTTCAAGTAAGGCTTTAAACATTGACCGTTGACGGTGAAAATTTGACCATTTTGAGGGTTTAAAATTTTAATAGAGCCATGATCAAAAGCTTTAATAATGATGAACGTCCCATCCCATCTTGATTTCATTTTTTCAGGAAATAAGCGCAGCCTAGAATTGGTAAGTCAGACCTTCTGATTGGGTTGAAAATATTTTCTTAGAATGTTCTTATCATGAAAAGCTTTTGTCTTGGCTTTATAGATTTTAGAGTTTTCATAGGCCTCATTGCGCAATTCTTCAAGTTCATTCAATTGTAGGGCTCTATGAGAACGAGTTTGGGCAAAATCAAAATTAACTTGTTTAATGGCCCAGTAAGCCCTGTGTTCAAGTTCAACAGGAAGGTGACAAGCTTTACCAAAGATCAATATGTAGGGAGACATGCCAATGGGAGTTTTATAGGTAGTCCTATAGGCCCACAAAGCATCATCTAGCTTGTCTGACCAATTCTTCCTATCCGGCCTAACAGTTTATGCAAAATGTTCTTGATCTCCCTGTTGGACACTTCGACTTGGCCACTTGTTTGGGGATGATAAGGGGTAGCGAGTTTATGGGTGATACCATACTTTTTAAGCAAAGCCCAGAATTGAGAATGAGTGAAATGCGAGCCCCCATCACTAATGATAGCCCTAGGAAAGCCAAATTGAGAAAATATATTCTTCCTGACAAACTTCATGACAACTTTATGATCATTAGTACTAGTGGTAATAGCTTCAATCTATTTTGATACATAATCAACCGCCACAAGAATGTATTCATTACAACATGATGGCAGAAATGGTCCCATAAAATCAATTCCCCAAACATCAAAGATTTCAACCACCAGAATGGGATTAAGTGGCATCATGTCTCTCTTAGAATTATTGCCCATAATTTGACACCTCAAACATGTCTTGCTAAATTCATACGCATCCTTAAATAATGTGGGTCAGTAGAATCCACCTTGCAAGACTTTTGCCGCAATTTTCTTTCCTGAAAAATGCCACCCGCAAGCTAGCGTGTGACAGAAATTCAAAACACTTTGATGTTCTTCCTCAGGCACACATCTTCTAATTATGTGATCAGGACCCATATGAAACAGCTCAAGGTCCTCCCAAAAATAATGTCTCACCTTAGCAAAGAAACAATCCTTCTCCTGTTTAGACCACCCCTCCGGAATTTGACCTACGACCAGGTAATTAACAATATGGGCATACCAGGGGGTTGAGAGATGAGAAATAGCTAAAAGATGCTCATCAGAGAAGGTGTCTTGCATTGGAGCACTATCAAGAATAACAATCCCAGATAAATGATCAGTGACGAAATTCTCAAACCCCTTCTTATCTCTTATTTCCAAATCAAATTCCTGCAGTAAAAGGATCCATCTAATAAGTCAGGGTTTAGCATCCTACTTGGAAACCAAATATTTTAAAGCAAAGTGATTAGAGTAAACTATGACTTTGGCCCCTAAAAGGTATGCTTTTTCTTGGGCAAAGATAACCGCAAGCAATTCTTTCTCCGTAGTGGTATAATTCATTTGGGCTTTGGCAAGGGTGCCACTTGCATAGTAGATCACTACGGGGTGCTTATCAACCCTTTGTCCCAAGATAGCTCCCACCACATAATCAGAGGCGTCACACATGATTTCAAAGGGAAGCGACTAGTCAGGGGATTGCAGAATCGGAGCTTGATTAATCGGAGCTTGATTAAGGGCCGCTTTTAATGAATTGAAGGCCTCTAGGCAAGAGTCATCAATGAGGAAGGGGACATCTTTGGCCAAAAGCTGAGTTAGAGGTCGAGAAATGGTAGAGAATTTTTTAATAACGCGACGGTAAAATCCAACATGACCTAGAAAAGATTGAACTTGTTTCACGGAGGTAGGAGGAAGATTAGAGATTAAATCAACTTTCACCTTATCAACCTCTATACCCCGCTCTGAAACAATATGACCAAGCACAATTCCTTCTCTTACCATGAAGTGACTTTTCCCCCAACTAAGCACCAAATTTGACTAGATGCATCATTCAAGGACCTTTTTCAGATTACCCAAACAATCATCAAAGGAATCCCCAAAAATTGAAAAATCATACATAAACATTTCCAAAAATTCTCCCACCATGTCCGAGAAGATTGCCATCATACATCGTTGGAACGTAGCTGGCGCATTAAAAAGCCCGAATGACATTCTCCTAAAAGAAAACTTGCCATAAGGACACATGAATGTGGTCTTTTATTGATCTCCTGGGTAAATTGCGACTTGATTATACCCAGAGTACCCATCTAGGAAGCAAAAGAATTTCTATCCAGCTAACTTCTGAAGAATTTGGTCCATAAAAGGGAGTGGAAAGTGATCTTTCTGTGTCATGGAGTTCAATTTTCTATAGTCAATACACACTCTCCATCCCATAGTTAATCTCATTGGCACATCTTCTCCTTGTTCATTTTTTATCACAGTCAGTCCCGACTTCTTTGGCACCACTTGCGTGGGGCTCACCCACTTGCAATCTGAAATTGGATAAAAAATGCATGCATTTAGCCACTTGACTACTTCCTTCTTCACTACCTCCTTCATGTTTAGATTCAGTCTTCTCTGTATTTCTCTGCTGGGCTTGGCATTTTCTTCCAAGTAAATGCGATGCATATACGTGGCAGGATTAATGTTGGGTCCCGAGCGGTGCAATGGGATCTAGAAGGGGGGGTTGAATAGATCCTCTCATGAACTATGGCCTATTTAAAACTTCACTGCCAAAAGCATAAACCACTCCTTTAAAAATAATAAAACACTTAGACATAAAACACAGCAGATTTAGACGGAGTGGCTTAAGTGAAGATAGCAAAGCAGGTCCAAAGACTGCACAGGTAGAAGCTTAAGCCCAATGGAGCACACCTGGGTAGACAGCTAAGATCAACGCTGCTTAGTAGAGAGGTTGATGCTGCTATAGCGAGGTTAAAAAGGAAGAGTAATATATTGCACTGGACAGTAGGGATCTCAACACATATCAACTAAGTGTGATAACTAGCTGTATGTGTGAACTTTAGAGATCAACCAGAATCTCATGAATTGAGATTGGCTACTCATTTGAATCTCATGTGTATGTGTGTGAGCAATATGACAACGCGTGCTATAGAAAGCAATTAGGATTCCATTGATACAGCAAACACACACACCTGTGAATGAGGGTAGAAGATACGGAGCAAACCCACAAGATGATCAATCCACAACATAAGGATTTTAAGGTGGTTCGGTTGTAAACCCACAACTTAAGTCCACGCCTCAGCAGACCCGGTGAGGCTTTCCTGCTGACTCACGGCTTGGCAGGGGACACGCCCCAAAACCATAGAATAGAAAACCCTCCGTCTATCTTCCTACACACAAAACCGGTAGGGACAATTCTCCACAGATCGGAGCAAACCTCTGTCTATCTTCCTACACACAAGCAGTAGGGATGGAACAAAGTATGGGGTTGAAATGAGTGGAACGAAAAACACAAGCGGAAGACACTGCAAGTGCAGTGGGTGAAACACAAGAACAAGAAGAAAAATGCCAGCTGGAGCTTTAGATGATGATTTGCCAGCTGGGGACTGCAGCTACATATTTCGGATCTGAAGATTTGATTCTTCAAGCTCAGGAAGACTGCACGGGTGTTCTCTTCTCTCTCAAGGCTGCTCTCTCTTCTTCTTCTTTCACAGCACTAAACTGAGAGTCAGTGTTGGGCTGCTCTCTCACGCCTTTCAAGGATGTTCTTTGCAGATGCTCTAGGGCATGGCACTCTCTGGGCAGCAGCAGCTTCCTCTCTTGAGGATGCTTGATATTTATAGCCGAGCCACAAGGAAATGTGGTGAAAAACTTTCCCTCCAAATTTTCCCTCTAAAAGCCTTTCTAATCATTGAGGAAGATACACTGCATGATTTGGTTTGAGCTGATATTGCTTCTTGTCCGAGGATAGGACGGTGGCAGACTGATGGTAGATCATAAGATCTTTACTTAAAATGCCCTTTAGACATGTGGTCCTCTCATTAGCAGAAATTTACTTTCTATCTTGCTGAGGACTACTAGGACCGGAGTCACATGGGGTGACAGTAAAGAGATGACAAACTGTGTTGACACTTCCCAGTGGCAGACTGTGAGGTGTCCTTTCTCTAGCTAGATTTCTGAGAGAAGTAGCTCCAAGAAAGTGACATGTTGGTAGGGACAAAAAGTCAAACCTGGGTACCCCATCTAGACCTCGAAATCCATGAAATTAGACATTTGCGGTACCTATTCTCTCTCTCTGGATCTTCCATTTACTTGACAGTGAACTAGCTTGAAAGCTTCTTGAAGAACAGAGGTGTCGACCTCCTGTGAGGGAAGTGTCGACACTTCTTGGTAAAGCAGCCAATATAACGCTCTTTTGAATGCCATAGTGTCGACCTCCTATGAAGGACGTGTCGACACTCCTTAGTCTTTAGCTTCTGGGATCATCAAGGTGTCGACCTACTGAGAAGGAGGTGTCGACACTTCTTATGAAGTCTTCTTGTATGACTGTCTCTGGAAGCCCAAAGTGTCGACCTGCGATAACTGAGGTGTCGACACTTCTTTAAGGATCCTGCCTTCAACATTTGGAACCATCAAGGTGTCGACACTCTATAAGTGAAGTGTCAACACTTCTTTGTAGATGTGCATCGACCTTCTTGCGAATATGCTCAGACCTTTTGGGGTTGGAAGCAGACATTGCACATACCTTGTTTCATATGTGCTCAGACCATATCTTCCCAGAAGGAAAACATGTACAAACCTTTTAGTGTTGAAGGAGAACATGCACCGACCTTGATTTGTCAAATAGTGAATGTGCACGGACCTTATAGTGTTGACACCAAAACCTGCACCGACCTTGAAGTCACATGTGCTCAGACTTTGTATGTCGAAGCAAAACCATCACCGACCTTGGAACATTGAACCCAAACATGCACCGACTTTCAGCAACGTGCACAAACCTTGTTTTCAAATGTGCACCGACTTTGACTGATGTGCACCGACCTTGGTTGCGCTAGCCAGAAGTGTGCATCGACCATGGTCTGTGCTAGTCTTGGAAGTGCACCGACCTTTGCTGCATTGAGAAGCAAACAAGCACATACCTTACTGATGACCAAGTCATGAACATGCACAGACTTTACTGCGTTGACCATTTGTGTGCTTTGACCTTGAGAGTAATGTAGCATCGACTTTTCTTTGTTAAGGGATGGCTGTGGTGTCGACACATGTGTAGCAAGTGTCGACACTTCTCTTGTAACACCTTGGTGCGGTGAGGGTAGAATGCCAGACAGAACCTTGAAACAAAAGTGTCGACTCTTAGAGTCGACTCTTTCCTATGGGTTTGCACCAGACAGAACCTTGATAAAAGTGTGTCGACTCCCAGATTCGAGTCTTTCCTATGGGTTTGCACCAGACAGAACCTTGATAAAAGTGTGTCGACTCCCAGATTCGACTCTTTGTCTTTGGTTTTCAGAATTCTATAGAACTTGAGGAACATGATGCTCTGTTCATCTAGTTGCCTCGATTTCTATACAATCATGTATCTTGAATTTCTCTTTCAACTAGGAAGGTTCTTGCTCTCGAAGTTCTGTATCTTGAATTTAGCCTTACTTGATTTTTCCTTCAGACTTTGCTTACACATAATCTTGTCAGTGTTATCATGGCCTGAAATGTATGAATATGGGTTTATCAAATGCAAGATAGACTCATCAGTAACTCATAGGCAGACATCATCAAAACCACATTAAGGTAGAGAATCATGCGTGTACCATACATGCACAACATTCTCCCATATTCTCTGCCTTTTTGATGATGACAACTATGAGTCATTATGAATACATTTTGGGTCAAGGTGCAAAGAAATATAATCATGAATTGAAGCACAATGACTCTCTCTCCCCATATTAGTCTCCCCTTTATGCATTTAAGACTCTCTACCCCTTATGCATACCCTAGTTAATGACACATATAAATTTTCTCCCCGTTTGACATCATCAAAATAACACAATACAGAGAATATATGGCACAGTTAGGAAAGAGAGGAGGAAAGTAGGAGATTATTAGCACAGGATGTTCAGAGTGAAGGTGAGTATATACCAATCGGGAGTAATTAAACGTGTAGCAACCTGAGATACCTTGTAAGTGTACACAAATTGATGTGGAAATACATGCCAATGGTTGTACACTGAAGGTATAGTACAACAACATATGGTTGGGTCCCTTGTGAATGCAAGTAACGCAAGAAATATGCAGAGAGGAGACCGTGCAGACAAGGAGATGATGCCACTTGTTAGAGAGTGATGCTAAGTGTTTAGAGAGCAAGTGATACCAATTGTTAATAATCAGTACAATGTAGATTGTTAGGTGTTTTGGCATGGTAGAAATATATTTACACAATTAGACATCATATGCCATGAAGGCTCAGCACAACAACATATAGTGAATCATGAGAGGCAGACATGTGCATGACATTTAACCATGGCAATCATGATGCAGTGTGAGAGAGACACAACAGTCAGAAAGTAAATTTGATTTGAAGGTTTTTCAAATTTTTACTAGTTTTCTATTTTTCATATTTTTAAGATTTTCTATGCAAGGCATGGAAATGGAAAATGCACACTGACCAAATGCTGGACGAACTGAAGTCAATAGCTTTAGGGACATGATACCACTTGTTGATGAGCAATTACAGAACATGGTTATGTCCCTTGGCATGGAAGGAGTAGATCATGAACAACAGCATGAATTGAGTCATTAGAGACATGATGCAGTACGTGAGAGATGTAGCAGCCGTAAACCAGATTTGTTTTTCAGATGTTTCATGTTTTTAATGGTTTTCTGGTTTTTAGATTTTTAGGGATTTCAGATTCTTTATGCAATGCATGGAGATGAGAAATGCAGGCAGCCCAAGGGCATGATGGAGACATCAATGAATTCAGATACCACTTGTTAAGAATGAAGATGCATTCATGGCAGCCTGAATGAGTTATGTAGATGTGCAGAGAGGGTAGAAATCATTGGAGCATGAAGTGACATGAGGCCAGTTTGCCTTAATGGCAGATGTCATGACAACTAGACCGAATTCTGGTTGCAAGGGGTCGACACTAAGGGTCGACTCTTGGAGATTTTTGAGGTAGAGAATCCAAGACTGATAAGATGAGGGTTCCTCATTCTGAAGCCAGGTTCATAAATATAGAGTTACATATTTTTTTTTCAGAATTTCCAGTGGTGGAGCTTTAGTAAAGCAACCCTTACAGTAAGATTGGTTTAACATTGATAAATTCCAATCTATTCAACAAAACCGCTTGAAAGCATCTGCATGCAATATTAATAGAAGTGAACCATAAATTCATACTGAAACAAGTTTAACCTCCACTAACCTTATTCAATTCCATTAGCTCCTTTGAGAGTTACTACGAAAATTATTGAGATTAAACAAACATGAAGACTAATTGGAATTCTAGAGTTTCTGTAGATTTGCTTTTAACTTTTGCTATTACACTCATAATTTTCATTAAGCACAAGAGACTTTTTACTAGCATTTAAGTCCAGTCATGCCTTGTATCTTGAGGATACACGTTGGTTAGACGCCAGTATCCCTAGGTACTTGGTGTGACTGACTGTCATACCACGAATGGAACAGAGATAGCATTGTTACCTCATGACATATCGAACCTCACTTTGTTGATGAGGGGACATATTTCTCAACAACTTTGCCATTGCTCTGCCTTGAATTTTCTTTTACATTACTGCAGAGATAACAAGGGCACTTCATGACATATCTTATCACATTTTCTATGAGGAGACATATTTCTCAGTGAACTAGTGTCATTGCTCTCAGACAGTTAGCTCTTATTAATTCAAGCAAATTAGATTGTTTAAAGACAATACTTAGCTGAAGTTTCTCAAACAAGAAAGCCTTTGTACTAACGACAAACTTTCAGATATAAGAAGGCATATCATGTCAAAACATGAAAAACTGGTTTAAGTCTATTAAGACCGAGTGCAACCACTTTCAGGACAATTAAACTTTAAAGCTCAAGAAATCATTATGAAGAGGGGTGATCTCGCGCTGCTCTCGAGCGGGGAAGAGGATGACCTCGTACACTTGAAATGTGAATTGCAAGAAGGGAAATGAGTCAGAGGTGCCCATGGATAGATCCCCGGGGAAGACCCTCTGATGCTTAAGTCAAAAAAATAGCTACTACCAGAAAAAAGCGGGATTACAGACGGAAATTTCAGACGGAAATTTGTGACGGAAATTTCCGTCTGAAATTTGTGACGGATTTTTTTCCGTTGGAAATCCCGTCTGAAATATGCAAGTAAACACTGAATTTCAGACGGAATTTGTGACGGATACATTAAACTGTCACAAATTTGTAACCAAGAATTTGTGACGGCCACATTCGTCCGTCACAAATGTATCTTGTCACGGATTTTTAGATGGAAATAAGTCCGTCACAAAATTTATTGCGCCCCAAATCCGTCGCAAAGGCCTATATGCGACGGATTTGGGCACAAAAAATTTGTGACAGATTAATTTCCGTCTTAAAATCAGTGAGAAGACACATTTGTGACGGATTGTCAGACGGATTTCAGACGGACGTGGCCGTCACAAATTCTTGGTTACAAATTTGTGACAGTTTAATGTATCCGTCACAAATTCCGTCTGAAATTTGTGACGGAAAATATTCTGTCACAAATTTTCGTCTGAAATTCGGTGTGTACTTGCATATTTCAGACGGGATGAAATTTTCGTCTGTAATCCCGCTTTTTCTGGTAGTAGAGCTCTGGTGCGAAAGGAATAGTGAGGAGGAAGATGGGAGCGCGAGATCCCTCTCCGCCAAAAGGTGAAGTGGTTCCAGCTCAGAGTTTTTAGCTCTTGCCTTGCTTACCTCCCTATAGTAGGGCTTTTCCAATTTAAATAATGGCCCGTTGTGCGAATGATCCCTATAAGCGGAGGAGTCTTAGGGGGGTTACGTCCTTCATGTGGGCTCCTTATAGCACACGGACTCTTGGTCTCCCCTATCCCCTTGAGCTTCCTGCCATTAAGGGACTCGCAACGGCTGTGCCAATAAGTTCCATTAGTGAGCCCGAGCGATAGGCACTTGCCGAGGAGTGGTCTCCCGAGCAATGAGTGCATGGTTGGGACAGGGAGTAGGGGGCTCCGGGGGAGCTTTCCCGATCGAACTGATGCTCGGACTTCCCAACCCAAAGGCCGCCTAGGAAGCGCTTGTTCCGAGTGAATTTTTGGGCTTATAATAAGTGGGCCCAGGGGTTGTCACTTCGAGGAGTTGGGCCTCGTTCGGTCAGATTTAGACCTCATTTGGCCTCTCTGTACGGGCGATGAGATTTCCCCTCTCCACTTGTCCCCCTCCTACTCTCAAGCCAAAATTAGGCTCGAACGAGTAGCATTTGGGCTGGACTTGTTGTGGCTCTGGTTGGGTAGAGATTTCTCTTTCTGGTAGGGGCCACATGACGTGGCTCGCCTTGAAAATATGCTCGTTATGATGAATAAGAGAAGGCCCCTCCCCGGGAGATCGAACGCCGCGCCGCCTCCAGCTAGGGGTTATAAGCATTGTGCATTTTGCGTCTCTTTATCTCTAGGGTTTAGGGTTTTGCCTCTCTTTGTACTTATATTTAAGGAGGGCTCCTGTGTTGTGGGAGCAGTTCGGAAGAGTGGAGGATCGTTGTTGCCATAGAAGCTAGGAGGGCATCTTGAGGCGGCGATTCGTCAGCTTCCGTCTCCTTCGGAGTCCTCTGATTCAGAGCTTTCCCTTCTTTCTTCCAGTTCTTCTCTCTGCTTTATGGCGGACCATCATCAGGAGGCTGAGGGGTGGCAGAGAGATCAGGCCCCAAGGGTTTTCATGGTACCATCGGAGCCTCTGCGCAGTGAGCTGGGGGAGGCTGATGTGAAGCGGCTGGAGAACCAATATGGGCTGCCTTGGTGGTTCCAGTTCTTGGCGCCTGAGCCTCATGAGTCTAGCATGGCCACTTGTTCCGGCCTCTTTTGTTCCTTCCTCTTCGCTTGGAAGTGTGGCTTTCGTCTGGCCCTCTGTCCCTTTGTTACCGAGTTGCTTCGGTTATACCGGTTGGCTCCTGTCCAGTTGGTCTCCAACTCTTATACCTTCATCTTCTCCATCATTTTCCTTTGTGGCCAGTGTGGGGTGCTCGCCTTGCTGGACCTCTTTCATTATTTCTTTGAGTTGAAGGAGAATCTTCATGCGGGGAAGGGCTTCTTCTTCATTCAGCGAAGTGGGGGAGGAGTTGTGTGTCCCTGTCTGTGAAGGATTCCTCTCATAAGGGGTAGAAGACCCAATATTTCTGGGTGGGCGCGTCGACGGTCGCTGTGGTCGGGAATTTCCTGACGGTGCCCAATTTTCACCCGAATATCCCTCCGAAGCAAACCGTGGTCTCCCCGGAGGTGGAGAAGGAGGCTGTGATCCTTCAGTAGAGTCGCCGAGAGATTGCTGATTTGGTGACCTCGTCCAACATCGAGGGATACCTTTCTCGAGTGCTATTGCCGACAGGTAAGGAGTTCAGGGACTTGCTATCTTTCTTGTCAAGTAAGGGGCCTTCCTTCTCTCAATTTGCTCTCCTTGGTTTAGATGCGAGGCGAATGGTTGAGGAGGAGGCACCGTCAGCCGAGTTGGAGGTCATCGACTTGGACGAGATGCCGACTCCAAGTGAGCTTCAAGCTTCGGAGGGCTCATCCCGCGCCCGGGATAAGGGCAAGCGGGTGGCCCGGGATGATGCTTCCGAACGCCGGGGGGTCAAGCGTAAGGATCCTGTGGACAAGTTGTTGTGGTCTTCAATGCAGGCTTAGTCTACCGAGAAGAAGCGGGCGAGGAAGGCGGAGGTCATCCATCCATCTGAAGAGGATTCCCTGCCGGCTCTCCCCTCTACCGAGCAAGAGGGTGCCGATGATGAAGGGGTCACGGCCTATGTCGAGGCACCGAGCGAAGTAGAGGGGCCACCAGATGAGGGGGCCCGGTCTGAGCCGGTCGAGGCTGGAAGGTCGCAGGAGGAAGTGACTCAATTTCAACCGACCGAGGCCGGGGAGGTACGCGGCGGGGCCGCTCATTCCGAGCCAACCGGTGGGGCCCCCGGGATGGGGTTGCCCGGCGGAGGTGCCCCAATCCCGGCCGCTCTGGTGAGAGTTTCCCCTCCCTCGACCAACGCCTTCAGCATCCGGGCTCCTCTGTACTGGGCGTGCCATTTCTTGGCTTCACGAGACTTGCGGGAAAAAGTCCGGAAGGGTTCCCCCTCCTCGCTTTTCAAGCAAATTATGAAGGGTGGGCTGGTCTTGGCCCAGCTGGGGGCGGAAGCAGTGGATGCGTACGCTGGGGTGGAGTCGGAGCGGGAGACTCTTTCGTCGGCCCACGTTGCGCTTGATCAGAAGGTCGAGCGTCTGACCCTCGATCTTGGGGACCTTCGTCTGGAGATGGGCCAGTTCCGGGCGTTGGCGCAGTCGAGCCAAGCGGAGGCTCGGTCGCTGGCGGAGCAGCTGGCCCAGGCCCGTCCCATGGTCGATCAGAAGAATGAGCTCCTAGAGTCAGAGCGTCGAATCCAGGTCGAGCGTGACAATCATTGGTGGGTCGAGCGAGAGGGGCTTGAGGATCGAGTCCGGGCGGCCAAAGATTCACGGACCGAGGCCGAGGGGAAGCTATCCGAGGCTGAGAGAAGGATGTCAGAGTCTGAGCAGCGGATAGCTGAGCTCGAGAGGAAGGCGGAGCCGGCTGGGATAGAAGCGCTCGAGCAACATAGGGGCTCCGAGGCTTATCAGGTAGCTCTTCAACAGGCGGCCTTTCCTTACTACGAGTTGGGCTACCGTCGGGGAATTCGGAAGGGCTTCTCCCAGGGCTTCGATCGAGCCTTCATAGAGGTAGAGGCCCAAGCTTCTAGGCTCATTTTTTCTTCCGGACAACGCTATGAGTCGGACTGGGGTTTGACCGACTCTTCCCATTATACTTCGAGCGAAGAGGAGGGTCGAGAGTCCTCGTCTTCGTCCGAGCGATAGCCAACTCCAGCAGCTTCGGGAGGGCGCACGACCGAGACAATTCCCACATAGGTGGGGTCAGTGCCTGGGTCAGCCGTCGCTGAGAATACTGGGGGCAGATCGTCTGGTGCTGAGGAAGCCTTGTCTGCCGAGCCTGAAGATGGGCCTGAGGCCTGATGTAATAGCTCTTTCTTTCTTTTTCTTTCCCTTATGTAGCCGGGTACAACTTTTTTTGGAAAATATAATAGCGGCAGTATTAAATGCTGAATTGACTGTTTCTTACCGCTTTTGGTGTGATTTGACTACCGGATTCGTAGTCGTTGGAGAAGGCACCGATTTTCTCTGCAGATATCACGCGTGACGATCTGTCAAATAACTGACATGGCGCTGGCACCTTTTCATTTTTCCATACCGCCCTTAATGACTTGCCGCTTCGCGTGTCCCGCTGGCGGGATGTTGGGAAATGAGGTAACCATCGCAGGGAAAGCCCTTTTATCGTGTTTTTGTAAGGGGAGAGTCATTTAAGGCGATCAGCTCCCCCTTCGACCTATAAAAGGTCCGAGGGGCGTCTCCTTTTCCTTTCATCGCTTAAGGCCATCCCTGGCGCTTTTCTTCTTCTTTCCCTTCCGGGAGGCGTTGTGCTGTCGGTCTTGGCGGGACATGGAAGGTGCTTCAGAAGATGATGATGCAGATGGCTGTAAGAGGGAAGCTCCTGCTATTTTGGTCTGAAAGAGGGTTCGTCAGTCGGGGGTCAGTTTGGGAGAGGGTTTGTCATGCCAAGGCATGTCGCCTTCTTGTCTCTGACCCGCCGACGCCATCCCAAGGAGAGGGGGGAGCTCATTAAGCTCCCTCCTTTCTTGACCTCTCCCTCCCTCCTCGTCCATCTTTGCCGTTTTATTTTTTCGCTCCTCTTTCACTCTTCGGAGGGTGCCTGCACTATCTGCCTTCCAAAGAGTTGGCAAAGAGGAGGCCTTCACTTGTATTCCTTCCTCTTCTCCTCTTTCCTCCGAGCTCCTCGAGCCGATGGGGTCGGCTATCCCTTATCCAAGCCAGTTTCTGCACGAGGCAGAGTCAGTGGCTGGACGTTGGAGTGCCTACCGGGTTGGCCGAGCGTTTTGCTCGCGTTATGGTACCGGAGGGTGTAATTTTTGTACATGTATACTATATTGGCTACGGCCTATTTGATGTACATCAAATTTTAATAAGAAGAGAAGAATGGAGTTTATTCTATTTTGCTTACATGTGTATGCTTGCCAAATGATCAAAAGTAGAACTTACGAAGATTTGTCGTGTTCCATGTCCGAGGACGGGTGCTCCTTCCATGGTGGACAATCGATATGGTCCTTTCCCGAGCGTCTCAACCACTTGGTAGGGGCCTTCCCAAGTAGGGGCCAGCTTCCCCGCCACCTCTAGTGGTCGAGATGCTTCAGCTTTTTTTAGGACGAAGTCTCCCGACTGGAAGTGTCTGTCTCAGACTCTGGAGTTGTAGTATCGAGTGATGCGCCGTTGGTATTCCATTGCTCGGATCTTTGCAATCTCTCAGATCTCATCCACTAAGTCGAGGTTCTCTCGCAGTTTCTACTCGTTTACCTCTGGTTTGAAGTGGACGACTCGGAAAGAGGGATTGCCGACCTCCAATGGAATCACAGCTTCCGTGCCATACACCAGTTGAAAAGTCATTTCACTGGTGGCCGTCCTCGGAGTAGTTCGATGCGACCATAGTACACTCGGTAATTCTTCGAGCCAGCTTCCCTTGGCCTTGCCGACCCTGGTTTTGATGACTTTTAAGATAGTCTTATTGGCATTCTCAACTAGTACGTTAGCCTGAGGGTGGGCTACTAAAGTGAAGTGATTGAGAATGTTAAGGTCAACACATTTGTCTCTAAAGTAATGAGAATCAAATTTTCGACCGTTATCGCTCACGATCACTCAAGGGACACCATAGCGACAGATGATCGATTTCCAAACAAAACTCCATACGACAGATTCGGTGATCCTGGTGGTGGCCTCAGCCTCGATCCACTTGGTGAAGTAGTCGATGGCGACGATGACGAACTTCATCTGAGCTTGAGCCATGGGGAATGGCCCCAAGATGTCGATACCCCACTGAGCGAAAGGGTATGGCTCGACAAGGGTGATGAGCTCCACGGCGGACTGATGGATCAGGTGGTTGAAGCACTGACACCGGTCGCACTTCTGTACATAGGTCATGCAGTCGCGTTGGAGAGTGGGCCACCAGTAACCCTGCCGGAGCAAGATCCTGGCGAGCGATCTTCCACCTTGGTGCGCTCCGCAGGTGCCTTCGTGTATTTCCTGAACCGCCCGGTTGGCTTCGTCGGCACTGATGCATTTGAGGAGGGGACCAAAGAAAGATCTGCGGTACAAGGCATCGTCCAGCATGATGAAACGCCGAGCTTGGTACTTGAGCTTCCTGGCCTCCCGAGGGTCGGGGGGTTCCTGAGAATACCAGAGCCAGGATATGTAGGGGGTCTGCCAGTCGCTCGAGGGTGCGGGGTCAATGGTCATAAGCTTGAACTCGATGCTCGATCGCTCGAGCTCTTCGAGAAGGACCGATCATGTACCTGCGGGGTCGAGCGAGAAGGCTAATCGAGAGAGGGTGTCCGCTCGGGAGTTTTCCTCCCAAGCTATCCGGACTACCTCAAAGCTCTCGAAGAGTTGGGCCATCCTCTTGACCGCCTGGAGGTACTTGACCATTTGTCCTCCCCGAGCTTCGTAATCACCGTTGACCTGGCTAGCGACCAATTGGGAGTCGGTGTGGATCCTGACTCGCTCGGCCCCTAGTCGTCAAGCCATCCTGGGCCCTAAGATAAGGGCTTCGTACTTGGAGGCGTTGTTGGATGCCTGGAAGTTAAACATCAGGGCGTACCGCAGCTTCGCTCCTTGGGGGGATTTGAGAAGGACACCGGCGCCGCATCCGACCGAGTTGGAGGACCCGTCGACGAACATGTCCCAAGTGGGCCCGGGTGCTGGTGGAGGTATTTCTTCAATCGGGATGTGCTTTCGATGATGAAGTCTGTGAGAGCCTGTCCTTTGATGGCCGAGCGGGGGCGATACGAGATGTCGTAGGCTCTGAGCATGATGGCCCATTTGACGAGGCGTCCCGAGGCTTCAGGGTGAAAGAGAATATTCTTTAGGGGTTCACTGGTCAATACGATGATGGAGTGCCCTTGAAAGTAGGGTCGGAGGTGTTTGGCTGAGGTAACCAACGCTAGCACGAGTT
This sequence comes from Amorphophallus konjac, assembly GCA_022559845.1. Classification (NCBI taxonomy): domain Eukaryota; kingdom Viridiplantae; phylum Streptophyta; class Magnoliopsida; order Alismatales; family Araceae; genus Amorphophallus; species Amorphophallus konjac. The sequence continues at coordinate 55,673,971 of CM040125.1, forward strand.
TCTCAGTTGCGGGGTACCTTCTTTCAGCCTCATTAAGCACCTTGCTGGTATAGTAAACTGGTCTGGCGATCTCTGCGTCGTTCTTGACCAGGACCGAGCTCACTGTAGAGCGGGTCACCACGAGATAGAGGTATAGAGCCTTACCCTGGACCGGCTTGGACGGCACCGGGGGCGAGGCCAAGAACTCCTTGAGCTTGGCGAACACCTTCTGACATTCCTCATCCCAGGCAAACGTAGCAGATGCCATTATGGGTCCCCTCAACAACTTGAAGAAGGGTAAGCATCGTTCGGCCGCCCGGGACAGGAAACGGTTGAGTGCAGCAATGCGCCCCATAAGGCGTTGGACGTCCTTGATGAAGGTGGGCGGCCGCGTGTTCAGGATGGCCTAAACCTTGTCGGGGTTGACCTCAATCCCACGCTGAGTTACCAGGAAGCCTAGGAACTTCCCGGATCTGACTCCGAAGGCACATTTGGTAGGGTTGAGCTTCATGTTGCACTTCAGGATGGTGTCGAAGGTCTCGGCTAAGTCGGTGAGGTGGTCTTCGGCCTTCGGCGTTTTGACGAGCATGTCATCAATGTAGGCCTCGACGTTCCGACCAAGCTATTCTTTGAAAATGTGGTTGATCAGTCTCTGATATGTCACTCCGACGTTCTTTAGCCCGAATGGCATTAAGGTGTAGAAGTGTACGTCGAAGTCGGTGATGAAGGTGGTCTTATCGATGTCCTCCGGGTACCATCCTGATCTGATGGTAGCCGGAGTAGGTGTGCATGAAGCTGAGTAGCTCTTTGCCAGAGGTTGAGTCGACCAGTTGGTCGATGCTTGGCAGCGGGTAGCAATCCTTTGGGGTATCCTGGTTGAGGTCGGTGAAGTCCACGCACATTCACCATTTCTTGGAAGCCTTCGGTACTAGGACGACGTTGGCGAGCCACGTAGGGTATAGGACCAGACGAAAAAGGCAAGTCTTCTGCCCCTTGATGACTTGCTCTTCGATGACCGTTTGCTTCTCTGGGGCATGCTTTCTCCTGTGTTGCTGGACTGGCTTCACCGTTGGGTCGAGGTTGAGCTTGTGCATCACCACGTCTCCTGGGATCCCGGGAAGGTGCTCATCAGACCATGCAAAGACTCAGATATACCGGGCAAGGAAATCCTTATGTTTTTTCTGTTCCTCAAGTGGTAGATCGGCTCCGATCTTTACTCCTAGAATTCGGTCACCGTTAAGGAAGACCGTTACCAACTCGCCACCAGGCTCAAATGTTGCGGGTCCCTCTTCGACTCCCTTTACTCCTTTATTTTTATCTTCCGGCCTAGTGGCTTTGACCGAGATTATATAGCACCGTCTAGCCAATGCCTGGTTACCTCGGACTTCCCCCACGCCATACTTGATCGGGAACTTCATTTTTTGGTGAAAGGTAGAGGGCACCGCTTTCATTCGGCTGAGGATACCTCGTCCGAAGATGGCGTTATATGCCGTCATCCCTTTAATCACGATGAAGTCTACCATAACCGTAACGGTTTTGGGCGGGGTGCCGATAGTAACTGGTAGGCTCAGGGATCCCTCGGGATAAGTTGCCTGGCCGTTGAACCCACAGAGAGGGGTTCGGATCGGGTGGAGTTTAGATGGATTCTCTCCCATCTTGAGGATACATTCATAGGATAATACATCAGGGGCACTACCATTGTCAACTAAGATCCTATCGACGTTACAATGGTTTATTGTAGCCGATACAACGAGAGCATCGTCATGCGGGGTAGTTAACCCTTCCAGGTCCTGGTCGGAGAATACCAAGGCCTACGATTTGCTCGCCTGCGGGGCCATAGATTGCTCAATGGAGGCTCGGCTCGCCCGCTCGGCGTGATGATTTCTTCCTCGACTGCTATCTCTGCCTGATGCCGAACCACCCACGATGACTTGATGTGGACTCCACGGGGGGGATTGTCGATCTCTTCTGGGGTGCCTCGATCTTCTAGTTGCCCGGACAAGTATCGGGATAGGTGTCCCTGGCGGACGAGGCGCTCGATCTGATCTTGAAGTTGATGGCAATCGCTGGTGTGATGCCCGTGGTCGCTGTGGAATAGGAAATGCTTACGGCAATTGCGGTGCTTGGTCTTCATAGGCTCGGGTTGGTTGAGGAGGCGATAAGGGGGGTATACGGCTCGTACTTCTGGGACGGCTCTTTTCGGTCTCCGTCCTAGTTCCGCCTCTTTCCTTGGCATGTCCTTGCTCGGACGGTCGCTTCTTGTCCCCCTCCCGACCCGAGCCTGTCGTGCCGCGGCAGGCACTGCGGACTTCTTCGCACTCTGCGTGGCATAGTGCCAGGGTCACTAGCTCGGCAAGGGAAGTGGGAGGATGAAGCACTAGCTCGCATCGTAGGTTCTCGTCATGGGTACCCCCGGTCAATGCGGTGATGGCAGAGGCCACATCTAGACGGGGGATGCGCAGGGCTTCCGATTTGAATCTACCCCTGTTCCTGCTCGAGGGCCAATAATCCCGCCACTGACCGGGGTGGACCGCTGCCGGTGAAGCTTTCCTTGAACACTCGCCCGAATTGCTTGAAGTTGTGGACGCTGCCGGGGGCGAGGGTTCTGAACCATGCCTGAGCGCCCTGAACCAGAGTGGTCACGAATGCTCGGCACTTGATTACGTCGGACGCCCCATGCAAGGACATTAAGGCATCGAAGCTGTCGTAGTGGTCGGCTGGGTCTCCCAACGGTGGTTCAGGGCGTGTTCTTGCTCTGCAAGGCACATAGGGCGTGTTCTTGCTCTGTGAAATGCCTCTCAAAGTCTCACAGCCGGAGAGACAGCTCCAGTTGTCGTTGGCCCGAGGGGCTGGGAGGGGCACTTGCATGCTGTCCCGAAGCTCCTCGAGGGCCTCGGCTTCCGAAAACGGTCGACGTGCTTCGTTCTTCTCCCTCCTTGGGGTTGAGGAGGCTTACTACTCCGGGGGAGGGGCATGCGATGGTCCTCCTGACCGGTTGCGAATGAGCCGCCGCCCCCGGAGGGTGAAACGGCCTCCAGCAATTTGCTGGGAGGCATCTCCATGTGGGGGGCTCTTCCGGGGGGGCTGCGACTTCTCCTCCCTGGCCGCCTGGGGCCTCATGAGATCTACGAGGACATCCAATTTTACGTTGAGGGTTTAGAGGGCGTCGGCGCTCCCGCCGGGAAGCTGTTCCCCCGCCACTGATGGAGGTATCTCGTTGGCATGGTTTTCCAACGGGGAATGCTCCGTGGGGAGGGAAAGTGCGCCTTCTTCATCCACCAGGGCCTTTCCCAAATCACCGGTAGTCCTCCTGTCAGAACTTCTTCGCACCATGATGGCTCTTTGTTCGTTTCCCATAGATGGCGCCAGATGAAGAGGGGTGATCTCGCGCTGAGCGGGGAAGAGGATGACCTCGTACACTTGAAATGTGAACTGCAAGAAGGGAAATGAGTCAGAGGTGCCCAAGGATAGATCCCTGGGGAAGACCCTCTGATGCTTAAGTCAGCAAAATAGTAGAGCTCTGGTGCGAAGGGAATAGTGAGGAGGAAGATGGGAGCGCGAGATCCTTCTCCACCAAATGGTGAAGTGGTTCCTACTCAGGATTTTTAGCTCTTGCCTTGCTTACCTCCTGGTAGTAGCGCTTTTCCAGTTTAAATAATGGCCCATTGTGCGAATGATCCTTGTAAGCGGAGGAGTCTCAGGGGGGGTTACGTCCTTCATGTGGGCTCCTTATAGCACGTGGACTCTTGGTCTCCCCTATCCCCTTGAGGTTCCTGCCATTAAGGGACTCGCAACGGCCGTGCCAATAAGCTTCCATCAGTGAGCCCGCGCGATAGGCACTTGCCCAGGAGTGGTCTCCCGAGCAATGAGTGCATGGTCGGGACAGGGAGTAGGGGGCTCTGGGGGAGCTTTCCTGATCGAACTGATGCTTGGACTTCCTAACCCGAAGGCCACCTTTGAAGCGCTTGTTTCGAGTGAGTTTTTGGGCTTATAATAAGTGGGCCCGGGGGCTGTCACTTCGAGGAGTTGGGCCTCGTTTGGTCAGATTTAGACCTCGTTTGGCCTCTCCGTACGGGCGATGAGATTTCCCCTCTCCACATTAATTTTAAACCATACTTTCTGCAGGCATTGAAGCTATAAAAGAAAATCTCGTTTGATCGTGTAAAAGGTTAACAACTCAAAGGGTTAAGAGGTTGATCATTCAACAGGCACGTTCTGCATCCTTCTCTGCATCCAATCAAGCGCCTGTTGCCTTCATCCTTTCTGCATCCGTTTAAGCATCTCCACGATTTTCCCTTTACTCTCGTCAGGGAGAGCAGGGTTCTATCTGTTGTTTCGTTGTTCATCTCCTCTTAACATCTCCTCATTATCACCCGGTCGTTAGTTATTCTATTGCATTAAGCATCATTTTTCATATCCTTTCCCTAGTTCCCTGCTAGGGGTTTAAAAAAATGAAAAAAAGAGGTGCGCTGTTGATGCCTTTTTCATCATTTTGTGTTAGTTTGGATTGATACTATCTGCACCTTGGCTGATTCCCTCTCTTTTGTCTGTCTTTTATTGTCTTTTTTTTACAAGGTAATCAACTGAAGAGAACCCACTTCATCGGCCGGCCGATTGAAGTCAGAGGAGGAAATCCACATCCATCCCGCATCTCAATTTCCACCAGGTATACGCGATCTCTTGTTCTTCTTATTGAGGTAACCCCTCTGGCGATCACAAATTCCCCTTGTGCACCTCGTGCATGCTTTTCTCCCTATCATTTTATTGATTATTATTGTCTTATTCTTCGTATTTTACTTTAAGTGGATTTTAAATAGAATCTACAAATTGGCGATCACGGTGGGACTTCCACTGTTTTCTTTATTGATTACCATCTCCATTGGCACCCTCGTGTGCCCTTTCCCCTTTGACACCCTCGTGTGTCCTCTCCCCTTAGGCACCCTCGTGTGCCCTTTCCCCTCGGTACCCTCGGTACCCTCTCCCTTACTGTGCACCCTGCACACTCCCCGGATCAATCAATTGCTGTTTAGTAACGCCTTCCACTACGGCGTCTTTTGATTTAACGCCCCCCACAGGGACGTGTGTTATTGATTAACGCCCCCTTTCAGGGCGTGGGTTTATTGCATCTGCTGGTGTTCTGCTTACTCATCATATCGTCTGCTATTTAACGCCCTTCCCAGGGACGTGTTTTATTGATTAACGCCCACTTCCAGGGCGTCTTTTACCATAACTGCTGTCTGCCGCTTGCTCATAATATTGCCTGTGGATTAACGCCCTCCCCTGAGGCGTTTCATTTCTTATCAGCGCCTTGCATTAGGGCGTTTCTTTTCATCATAACTGCCGGTAATTGCTGCTTCACATATTGTCTGTGGATTAATGCCTCCCTCAGAGGCGTTTCAGGTTTTTAGTAACGCCTATAAGCAGGGCATTTATCTGAGTTTTGACACCCTCCAGTGGAGGCGTCCTTTCTGCATAACGCCTCACTTCAAGGCGTGTTTTCTTACCGTCTGTGAGCCCCTCACAACATTTAACGGCAGCCACGCTGCCGTGTTTTCTTGTTTGTCACGACCTACCGCAGGGCGTGTCTTTTTCTCCTACTGTGAAAACGCCCTTTCCCAGGGCGTTTCTTCACTATTCTTTTTCACAGATACTGTCCCCTGTGCTTAGCTCTTTATTATATCTATCTTGATATTATATTGCTGGACTGTCTTGATTTGTTGGTTTGGTTGAGAGACCTCCTCTCTCCATCCTAGGATCCACACACCTTTCTTGGAATCGGGACTACCCTCCATTGAGCATTCCGTCTCTTTGGACCGGAAATCCCTTTTCCAAGACCTCCATAAGTCCCCGCACCCGTGGATTCCCTCACGGACGCTGGGCTGGTTGTACCCTTGAAGTACCTGGAGATTAGATAACCTATGCGTTGTTAAAGAGAGAGAAAAAAAACTTAGTTGACCTGGAGGTTACACTTGGATCAAACTAGGTCTCATTTGGCAAAAGAGTGAACTTTCACAAATAACCCACCCTAATTCAAACATCAAACATTAAAATCTTGCGTTTCTTGCCAACCTTGTTTGCATAAACATAGTTGGGTGATTTGATTGCTTTGTTTGGATTAAATATTTTGTGTTAGTTCCTTCATTAAACATTCTCTCTCTTAAGAATGAAACTCCGATCAGGTAAAACCATCAACATGTCAGGCAACAGGTACTCTTATAATGATGAGAATGAGAACATATTTGGTCAATATGAGGACCCTCTCCAGGATTCTGTTTATTATGAGGGGAACTACCTTCCTCCTCACTCACAAGTTCATGTGGTTGATACCACTAATCATGAGGCGGACCCTCCGTCTCAAGCTCCACTTTCCAACACTTCGGGGAACCCTTCCCCATCCATTAATGTCACAGATTTGATCCAAGCTCTCTCCCAGTTGGATGACTCCCAGCGGCAAGCCATTCAGGCCGCTTTAAAGGGGAAGTCGGTTCTTTCGTCTTCTTCTAATCCCCCTCCAGCCGTGAGTGGCCCTTAGATTGTTAATGACCAGGCGGTCTTGCATCCCTCCTCCTCTCGTCCACAAACGCCTACTGCGGCCATGTCGGCCCAGCAGGCGAGCTATTCAGCGGTTAGGCATCAATCCTTCCAACCTCCTCGGATTCTACGAACGCCTATACCGCATTCTTTTGCTCAGAATCAGGCCTCGGTCGAGCCCGATACCAACACTCTCTTGCTTCATAAGCTAGCCAGCATGGAGGAGCAGCTCAAGAAGGTTACAGCGACTAAGAGTGCTCCGGAAATTTCTCTTCCTACATTGCCAATGTTCCATTTACCACCTTCTGAAATGCCAAATTTCCGGCGATATAATGGGACAGGCAACCCATTCATTCATTTAAAGGATTTCTGATATGAGACTTCCTTTTGGCAAGACAATAAGGCCTCCCTGGCCTACTTATTCAGGAGATCTCTTGAGGGGCCAGCCCTCGAATGGTTTTATTCTCTGGAGCCAGCTGATGCCGGCGATTTTGATGTTATTCAAAGAAAATTCCTGCAAAAGTACAGAGACCAGGTGGGACCTTCCCTTTCTGTTACAGATTTAGTTGCCGAGAAAATGAAGCCCGAGGAGGACTTCGTTGTATTTGCTGATAGGTGGCGGTCTATGGCCGAGAAATTAAAGGACACTTTGTCGGAACAAGAGCAGGTGAAAATGGTCATTTCTAATGCAACCCCCCAATTCCGGCACATTTTGGCCATGAATCGGATAACAACTATGGAAGAGCTCTATGAAAGAGCTCGTTATATACAAACGCAAATGAAGGACTCGCCCATCATGGGCATGTTTGAGCCGAAGCCTCGGCTATTTAAAAAGAATACAAATGTCAACAGCGGGCCTACGACGGAAGGCACTGTCACAAATGAGCAAGTTGGCGTAGTTGGCAACCCCCATAATCAAGCTAACCCACGTCCACCACCACCTCCACGACAGAACCCTCATTTTAACCCTACTCCACCACCCCAATTCGCGCCTCAATGCTCCTTCGCTCCACCGTAAAATCAAGCCCCCCGCATAGATCCCCCAGCTCCACCACAATACCATCAAGTACCCCCACCATCCAACTACGGCCAACAACAACAACGGAGACCGCCACTTGGCCCCAAAAGGGACCACTATCCTCCACTCCCTGAAAGTCTCCCCGATATTTTTAATGCCCTGATGGCCGCCAACTTGCTCGCCTTGCCAAGGGAAAGAACCGTGTGGCCCGCTAATGTTGACACATCCCGCTATTGTGCCTTTCATCGTGGCCCTAGTCACAACCTGGATCGTTGCTTCCACTTTAGAGATTACATCTACGATCTAAATGACCAAGGTGACATCAATTGGGATGAGATGAGACAATACATAGCCGCTATGAAAGAAAGAAGGGCTTCTCGGCAATAGCAAAATCAGCAACAACAGCAGCCAGCTCCGCAGCAAGTTCAGCCGCAGCAAGCTCCAGCACCCCAGCAGGATATGGGGATCGTCCGTAATCCATTGCCGGAGCACGCTCCTAATCAACACGTGAACCCTGTCACGTCTCTCTACGAGGTGGAGAGAGGGCAGGGATGGCACGAAGAAAACGCCTCTGTCGGGACATTTCACCATGATCCAACTCAAAATCAAACTCCGCGCCTTTTGCGCACACCTCCTTCTTCTTCTATTCTCCTATCGGGACGTCCCCTTTTACGCCCCGTCAATCCTTCTACCTCCACCAATTCCACGGCCTTGCCGGTTCACTCTTTTCTTACCCGCTTACCACCTCCACAACCTACCATTCCACCTTCCACCACCAATCCCACACACGCGCCATCCAGGCCACTCCTACTCCGCTCACCGCCAACACCCGCTACCCCCTCTACCACTCCTACACCAGCAAGAGTTCCTCCGTCATCGGTTCAACCACCTTTTGTGCCACGATCTCTCCTTATTCCACCACCTGCCAATGCTCCTCGCATTCGGATATCCCTCCCTTCTCCCACGCCTCCTGCGAGGGCACCTTCATCAAATACTCCTCCCATGCCTCCCGCGGGGGCATCTTTGTTAAACACCACTACCACGTCTCCTACGGAGGCGCCCTTTTTAGTGAATTCCCCTTTGATATCCCCTAGCAGGGTTTCTGCTACCAACATTCCTTCTTCTTCTTCCAACCCTCCTCCTAATATTGCCCCGACAGAGGCGCGTCAAGGCGTAGCGCCACTCCGTAGTGGACGGATATTCCATCGTATTTTCCCACAGAGAGAGCTAGAGCCCGTGCACGGGCAACAAGAGCAAGAGCAGGAACAAGATTCAGTGCCGGGAACTCAGTATGATTTATTAAAACACTTGGACCGCACTCCAGCCAGAATCTCCATTCTTGAATTGATCAAGAGGTCCACCACTCATCAGCTGGCCCTGAAGGAATACCTGCAGAAAGTCGTGGTCAATGAAGACCTTCCGGTTGAACAGATAATTACAGTCTTGACCCCTGCTAGCGGTCAGCCGGCAATCACATTCCATGAACATGAGTTAGCACCTCTACCGGCAAGAAAATATGCCCTATGTATTATGGTTGATATCAACAAAGTGGCCGTTAAGCAGTGTTTGGTAGACACCGGTGCATCTATCAATGTGTTGCCTCCGAGCACTCTGAAGTTATACGGTATCCCTGAGAGCCAGATTCGGCCATCTACCATTACTATCACAGCATATGACAATACAAAGAAACCCCCTCTGGGTATGATTACTCTCAAAGTCAGCTTGGGTCCAGCCACCATTACAGCAGATTTTCATATTCTGGATATGGATCCGACTTTTAACGGCATTCTGGGTCGCCCTTATATTCAGCAGCTTGTCGCAGTGCCCTCTACAAACCATCAGTGCCTCAAGTTTCCGCACAAGGGCCGCATTATCAAGGTGACCAGCGTGCCGATCTTGCCAGAGGAAGACATTCATGTAGCTTCATCAGTTCCTTCCATATGGCCTGCCAACAAGCCGTTATTATCTGTGCTGGACGTTCCCCGTCCACGGCCGATGCTATCTGAGACTGTTACCACAGTTGCTATGACACCCCTGCCTTCTAAGGGGAAGAAGAAAAAGAACATGATTAAAACCCCTGGCTGGAACATTCTATTGAAAATGGGATATCAAGATGGCAAGGGCCTGGGCGCCAAGCTCCAGGGCAGGATTAGGCCTTTTAAGCCTCAAAAGATGATTGCACGAGGCGGCTTAGGCTACAAAGCACCGGGCAGAATGAAGGAGAGCCGTGGGCTGTTATGACGTCCACCTTCAAACCAGACCGCCAGCCGCTCACCTGGACTTTAAAGACACATTTTGTCACCGGTGGCATTCAGAACAATGAGCAGACTACCGTCATTACTTCATTGCTTGATTGTCAAGATGTGCACGCCAGACAGTTTGCTCGTCACATTGCACCACTAGTTACCTACAAAGCCCTGGAGTCTTTAAGGCCAGATAAAAGAAGAAAAATGGGTGATCCAGAATGTGACTGGTACAGGTGGTTTGACATGAATGACATCACAATCTCTCTGAGCCGCCTGTTCATGCCGACAGATCCAGAGTGGCCGCCGCTGATTCAAGAACTGATTGAAATGCCAGCAGTAATCACAGATAAAAGGCAGATGTTAAGTGACTACACAGACACGGGGGAGCCAGATGTCCCCTTTGAAGAAGGATTTTCCGTGGATAGGCTGTGGGCCGGCCTTTTCTCTCTCACTTCTGTGCATCCATCTGTGTTGGCGTCTCTCTATTCCCGTTGGTTTGGTCACGTGCCGCGACCACCACCAATTACCATCAACTTGTCTCCCGATTCAATTCAGATTTCCCTCCCGATTGCTCCTTCGCTCCTCGAGCGATTTTCTAAAATCTCCATCTCGCCCCCGAGTGGGCCATCTTTGATTAAATCTTTCTCCAATCTTGCAATCTCCACTCCTCCTGCTATTTCCCCTTCACATTGCTTCTTACTGGAAAAAGAAAATAAAAACAAAGGAAAATATAAAAACGAAAAAAAAAATGCCAAATCTTCAACATTCCAATCCTCCATTTCTATTGAGGAGACCTCCTATTTTTCTCCCGAGTGCGTCCCAACCCAGGGGCCGCTCTTCCAAGATTCCTTGGTAAGACTCTTCTTCCCCTCTGGTGAGGGGCCCTCCTCTGTATCACCTCCTGTATCCGCTTTTTCATCTCCTTCCCCTGGTCAAGCTAGTTGTTCCTATTCTTCCTCCTTTCCTTCTAATAATAAAAATCAGGGGTTAGTTCCACATAAGAAGGCCAAGGGTAAGCAGATTCTCCGAAGATTTTTGTTGGAGTTGGCTGTCAGATGCCAAGCTTGTTTAGCAATCCCTGAGTTTGTGGAAGAACCGATCATCCTGCCGGAATTAGAATATGAGGATTCTGTTGCTGCTTATGAGGGTTTGGGCGTTTATGAAATCATGAATGATGAAGACCCTATTGAAGAGGGGGTAGAAAGTTATGAAGACTATGAGGACGAGGCTGATGCCTTTGCTAGTGGCATGAGATGATTCAACGAACCATCAGCCTCTGTAGAAGAGCCAACCAAAGAAATCAATCTGGGTACTGAGGAAGACCCTAGGATTGTCCTCATCAGTAAGAATTTACCGCCCTTCGAGGAGGAGGCACTCATTTTGGTTCTGCAAGAATACATGGACACGTTCGCATGGAGCTATGAAGATATGCCTGGATTAGACCCTGCGCTCGTTGAACATCGCCTTACACTTAAGCCAGGGTCTGTCCCGGTCAAACAACGGTTGAGGCGTTTCCACCCTAACATGGCTTTGAAAATGAAAGAAGAGGTCGATAAACTCCATAAGGCTAGATTTGTTAGAGTCGTCCTCTATCCCAATTGGGTGGCTAACATTGTCCCGGTTATGAAGAAAGATGGAAAAGTTCGAATTTGCATAGATTTTCGGGACCTCAACCGGGCGTGTCCTAAAGATGACTTCCCCTTCCCTCATATTGATGTTCTGATCGACAACACGGCATGATTTGAAGCTCTTTCATTCATGGATGGTTTCTCAGGCTACAATCAAATTCGTCTGTCCGAAGAGGATCAAGAGAAAACATCATTCACTACACCATGGGGTACATATTGCTATGTGGTTATGCCCTTTGGACTTAAGAATGCTGGAGCCACCTACCAGAGGGCATTGATGGCGATTTTTCATGACATGATTCATATTTATATCGAGGTGTATGTGGATGACCTGGTAGTGAAATCTAGGACAAGGATTGAGCACCCTGGGGTCCTGGCCAAGGTTCTACAGAGGTCACGAGAATATCAATTGAAAATGAACCCCAAGAAGTGCGTATTTGGCGTTTCTTCAGGGAAGTTGCTTGGATTCATTGTCAGTAAGAGGGGAATTGAAGTCGATCCCAACAAGGCGAGAGCCATTAGAGATATGCCTCCTCCCAAGAATTTGAAGGAAGTTCGAGGATTAATCGGGAGGTTGCAGTTCATTCGCCGCTTCGTCTCCCAGCATTCACAAAGATGTAGGCCGTTTTACGAGCTTACCAAGCCGGGAGTCAAGTTTAATTGGGATGACAAGTGTCAGGCAGCCTTTGACGGATTGAAGGATTATTTGGCCAATCCACCTGTCCTGAGGCCGCCAATTCCAGGCAAACCACTTATTCTGTATGTTTCAGTCCTGGATGACTCTGTAGGTGCTGTCTTAGCTCAAGTGGATGAAGAAAGTAAGGAAAGGGCAGCATACTACTTATCTAAACTTCTTAACCCCTGTGAGCAGAGGTACTCAGCCATGGAGAAGACTTGTGCAGCTTTGGTTTGGGTAGTTCAGAAATTAAAACATTATTTTCTAGCTCACGAGGTTCACCTCATTGCACGCATGAATCCAATCAAATTCCTCCTTGAAAAATCTGTCCTCACTGATCGATTAGCACGCTGGCAAAGCTTCCTCTCCCAGTTTGATATCACTTACATCCAAGAAAAAGCTATCAAAGGTTATGCCATCGCCGAACATCTTGCTCATCACCCTCTACCTCATTTTGATCCTGTTAATTCTGAGTTCCCAGATGAAGAATTAATGTCCATTAATCAACCCCTTGATCCTATGTGGACGTTACACTTTGATGGAGCTCTTAATTCTCAAGGAAGAGGGATCGGCATGGTTCTTTTAACACCTGAAGGGGTCACCATTCCATTTGCTGCTCGGCTCACCTTCCCTGTCACCAACAATATAGCCGAGTATGAGGCTCTTTTGGCCGGTCTGCAAACCGCTCATCGATATGGGGTCACTCACTTGCGGATTGTCGGTGATAGTCAACTCATTTTGCGCCAGGTGTTGGTCAAGTGCCGCACTATCAATCCTAAGCTTAAACCCTACCAGGAACTCGCTTCAGTTTATGCCAAACTCTTTACCAAGTTAATCTTCGTTCACGTACCTCGCAGTCAGAACATTCTAGCTGATGCTCTTGCAACTTTAGCTTCTGCTTTAGTCTTCCCTCCTGAGCGTGATTTCCATGTCCCTCTGATTCATCAGCGTGACACTCCAGCTATTAAGGATCGTGCTTTCCTTGATATTAGGGATCAGGTGCTCGAGAAGGCCAAGCAGAAAGAAACCCTTAAAGGCAAAGAGGTCATGCTTTTGGACTGGGAAGAAGAGTTGGCTGACGAAGAGAAGCCTTGGTATTATGAGATTGCCAGATACTGTAATGATCAGTCTTATCCCGAGGAAGCCACCGCAGAAGAAAAGAAAGCAATTAGAAGAGTGGCTCAACGTTATACTTTGGTTGGAAGTGTGCTCTACAGAAGAGGGCTCACCGGTGTTTTATTGAGATGCCTCGACGATGATGAATCTTGGAAAGTCGTGGAAGAGGCGCATTCTGGTGTGTGTGGTGGTCATGTGAACAGCCAGATGTTAGCTAAGAAAATCCTTGGGCTAGGTTTCTATTGGCCCACTCTAGAAGAGGATTGCTCTATCTACGTTCGTAGGTGTGTTAAGTGCCAGCTGCACGCCGACAAGATTCATTCTCCTGCTTCTTCACTCCATCCTACGTCCTCCCCATGGCCTTTTTCTATGTGGGATTTTGATATCATTGGACCTCTTGGTGACTCGAACCTCCTGACCAAGCAAAAATCATTCATTCTCACGGCAACGGAGTACTTCACCAAGTGGGCGGAAGCAGAAGCTTACGTGGAAATTAAAGCATCAACCGTTTGCAAATTCATCATGAAGAACATCATCACGAGGTTCGGCATCCCGAGCACCATCGTCACCGACAATGGACCTCAATTTATCTCTCAAGATCTCAAGGATCTCTGCAACAGGTATAACATTGCATTGCATCATTCTTCTCCCTATTATCCGCAGGGCAATGGCCAAGCAGAGGCAACTAACAAAACTTTGATCAAGATCGTTAAAAAGACGTGTGAGGCTAATAAATTTTCGGACTGGCCAGACAAGCTGGTTGAAGCTCTTTGGGCCTACCGTACTTCCATTCGCACTCCCACTGGGCAAACCCCTTTCGCCCTCACTTATGGGATGGAGGCAGTAGTCCCTTATGAGATTCTTATTCCCTCTCTGCGAGTACAATTGGATGAGGAACTTTCTATTGATGAACGTCGTGATTCACTCCTTGCCCAATTGGAACTCCTAGATGAGAAGCGTCTGGTCGTCGCTGAGCATGCGCGCGTTTATCAAAATAGGCTCTCACGTTTTTATCAAAAGAAAGTAATTGAGAGAAAATTTAAAGTCGGTGAAATGGTAATCAAGAGAATTTTTGTTAAGCCGGGTGGCCCCCGTTCAAAACTCCAACCAAATTGGGAGGGGCCGTTCGTTATAAAGAAGTTTTTCCTGGCAATGCTTATAAATTAACTAATGCTGAAGGTGAAGAGTTAACTCACCCTTGGAACGGTTTATATCTTAAGAAATACTACCCCTGATTTTCCAAAAGTCCAAAATCCAACAAAAATGAATATTTTCCAAAATCCACAAAAAATGAATATTTTCCAAAATCCAACAAAAAATGAATTTTTTCCAAAAATCCCACAAAACAAAAAAAAATGAATATTTTCCAAATCCAACAAAAATTAGAATATTCGCCAAAACAAAACAAAAAAAAAACAGAAACTAAAAACAAACAAAAAAAGGCTTTTGTCATGGCACACAAAAGATCAAGGCCTGAAAGGTCAAAATTCAGAATTCATTTATCAGTCTTGGTAACTTAAAAATGGGGTTGACACCCGCACACACCACACGCTTTATTCTTGAACTCAAGCAGTGCAAAATCTGATAGAAAGTCAAAAACCTGACTAAAAGTGAAAGACAATACCCGTTCTTTTCCTCTTCGGCCCATAAGGGGGGAAGGGAGACCTCGAGGCAGATGCGCCAAACCTGCTCGCCGCCCTAGTAGGTGGAAGTCAAGGTCCAAAAGGGAGCAAATGTCACAAAAGCCCAAGTACAATTAGGTTTATTTTTCATCAATGCAAATCAATTCCAAAGTGAAAGTCAAGTTTTGAAAAGAAAAGCATGTCAAGAGGGCAAAGTCCCCGCAAGGAAAACCTTGGGCGTATGCATGCATTATAAATGGGCAAAAAGGCAACAAAACATCCCTACGCCAAAGACCGAACCCCAACAGGCATAGGGCAGGGGAGGTAACTTTACTTTGAGCATCCCAGAACCCCTTATGGGCTTCCCTTATATTTTCTTCCATCCTTTCTATGTGGTAAAGTCGTGAACTGGCAGGATGGTCAAGACGAACTTAAGAAATTGCACTGTGCGAAATCTCGAATATAAGTCAACTTTGAGCACGTCGACTCCCTTTTAATTATTCAAGAAAGATTAATGAATCCTAGATGGTGACCGTGTAGGGCCCGCGATCTGGATAGCCTTGACAATCTTGTTTGAAGTTTCATATAATTCACGCCTTTCCTTAAGGCGTTTTTAATTTAATTCACGCCCTTGTGAGGGTCATCTTTATAAAATTAACGCCCTTGTTCAGGTCGCCTTTTCGTCAAATTCCAAAATCCTTTCAAGAGTGCACGCCGTCTGCGAGGGCGTCTTTCACTTGAGTCACGACCTAATCTAAGGCGCGTTTTTTAGGAAAATAACAAAAAAAAAATATAAATGATGCATTCTTCATTCACATGCTTGTATTTTGCATGTGCATATTTTGATTTATTGTTTGCATATGTGTGCTTGCATGATGCATCTCCCCTTTATTGGTTATTTCACTTTACCTTATTTGATTAAAGGCTTGGCCCCTTGACCCGTCATTAAGGTCAGAATATTGCCACCCCTTGCTCATTGGGCAAGGGGCCAAGTCGAACAGATGAATTAACCTGTTTTATTCAAGTGAAAACCGCAGCTGCAGATACAGGGCAAAAGCAAAGTAAACACGAAGGACGTGAAAAGAAAAGTACACAAACACAAGTCCACAACCACACAAGTGCTCAGGTAACAAAAGCTCAAATCTCATATATATATATATCATCATGTCTATCATGTACAGGTGTGAGGGTGGAGGAGTACAAGTAAGTCTCTCAGCTCTCGCCTCCACTCTCCTCTACTCTCCTACTCTCAACCTCCTCCTCACCGTCCCGAGCTGGTGCTGGTGGAGGAGGCATGGGCCCCCGTGAAGAAGCTGGAACTCGAGCCTGGCCCCCTGCCTCGCTCCTCTCTCGAAGGGAAGAGCCCGCCACAAAGGTGGAACTGGTAAAGGAGTACCCTGCAGCCCGTGCTCGCTCACGTCCTCGCTGAAGACGCTCCTCGGATACTCGTAGCCGCTCCTGAGAAAGGATCAACTGAGTCCTCGAGTCGGCTAGCTCTCGCTCCCGTACTGCCACCTGCTCAAGGAACCGGGCACGCTCCGCCTGCTGAAGCTCCTGGAACTGGGCACGCTCCGCCTGCTGAAGCTCAAGGAACAGGGCACGCTCCGTCTGGTGCTCCTCTCGCTCTCGGGCACGCTCTCGCCTCTCCATCTCAAGAGCCACCCGCAGCTCGGCCACGTCCTGAGGAAGCTCCTCTCGTCGCCTCTGGGACCTCTCAAGCTCTGCGATCCGCTGGTCACGGATCGCCAACTCGGTACGTACCGCCCGAAGCTGAGCCACCTGCAAAAGGGTAAGCAAATCATCAATTCCACAATAAATGCAATAATTCAATAATTTAACGATGCATGATTGAATTACTCACCTGTGAGCTCGACGCTCGGAAGCCCTCGTCTACGCAAACAAGAGCAGCTCGAAGCTCTTCGGTCTGTAAGAATGAATTTTTATCAGTACACAATGCTATATTTAATCAATAATTGAACTGACTGAGTTTGAGTTCAGAATTTACCCGTGAAGCAAGGTCGCGCTCCGCTGCCTCGGCTCGTGCAACCGCTCCAGCTAGCTGCTCTGATAGCGCGGTCACCTCTGCGCTAGGTCCCCTCGAGCTGGAGGCCTCCCCTGGATCTCTCCTCACTATTCCCTGCTGGGCACGCTGCATTCATTAAGATCGTCAGTGGCTAATCATCAATAATTCAACAAAAAGTTTCATTTGCATATAGAAGTAATTTAAACACTCACCAGGGTCTCTAGGTCTGCACGCGTGGCAGCTAGCTGGTCCTCCAGGCTGTGTAGGTGGGCCTGGGCGTCTATCGCCGCTGTCCCTCGCATCCTGCATCCACTACATGTTAGTCGCATGATAGAAACATAAACATTTTGCATTCAATTTAGAAATAAGTGCATTCATACATACCCCTAAGACCCTCATCTGGGGTCGGCCGGCGTGTACCTCCCAGTAGCGCCGGAGGTACTCGGAGCTGTCAGTCGCGTGGGAGACAACTCGGATCCCGCCACGCTGCCAGTCGGCGTACTGCTCCTCGAACCGTACCCGCCAGTCGGTCGTCTTGGTGCGACCGCGGGTCTTCTTACCTATGCCTCGAGGCTCTCCGACCTCGATCCACTCCTGGGGCAGGCCCAGGGTCCTCATCACCAACCGAAGTCGTAACGGCTCGATCTCGCTCAGGCAATGCAGCCATAGCTCGCGCCCAAAGCGAGGTCGTCCCGATACGACCCAAGGTTGGCCCTCATCTGTCATATCCTCGTAGGGCCTCCACCGCACCTGCATTCATACATATCATTATCATTTCATCACAATCAATTCAAATCAATTCAAAAGAAATGCATACCATTCATTCATACATACCAGCGAGGGAGGAAAGTCGCGGAACTCTCTCCGTAGAACCCACAACTCGTAGTCGAGTGGGGCACCAAAGACGACCGGTAACCAGCGTCGCGCCAGAGGGAAGGATCCCTCAGCTCCGGGCCGTGGGTCAACGCGCCCCATCGGCATGTATAGGTGGCTCCACACCTGCATCCATGCATTGCATTAGTAAGGCATTCACATGCAAAAGAAAAAGAAAAAAGATATGAAAATGAAAAAATTGCACACCTGAAGAAGAGGTGAGAAGCCACTGACGGTCGTCTCTCGTCCCGTCCCCGTGGACAGATCAGCTATCAAATGCGCCAGCAGCGCTGCACCCCAAGCGTAAGTGCCAACGGTCTCCAGGTCCTCAAGGATGCCCAAGAAGCGGCAGTTGATGACGTCGGCTTTCGTCCCCAGCAATAATCTCCCGAGCAACAGCAGCAGGAACCTCCTCAGGTCTCGATCCGCTCTCTCACGGTCAGTCGGGTCCTGGCAGCATGCCGCTCTCACCCCGTCGGTCAGCCTCTGTGCGAACTCACCTAGGGTCTCCCCTGACCTGTGCCTGGCATCCCCCAAACCCATCACCGTGGTCTGGTCCGTACGGAAGATGGTCCTACACTCACTCGGCACCACGTAAACCATATCCAGCCCTAGTAACCTCTGGGCCATCTCCGTGTAGTCAGGGTAGGTGAACCCGCTCACAGCCTCACCATCCACCCTCAACCCCGTAATCCTAGCCACATCCTCTAGGGTAGGAACCATATGCCCCCAGGGCATCAGGAAAGTCCGGCTCACCCTATCCCAACGCTCACGCAGAACCTGGATAAGTGCCAGGTCGGGTCTAAATGGCTCGATGGATAGGAAGGCCCCAAACCCCATAGCGTCTACCCTAACCCTCTGGAAGTCGGGGAGACCCTGGTATGCTGCCCAGACCATGACCCATGAGATGCGGGTCCTCATCAGCCCCTGCATGCATTAAAAGAAAGAATTTTGCTTAATGGTTTGATTAATCATGTATAATTGCATTTGGTTTTGCTTGAGCATGTTTTGGAAGTCACGCCCTTCCTAAGGCCGTTTCTTAGTGATTTCACGCCCTTAAAGGGGGCGTTTTATATTGAAGTAACGCCCTGGCTGAGGGCGTTTTTCATTTTTGCAACGCCGCTGTACAGGGCGTGAGCATGTGGTTAATTTCTAAAATCCTAAAAAATGTTTTCAAATCACGCCGTCGGCTGGGGCGTTTTATTTTGAGGACCGTTCAGTTCAATTGGAGAGTTTTTGAAGAGACGCCCTCTGGTTTGGGCGTTTCTTGATGAATCACGCCCTGGTGAGGGGCATGGCTATCATGATTTTCAGAAAAAAAAAACGACAGCATGCAAATTAATTAATAATGATTAATGAAAAACATTTAATGGTCATGGCATTAATGAAAAATCTCTTTTTTTTTTTAAAACAACATGCTTCAGGGCAATTTTTTATGAAAGGTTAATAATGTTTAAGAAAATAAAAGAGTTCACGCCCTGGGTCAGGGCGTTTCATTTGTGATTAACGCCCCCGTGGGAGGCGTGTCTTTTCTGAGTTGCAGATTTTGCCCCCGAGGGCTATGGAAAATCAGGAAAAATTTAAATAAAATAAAAAATTGGAATTGGGGAGGGGAACTTACCTTCTTGTGCTTCTGGGGTTGTGGCCGAGGCAATGGCCGTCTTGGCCGCCGGAGTTAGCCCCGGGGAACGACCGCCGCCGCGGGCGGTGGTCCTTCACCTTCCTCTTCATCTTCCTCTTCATCTCCCTCTTCTTCTCCATCTTCTTCTCCTTCCTCTCCTTCTTCTCCTTCTTCTTCTCCGCCTTCTTCACCGGTTTCGTCGCCGCCGGCGGCCACCGCCGGTTCTTCAACCGCGACGATGGCGAGCTCCTCCGCGGCGGCTTCTTCTTCTTGGGCGTGGGCGGCGTCGAGGTCGACGACCTCCAGGGCGCTCACCCACTGGCGTTTGGCCATGGTCAGGGCTAGTGGGGGGAATGAGAGATTGAGAGAGTGAGAGAAGAGAACGAGAGAGGGAGATCGGAGGAGGGGCGGTTTTGGTTAGGGTTGCAGAAGAGAACGGAAGGAAGAAGAAGAGGGGCCGATGACTTTTGAGTGTCGAAAATAAGACACGCCCTTGAGCAAGGCATTTTTAATGTAATTCACGCCCATGACTTGGGCGTTCCATAAAATCAAACGACGTTGATTAAGGCGTTAATTTGTTTTGCATGGGGAATAATAACCGTCGTCAGACGCATTGAATGGGCGTTGATTGATGTGATGAAAGTCATCATTGCTGGCTTAGAGTAACGCCTCTGTTGAGGGCGTGTTATTTTTAAGAAGTGACTAAGGAAAAGGCGTTACTTTTAATGGTTCAACGATTATATTCTTTGGGTTTGAATATGTTCACGTCGTGTTTAGAGTCGTTATTTAAGTCACGCCTACTAGTGCAGGCGTTAACTGTGGAAGATGGGCTGATTGAAGCGCCTTTAGGTAAGGCGTGCCTTATCGAATTTACGCCTTGCGTTGAGGCGCTATTTGCAACAGTAACACAGGATTTGGATGATTTTTGATCATAATCACAGTAATATTGGCTCAATCAGAAAGCAATCTTTATTATTCGAAAGAATTCAATGACTAATGAGCCACTTTGGGCCTTAATTTTCTCAAAGAGATTACATAATTTTTCCACTGTTCTTTGTCTTCATCCAAGTCTTCTACAGGTTGATGAAGTTTGCTTAGCTTCCATAGAGCTTGAATGGTGATAGCCTCCTCCCCATCTCCATTACTGCCTCGGTCCCTTGATTTGATTGGAGGGAGATGGGAGATGTCTTCTAAGTGTTGCCTTGAAAGCCCAATTTGAGGAAGGCACCTGTGAGAGTTGTACAAGACGAAGTCTGAAGCGCCAATAAGACGAAGGTCCGTCCCGATGGAGAAGCGTGCACGAAGTTCCTGCATTTTGAATACACCCGGGGCGCAAGTAAAGAGATTCTTTGGCATTACCTTTAAGTGCTCCCTCCAATCCCCTCTCTTCTTGATTTGAGGAACCCGGTTAGTCACTCTATTGCTTATTCCTAATGAGCCGGTTATATAGGAGAGGGGGCTCTTTGAGAAAATTCTTGAGGGTTGTTGGGCTTCGTGGCATGGGTCGAATTTAAAGTGTAGATCAATCCAACTAGAGAGTGCTAGCATGCACCCGTAGATGGGCCTTCCCATGGCCGCCGAAGTGAGCCCACTATAAAGATATGCTAGGATCGCCGGTCCAACTCTTTCTTCCTCCCATAAGCTCACCACTGCGCTCAATTGGGACTCCTCTAGAAAGTCCTCCATGGATGGGAATATGAGTGCTCCTGCTAAGCACACCACGAAGGCTTTGGTCACTCTTTCTATCTCCTCTTCCTCTTTAGCTTGATCCGCTCTCTTGTACACCCACGAGGCGAGCTTCAAGAGGTTAATTCCTTTAGTGACCTTGATTTGGTTCACTATATTTGGGCTAGGTATCAATGAGGTTAGCAACTCATGGGAGGAGATTGGCCTTGGCATGATGGCCATCTTTTCTTCTTCTCCGTGTTTCATCCTTTTCAAGCCTAGGATCATCTCTACTTCTTCCAACAAGATAGTGGCTTCAAATGTGGAAAATAAGAAAGTATGGGTGGAAGGATGCCATGTTTCAACCAATGCTCCTATGGCAGCCCAATCTATGTGGATTTGATCATAATGTTTGGCATGGGTTATCAACCCCAAGAGATGTCATCTAGCTACATATACCCTCATATCTGAAGAGAATTTAGAGAGAATGAGGGGCAGCCATTTGATTCGGATGTACCTTCTAGCTCCTGGAAGAGTTGGGTAATCCTGCGAGAAGAGAAGAACATGCAGCATGCAGTAAATAGATAAATATAAGATGAGGGTTCAGCAGAAGGAGCGCAGTAAAGCAACTAACAGAGGATAGCTTACCTGATTTAAAGCAATTCGATTGCTTATGTGCCCTTGTATTTCAGTAATCCTAGGAGCAGAAATCCTAGGTTTCTTCATCACCCTGTCCATCTCTTTCTTTTGCAGAAGAAGCTCGCGCAGAGGCTTGAAGAAGAACAGAAGTAGAAGAACGAAAGCTTGCAGAAGAAGAGGCAATCCGGTTGCAGAAGAGTTTCGATGGGTTTGTGAAGGAAAGCCTGCCTTTTTATAAGGATTTGAAGAGTCCTAAGAGAGTCCCGAAGATAGAAGTTTGATTGGCTTAAGGACTGTGCTGTGCTATTAAGAAACGGGTGTTCGTGCTGAATTAACGCCTTTGGTAAGGGCGTCTCTTTTCGATTTGACGACCTAACCCGAGGTCGTGTTTTATGTAACGCCCTTGATGAGGTTATTTTACTTCTACGCTTCCGTTACTGTTTACGCCTTTGAGTAGGGCGTGTTTTAAATGATTAACGACCTACGGTCAGGCGTCTTTCATGCTGCTAACGCCCTGTTCTTAGGCGTGTTTTTCCTGGATTACGGATCTTTGACCTCTCCATTCTTTTGATGAACTTAAGTGCTATTATTTGGTGAAATTGTTTATGATTAAGCACTTATGATCATGTCATGTTCTGAATTAATGAATGAAAGCTAATAAATTTCAAAGTGCAGAAGTTTTGCAGGATCCAAGGCGCTTGGATCGCTCATGGGAGTAACATCTTGTCAACTTGTATCTGTTCCTTGTAAGCATTGTTATTATATGATATCTACACTATTATAGTATGTCAAGGACCTTGTGGTTCTGATAAACCTGAAATTTGAGTTCCCCTTCATCAAAAACGATGACGATTTCAGGAGAATCTTGATCGCACGGATAGGCCGTTGAGTCGTTAAAGGTTTGGGACGATGGTTCCACTTTCTGAGTTGATGCGCGGACAAACGGGCCTCGGCTTAGTGTTAGCTCAGAAATATGGATTCTTGACCAGATCTAAATAGCTTAGCAATATTATCCTTGATTATATTCTATTTTTAGTTTGGTTTAATCTTTTCTTTTAGCCCAGCATGCATCATGTAGGACTTTGAGTTTCATGCTGAAAATCTTCATATTATGGCAATAATGAAGTTCACTCGCTCTTGATTGATTTGACATGAGATATTCCACTTCAAATCAAGTACTTCGTTCTATTTGAAGCCGTTCAGACTGATTCCTTGAAAGTGTCCCTCTTGTTGGATTTCTATCCCAATTCTCTTTACTTTTCTGCAAAATTTACCTTGGTTGTAGCACGTCCACGTTGGCTGGTAATCGCTCTCCAATGGTCTTTCCCTGTCGTGCCCACGTGCACACCCTTTATTTACTTAGTTAAATCTCCTTTTTTCCAGCAAATCGATGTTTCCTTGGAACCACTCAGAATTGTTTCACTCAGAATCTTAGAAAGATTTCAAATGCTTAATATTCTGAGGCGTGTCACATCACACCTTGGCGTCTCCTTATCAGTTCATTCCACTTCATTTCTTTCATTACACTTCATTACATTTCTGTCTCACTCCCTTGCAAAGTAGACGCCAAGGCGGGGCAGCTGTAGACACGCCAAAATTGACGTTATGTTGATCAAATCTCATGTTATTATGTAAACGCCCCAAGCGGACTTCAATATTCCTATAACATGAAGTTTTTCTATTTTTTGTGAATTTTATGCATTTTTCGTGATTCACGACTTGACGAAGGGCGTTACTTCCGAAAGTAACGACCTGTCATGGGGCGTTTCAAAAGAAAGGACGACCATACTTGAGGGCGTCAATTCCTGGTATTATCCGTTAATTTCTGGAATTATCTATTTTAAAAATAAAAGCATTTTCTAAGTAACATCCTTCCTCAGGGCGTGTTTTCACTAAACGTCGTTATCTGAGGCGTGTTTCAAATAAAGAAAGTTTTTATTTCCAAAATTAAATCCAGGAAGAAACGGCCTTTCCTAGGTCATGTTTTAAGAAACGCCCTGTGGCAGGTCGTCCATTTATAATTATACGCCCTGTCTTAAGGCGTGTTTCACTCCAGAGTTGTTGGTTCCGATTTTCTAATTCAAGATATTCTTCTTTATTAGATCGTAGATTAAGATCCTTTTTTTGATTTCTGTTGATGTTCTCATTTTGACTAATCTTTCCCTCACAGTTCCCTGCCATCCCTGGACTCTTGCTCGATCTTAATCCTTCCCAGGATGCCTCATTACCCGTTCTTATCACTTCCTTGTTTGATCATATCCGATTGAAGCTATAAAAGAAAATCTCGTTTGATCGTGTAAAAGGTTAACAACTCAAAGGGTTAAGAGGTTGATCATTCAACAGGCACGTTCTGCATCCTTCTCTGCATCCAATCAAGCGCCTGTTGCCTTCATCCTTTCTGCATCCGTTTAAGCATCTCCACGGTTTTCCCTTTACTCTCGTCAGGGAGAGCAGGGTTCTATCTATTGTTTCGTTGTTCATCTCCTCTTAACATCTCCTCATTATCACCCGGTCGTTAGTTATTCTATTGCATTAAGCATCATTTTTCATATCCTTTCCCTAGTTCCCTGCTAGGGGTTTAAAAAAACAAAAAAAAAGAGGTGCGCTGTTGATGCCTTTTTCATCATTTTGTGTTAGTTTGGATTGATACTATCTGCACCTTGGCTGATCCCCTCTCTTTTGTCTGTCTTTTATTGTCTTTTTTTTACAAGGTAATCAACTGAAGAGAACCCACTTCATCGGCCGGCCGATTGAAGTCGGAGGAGGAAATCCACATCCATCCCGCATCTCAATTTCCACCAGGTATACGCGATCTCTTGTTCTTCTTATTGAGGTAACCCCTCTGGCGATCACAAATTCCTTTTGTGCACCTCGTGCATGCTTTTCTCCCTATCATTTTATTGATTATTATTGTCTTATTCTTCGTATTTTGCTTTAAGTGGATTTTAAATATAATCTACAGGGGGATATCTCTCCCATCAAAATATAGTCAGAGAACGGGGATCACTCCTCGTCTTCCATAGGAGAGGTCTTCTGCAAGGCACATAGGGCGTGTTCTTGCTCTGCGAAATGCCTCTCAAAGTCTCGCAGCCGGAGAGACAGCTCCAGTTGTCGTTGGCCCGAGGGGTTGGGAGGGGCACTTGCATGCTGTCCCGAAGCTCCTCGAGGGCCTCGGCTTCCGGAAACAGTCGACGTGCTCCGTTCTTCTCCCTCCTTGGGGTTGAGGAGGCTTACTGCTCCGGGGGAGGGGCATGCGATGGTCCTCCTGACCGGTTGCGAATGAGCCGCCGCCCCCGGAGGGTGAAACGGCCTCCAGCAGTTTGCTGGGAGGCATCTCCATGTGGGGGGCTCTTCCGGGGGAGCTGCGACTTCTCCTCCCTGGCCGCCTGGGGCCTCATGAGATCTACAAGGACATCCAATTTTACGTTGAGGGTTTAGAGGGCATCGGCGCTCCCGCCGGGAAGCTGTTCCCCCGCCACTGATGGAGGTATCTCGTTGGCATGGTTTTCCAACGGGGAATGCTCTGTGGGGAGGGAAAGTGCGCCTTCTTCCTCCACCAGGGCCTTTCCCAAATCACCGGTAGTCCTCCTGTCAGAACTTCTTCGCACCATGATGGCTCTTTGTTCGTTTCCCACAGACGGCGCCAGATGAAGAGGGGTGATCTCGCGCTGAGCGGGGAAGAGGATGACCTCGTACACTGGAAATGTGAACTGCAAGAAGGGAAATGAGTCAGAGGTGCCCAAGGATAGATCCCTGGGGAAGACCCTCTGATGCTTAAGTCAGCAAAATAGTAGAGCTCTGGTGCGAAGGGAATAGTGAGGAGGAAGATGGGAGCGCGAGATCCCTCTCCACCAAATGGTGAAGTGGTTCCTACTCAGGATTTTTAGCTCTTGCCTTGCTTACCTCCTGGTAGTAGCGCTTTTCCAGTTTAAATAATGGCCCATTGTGCGAATGATCCCTGTAAGCGGAGGAGTCTCAGGGGGGGTTACGTCCTTCATGTGGGCTCCTTATAGCACGTGGACTCTTGGTCTCCCCTATCCCCTTGAGGTTCCTGCCATTAAGGGACTCGCAACGGCCGTGCCAATAAGTTTCCATCAGTGAGCCCGCGCGATAGGCACTTGCCCAGGAGTGGTCTCCCGAGCAATGAGTGCATGGTCGGGACAGGGAGTAGGGGGCTCCGGGGGAGCTTTCCTGATCGAACTGATGCTTGGACTTCCTAACCCGAAGGCCACCTTTGAAGCGCTTGTTTCGAGTGAGTTTTTGGGCTTATAATAAGTGGGCCCGGGGGCTGTCACTTCGAGGAGTTGGGCCTCGTTTGGTCAGATTTAGACCTCGTTTGGCCTCTCCGTACGGGCGATGAGATTTCCCCTCTCCACATTAATTTTAAACCAATAGCTTTCATTTTTAGGGCAGTCATAAAGCTCCATAAAGGAAGATTCTTCTAGAAGATTTACTCTGATAAATGAATTCAACATCAGATCAAAAATCCTCAAAAAAGATTAAGGCATTCAAGGAATTCTGGAAACATTCAACTAACGGTTCAAGGAATAGCAGATTCCAGACAGTGCAAATCAATTTAGACTCAAGATGGAATAGAGTGTAACAACATTATGAAGCAGGGTCTAATCTCAGCAGGGAGGACATATGATTACACAGTGAGACAGAATAAGGAACACTCCCCCTAAAGATATGTAGTGAGCTCAGGCTGAATTAAGTGAGATAGGACCAGCAACCTCAAAGGAGTGTCGACACTTGCTCTTCATGGTGTCGACACACTGAGCTTAGACAGAGAGTAGTTTTTGAACAGAATGAACTGAGAGTTTGACTCGAGTAGGTCTAAGGTCTACCTGATCAACTCTCTAAGAGGATGCAGTCTTTGCAAATGTCAACAAAAAGAGTGCATGAATGCAGACTGAATTTTGATGTTGACACCCCCTAAACATGCGCATGGGTTGACAATGGAGTATGCAACCTATGACTTAAGTGAACACACTATGCATTAACCATGATACCATTTGATACGCAATCTTTGGGTCCCTTTAACATGGTGTGCATTGGCGTGTATTAGACCGCAATATGATGCAATCATGGATTATTTGCAATGCATCCTAAACTGAAATGCAGATATAATTTTTAATGTGCAGATGGATACATGCTACTTACTCCCTCTTTTTGATGATCTCAATATGGTGTTCAATCAATTCTGAAATTAGTATATGCATGATACCAAATGCACATTGGTAAACTATGAAATGCAGGAACTCCCCCTGACTTTATGCATTGAATGCCTGAATTCGAGTGCAGCATATGCAATGAAATCAATGGAGAGAATGTGATGAATTATTTAGATGAACATCTAGACTGTTCTAATGATTGGTTGACCCTTGGTACCTGACGGAGAACTGAGGTCTTAAGACCGCGCATGATGTGAGTTTCCAAATAGAAGAGATCTACCCTTCTCTCACCTTACCATTTTTATATACCAAGAGGTCATACAGAGTTGGGTCCCTTGATCATGAAATGCATGATAATGCATGAAATTCCAAGATGATGCTTAATGACCACAACACATACAGATTCAACCATATGCAATGCATTTCTACACTTAGGTGCAAACTCTTAAACTCCCCCTTTGTTGAATGCTCATGGAAGTTAAGACAAACAATCAGCATGTTATTTGTCCACCTGAGTGATGAGTTAGGATATGTGCAGCCATGGAAGACATCATCAAACACAATGATCAAACAATGCTAAGCAAGAACTTCACATGGCTATTAAATGATAGAGAGGATCAACCAACAACTCAATCATCAATTCAATTCTATCAACATGACAAATTTTTCATGGATTACGCAGCTTAATTAATTGATCTCTAGTACATGGCGGAGGTTTGGATCTGAGACCCTGCTCACTCATAGTATGAGTTCTGGGCAAGCTTGACTTGCCTTTCTATTCTGCACCATTTGATATTCCAGAGGTCAGACAAGGTGTGAGGAAGTAATCTAGCTTAGATGTTTTTCTCACACCATGGGGGAAACTTTAGCAGTTCAAGGAGATCAATTCAATTTTCAGCACTTATTGACAGCAAGACAGACTTATGATGCAAAAACTAAAATGCAAGCCTATCATGCAAGATTTTGAACAAAACAAATTATTTACATACCTGCGCCTTGAGCTTTTATTTACTTGAGCATCCTATGTTCAGCTCCAAGGCACCCTACACCCAAACTTCTCATTTGAAATCTTTTGGTACCCAAGCTTGCTTGGGTCCTGGTTGGTTAGCAGTAATTCTTACAAATGACTTTATTTTCTTTGATGCTTTCTGGTCACCCACTCTCGTCCAAGGACAGTGATTGGATGTATGTCCACATTTACCACAGTAGAAGCAACGCACAAGGAATTTACCATTCTTTCTTTGTATAGGTGCATTTAGTCTTGGCGGGTGAGCATGGATACCACTGTGTTGATCATGAGGGTGAGTCTTACCTTTTAGACGCCAACAGTCTTTAACTGTGTGGCCAATCTTTCCACAGTGGAAGCAGCAAGGAGGATGGTTTCTTTGATTTGCTGACTATTCAGCCTTGAAGAGTGTCGACCTATTCAGATGAGTCTTTCGACACGCAGGGTCATACTTGAGCTTTTGAGCATGAGTGTGCAGAAGATGCTTCCTCCCAGTGTTGACCAATCTCTTGCCATTATTTTCAGCAATAAATCTTCTATTTTTGCCTGCTCTTAGTTCATCATTGCACAAGGTGAGGCAATCATGCATAGTGTGACCAAGCATATCACAATGGAAACAATAACCATTCATTGTATGAGTAGCATGGTACTTAGCATGAGATTTCGTAGCATGCATTTCCACATTAGCAAGATCATATTTCCGTTCATGCCAGGAGACATTCTTTTTCAGATTGCCATTTTGATTTTGGTTTTTCTTTTAAGTAGCATGCGATTTTGGATGACCATAAGAAGTGTTGGCTTCAAGTGATCGAGCCAGTGACAAATGAGGTATACACCTTGCTTCCACGAGACTTTTTGTTCACAGGTTTATGCCCCAAACCTTCTCCTTGAAGGTTGACCCTAGTTCCCAGAATTCTGTCTAAATTATCTTTGCCCTGATCAAATTTTGACAGAGAATTCTTTAAGTCTTTGTTCTCACTCTCCAATGAGGAGACATGTAGCTCATACTCAGCAAGGTCCTCTGCGCACTCATCCAATTGCTCATTGAGTAGGGCATTCACCCCCTCGTAATTTTAAATTTCCAATTG
This sequence comes from Amorphophallus konjac, assembly GCA_022559845.1. Lineage (NCBI taxonomy): Eukaryota > Viridiplantae > Streptophyta > Magnoliopsida > Alismatales > Araceae > Amorphophallus > Amorphophallus konjac. Next base: position 55,702,876 of record CM040125.1, read on the forward strand.
AAGTTCATTCAATTTCTCAGGGCTATCATTAACAAAGCCCTTACCTTTTTCACAGATAGACAGTCTTTCAAGCAACTCAATGTTTTCATTTTTTAGATTTTCATTCTCATTCTCAAGATTTTGATTTACTTTGTTGAGAGCTTTGTTTTCAGTCAATCTTTGATCATTTGATGTAGATTTAGACTTATCTTTAGGCCTTCTTATTATTTCTTCTAATCTACTGATCTCAACTTGAAGGATTCTATTTTCATCTTTTAGGCAAGCAATGGTTTCTTTATGTACATCCATATCAACCATAATAATATCATTGAGCTCTTCAAAAGTAGAATAATTTTTATAGAAGGAACTGTCACCTTGACTATGTTTCTTCAAATCTTTTTTCAACTTTTTATTTTCAGACTTCACCTTTTTGTACTGCTTGATCAACTCATCATAGGCCTTCATGAGTTCTTCAAAAGTAAAGTCCTCTGAGTCAGAGCTTACCTGAGATGAGGATGGATTGCTCGACTGCTCTGATCGGTTAGCCATGAGGCATTCCTACTCTTGTTCTTCTTCCTTCTCATGGATGTTCATCAACACATCCAGAACTTGCTTGGCTGTGCTGCAGGTGGATGCAAGATGAAGTAACCTGAAGTCAACTACAACTTTTATCAAGTTGAATGCCGCAAGGTTATTAATATGTTTGGTCTCATGTTCAGCAGACCATTTATCTGAATTTGATGGCAGCACATGAGGACCAATGCATATAAGGTTCCACAATTGTGGATTTATGGATTTGACATAGACAAACATTCTCCCTAGCCATATAGAAAAATCTGAACCATGATACATAGGCGGAGAAGCCATCCAAGCATGTATAGCAGATGAAGCCATTTTCTCAAAAAATACACTGGGATCTTTCTCTGCAGATCGTAGGATCTGGGAATAGCATAGCCTCGCTCTGATACCACTTGTTGGGTCCCGAGCGGTGCAATGGGATCTAGAAGGGGGAGTTGAATAGATCATCTCACGAACTATGGCCTATTTAAAACTTGACTGCCAAAAGCATAAACCACTCCTATAAAAATAATAAAACACTTAGACACAAAACACGACGGATTTAGACGGAGTGGCTTAAGTGAAGACAGTAAAGCAGGTCCAAGGACTGCACAGGTAGAAGCTTAAGCCCAACGGAGCACACCTGGGTAGACAGCTAAGATCAACGCTGCTTAGTAGAGAGGTTGATGCTGCTATAGCGAGATTAAAAAGGAAGAGTAATATATTGCACTGGACAGTAGATATCTCAACACATATCAACTAAGTGTGATAACTAGCTATATGTGTGAACTTTAGAGATCAACCAGAATCTCATGAATTGAGATTGGCTGCTCATTTGAATCTCATGTCTATGTGTGTGAGCAATATGACGATGTGTGCTATAGAAAGCAATTAGGATTCCATTGATATAGCAAACACACACACACCTGTGAATGGGGGTAGAAGATACGGAGCAAACCCACAAGATGATCAATCCACAACACAAGGATTTTAAGGTGGTTCAGTTGTAAACCGACAACCTACGTCCACCCCTCACTAAACCCGGTGAGGCTTTCATGCTGACTCACAGCTTGACAGGGGACACGCCCCAAAATCACAGAACGGAAAACCCTCCGTCTGTCTTCCTACACACAAAATCGGTAGGGACGATTCTCCACAGATCGGAGCAAACCTCCGTCTGTCTTCCTACACACAAGTAGTAGGGATGGAACAAGGTCTGAGGTTGAAATGAGTGGAACGAAAAACACAAGCGGAAGACACTGCAAGTGCAGTGGGTGAAACACAAGAACAAGAAGAAAAATGCCAGCTGGAGCTTTAGATGATGATTTGCCAGCTGGGGACTATAGCTACATATTTCGGATCTGAAGATCTGATTCTTCAAGCTCAGGAAGACTGCAGGGGTGTTCTCTTCTCTCTCAAGGCTACTCTCTCTTCTTCTTCTTTCACAGCACTGAACTGAGAGTCTATGCTGGGATGCTCTCTCACGCCTCAAGGATGTTCTTTGTAGATGCTCTAGGGCGTGGCACTCTCTGGGCAGTGTTGGGATAGATGGACGCAGTCTATCTCCACAGAGTGTGGATCTAGAGGGGGGTGAATAGATCAACTTGCCTAACTTAAAACTACTGTAAGTTCTAAAGTGAAATTTAGACAAACATCAGTTAAGCTAAACAAAGGATGCTAAACAAAAGGTCGAAAGCTAGACATGAGCATAAGCGATGCAATCAAATAAGCTAAACAAGAAATTCCCATCGCACACAGATCACATAAAAACACAAACACACTGCACACACAATTTTTAGGTGGTTCGGTCAACGACCTACGTCCACCCCACACTCAACCGAGTATGGCTTCTTGCTGCGCAGCACAGCTTGCGTCCGCTGGGCTTTACAGCTTGGCCAAACAACCAGCTGATACACAGCTTCGCTGGGCACTACAGCTTGCCGACCAGTGGATCTGATCCTCTACAACCGCTGGGGAAATACAGCTTAACCCGTCCAGTGGAGACCACCACTGCAAGACCGCTGACACACAGCTTGAAGAAACAGCATTCGAAAATGAAAGACAGAATCAAAACGAAAAATAAAAACCCAAAAGTAATGTAGCTCTTAAAGAGCAAAGCTCAGCTCTGGTTTTGAACCACGAGACTGAGATACAAAACCTCTCACTCTCACTCTCAATCAGCTCTCTCTCTCAACTCAATCTCTCTCAATCTTTTCCTCTCTCTTTTTCTTCTTCTTCTCTATTTCTTCTTCTTCTTTCTTTTCTCTCTGTGGATCGAAGGCTCACTGCTGCTGAGTGTATAGACTTTTTCTTCTTCTCCTTCAATCAGTCTTCTTCTGTGGAAGAAGGCTTGTTTATATAGCAGCAACAGCAGCAGGCGTGTGCTCTCCACGTTTCCCGCCTAGCAATTTGGACCACGTGGCAGCATGCAATGGAGTCTCAGTACACGTGTCTTCATCTGGATACCTTGTCCTTCTCGGATCACGAGCCAGGTACCTGGGATCACGTGCCCCCTCATTAGCTTCTTCAGTCCGATGTATAGAGTTCTCCGTTCACGTGCTCAATGTCAGCAATCTGACTTGCTCTGTCGACGCTGTCAATCAATGGCGTTAATGCTGTGATGCATTCCAGTAGCCATTAGCCTCGTCTCTTTAGCTGCTGCGTCGACGCTGCTCAATTGTGGCGTTGACGCAGTGGAATAGTCTGTGAAGATGAATGCTTCTTCAACTGCTACGTCGACGCTGCTTGCTTGTGGCATTGACGCAGTGGAAGATATCGTGAAGGCTTCGTCAACTGATGCGTGGACGCTTTAAGCTCCCAGCGTCGACCCTGTTCCCTTCAGCAATAAGAATAAAGGCATAAGATTTAAGTATGTACATTGCAGTGTATATACTTCGTTGTATAGACTTGTGAAGGCGAGTGCAACGTACAGACTTGCCCAATGTGTTGACTTCAACAAAGGAGGCAACGGCTGTATAGACTTTAAATCCTAGAGGCATTGTATAGACATAATGCACTTAAAGGCTTCATGCGAAGGAAAGCATAGTATATACTTGAGGAGTTGACGCTGCATGAAGGATGAGTTGACGCTGCATGAAGCATGGATAGTGTACAGACTTTGCCCACTTATGGACTTCATGTAATGCAAGCGAATGTGAAGACTTCAGTGTATAGACTTGAAAGTCTTGAAGCCAATGTATGGACTTGAGCAAGCTAAAGAGCTGTATAGACATCGAAGACAAGGACCGATGTATAGACTTGCCAAACAGTCCAGTGTATATACTTTATGCAAGGAGGCCAATGTGTAGACTTGAAAAGCTGAGGCCAGTGTACAGACTTGCCACCGACCATTGTGTAGACTTGATCAGCAAAGACACAGTATAGACATCAACTCTGCACATCAAATGTATGGACTTCAAGTGTGAAAACCATTGTAGAGACTATGGTTTCGAAGACAATGTGCAGACTTCGAGTTTGAAGACCAATGTCCAGACTTTGAGTAACACTGTGGATGTACAGACTTGATGGAGCGAAGCGATGTGTAGACTTGAAGCTCCTGATGGATGTATAGACTTCAAATATCACGACGCTGAGGAAGACAGACAATGTACTGACTTGCTGTAACAGTCTGATGTACAGACTTCATGAAGCTCTAGACATTGAATGCTGTACAGACTTAGCCCAATGCCTGAGACGCTAACAAAGATGGATGATGTCAGACTTGCTGACAGACCGATGTACAGACTTTGAGGTTCAAGGCCAACGGCTGTACAGACTTAGAATATTAAGACTGATGTCCAGACTTCATGCGTTGACGCTGTACACACTTAGCGAGTTGACGCTGTACACACATCCAATGAAGTGCGTTGACGCTGTAACATGATGCGTTGACGCTGTACACCCTTAACCAATTCAATTGAAGTGCAGTGTGTGGACTTTATCCAAAATGGACGATGTATAGACTCAATCGACATGAGAGTTTCCAGTGTATGGACTCATGACAGTAAGAAATGCAGACATCAGTATATTAAATGCAAAGAACACATAGTCAATATGATAGAGCAATTTCATCAAATCAAAAATAGTTGCCAATCAATCAAAACAATGTTGTTGCCAATGAAATAAAGCAAGTGTCAACATCATCAACATAGAGGGGTCACAACAATCTCCCCCTTTTTGATGATGGCAACCCCATATGAAGTAGAATAGCAACATCCTGTCATATAGATATATGTTTGATGAAAGACATGATGTGTTATGCAGATTGACATGCAGATGATATGAAGGCATGCAACTCACTGCCTCAAACTCGCCCTTGGACTGAATTCAGAATTGAAACAGATATGTATTCTCCCCCTAGACATCCCCTAGACAATATTCTCCCCCTTTTCCATCAACAAAGAGGAGGGAAAAATTAAATACAATGGAGGAATCAAGAGAGGAACTGACTGGCATTCTGAACAGGTAGTTCATGAATAAGTATTCTAAAGCATAGAGTCTTCAGTCATATGAAATTAGAAACTGCTGTCAGAAAGAGTTCTGGTTTAAAAATGATAAAATTTGGAGTTCATGCACTACAAGCAATAGATAAGTTCACTGTGCATGATAAAACATAAACCAGAATCATATTTGCATGAAAGATTCAGTTTCGTAATATCTTACTTTCATAGTCTCAAAAAAATATTTAGAGAAATCAAGTCATGTATTGAAACTAAACAAATTGACACTCATGAACTTTTCTTTTGAAGAAGCAGCATCATCAATATTAGATTATATTGAGCATTCAGGTACACAAGTCTTTCTGCGTAAGGGTATACGTTTATAAGACGCCAATACCCCTAGATACTCAACAAGATGGACCATTCTGCCTATGATCAAGTTCAACAGAACTGAGTTACACCTTTTTATGTGAGGGTACACGTTTATCAGATGCCAGTTACCCCCAGGTACTCAGTGAAACCAACCTGCTGTTTTGAACATTTTAAACAGAGATAGCTGACACTTCATGACATGAGTGTTGTCCACTTCTTTGATGGATCACTCAGTTTCTCAGTGATTTATCAGTCATTGCTCTGCCAATGCTAATTTTCAATGATTTTCAATGTTTTCAATAGCTTTCTTAGCTGTCCTTTTTATGTTTCAAAATGACTTGTTCAAGAACAATACACATACTTAACCTCTCTAACATGATTTCAGATGAGTTTTCAGATTTCAGATATGATTAGCTTTGTCTGACATGAAATAAGAAAGAGGTTGAGAGTTTTATTAATTTTCAACTTACTTATATACTGATTGCAATCTTTAAACTCCAACCATTATAAGATTTAAACCATTACATCAGTCTTTGAACAATTCAAATTCTTATAAATGAAGAAGTCCATTTTCTACTGCTTAGAAATCAGAACTGACCAACAGATTGCCATAATGTCAGAGACAAGTATTCAGAGTTAAAGGTTGAATGACTTCAAGAAAGTTGAAACCACTCTGAATTTCTAGTAATACTCCCCCTGTCTATATGCATGCAACATGGCAAAAATTAATTGAGAGAGAGTTTATGCATAGGTCATGAATGAATGATATGCAAGGACATCCAAAGACTCGACAAGCTCCCCCTAAATATATGCAATGCATGACAGTTCTACATCCACATTCACATCCACATGATTTATCCAAGTAATCAAGAACAAGTCCACATCAGAGATTTTATTCACAGCAATTAAACAATCATTCATCATGCTGAAATTTACATAAGCCAACTTCTCTTCTTAGAAACTTAAATTTTTCATTCCCAAGAGGCTTAGTAAAAATATCAGCTATTTATTTTTCAGTTTCTATGAAATTCATTTCAATCTCCTTTTTATTTACAGCATCTCTAAGAAAATGATGTTTTATCTCTATATGCTTAGTCCTAGAATGGTGAACAGGATTTTTAGCAAGGCATATAGCACTAGTATTATCACATTAAAGTGGAATGCATCCTAGATTTATCTGATAATCAGCCAGTTGGTGCTTAATCCAAAGTACTTGGGCTGCACAATTACATGCTGCAACATACTCAGCTTTAGCTGTGGATAATGCTACAGTGTGGTTCTTCTTAGATGCCCAAGACACTAGACAGCCACCAAGGAATTGACAGTAGCCACTGGTGCTTTTTCTATCTACTCGACACCCATCATAGTCTGCATCAGTGTAGGCTAGAAGCTCTAACTCACACTTAGCAGGATACCAGAGACCTAGTTCTTGGGTGCCTAGTAAATACCTAAAAATCCTTTTCACAGCTTTAAAGTGATTTTCTTTAGGACTGGCCTGAAATCTAGAGCATAAACACACAGCAAATTGAATGTCAGGCCTAGATGCTGTAAGATAGAGAAGAGATCCGATCATACCTCTGTATAGCCTTTGGTCCACAGGTTTACCTTTAGAATCTTCATCCAAACTGGTTGATGTACCCATTGGAGTGGCTATTTCCTTGAGGTTGTCCATTTTGTACTTCTTCAATAAGTTCTTTACATACTTGGACTGAGAGATGAAGATGCCATCTTCTGTTTGTGTAACCTGCAGTCCAAGAAATAGTTTGAGCTCACCCATTGAGCTCATTTCAAATTCATCAGTCATTATTTGAGAGAATTCCTCACACAATTTGGGGTTAGTTGACCCAAACACAATGTCATCCACATAAATCTGAATGATAAGAATATCTGGATGGCTTACCTTGGTAAATAATGTTTGATCAACTATACCTCTTGTGAAGTTCTTGTTGGTGAGGAATTTACTCAACCTGTCATACCAAGCTCTAGGAGCTTGCTTTAAATCATAGAGAGCTTTATTAAGCTTGTAAACATGATTGGGGAAGTCTAAACATTCAAATCCAGGAGGCTGTCTCACATATACATCCTCATTAATTTCCCCATTTAGAAAAGCAGATTTCACATCCATCTGCTGAAGGTTAATTCCTAGGGAACATGCATAAGCCAATAAAATTCTTATTGCTTCTAACCTAGCTACAGGGGCAAAAGACTCTTCAAAGTCTATTCCAAATTCCTGATTGTATCCCTGAGTTACAAGTCTGGCTTTATTTTTAATAACATTCCCCGCTTCATCAGTTTTGTTTCTAAATACCCATTTAGTCCCTATGACTGTTTCATGATCAGGAGGTGGAACCAAATGCCACACCTTATTCCTGTCAAACTGATTAAGCTCCTCATGCATGGCATTAATCCAATGCACATCTTGGAGAGCACAGTCAATGGACTTGGGTTCTATGTTTGATACAAAAGCATAAGCATTCAGTTCATGTTGAATTCTTAAGTGGCCTCTAGTCCTAGGGGGGTCATGCAGATTTCCAATAACATTATCTACAGGATGATCCTTGAGATATCTAATATTTGTAATTGGAGTATCATGAACTTGATTTACCTCCCCCTGAACTGTAGGCTCCTCTTCATTAAGCTCTTTATGTTCTTCTTCATCCTCGGATTTGTCTGCAGGATCTCCTTCCTTCAGAATTTCACCATTGGTTTCATTCCTGCATTGACCAGCATTAGAATTTGCCAAGGATTCATCAAAAACTATGTGTGGAGATTCTTCAATAGTTTTAGAGTTTAGATTGTACACTCTGTATGCTCGGGTGTTTTCAGAATAGCCAAGAAAAATTCCTGGTTCTCCTTTAGGTTCAAATTTATCAAGGTCCTTTTTATCATTTATGTGAATAAAACATTTACAACCAAAAACCTTGAAGTGAGCAATAGAAGGTTTCTCACCTTTTAATATCTCATATGGTGTTTGCTGGGTAGAAGGTCTTACCATGGCTCTATTAATTACATAACAGGCAGTGTTCACTGCTTCAGCCCAAAATTTCCTTGGTAGACCACCTTCGACAAGGAGTGTACAACCCATTTCCACTAGGGTTCTGTTCCTTCTCTCCACAACTCCATTCTGCTCAGGTGTCCTTGGTGAGGAGTACCTGTGGTTGATTCCATTTGACCTGTAGAATTCATCAAATTGTGAGTTTTCGAACTCACCTCCATGATCAGATAAAATGTTTTCAATTTTCTGATTTGTTTTAACATAGAACTCCTGAAATTATGAGAAAGCATCACTCTTATTAGATAAGAAATAAACCCAAGTATACCTAGAAAAGTCATCTACCATGACAAACCGATACCTCCTTCCTGATAGGCTGACAGATCTAGTTGGCCCAAAAAGGTCCATATGTATCAGCTCATAGGGTTTGGAAGACAGATTTTCAGTTCTAGACTTAAATGACTTTCTAGTTATCTTTGATTGAGTGCATGCATCACAGATTTTATTTTCTTTCTTGAATGAGACTTCAGGAAGTCCTCTAACCATGCCATGCTTATTTAATTTGTGCAAAACAGTGTAGCTAGCATGACCTAACCTACGATGCCATAAAAATGCTATGTCTTCTCTACTAGCAGTAAGGCAAAGGTTAGTGTGTTGAATTTCATCTAAATTTATCATGTAAGTATTATTTATTCTTTTCCCAGAAAATTTGACAATATCAGAATCAGGTTCAAACACCTTGCAGCATTGAGAATTGAATAAAACATTGTAACCTTTATCGCATAACTGGCTAATGCTAAGTAGATTATAGGCTAACCCTTCAACCAGCATAACATCATCAATGCAGCAGGTAGAACACTTACCTACCTTACCTGATCCGATAATCCTACCCTTTGTGTTGCTTCCAAAGGTGACAAGGCCTTCTACTTTCTTAGTCAGTATGCAAAATTTGGCCTTATCTCTTGTCATATGCCTGGAGCAGCCGCTATCCATGTACCACAAGTTGTTCTTGGCTGCCAGGCATACCTGCATACACAATTAGGTAGAGAAGTTTGGAACCCAAGACTGATTGGGCTCCAATGTAAATGAGCTAGAAGCAAAGCAGGAAAGCAAATGTTTCGGAATCCACATTTGTTTAAATGAATTTTGTTCAGTGGATCCTACAGATTTTCTTCTGTTGTTGTTCCTTTTCTTTTTATTGTTCCTTTTCTTATTGGCAGCAACATGATTATTGACAGTGTTGTTATTTTTGTGCCAGTGCCTTGGCCAGGGTATGTCCACAAAATTTTGGCCATAGTAGTTCCTGGGCTGGCTATGAAAATGTTGATTTCTAGATGTCCAGTAACCATACCCATTGACCCAATTTCTACTGTAAGGTCTTTGATATTGAGCACCCTGGTGTGCAAGACCTGTAAACCTACCCTGAGTTCTACACCAATCTGACCTATTGAAGTAGGTTTGCTGTGCATTGTTGTGGGTCTGAGATCTGGGTTGATGAAGATAATTGGGTTGACTCCTAGCATCACTTTGTCTCCCCTGTGCTTTGAACCCTCCTGACCGATACACAGGTTTGTATTGGGTCTTCTTAAGAGGTGGAGGTGTTGATGAAGACTGGGTTACCTTGACCTGGGGTTTACTGGACTGTGTAGGTTGACCCCTAACCTTAGTCTGAGCCCTAGGATTCTGCTTAGATGTGCTAGCTCTACTAGGCTCACTGAGTTTTTGTTTACCCTTTTCCTCAGCACTGGTCTTTTTCAGATTAGCAGTTTTGTTCATTAAATTTGTTGAGTTCATGCTAATTAGAGGTCCCTTTTCCTTTTGAGCAAAAAATGAAATTGTTTTCATTCCGAATGTTTTTATTGCACTAGAATTAAATCCTAGGCCCTCTTTTCTGAAATTAACCTTTGACCCTAACAAAGCATTTAAGTTATCTGTTCCTTGGGTCATTTTCTCAATGGTTTTCATTTTATCCTCATTGTCTTTATGAAGTTCATCAATAGCCTTTTTCAGCTCATTGTTGACATTGAGGACAGCTTCATATTTTTCAGAGATAATTTTGACTTCACTTTCACATTTTTGAATCTTCGGCTTCCATTCATCAATTTCATTTTCAAGCCTTAGATTCTCTTTCTTAGAAGCTTTTAACTCATTTTTGATTTCATCTTCTTCAGAGCATGTGAGTTTCAATTCATCAATCTCAGATTCCAAACATGCAATTTTATCAGATAAAGTTTTATCATTTTGCATGGAGTTGATTTTTCTTCTAAGATGCCTATTCTCTTTTCTAATATCATCAGCTCTATCAGCTATGTCATGATAAGCATCTACCCAATCAGCAATTGTGAAGTTTTCAAATCTAGTGATTACCTCATCTGTGTCCTCCTCTCTATCTTCGGAGCTTATTGCCATAAGGCAAATGGGTTGTTCAGATTCGGCTTCACTATCTGAGCTGCTGCTGAAAGAGCCTTCATCTTCATCACTCCATGTGGTGATCATAGCTCTTCCCTTCTTGGTTTTCTTCTTTGACCTGTCCTTATGTTTCTGATTGTCTGGACAGTCAATTTTCAAATGTCCTGGTTTCCTGCATTGAAACAGACATTAGCTTCATTTTTCTTTGCAGGTTCAGATTTATACCTTTTATCCTTTCGGTCACCACTGTATTTCTTCTGACCGAACCGTCCTGCTCCCTTTCTGAGAAATCGCCTGAACTCTCTAGTCATCATGGCTATCTCAGATCGAGTCACATCTTCTTCTTCATTTAGGCTCTCCTCTGATGATGAAGAGCTGCTGGAGCTGGATTTTGTTGATTTGCTGGAACTAGCCTTCAGTGTTATCGGCTTCTTCTTCCTCTCGGCTTCATCTGTCCTTGGCATGTTTATCTCATATGCCATTTGTGAGCCAATCAGCTCATCAGCTTTAGTATTACGCAGGTCCCTTGACTCCTCCATCACTGTTGCTTTGGTGTGCCAATTGGGAGTCAGGGAGCGTAGAATTTTCCTCACTACATCATACTCTGCCTGAGGTTTTCCAAAACCTCTAAGGCCATTGGTTATGACAGTCATCCGAGCGTACATTTCGCTGATGGACTCATTCTGCTTCATCTTGAAGGCTTCATACTCAGATACAAGAAGATTGGCCTTCTGCTCTCTTACTTGAGATGTACCTTCATGAATTACTTCCAGTGCATCCCACATCTCCTTAGCTGATTTGCAAGCAGATACACAGGAGAATTCTGTAGGATGCAGAGTGCACTGGATAGCATTAATAGCACTCCAATTCAGCGTGGACCTTCTGATCTCCTCCTTGGTCCATACATCTTCATTCAGGGACAGCTCATAAGGTCCCTTGCTGACAATCTTCCAAATCTCATAATCCTTAGCCCTGAGGAACACTTGCATACGGTTCTTCCAGTATGCGTAGTTTGATCCGTCAAAGAATGGGGGCTTCGTTGTTGAGTGACCTTCGGCAGTCATCCCTCGAGCATCCATCTCTGCCTATTCTCTTCGGGTGATGAGTCCCTGCAGAAGAGTTAGGCTCTGATACCAAGTGTTGGGATAGATGGACGCAGTCTATCTCCACAGAGTGTGGATCTAGAGGGGAGTGAATAGATCAACTTGCCTAATTTAAAACTACTGTAAGTTCTAAAGCAGAATTTAGGCAAACATCAGTTAAGCTAAACAAAGGATGCTAAACAAAAGGTCGAAAGGTAGACATGAGCATAAGCGATGCAATCAAATAAGCTAAACAAGAAATTCCCATCGCACACAGATCACACAAAAACACAAACACACTGCACACATAATTTTTAGGTGGTTCGGTCAACGACCTACGTCCACCCCACACTCAACCGAGTATGGCTTCCTGCTGCGCAGCACAGCTTGCGTCCGCTGGGCTTTACAGCTTGGCCAAACAACCCATTGATACACAGCTTCGCTGGGCACTACAGCTTGCCGACCAGAGGATCTGATCCTCTGCAACCGCTGGAGAAATACAGCTTAACCCGTCTAGTGGAGACCACCACTGCAAGATCGCTGACACACAGCTTGAAGAAACAGCATTCGAAATGAAAGACAGAATCAAAACGAAAAATAAAAACCCAAAAGCAATGTAGCTCTTAAAGAGCAAAGCTCAGCTCTGGTTTTGAACCACAAGACTGAGATACAAAACCTCTCACTCTCACTCTCAATCATCTCTCTCTCTCAACTCAATCTCTCTCAATCTTTTCCTCTCTCTTTTTCTTCTTCTTCTCTATTTCTTCTTCTTCTTTCTTTTCTCTCTGTGGATCGAAGGCTCACTACTGCTGAGTGTATAGACTTTTTCTTCTTCTCCTTCGATCAGTCTTCTTCTGTGGAAGAAGGCTTGTTTATATAGCAGCAACAGCAGGAGGCGTGTGCTCTCCACGTTTCCCGCCCAGCAATTTGGACCACGTGGCAGCATGCAATGGAGTGTCAGTACATGTGTACTCATCTGGATACCTTGTCCTTCTCGGATCACGAGCCAGGTACCTGGAATCATGTGCCCCCTCATTAGCTTCTTCAGTCCGATGTATAGAGTTCTCCGTTCACGTGCTCATTGTCAGCAATCTGACTTGCTGCGTCGATGCTGTCAATCAATGGCGTTAACGCAGTGATGCATTCCAGTAGCCATTAGCCTCGTCTCTTTAGCTGCTGCGTCGACGCTGCTCAATTGTGGCGTTGACGCAGTGGAATAGTCTGTGAAGATGAATGCTTCTTCAACTGCTGCGTCGACGCTACTTGCTTGTGGCGTTGACGCAGTGGAAGATATCGTGAAGGCTTCGTCAACTGATGCGTGGTCGCTTTAAGCTCCCAGCGTCGACCCTGTTCCCTTCAGCAACAAGAATAAAGACATAAGATTTAAGTATGTACATTGTAGTGTATATACTTCGTTGTATAGACTTGTGAAGGCGAATGCAACGTACAGACTTGCCCAATGTGTTGACTTCAACAAAGGAGGCAACGGCTGTATAGACTTTAAATCCTAGAGGCATTGTATAGACATAATGCACTTAAAGGCTTCATGCGAAGGAAAGCATTGTATATACTTGAGGAGTTGACGCTGCATGAAGCATGGACAGTGTACAGACTTTGCCCACTTATGGACTTCATGTAATGCAAGCGAATGTGAAGACTTCAGTGTATAGACTTGAAAGTCTTGAAGCCAATGTATGGACTTGAGCAAGCTAAAGAGCTGTATAGACATCGAAGACAAGGACCGATGTATAGACTTGCCAAACAGTCCAGTGTATATACTTTATGCAAGGAGGCCAATGTGTAGACTTGAAAAGCTGAGGCCAGTGTACAGACTTGCCACCGACCATTGTGTAGACTTGATCAGCAAAGACACAGTATAGACATCAACTCTGCACATCGAATGTATGGAGTTCAAGTGTGACGACCATTGTAGAGACTATGGTTTCAAAGACAATGTGCAGACTTCGAGTTTGAAGACCAATGTCCAGACTTTGAGTAACACTGTGGATGTACAGAATTGATGGAGCGAAGCAATGTGTAGACTTGAAGCTCCTGATGGATGTATAGACTTCAAATATCACGACGCTGAGGAAGACAGACAATGTACTGACTTGCTGTAACAGTTTGATGTACAGACTTCATGAAGCTCTAGACATTGAATGCTGTACAGACTTAGCCCAATGCCTGAGACGCTAACAAAGACGGACGATGTTCAGACTTGCTGACAGACCGATGTACAGACTTTGAGGTTCAAGACCAACGGCTGTACAGACTTAGAATATTAAGACTGATGTCCAGAATTCATGCGTTGACGCTGTACACACTTAGCGAGTTGACGCTGTACACACATCCAATGAAGTGCGTTGACGCTGTAACATGATGCGTTGACGCTGTACACCCTTAACCAATTCAATTGAAGTGCAGTGTGTGGACTTTATCCAAAATGGACGATGTATAGACTCAATCGACAAGAGTTTCCAGTGTATGGACTCATGACAGTAAGAAATACAGACAGTAGTATATTAAATGCAAACAACACATAGTCAATATGATAGAGCAATTTCATCAAATCAAAAATAGTTGCCAATCAATCAAAACAATGGTGTTGCCAATGAAATAAAGCAAGTGTCAACATCATCAACATAGAGGGGTCACAACAGGCAGTAGTAGCTTCCTCTCTTAAGGAAGCTTGATATTTATTGCTGAGCCACAAGGAAATGTGGTGAAAAACTTTCCCTCCAAATTTTCCCTTCTAAAGCCTTTCTAATCTTTGAGGAACATACACTGCAAGATTTGGTTTGAGTTGGCATTGCTTCTTGTCCGAGGATAGGATGGTGGCAGACTAATGGCAGATCATAAGATCTTCACTTTAAATTCCCTATAGACATGTGGTCCTCTCATTAGCTGAAATTTACTTTCTATCTTGCTGAGGACTACTAGGACCGGAGTTACATGGGGTGACAATAAAGAGGTGGCAGACTGTGTTGACACTTTCCAGTGGCAAACTATGAGGTGTCCTTTCTCTAGCTGGATTTCTAACAGCAGTAGCTCCAAGAAAGTGACATGTTGGTAGGGACAAAAAGTCAAACTTGGGTACCCCATCCAGACCTCGAAATCCATGAAATTAGACAATTTCGATACCTATTCTCTCTCTCTGGATCTTCCATTGACTTGATAGTCAACTAGCTTGAAAGCTTATGGAAGAACAGAGGTGTCGACCTCTTGTGAGGGAAGTGTCGACACTTCTTGGTAATGCAGTCAATATAACGCTCTTTTGAATGCCATAGTGTCGACCTCCTGTGAAGGACGTGTCGACACTCCATAGTCTTTAGCTTCTGGGATCATCAAGGTGTCGACCTACTGAGAAGGAGGTGTCGACACTTCTTATGAAGTCTTCTAGTATGACTGTCTCTGGAAGCCCAAAGTATCGACCTGCGATAACTGAGGTGTCGACACTTCTTTAAGGATCCTACCTTCAACATTTGGAACCATCAAGGTGTCGACACTCTATAAGTGAAGTGTAGACACTTCTTTGCAGATGTGCATCGACCTTCTTGCGAATATGCTCAGACCTTTTAAGGTTGGAAGCAGACATTGCACATACCTTGTTTCATATGTGCTCAGACCTTATCTTGCCAGAAGGAAAACATGTACAGACCTTTTAGTGTTAAAGGAGAACATGCACCGACCTTGATTTGTCAACTAATGAATGTGCACGGACCTTATAGTGTTGACACCAAAACCTACACCAACCTTGAAGTCACATGTGCTCAGACTTTGTATGCCGAAGCAAAACTAGCACCGACCTTGGAACATTGAACCCAAACGTGCACCGACTTTCAGCAATATGCACAGACCTTGTTTTTAAATGTGCACCGACTTTGACTGATGTGCACCGACCTTCATTGCGCTAGCCAGAAGTGTGCATCGACCATGGTCTGTGCTAGTCTTGGAAGTGCACCGACCTTTGCTGCGTTGAGAAGCAAACAAGCACCGACCTTACTGATGACCAAGTCATGAACATGAGCAGGCTTTACTGCGTTGACCTACGTTGACC
Source organism: Amorphophallus konjac (assembly GCA_022559845.1). NCBI lineage: Eukaryota > Viridiplantae > Streptophyta > Magnoliopsida > Alismatales > Araceae > Amorphophallus > Amorphophallus konjac. The sequence goes on from CM040125.1 coordinate 55,718,764, forward strand.
ATTTGTGTGCTTCGACCTTGAGAGTAATGTAGCATCAACTTTTCTTTGCTAAGGGATGGCCGTGGTGTCGACACTTATGTAGTAGGTGTCGACACTTATCTTGTAACACCTTGGTGCGGTGAGGCTAGAACGCCAGACAGAACCTTGAAACAAAAGTGTCGACACTTAGAGTTGACTCTTTCCTATGGGTTTGCACCAGACAGAACCTTGATAAAAGTGTGTCGACTCCCGGAGTCAACTCTTTGTCTTTGGTTTTCATATCTCTATAGAACTTGAAGAACTTGATGCTCTATTCATCCAGTTGTCTCGATTTCTGTGCAACCATGTATCTTGAATTTCTCTTTCAACTAGGAAGGTTCTTGCTCTTGGAGTTCTGTATCTTGAATTCAACCTTACTTGATTTTTCCTTCAGACTTTGCTTACACAGAATCTTGCCAATGTTATCATGACATGAAATATATGAATATAGATTTATCAAATGCAGGATAGACTCATCAGTAACTCATAGGCAGACATCATCAAAACCACATTAAGGCAGAGAATCATGCGTGTACCATACATGCAGAACATTCTCCGATAATTAATTCCCTTAAGATCAGCCACCGACCAACCTATATCCCCCTATGACCCTTAAGAACATCTAACAGCTGAGTTTCCTGGGAAGGGGTTAGAGTAGAAGCAATGATGATGGGCAAGGTTTGATGGGGCCAAGAAAAGCATACTTGAGAGAACCTAGAAGAGGCTTGAGCTCAAGTTGAGGGGATTTTTCAAGAAAAGAAAAGCATACGGTTAATATAGGCCGGCTGCTTTTCCCCCAGGGCCTACTTGAGCACCAAAAGTCCCGCAATCGACATTGGGGGTTGCTCCTGGCGAATCTCTTCTTGAACAAGTGCCCGAACTATTGGAAGCTGGTTATGGTTTTTGGGGTAAGAGCTCAGAACTAGGCCTGAGCCCCTTTTACCAAGGTGGTGGCATAGACTCGACACTTAATGGGGTCTGACGCCCTCTACAAAGTCATCAGGGCGTCAAAACTATCAAAGTGGTCGGCTAGGTCACCCAGGCTACCATAGGACTTCATGGCCAGGAGGGAAATCCTGGGGGATAACCTGGCCTGCAGAATATTAGGGGAGAATAGGGACTACTCCTCAACCTCCTTACTCGTAGAGCTCTATGAAAGAGCTCGGAGTGCGAGCTCCTACTCGGCAAATCACCCCTCCAACTCCCAGAGTTGAAGAGTGAGCTCCGGGTGGGTGCGAGAGGGCAGTGGGGGGCCCCCAAAGCACTTTTGATCTTCTCCTGGCCACCGTGTGGTAGGGACTGCATTTTTAACCAGCGGGATGGGTGGCCGTGCCTCGCTCCTCCTCCTGTGTAGGTTGGAGGAGGCCTCTGGTTCTGCAGTCGGAGGCGGGGGATGAGAAGGTTCACCCACGATGCTGCGGACGACACAACCTTCTTGAAGAATAAAACGGCCTCCGGCCGTTCGCCAGGAGGCTTTAACGCGGGGGGGGGGGGGGGGAACGTGAATGCTGAGACCGTTTCTCCCTAGCTACCTTGGACCTCATCAGATCTATGAGGGTATCCAGTTTAGCGTTAAGGGAACCGAAGGCCTCTAGATCCACCATAGTGGGTTGTCCCCCCTGAGGCGGCAGTGGGGGAGGGGCATTAGCCTGAACATTAGGGAGAGGGCTAGTCAATGAATGTGATGGCACAATCTCCTCATTTGCAGCCATCGGTGCCATCCCCCTATTGCTAGTGGCCCTCCTGCTACTACTCCTTATCACCATGTTGTCCTTTTGCTCGTTTCCCACAGATGGCACTAGATGAAGAGGTGAGACCTCGTGCAATGTAGTGGACCGTCAGATCTAGGAAAATCGTGAATCGTAACCACCTCAGAATAGAGTTCTACAAAAGGAAAGAAGCGATCAGGGAGCCCAGGATTATTATCCCGGGGAAAACCCTCCGATGCTTAAGTCAGTAAAAGGTATGAGCGAGGTGCGAAAAGGAGGTAAGGGAGGTGTAGGGCACGAGACTGCTCTTCCGTTAAAGTGGCAAGAATTTGGTTTACCTTTTCAAAGGGGTTCCTTAGGTTTATATAGCTGTAAGTTCCGTTTCCTAAATATGGGAAGTGTGAGAGTCTAGGGGGCAGTTACGTCCGTGATAGGAACTCTTACCATTTAGGGACTCTTTCCCTCCCCTTATCCTCTTGAGCGTAACATCCACTGGGATTATTAGGGATAAGTGCCCAGCCGTGAGGAATTCACCCCGACTAATTAAGGAGTCTAGACGATGGGTTGATCCTTGAGAGATAAAGGGATATCCCTTATCTAGGTAGGGGGTCCGAGGCTTGGGTACCCTTAAGGGAGCGTTTAGATACCTTTCGATGGCTCAATTTAGTCACATATTGGGCTTTTCCCAAGCGTTGGGGGCCTTCGTTCGGGCGACAGAGCCAAGGCTCGATGGGCCATGTACATCCTTTTAACTGAGGTCCCGTAGTAAGTGGGCCCTATTGGGGCTGTCTCTTATTGGGCACGCAGACCATGGTGGTTCTTTGGGCTATGTAAATGTTGGGCTGTAGATCTTCCCGTCTCTAGGGAGTATATTGATTGCTGCCCCCAGATCAATTAGAATTCTACTCAGCGGCTGATCATTTAGCTGTCCCCTCATATACAAGGGCCTATTATGGCTGATGGAGGGTAGGAGCATATCTTCTTCGGAGAAAGTTATGGTTGTCCCCGATTGAATTTCTGTAAAGTAGCTTTCATAATGTGCTGGGGTTTGTAGAGTTGCAATTATAGCCTACTGGGTCTCTTCATTCAGAGAAACTATCTCCCATACACAAAATCTCGCAGGGATTTTTTCAATAGCTTCATTATTCTGTTGCTAGCCCTGACATTGGCCAACTTCAATTCTTTGGCTTTACCCTGCTTGATTTCATTCTGTACTAGTGGAGTTGATTCGCAAGACGACACATCCTCCATTTCTTATGCTATCTGGGCTTGTTGTGTTTGCTCGGCTGGCTCATTTACTTGGATAAATTTGACAAATGAAGGAATGTCTCCATTGTTTTCATCTCCCAGGGAAATATCAAGCAGAGGTGGGATCTGAGTGCTCCTGACCTGCCCATGAACCAGAGTCGACCTTTGATTCAAATGGTGGATTGCACCCCGTGAATGACCCGATCACCCCGGTTAACCTGGGTCTGTGATTCTAGATATCCGTGGATGCTATTAATAAAAAATATAATAATAATAATAATAACAAAAATAACTTTTGCATTTTTATGCTTGTATTAACGTAAGTTCCAAGCTATAGGGCCCTTCTTCCTAGCGATCAATCAAGGATTTTCTCTCCTTCAGGGAGATGTAATTAACGTCGTGACTTTTATGGCACGATGGTTTTCAGTTCCGACTCGACACCCACTATCATCTGATAAATCAGACGACGCTCATACCTCAACGACTCCAAGCCTTTCTATCTTTGGAGTCCATATAAACTGTCACTTTGTGACTGACACGCCTACACACTAAATAAAGTAAAGTAAAATAAAATAAATGATAAAAAAATGTTGTCCCACACTGGTGCAAAACATATTTCCTCTTCTTCTTCACTAGGCTTAGTCATGTTGAACATAGCTGACAGAGTATTGCAATTTAGGGTTTTGACCCCTTTTATGTTTCCTAGCCCTTTCTTCTTCTTTTCATTTATGACTGGCATCTGTCTCCAGAGCAGATCATCCCGTGCATTTAGCATTTCTCGCTCGACTTTAGCTTCTTTTTCTAATTCAAGAAGCTCAAAATGCTCCCAAGGGAGATAGTTTTTCAGTTGTACAGGCTATAGTTTGAGTTGCTCATATTCATCTAACCCATCTATGATGGCTTGTAGCCGCTCCACTACTAGGCTGATCTTTTTATGCACTAGTTACAGAATTTTTCTCTTCTTGTTGCTAGTGGGCCTTCTCATGACCACCTGAGGATCTGTTCTGTGCTAGACAAGAGTTATAGCCGGTGGAGACGGTCGTGGTGTGATGCCATGGATGTAGACACTTGGAGTAGAGTTAGGTGTTGGCTTTCTTCTGGCTTTTCTTGGCAATGACTGCCAGTTCTCCTAGTCTCTTGCAGGTGTCAGAATATAAGCCTCATAAATATGCTGAGTGTTGGCTTCTGATATTTCCTCAGGTAGCCGCTGGTACAAAGAAATCATATTGGCTGTTGGCTTCAGGGTGGGTTTCTCGTGAGGATGTGATGGGTCAACCTTGTACTCACCCATTTGCAATTTTCCTTTCTTAATGAGACCTTCAACTATGTCTGTGAACACATAACAGTCTTCAATAGAATGTCCTAGCATCTAGTGATAGGGGTAGAACTAAGGATCATCTTTCCTTATGATATCATTGGGCCTCTTGGGCTCTAAGAAGATAATTTTATTATATTTGCGAACCGATTCAAAGAGGACTTCAGTCTTGTCCCTTGGGGAGGAATAGAGTTTCTGCATCTTGTCCCTGGAGTGAAGGACCCTCCCTTTATTTAGTAGGCTTGGAAGGTTGAGGACCAACTGCCCCCTTACCTTTCTCCCTCTGTTGCTTAAAAGCTTTGAAATCCACTGTGTGCACTACTTTGGGTGTTGACCTTTTTTCAATTGGCTTGCCATTCTGGCTTGAAGCCGCAATAGAAGAATATTTGGAGAGGAAGGCTTCGATCTCGACTACAATATTGTTCAACCAGTCGAAGGATTTGATTTCAATGCTGATCATTCTCTCCAGCACTTCTCTTCTTAGATTTTGTTTGTAGATTTGAGCAGCGTCCTCTTGGTGCGGTGTGTAGACACCCGTTTTAAGCTCACAAGCTCAACCATTTTCTTATTCTCCTTGCTAATGGCCCAATTGGTCATCAATTGATTGATTCTTTGGCCCATTGTGAGCTCTTTTAACCCATTTTCAGCCCTTGAGTTCAATTTTCGTACCCTGAGAGTCAACTTGATGATCAAGTCAACCTAGTCTCAACACGAGCTGGGTTATGACCGCATCCTTAAGATCGCAGTTAGACCCCAGATCGCGTTCATCAAAGTCAACTGGTGCGGACACCCGAGCAGTTACGCCGAGCCATCGGTACCTCACGCAGAGCACGACTCGAGCCACCTCAGCATCCATCTGGCTCGGAGACAGCCTGGAGACTCCCCTTTGAGTCCCGACATTTATCATATTTAGTTAGACTTTATTTGTGTGTAATGTGTGTTTATTTCATTTTAGTCGGTTTGTAATTTTACTTGTAAGAGGGGTTTATTTGCAAAGTGGGACCCCCGGGCCCCCCAAACCCCCTTCCATTGAACCACCTCAGCCCTAGGGCCCCATGTGGGGTCAGTCAACATGTCAAATGGAGGCATCCAGAAGGTTGAATGGTAAAAAGGCACATGGGAGACAAGTGGACTTCAAAGTCCAAGGTGGCTAACTACCATGTCCCCCCCTTGCCTCTCTAGTCAATAGGCCGCCCCCCCCCCCCCCCTTAATATTTTTATTGTATTTTTTGTGTGTGTGTCACACTCAATCCAGGCCACCCATTCCCATCCCCTAGATCCAACGGTGGACAATGGATTTGAGATGTAACACATAAATACTTGTAATTTCCCATTTTGGAGGAATTAATGCATTGTGAAATCTAAAATTGCTTAGAGCAGCCCTTGGGCGCACCCCTCCTCTCTCCTCCCTCTCCCCCTTTCTGCTGAGACGGTTGCCATTATGAGGTGTGACGCCTCCCCTATCGGTTCCGGTCATCATTGCCGCCGCCACGAGCTGCCATCGCACCGCCATCAAGTTCGTCGGAGTTCTATTTTCAGCCGACCACTGCCACTTCCACGAAATTCTGCTATCAGCCACAAGCTCAGATCAACTTGGTATTTTGAGGGGATGTTCCAGAGGTGTTCCCCACGTTCTAAAAAAATTGGTGAGTCATGAATCTTCGATTTGATAATTTCCCATTTTCGTTCAATTTCCAAGTTCAGTTCTTCCAGTTTCAGATCTGATTTTCCACTTTTCCTGAGTTTCACATATTCGATCCACCTTTTGATTTTTTATAGGGCTCCCAATTTTACTGGGAGTTCTATCTCTCAAGCCCTCCTTCCACGAATTTTCCTGATTTTTATCAGCCCTCCACCTATTTTTAAAATTTCATTCTCAGAGCGAGCTACAGTGCTATCCACCTGTTCCCAGATCCGACCACCCTCCAGTAAACAAATCATAACAAATCACAGCCACCTCCAATCAGTCCACAAAAAATATCCCCATTTTCCTTGTTCAAGATCCTACAACTTTTGTGAAGAGCTTAGGAGGTGAATTGGCCATCAACCTCGCGGTCAACGGCTGTTCTCAGACAACTCACCTACAGATCTGAGATTTCGGGTACTGTACAACAGGAACTTGTAAATTTAGTAAAGTCTATATCCGACCAGATCAAGCAGTTCCCTTAGATCCTCGATTTAAGGATTTGGAGAGAGCTTTCCAACGATAGTTCGTGCGTCCCGATCCGACGTCGGGATTGATCGCAACGGCCGTTTTCACCGGAGCCGAAAAATAGAAATCAAAATCCGTGGGTAGGTAGTTCAACAATTGGGAATCGGGGCCAATCGACCCCCGATCGGCATTTCCGGCCGACCACCGTCCGTGGAGGCGCTTCACCAGGGGTCCCACCCCCGCAGATCCGGAGGACAGCGCCGTCCGTTTGCCCCACGGACCCGTAGAACACGCCGTTCGGAAAGCACGAAAACGCGGAGTTCGGCACCGCCGGATGACATCAAGATGCTGCCCGTCAACCCGATTTGCGTGATTCTCGGGCCCCACATGTGACCTTTTACCTCCCTGCGTGGAGTGGGTCAAATTATTGTACTGCTGGAATATTGTTTAACCGGGAGTCCGTGAATTGGCCGGGGTTGTCTTCGCCACGCCGGGTGCGTGGAGGTAAAGGTCTCAACTTCTCGACATTCGCTTGCTAGTTTAATATATGGTCTTTTGCCGCTGCCGAGAGTGTAGGTTCCTAGCCCATGTGTTCATGTCGCCGCTGTGAGTGTGAGAGTGACCCGTCCCGCGACTCGATCCGAGTCTGGAAGTTGAGTCAGACTACCTTGAACTCTTCCGGTTCCTTAACCGCGCACGATCCTCACTTTCCCTCGCTTGGGACGACGAGTGAGTTTGCACTTCTGTTAGCGACGTGTAGCCCATAGGAGCTCTTAGTGTCGAGCCGAGGTCACTCTAGTAGTCGTGTCGTTGCTGGTCGAGTCATGTCCGTCTCATTTAGCGTCGTCTCCTCAGTCCGTCCCGCATCAGTTTAGTATCAGAGCATGGTCGAGTTTAGGGTAGTCGTTGCATAAGTCTTGCATAGTCTAAGTCAAGTCTAGGATCATCACTATTTTCAAAACAAAAAAAAAGGTGTTTTAAAATTGCATTTCATCTCGATAATTCGGTATCTTAAAAGGTGTTGTCCGAACGCTAGGCTACGCCTATCGGGAAGGCCGCACACTTGCGGGAGTGATCTTCGGATCGATTAACTCCGCCACGTACCAGATATTGGTTTAGGTCTAGGTGCATTAGTCGGTGTTTGCATCAGTTTGTGTCTCCTAGTTCGTGTGTAATTCAATAAGAGTCAGTCGGTCTTGTCCAAGTGTCGGCATGTCCAACATGTAGTTCCCCCCAATTTCCCATGGATTCCCAATCACCCGGGCAATATGGCCGTTGGTCTACCCATGGGCTTGGCAACCATCCTCTCCCCTTCCGTAGGCCCGAAGCCTCGGATTTTTATGGCTCTAATGATCCGGGCGACTACCTCAATTGGGAGGCCGCCATGGACAAATATTTTGAATGTTACACCATGTCCGATGCCATGCAAGTTAGTTTTGCCCGAGAGAGGCTTGTCCACAAAGTCGCCTGGAAATGGGAGAGCATTGAGCGCATGAGGGAGGTTAGGAGGCAAAGGCCCATCGAGTCGTGGCATGAGATGAAGGAAGAACTTAGGAAGGTCTACCTACCCGGCCCAGTCACCTCCAACCGACCCCACCCAATCACCTCCACCCAAGTGGGCCATAATCGGAGGCAATGCGCCGCTCATGTAGAAGAGCCTAGGTCCACGACTAAGCCGAGTTCATATGGGAGAGTCCACCACATTACTCCTACTCCAAACCCCACTATTGTCGAACTCTTCCAAATCATTTTGGATAGAGTGGATATGAAGTGTGCTTATATCGAGTCCCTGCTTCCCCCTTGCCTACCTCCAAGCCGGGATGGAACCAAGCACAAGCCTAAGGAGGTAGCCGCCGGTAGTCCCAACCTGGTGCCATCTATGGCTCCATCCCAAGGTCCTCTTCCCATCATAGTGGATCCTCTTTCCCCACCCACGAGAGCCCCTTTGCCTACACCCTCTGTCCATCAGGAGGATAAGGATAAGGACACACTTATCAAGGAGCGTAGTGGATCACGACAGCAGTGTTATCGCTGCCAGGGGTTCGGCCACTTTTCCGGACAGTGTCCCACTCGGACATCTCTAGCCCTAGGGGACAAAAGGGTTGGAGAAGCCTCACTCTTCGATCTTTATTCGGAGCCACCTCAGCCACAGCTACCTGTGTTTCTAACAGGAAAGCTACTTCTAGCCGAGCCACTCCTTAGCTAGCTTAAGAATGGCCTGGCCCCATCTCCCCTCCCATCTATGGACCATATCCTACCTCTAGTGCCAATCAATTCATTTCACACCATTTTCCGGTCTAGTCACTATGTGGATACATTGGATGACCTTCTTAAAGGGTTAGACCGGCAATTGACATTTATGCACTTGTTGGCTCCAGGCTTCGACCGACCCACATGTCGTAGTTTCACTCATCCTGCTTTAGGGTCCATCACCTCCATGTACACCATGGGTCATGTTACCACGGAGGTTCTTCTACTCCTCCCTATGCCGGCCGAGCCCGACTTCATTCCCATTTGCCCAAGGGAGGAATCTTACTTTCTACCTATGACTGCCGTCCCACCTCTCACAATGAATGAAGGTGATCATTTACACCTCCAAGATTTCCAAATGTGGGACAATGATTTGTGGAAGCCTAGTCCGAGGTGTCATACCTTCTTTGATCCCTTCGACCCATTCTCTTGTAGACCCCGTGACCCACCATATTTACTCCACCTTTTTGAGAGGGTCCACTATCATACCCCCACCGTCTCATCTCCACTCATGAATGAAGGAGATCAACAACACCTTCTAGACTTCCACACATGGGATCTTGATGAGGGAATCCATATCGAGGGGTCACACATTCTTTGATCCATTCGATCCCTTTCTTCGTGGGCCCCTTGGCCCACAACCTCCATTCCACCTCTTTAAGGAAGTCCACTATCACACTTCTCCTACTCGGGCCTGGCAACCTTCACATGGCAATAGGTCCGAACCGTCATTTGGGGGTAATGAAGACTTTGGTTCCCCCGGTCCACCTAAACCACCCAAACCTCCTGGACTTCCCACATCCAAACTAAATGTCCATGATTGGTGCATCGTAGGATGTCTAGGAGTCCACCATGACATTAACCTCCGATTATGTCAAATGCATGCATGGCACACATTCGGATGTCCTGGACCACCTTGCATATGATTGGGTCGGACTAGCATTAGGTTTGTGTAGGGTCGTGTGTGCATCTGTGTGTTTTTCTTTCTGTTAGGCATGTTAGGAGTCTGCATGACGACGTCCGTCGTCACAGTAAGGCTAGCAATGCACGGTACAAGGAGTTAGCCGGTGCCCATAGACACCCCCGAGAGTTCTAAGAGGGTGAATATGTCATGATCAGGGTAAGACCTGAACGGTTTCCCTCGGGAACAGTTAAGAAGTTGCAAGCTCGCGGAGCCGGTCCATTTAGAGTGTTGAAACGCGTTGGATCCAATGCGTATGTTGTGGACCTACCCGAGGAATACGGTATAAGCTCTACTTTTAATATTTCGGATCTAGTTGCATATAGGGACCCAGCGGTGATCCCTAGTGAGCCTTTCGAGCCATCTCTCCAATTGAGAGTGATCCCACACCTGAGTGTCCACCTCCAGCCCCTTTGTCACGGCAGCGTGAGCATATAGATCATATACTGGATGAGCAGGTGACAATTACCAGGAGTGGATCCTACCCGCGCTACCTAGTGCGATGGAGAAGACGGCCCGCTACCAAGGACACGTGGATTACGCATGGAGAGTTGCAGCGGATTGATCCGGACCTTCTGGAGCGATACCGGAGCGATGCAGACCCTTACTCGACAGGGTCGAGTTTCTCCCACCCGGGGAGAATTGGTGCGGACACCCGAGCAGTTACGCCGAGCCACCGGTACCTCACGCGAAGCACGACTCGAGCCACCTCAGCATCCATCTGGCTCGGAGACAGCCTGGAGACTCCCCTTTGAGTCCCGACATTTATCATATTTAGTTAGACTTTATTTGTGTGTAATGTGTGTTTATTTCATTTTAGTCGGCTTGTAATTTTACTTGTAAGAGGGGTTTATTTACAAAGTGGGACCCCCGGGCCCACGGGCCCCCCAGACCCCCTTCCATTGAACCACCTCAGCCCTAGGGCCCCATGTGGGGTCAGTCAACATGTCAAATGGAGGCATCTAGAAGGTTGAATGGTAAAAAGGCACATGGGAGACAAGTGGACTTCAAAGTCCAAGGTGGCTAACTACCATGTCCCCCCCTTGCCTCTCTAGTCAATAGGCCGCCCCCCTTAATATTTTTATTGTATTTTTTGTGTGTGTGTCACACTCAATCCAGGCCACCCATTCCCATCCCCTAGATCCAACGGTGGACAATGGATTTGAGATGTAACACATAAATACTTGTAATTTCTCATTTTGGAGGAATTAATGCATTGTGAAATCTAAAATTGCTTGGAGCAGCCCTTGGGCGCACCCCTCCTCTATCCTCCCTCTCCCCCTTGTAGCTGAGACGGTTGCCATTCTGAGGTGTGACGCCTCCCCTATCGGTTCCGGTCATCATCGCCACCGCCACGAGCCGCCATCGCACCGCCATCAAGTTCGTCAGAGTTCTCTTTTTAGCCGACCACTTCCACTTCCACGAAATTCTGCTATCAGCCACGAGCTCAGATCGACTTGGGATTTTGAGGGGATGTTCCAGGGGTCTTCCCCATGTTCTAAAAAAATTTGTGGGTCATGAATCTTTGATTTGATAATTTCCCATTTTCGTTCAAGTTCCAAGTTCAGTTCTTCCAGTTTCAGATCTGATTTTCCACTTTTCTTGAGTTTTGCATATTCGATCCACCTTTTGATTTTTTCTAGGGCTCCCAATTTTACTGGAAGTTCTATCTATCAAGCCCTCCTTTCACGAAGTTTCCTGATTTTTTATCAGCCCTACACCTATTTTTAAAAATTCGTTCTCAGAGCTAGATACAGTGTTGTCCACCTGTTCCCAGATCCGACCACCCTCCATTAAGAAAATCATAACAAATCACAGCCACCCCCAATCAGTCCACACAAAATATCTCCATTTTCCTTGTTCCAAATCCTACACCTTTTGTGAAGAGCTTAGGAGCTGACTCGGCCATCCACCTCGCGGTCAATGGCTGTTCTCAGACAACTCACCTGTAGATCTGAGATTTCGGGTACTGTACAACAAGAACTTGTAAATTTAGTAAAGTCCATATCCGACCAGATCAAGTAGTTTCCTCTGATCTTAGATTTACGGATTTGGAGAGAGCTTTCCAACGATAGTTCGTGCGTCCCGATCCGACGCCGGGATTGATCTCAGCGGCCGTTTTCGCCGAAGCGCACGCCAGAAAATAGAAATCAAAATCCGTGGGCAGCTAGTTCAACAATTGGGAATCGGGGCCAATCGACCCCCGATCGGCATTTCCGGCCGACCACCGTCCGTGGAGGCGCGCCACCAGGGGTCCCCATGACAGTGGGTCCCACCCCCGCAGATCCGGAGGATAGCGCCGTCCGTGGGCCCCACAGACCCTTAGAACCCGCCGTTCGAAAACACGAAAATGCGGAGTTCGGCACCGCCGGGCGACATCAAGATGCTGCCCGTCAACTCGATTTGCATGATTCCCGGGCCCCACATGTGACCTTTTACCTCCCTGCGTGGACTGGGTCAAATTATTGTACTGTTGGAATATTGTTTAACCGGGAGTCCGTGAATTGGCCGGGGTTATCTTCGCCACGCCGGGTGCGTGGAGGTAAAGGTCTCAACTTCTCAGCATTCGCTTGCTAGTTTAATATATGGTCTTTTACCGCTGCCGAGAGTGTAGGTTCCTAGCCCGTGTGTTCATGTCGCCGCTGTGAGTGTGAGAGTGACCCGTCCCGCGACTCGATCCGAGTCTGGAAGTTGAGTCAGACTACCTTGAACTCTTCCGGTTCCTTAACCGCGCACGATCCACGCTTTCCCTCGCTTGGGACGACGAGTGAGTTTGCACTTCTGTTAGTGACGTGTAGCCCATAGGAGCTCTTAGTGTCGAGCCGAGGTCGCTCTAGTAGTCGTGTCGTTGCTGGTCGAGTCGTGTCCGTCTCATTTAGCGTCGTCTCCTCAGTCCGTCCCGCATAATCAACTTTCTATCCTTTGGCTGGCCAACCATGAACGCGGCGTATCACGTGGACGCGTTCACTCTGATCGCAGTCACTGTGGTGATCGTGTTCTCAGAGGGAAAATCATATTTGGTCGAACCTCACCTTTCTGATTTTTGATCATCTGAAGTCCATTCTAAGAATGTTTTCTTTGATTAAATTAGTATAGGGAAGTCCCTAATTTTTCTTGGAACCTTCCTCCTTCGATTTTTAGCAAGTTTACTCCGATTTGGGCCGCCAATCGGCCGATTTCCTTTCATGCCTAAGCTAGGGTTTGCTACACCCTTTTCTATATAAATCCAACCCTTGGCCATCGGCTCAAGGGATGCGACCACAAGGAGGAGGGTGAAGCTTTGCCATTTTGGGGACTTCTTTCTTCACCCTCCAATCATCCAGGGAGTTAGATTAGGGCATTTTCTCCTTTTGTTTGTTCTTCACAGTTCTTCCTGCGTTCTTCAAGTTCTTCCTCTAAATCCATTTTCAACCATCGCATACATCGCATATCCTTTTCAAAATCGCTTCTTTTATTAATCACACACACACACATACTCCAAACCCACGTTTTCCCCCCTTCCATAGGGGTTAAAACCCAAAACCCCTAGGGTGATCTAGCCCTCGAATTTTCATGTTTATATCAATCATAGGGTAAATTCTACACTTAATCGTGTTCTAATGGTTTTCTTTTGGGTTTGATGTCTATTTCGCAGGCATAGGCAGAAGATTAACTCGAGGCCCTTGCTCCTTGGCTGGCCTTGGAGCGAGGAAGGAAGGATCCACATCAATCCCACACCTTTTCTTGAACGCGGCATCAACAGTTACCGCATCCTTCTAGAACGCGGCTCATCGCGTGACCGTGACCTGAAGGCGTGTTGTGTGGGAATGGCTGCTCTAGAGGGGAGGGGTGAATAAATCTGCCCCCTTTTCTAGAAATAAAAATGACTGCAGCGGAATATAAGGAACTACTTTAAATGCATGGAATACACACACAATGCAAGAGTGTAAATAGATAATGGGCCTAGACAAGCATCTAGTGAAGAGCAAACACACAAGCGAACCATAGAGACAATGATTTTTAAGGTGGTTCAGACTTTCTCCAAAGTCCTACGTCCACCCCACTTAAATCAAGTGAGGCTTCCCTAGTGCAACTGCACAACCCGATGATTACACAGATTAAAAATTTGTTGCCTTATAGCTTGCAAAGAGATAACCCACTCTCAAGGAACCACTGTCACATAGCTTGATGGCACACAAGCCAGACCACAGATCCAAGCACACTAGCTTGATCTGTCCTCCTACTATCACCGGTAGGGATGGTTCAAGTTTCAACAAGAACAAGAACAAAATAGAAAAGGGTAATGAAGAACTTCAGACAAGAAGAATGAAACTCAAAGCCAAATGCAAATGTCCTTGTCGGAAAATTGGAGAGCTTGGTTTACTACTTTCAGATTCGTTACTTCAGTGATGGTAGCTTCTCTTTGCAGGACAACGAACAGGTAGAAGAGGAGCTTGTGGCATTTCTTTAGATCTTCACAGAGATGACGCCAAGCCCTTCTTTTTTCAGAGACACCGATTTCTCCAGCAACACCAGTAGCAACTTCCCCTTCTCTTTCAGCCTATACTCTCTATTCCTTTTGGCACACTTTCAACCCTCTAAAAATTAGAAGGTGCGTGTCCATTCTTGGCTTCTCAAGAGAGGAAACTTTCCCCCAAAAAATCTGTCCATTAATTGGTCCAATATTAGTGGAAAAATATGATTTTAGACTTTATTACTTTTGATTGGCTCAGAGGAGATATAGAATAAGACTTTTCTTCAGCTCCAGATCTGAGCATTTAATGATCCAAATGGAAGAAATCTTGCAGTCTACTTTCTCATTGACTCAGGTCAATTCTCTGCTTTGTGTACCTTTCTAGGACCATATCCCATTGGTTGCTAGTAGAAAGTGGTGTGTCATGACAGGAAACATTTCCCAGATTTGGACTCTAAAATAGTTGTCTCCAAAAAGTTGTTCAGGTATGGTGATGATGCCTGAGACACTTGTCTGACCTTGAATCTTCCTCTAGAGCTCGAAATCTATATTTTTGGGGATTTACGGTTCATATTTTTATTCCCTGGATGACCTGACGTTTTTGACAGAAAATAGCTTAGAATGCTTCTGGGAGAACCATGTTGTCGACTTGCTGTAACTGTAGTGTCGACATTGCTTTAAGAAATCCTATCTTCAACACTTTTTGGAAGCACCATAGTGTCGACCTGCTATAACTGTAGTGTCGACACTGCTTTAAGAAATCCTATCTTCAACGCTCTCTGGAAGCACCATAGTGTAGACCTGCTGTAACTGTAGTGTCGACACTGCTTTAAGAAATCCTATCTTCAATGAGCTCCGAAAGCACCACAGTGTCGACCTGGTGTAACTATAGTGTTGACACTACTTTAAGAAAACATGTCTTCAACGCTCTTTGGAAGCACCACAGTGTCGACCTGCTATAACTGTAGTGTCGACACTGCTTTAAGAAAATTGCCAGTATGACAGTTAAGCTGTGAGGTCGATGCAGTGGCTTCATGAGGTCGACAATTCTTCTTCACTTTTCATGTTTTCAGTCTGGCCGCCTATTTTTCATCGTCTGCCTTGATTTTTGTGCAACAAATTACCTCAATTTCTGTGCACTTGATTTCTTTCAATCTTTGCTGACACATATTGTGAGTCTTAGATTCATTTGAGCCTTTTACTTGATCTGCACTGAGAATATCAAAGTATCATTAGAAAGTCAATGACTCATGGTGTTAGACAACAACAAAACCGCAGAATATCAATGACTCATGGTGTTAGATAGCATCAAAATCGCAGAGACACAACATTCTCTCTCTTTTTGATGATGGCAACATTGTGAGTCATTGTATGTCAATATGACCCAATTCAAACATTTTTAAGACACTTGCATCAAGCAGTTGTAAGACACATGCATAAAGAGATACACATGCTCTAAATGACTCAACGAGACTCTCCCCTTAAATGACTCATGATGTAGCCTCATGAAACAGCTTCTCCCCCTTTGACATTAGCAAAAAGGAGGAACAAATACTCATTAGGAGGAATTTTGGAGAAATACAACCTATCAGATGAGTTGAGGATTGATGATGGAAGAGGATAGATGATTCACAATCTGATACTAATTTCATAACGCAGCGAAGAAGTATGGTCAGAATTGCCCATTATATGCATCCACTGACATGATCTTTATTCAATTTGCATGGTTCAAGTCTAATGATATCTGAGTTGGTCAATGGGATCTGCTTGAAAGACATCTACATTCTTGTTTTAATAGAAATGAACTAGAATTGCATGCAAAACCATGTTCAACATTTCTTAGTCTTACTCACTCAATTTCAATGACTCCTTTGAGAATCACACAAACTAGTATTGAGGTTAAACAAGCATGAAGTTCTTATGGAATTCCAGAGTTTCAGCAATTTATCTTTTATCTTTTGCTATCAGGCTCATAATTTTCTTTAAGCACAAGAAGATTTTACGAGCAATTAAGTCCAATGCATGCCTTGTGTCTTGAGGATACACGTTGTTTAGACGTCAGTATCCCTAGGTACTTGGTATGACTGACTGTCATGCCTCAAATTTGAACAGAGATAGCATTGTCACCTCGTGACATATCAGATCTCATTTCATTGATGAGAGGACATATTTCTCAGCAAGCTTGCCATTGCTCTGCCTTGAATGTTACTCTAATTTTATGCAGAGTTAACAAAGGTACCTCATGACACAACCCACTTTTCTTCATGGAAAAGGGGCATGGTTTCTCAGTAACCCGGTGTCATTGCTCTGTCATAATTAGCTATTTAGAATTTCAGATTATCATTATGTTTAAAAATAATACTCAATTTCCATGTCTCAACCAAAATATCCATGAAATTAGAATTTGCAGATTTCAGAAAGAATCATTCAGGGTACAACATGTAAACACTGGTTAAGGTCTATTAAAAGTTGAACACAGATGATTTCAAGAAGTCATTTATATCAAAATAGAATGAAGTCACTAAACCTGAACCAGCTTGTTATTTGGATGAAAATAAGATCACATAATAGAAGATTCTTACTTTGAAGTGCACTCTATTTTATGATCATGGTATTCAGATTGGAACCTGTCAGAATTTTCAGAAGTTCAAGGATGTGATCAACACAGCCAGAATGAGTGGCAATCAGAAATGGCCCAGAGAATTTTCAAGGCTGCTCCAGAAATTAAGATGAACAGTTAAAACCATGGTCCATTGAGTTCATGTAGATTGAGATATGCCAGAGAAGATGAGCGTGAATATCATGTGAAACTGGTTAATTGAATGATGAACCAATGAAGTCTTAGATACACATACTTGACATGGACCAGTGTGTCGACACCAGAAGCTCAAAGCGTCGACACCAAGAACGGTTTGTTCCAGACAAAGGGTTATAAAGAAGTACAATTCTACTCTTACTCCCCCTAAGCCCGTGCATGCATTTCAAATAATGTTTTTTGTAATTTTTGACTTAAGTGATATGCAAGTTATTCTACAACCCATGTATGCATGATCAATTCAAAAGATGCATTTGCTCCCCCTGCCTAAATGGCCTAAATGCAACATGGACTCATGACACTGGGCGGAGGTATGTCCTCACGCATAGTGAATGTAGCCAGACAGGCCTAACTTGCCCTTTGACAAATCACCATTTTATATACCATGGTCAAGCATGAAAATTCATCAACCAATGAAGTGCACCATGAACAGTGACCCATTAAACTATGCATGGCAATGCAGAAAGATAAGAAAAAAATGTATGCATCAAATTTTCTGCACAGAATTGTTATTTCTTTCCATCACACTCAATAGGCATTGATAGTAAGAGATATGTAGAACAGTTTAAGCCTTTTAAATTTGAGGTCGACATAGACCAAGCTCTCTTCTAAGAGTTGAAAACCTGTCATTACACAGAGGCTTCGTAAAAATGCCAGCAACTTGATTCATTGTATCAATAAAATGTAATTCAAAATTTTTCTTAAGGACCTCATGATGGGGGACGGGGACCGACACGGACTAAGACTCACAAAAGACTCTAACTCAGGCCAGCAGTAGCACGCTCAAGGGTCGCCAAGTGGCTGACCACCGTGATATCCCACAGAATGAGGGACGTCTCTCAACAGAAACTCCGACCTCGGCCGTCCCAAGGAGGGAAGCGCACGTGTCTAGGCGTATAGTCGACCTCCAAAGACAAGGGGAGTCGAGTCCTAGCTCGAAGCTCGGCTAGTGCTAACGGACGGGTACTCTCACTCACGGTCCGCGGTGATGGCAAAAGTAGCTAGGCGCCTACTCTCTCTCACGCGGCATATTCAATCACATACTAAAAGAGCAAGCAAAGGTGGAGGAGTCGGAGCGCGTACCTCCACGCCTAGGCGTGGGGAAGGAACCCCGGCCGTGGACCAACAACCCGATACACCAGAGCAATAAATTACAACCCCCAATAATGGCCCACTCCTCGCAGGGAGGTAAGAGGCTACAAACAATACGTTCGGGTTGCCGGACACGGGTTGACGGGCCGCACTCGATGACGGGCGCGATGCTGCAGAATCGGTGTCGCGCGCGCCTGGACGGAGACGGGTCCCACGGGTTGATGCGATGTCCGTTCGAGGCACCGTCAGAGAGGACGCGTTGCTGATGGCTGGAGGAACGCTCCGGCCAAAGGGGGCGTGCTGGATGCGCCGGTGGTGGCCGTGGGCGCTGCCGAAAACCAGGTCTGGTTCTGTGGTCGCAGAACCGCGCACGCCGTCGGTAAAATCCGGAACTCGGTCGTCTGGTGCCCGAACAGGTCCGGGCCGGTTGGAGGTGAGAGCTGACTGGCAGAGGTGACCCTCGGCCAAACGGCGTCGGCAGATGATGCCGACACGAGTCGCAGGAGCCGCTGGAAGTTGGGGTTGGTTCGCTGGGCGGACTGTGCAGGCACGCCGGCGCAACCCCACGAGATCGACCGCCACGGACGGTGACGATGTCGAAACACGACGCCGTCGGCGGCGTTGGAAAGCTGACTCGGAGATCCACGAACCCTGAAGAAACCAGCGCAAAAGACGCAGCGTGGAGGCCTGGGGAAAATTCGCAATCAGGGTCTCCCCGCTGGGCGAGCAGAGAAAGTGGTGCTGACGTAGGTCGGCGGAGAAAATCGGTACGGGCAGTGCCGATCTCCGATTGATGCAAAACCGGTGCCGACGCGAAGCTGAACCGCAGACGTATCTCCAGAAAATAGATCGTGGCAAAACTCGTCCAAGAAGGGGGCGCGAGCTCTGCTACAAGTCGGGGCAGAAGTCTGGAATCATGCACACAAACCGTTGAGGAAGAAGATGAGGATAAGAAGGAACCCCGGAGTCCACCGAGGGCTGAGGCGTCACACCTCGCCGTTCTCCCGTCGCAGGAGAAGAGAAAGAGAGAGAGAGGGGCGCAAATGCCTTGCACAATAATCCATTTTTGTATTCAAGTTATGTCTAAGCCGTGATCAGTACAAGGAGAAGATTACTTATAGGGGAAGGGGAATTAGGGTTTTCACCCAAGCCAAAGGGAAGGGGGGGGCGCAAAAGGGAGGGGGTAGGGGCGGCCATCCCTCCTCCAAACAGGGGGGTGCGATCCATCCTCCTCCAATCAAGGAGGAATCCAAGGGGGGGGGCGCCCAAAGGGGAAAGAGGGGAGAGGAGGAAAGGGGAAAGGAGGGGGGCCCAAAAAGGAAAGAGGAGGGGCAAGAGGGGGAAGGAGGCGCAGCCACCCTAGGTGGGGGGTTGCGCCCTCCTCTCCAAACCCTAACCCTAACCCATTAACCAAGGACCAAGGCTTGGCCCAATAAGGGAGGAAGAAACCCATTATCCCTACATAGCCTGATAACAATAGGAAAGAAACTAGATAACGTGTCCACGCAGGGACCAAACCTAGGCCCAACATGGCCTAAAGCATAATAAAAGATAACTAGAAGGTGCCGCCGTCGCCGAGCCACAAGGAGGTAGCGGTGTGCCGGGTGCTCCGTCGAGGATAGCGCCGTGTGTCCTCACCAATTCTCCCCGGGTGGGAAGAACTCGACCCCGTCGAGTAAGGGTCACGGTCGCTGAGGTACCGCTCCAGCAGGTCCGGATCGATCCGCTCCAGCTCTCCACGTGTAATCCAGGTGTTGTCCGACTCGGGGCGCCCTCTCCAACGCACTAAGAAGCGTTGGTAGGCTCCGCTCCTGGTAGTAGTCACCTGCTCATCCAGTATGCAATCTATATGCTCGCGTGTATGTAATGGGGCTGGAGGAGGTGGACTCTCAGTAGGTGTGTCACTCACAACAGGAGGGTCAGGCCCAAATAACTCACTGGGTATCACCGCGGGGTCCCGATAAGCTACCAGATCAGAGACATTGAACGTCGAACTGATCCCGTAGTCGTCTGGTAGCTCGATCTCATACGCGTTCGACCCAATACGCCTCAACACTCTGAATGGTCCTGCACCGCGGTCTTGGAGTTTCTTTACGGCTCCCGAAGGAAACCGTTCCGGTCTAACCCGGACCATGACGTACTCTCCCTCGCGGAACTCACGTGTGCGTCTGTGCGCGTGAGCTAACTCCTTGTAACGTGCGTTGCTGGCCTCTATATGACGACGGACATGGTCATGCAACTGTCTAATATGCTCCGCAAAAGACTCAGCTGACTCAGAGACTCGGGACTGAATGGGGGAGGGAATCAAATCAATCGGCTTTCTAGGTCTTCGACCAGTGACAATCTCAAATGGACTCAACCCTGTAGACCTATTGACCGAATCATTATATGCAAACTCTGCTAATGGTAAGACAAGGTCCCAATCTCCAACTCTATCACGCACTAGACACCTCAGAAGATCCCCTAGACTTCTATTGACTACCTCTGTCTGACCGTCAGTCTGGGGGTGGTATGCGGTGGAGAACTTCAACTGGGTGCCCATCATCCGCCAAAGGGTTTTCCAAAAATAGCTCGTAAAACGCACATCCCTATCAGAAACAATGGTACGTGGCAACCCAAACCTGGACACACAGTGGGTGAAGAATAACCTAGCAACTCCAGAGGCATCCGATGTCTTGGAACAAGGAATAAACAAGGCCATCTTGGAGAAGCGGTCAACCACTACAAAAATAGAATCATGCCGCCGTGCAGTACGGGGCAAACCAAGCACAAAGTCCATGCTGATATCCTGCCAAGGACTATCAGGGACAGGCAGAGGGGTATAAAGGCCAGTGTTCTGTTTCCTCTGTTTCGCTAGGGCACAAATACGACACTGGGCAACTATGCGGGCCACATCCCTCTTCAAACTGGGCCAGTAGAAACGGTGCTCAACAGCCTCTATGGTCTTGTTTCGGCCGAAGTGGCCGGCAAGACCTCCTGCATGAAGCTCCCACGTAAGAAAATCACGAACTGAAGTCCGTGGGATGCACAACCTATCACCTCGAAATAAGTGACCATCCTGAAGGACATACTCGCTAAACTCACGGGACGGTCCTGTCTGAAGGGCGGAATAGATGGGACCGAAGTCCGGGCAATCAATGTAGGCCTCCTTCAACTTTTCTAAACCAACCACCTGAACATTCATGGTGGATATCAACATCACCCGCCGACTAAGAGCATCGGCCACCTTGTTCTCGGCACCTGCCTTGTGCTTGAGAACGAATGTAAACTCCTGCAAATATTCCACCCATCTACTATGTCTGGCATTCAGCTTCTTTTGGGTGTGGAGAAACTTCAATGCCTCATGGTCAGAAAAGAGCACAAACTCCTGGTGGAGGAGATAGTGCCTCCAATAGCGTAAAGCCTGAACAACTGCGTAGAATTCCTTGTCGTAAGTAGAGTAACGCAGTTTGGCATCATTGAGTTTCTCACTAAAAAAGGCTATAGGGTGGGACTCCTGGCTAAGCACTCCACCTATGCCTAAACCTGAGGCATCACATGTAACCTCAAACACTTTAGAAAAGTCAGGAAGTGTAAGAACGGGTGCCTGGGTCATGCGATCCTTGATAGTCTGGAAGGCTGTGGCCGCAGCCTTCGTCCAGGTAAACTCGCCCTTACGGATGCAATCCGTGATCGGGGCGGTGATAGAACTGAAACCCCTAATGAAACGGCGATAGAATGTGGCCAGACCATGAAAGCTCCTAACATCGTGGAGTGAGCGGGGCTCGGGCCACTCCACTATGGCACGGATCTTCTCCGGATCAGCGGAGACTCCGTCACGGGACATAATGAACCCTAAGAAAGAAACCTGGTCAGTCATGAAGCTACACTTCTTAGGGTTGGCAAACAAGCTCTCCCGTCTCAGAACAACACACACCTGCCTAAGGTGGTCTAGGTGTAACTCCCTAGTGCGGCTATAAATCAAGATATCGTCGAAGTAGACGACCAAAAACACTCCAATCATAGGACGCAATACCTGCGTCATCAACCGCATGAAGGTGCTAGGGGCGTTAGTCAGCCCGAAGGGCATGACCAACCACTCGTAAAGACCATCCTTGGTCTTAAATGCAGTCTTCCACTCATCACCGGGTCTGACCCTCACCTGGTGATAGCCACTCCTAAGATCGATCTTCGAGAAAATCGTGGCTCCCGACATCATATCAAGCCAGTCATCCAGCCGGGGAATGGGAAACCTATACTTAACCGTGATCTTATTGATCGCACGGCTATCGATGCACATACGCCATGTGCCATCCTTCTTTGGCGCTAGCAGGGCGGGAACAGCACAGGGGCTCTTGCTATCCCTAAGGGAACCCCTACTCATCAACTCATCAACCTGCCTCTGTAGCTCAGCATGGTCCGCGGGACTCATCCTATAATGTGGAAGATTGGGCAAGGACGAGCCCGGAACAAGATCAATCTCGTGCTGGATGTCACGCAAAGGTGGAAGGCCTTCGGGAAGGTCCTCCGGGAAGATATCAGCAAACTCTCGCAACATCTCAACTAACTGAGGGTCTGTCACTCCCTCGAGACTGGGGACTACCTCACCCGTCTCCCTGACAACCACAGCTAAAAGAGGGACACCACTAGTAACCTCTCTCTCCATCTCTCGGGGACTAATGATCATCAACCTTCTCGTAGGAGGAACATCTATGGTGAGGGTAGGAGAGGGGGTGGAAACAGGCACCGGAGGTGGTGGTGGCGGGGGCTTGACCTTCCCCTGGTGAGGGGTGGTCGTGGCATTCGGACCGGCTGGTCCCCTAACAGTAGGGTCCCTAGGTGGGGCTGGGTGGAGGGTGATCCTGTGGCCGTTATGATCAAATGTGCAAGTGTTTGCACGGCCCTGTAGGGTGGCATCCATGTCAAACAACCATGGCCTCCCTAAAATAATGTTACCTACCTCCATAGGGAGAACATCGCACCAAACTTCATCCTGATAGGTCTGGAACTGAAGGGACACTAGGCAATGGAGCCTAACAGGAATGGAGGTGGAATCGACCCAAGAAACCCTATAGGGAGCAGGGTGGTCTACTGGGGTCAACCCAAGGCGGGTAACAGTGCCAGTAGATATGGCGTTAATGCAACTCCCGCTGTCAATGACAATCTTGCAAGCTTTACCCCCAAGCCTGCAGAAGGTGTGAAATATGGTGGTGCGACGCCAGTCATCACTCACCTGGGGCTGGGCTAGGATGCACCTAACTACCCCTAACTGTGGGTCACCCTGAAAATGGCTACCCTGGGCACCATCCTGCTCTCCCTCGAGCAGATCATCGAAGAACTCCTCAACCAAGTCCTGGTCTACCTCATAGCTAACAGGTATGGGCTCAGTGGGGGACTCAGTGGAAGCGGGGTCTGCCACGACAAGGGCCTTCCTCTCCCGAGTGGGGCATCTATCAGCAAAGTGGCCAAAGCCGCCACACCGGTAACAAGTACGTGCGCCCGCACTAGATGAGGCCCCAGCGGTCATAGGACTCTTGCCCTTGTCATCATGACGGGGCGCGGGGAGTAAAGGCTGTGAACGAGCAGGATGTGGGGGAGGCGGAAGTGTAGGGCGAGTGGGGGGGTAGGGTGCCTGCTGGCGAGGTGGAGGGAGCGGATCCCTAGGAAGGGGTGGACGAGGCCTGGGACCAGTGGGGTCCTGGCGAGGAGGCTCTGCGGGCCGGGCCGCCGGGTATCGACCATACTGGGTGGAAGTGGAGCGAGGGTCAAGACCCCGCTGACTAGGCATCCCCGGACGAAAGGTGGGGCCAAACTCCAACTCAAATTGCTCTAACTCTAGGGCAACCTGGTAAGCTAGCTCTAAAGTGTCTACCTGGCGACGGTAGAGCTCATACTGATACTCGGGCCTCAAGCCACGGCGAAAACGAGAAACAGGCATGCCCTTCTCTTCATCAACTCCACATCGCAAATAATACTCGTCAAATTCGGCGATGTACTCGGTCACGGACCGATCGCCCTGACTAAGGGTCTGCCATCGGTCAATGAGCCTCTGGCGGTAAGAAGGAGGGACATACTTCTCGCGGAGCTTACGCCGCATATCAAACCAGGTCTCTATGGGTGGGTCCTGCCTCTGTAACATCAGACTCTCGACATTCCTCCAGTAGGTCTGGGCTCTCCCCATGAGCTTCATCTTGGCAAATCGGACTTGCCGCAGCTCAGACATCTCAACCCATTCGAAATACCTATCCATGCTATTCTCCCAGTCTATGTAGGCTTTTGGGTCAAGAGACCCCTCGAAAGTGGGTGGATCGGCACGGACGGTCCTAAGGGCCCTATCATCCTCATCCTGGTGTGGTCGACGACCACGGTACTGGCGTCCATTCCCCTCAAAATCCATCTCGGACCCATGGTCATCAAAGTCGGGGGCTCGGGGACGTCGCTCCTGAGCCCGAGGGGCTTGGGCGGCAGCAACAAGAGGAGCTTGGTTGGCTCTAGGAGAGTCCTGGCGGTGCACCTCATCAATCCCACCTATCCGTCCAACAAGACCCTGGAGGGCCAAATCGGACACGGTGGCACGATCCTCAATGACCTTCAGACGATTATCTAGACGCTCAGTCAACTCCTTGATGGACTGGTCGGATTTGTCCATACGGACCATAAGTTGGGCAATCAGATCCTCTAGAGATGGGCGTCCCTGAGGTGGGTGTTGGTCACCCATGGCGTCCGGGCGATGGTAGTCCGTACCACCCCGAGTGGGCATGCAAAGGAGGCTAACACCCTAAGACCTAGAGGGACACGAATGCAAGGAGATGCAAGACTCAAACAAGACACGACAAAAACCTAAACACGACCCTAAGACCCAACCTGTAAGGACAAGTTGGTAACCTGGCTCTGATACCAAAATTTGATGGGGGACGGGGACCGACACGGACTAAGACTCACAAAAGACTCTAACTCAGGCCAGCAGTAGCACGCTCAAGGGTCGCCAAGTGGCTGACCACCGTGATATCCCACAGAATGAGGGACGTCTCTCAACAGAAACTCCGACCTCGGCCGTCCCAAGGAGGGAAGCGCACGTGTCTAGGCGTATAGTCGACCTCCAAAGACAAGGGGAGTCGAGTCCTAGCTCGAAGCTCGGCTAGTGCTAACGGACGGGTACTCTCACTCACGGTCCGCGGTGATGGCAAAAGTAGCTAGGCGCCTACTCTCTCTCACGCGGCATATTCAATCACATACTAAAAGAGCAAGCAAAGGTGGAGGAGTCGGAGCGCGTACCTCCACGCCTAGGCGTGGGGAAGGAACCCCGGCCGTGGACCAACAACCCGATACACCAGAGCAATAAATTACAACCCCCAATAATGGCCCACTCCTCGCAGGGAGGTAAGAGGCTACAAACAATACGTTCGGGTTGCCGGACACGGGTTGACGGGCCGCACTCGATGACGGGCGCGATGCTGCAGAATCGGTGTCGCGCGCGCCTGGACGGAGACGGGTCCCACGGGTTGATGCGATGTCCGTTCGAGGCACCGTCAGAGAGGACGCGTTGCTGATGGCTGGAGGAACGCTCCGGCCAAAGGGGGCGCGCTGGATGCGCCGGTGGTGGCCGTGGGCGCTGCCGAAAACCAGGTCTGGTTCTGTGGTCGCAGAACCGCGCACGCCGTCGGTAAAATCCGGAACTCGGTCGTCTGGTGCCCGAACAGGTCCGGGCCGGTTGGAGGTGAGAGCTGACTGGCAGAGGTGACCCTCGGCCAAACGGCGTCGGCAGATGATGCCGACACGAGTCGGAGGAGCCGCTGGAAGTTGGGGTTGGTTCGCTGGGCGGACTGTGCAGGCACGCCGGCGCAACCCCACGAGATCGACCGCCACGGACGGTGACGATGTCGAAACACGACGCCGTCGGCGGCGTTGGAAAGCTGACTCGGAGATCCACGAACCCTGAAGAAACCAGCGCAAAAGACGCAGCGTGGAGGCCTGGGGAAAATTCGCAATCAGGGTCTCCCCGCTGGGCGAGCAGAGAAAGTGGTGCTGACGTAGGTCGGCGGAGAAAATCGGTACGGGCAGTGCCGATCTCCGATTGATGCAAAACCGGTGCCGACACGAAGCTGAACCGCAGACGTATCTCCAGAAAATAGATCGTGGCAAAACTCGTCCAAGAAGGGGGCGCGAGCTCTGCTACAAGTCGGGGCAGAAGTCTGGAATCATGCACACAAACCGTTGAGGAAGAAGATGAGGATAAGAAGGAACCCCGGAGTCCACCGAGGGCTGAGGCGTCACACCTCGCCGTTCTCCCGTCGCAGGAGAAGAGAAAGAGAGAGAGAGGGGCGCAAATGCCTTGCACAATAATCCATTTTTGTATTCAAGTTATGTCTAAGCCGTGATCAGTACAAGGAGAAGATTACTTATAGGGGAAGGGGAATTAGGGTTTTCACCCAAGCCAAAGGGAAGGGGGGGGCGCAAAAGGGAGGGGGTAGGGGCGGCCATCCCTCCTCCAAACAGGGGGGTGCGATCCATCCTCCTCCAATCAAGGAGGAATCCAAGGGGGGGGGGGCGCCCAAAGGGGAAAGAGGGGAGAGGAGGAAAGGGGAAAGGAGGGGGGCCCAAAAAGGAAAGAGGAGGGGCAAGAGGGGGAAGGAGGCGCAGCCACCCTAGGTGGGGGGTTGCGCCCTCCTCTCCAAACCCTAACCCTAACCCATTAACCAAGGACCAAGGCTTGGCCCAATAAGGGAGGAAGAAACCCATTATCCCTACATAGCCTGATAACAATAGGAAAGAAACTAGATAACGTGTCCACGCAGGGACCAAACCTAGGCCCAACATGGCCTAAAGCATAATAAAAGATAACTAGAAGGTGCCGCCGTCGCCGAGCCACAAGGAGGTAGCGGTGTGCCGGGTGCTCCGTCGAGGATAGCGCCGTGTGTCCTCACCACCTCATCTCTAAAGAAATGATGCCTAATTTTAATATGCTTTGTCCTAGAGTGCTGGACTAGATTTTTAGCAAGATTGATTGCACTTGTGTTATCACACAGAATCGGGACACATCTAAGATTCACTAAGTAGTCTTGGAGTTGGTGTTTAATCCATAACACTTGGGTGTCACAACTCCCCGCAGCAACATATTCTGCCTCTACGGTAGAGAGGGCAACCAAGTGTTGTTTCTTGGAGGCCCAAGAAACTAAACACCTGCCCAGAAATTGGCAATACCCAATCGTGCTCTTATGATCTAGGTTGCAACCAGTGTAGTCTGTATCTGAATAAGAAATGAGAGAAAGCTCACAAGATGATGGATACCACAACCCCAAGTCTTGAGTCCCAGCAAGATATCTATGGATACGCTTGACGGCAATCAAGTGAGATTCTCTATGACTAGCTTGAAATCTAGCACAGAGACATACACTAAACTAGATGTCCGATCTAGATGTCGTCAAATAAAGCAATGAACCAATCATACCTCAATAAGTTTTTGCATCCATAAATTTACCTTTCTCATCCGCATCCAATGATGTGTTGGTCCCCATAGGAGTTGCAATGTGCTTACAATTTTTCATGTCAAACCTTTTCAGTACCTCTCCTTGATGTATTTGACTTGACTTATAAAGCATCCATCTGCACCTTGGTTAACCTATAAGCCGAGAAAGAATAGAAGTTCACCCATTAAACTTATCTCGAACTCACTAGTCATCAGGTTAGCAAATTCCTCACACATTTCAGATTTCTTAGATCCAAACACAATATCATCAACATAAATTTGAACAATCAAGATGTTCTTACCTTATTTTTTGGTGAAGAGTGTTTGATCTACTTTACCTCTTGTGTATCTATTTTCGGTGAGGAAAGAGCTTAGCCTTTCATACCAAGCTCTAGGTGCTTGTTTCTAGCCATACAGAGCCCTGCCAAACTTGTACACATAATCTTCATGATCAGAACTTTTAAAATCTGGTGGCTGCTCCACATAGACTTCCTCTTTCAACAGCCCATTTAAGAAGGTGCTTTTAACATCCATTTGATGTAATTTTATTTTGTGTCAACATACAAATGCAAGCAAAAATCTAATGGCTTCCAGTCGAGCTACAAGGGCAAAAGATTATTCAAAATATATTCCAAATTCTTGAACGTAATCCTGAGCCACCAATCTAACCTTATTTCTTATTTTCTTGCCACCTTCACTGAGTTTGTTCCTAAATACCCATTTGGTACCTATGTCAACTTTTATTGAGGGTCTAGGAATAAGGTGCCAGACTTTATTTCTTTCAAACTATTTTAATTCATATTGCATGGAATTTATCTAGTTTTCATCTTTCAAAGCTTCTTCAATATTTTTGGTTCAATTTGCGAGACAAGAGTAGTTTGGTCCAATTCTTCAATTATTCTAAAATGTGACCTAGTTCTAGGTGGATAATTCAAGCTCCTAATTACATTTTCCAAGGGACGATCTTTAAGAATTCTAATGTCAGTAGTGTCAATACCTTCACCGATAGTCGGAGCCCTTGATGATGGGGACATCTCCCGCCACTTCATCTTTTCCAGGCCCCCATGATCGTCGTTGGCGTATAGTCTTGATTCGCCACTTTATTTCGAGTCATTTGATGTATTTTTCATGTTCTTATGTGAGTCTTGTCATGTAATTTATCTTTTATTTGAGTCGTGTGCCTAGGTTAGTAAGTTATTTACCTATATTAGAGTCAAATGGGCTTCTAATCCATCAATTGGGCCCATTGAACCACCCTTGGACATGCTTGGTCTTTGGTGTAAATGTCAAGGATATTATGGTCATGTAGAATGTTGGGCTCTTATAAATAGGACCCCAACCCCATTGTGAAAACTAATGAATAGTTGAATGAAGAATTAGCATTTGAATTTCCAAAAATTGTGAGCCATAGGTGTGAAGCCTTGAGAGCCTTGGGTGAGAAGCCCTCTCTCTCCCCTCTCCTTCCATCTCTAGGGGGCGAACCCCTCTCTCTCTCTCATCTCCCCTCTCTCTCTAATCCGCAGCCCTCTCTCTCGTCCCCCCTTGCCACCTCAGCCCTCCACATCAGCCCAACCTTTCACCTTCCCCAAGTCCCTTCAATTCTACCATTACTCCCACCAAGCCCCAAGCACCCTTTCCCATTCCAAAGCACCCTTTCCTCTTCCCCAAGCACCCATTCCTCTTCCCCAAGCACCCCTCCACCTTCCCTATACAAATTTGAATCTCCCTCCACCTGCTAGCTGCGCCCTCAACCCCTCCCCTTCCTACCATTTGCTTGGTTCGGCCAAGCCTCTCTTCCCCATTCTCCCTTAGCCACCCCCAAGACCTCCACCTCCCTCTCCAATCCTCCTTGGCTACTAGCCCCTCACCACCATTGCCCCTCCCATACCCCTTGCACCAGACCCGCTCCAGCCCCATCTCCACCTTCCCCATATCCACCCCAATATCCAATAACCCTCCACCAAAGAAACCTCCCCTTTCAACCATTTTCTACTAATCTGTGTGCAACTGAAGGTCTGCTGAGTTCCAGCCTGTTGCAGTGCTGGCCACAGCTACATCCCGAAGCTCCTGGAGGCACACCCTATATTGCTGGAAAGCCCTTCAAGTCAGCTTCATAGGTGAGGTGATCCCGCCTCAATCCAAGTTCGGAGCTCTCCAGGAGGGTCGTTCTCGTCAGGCCGCGCGTCCGACATCCGAGTGGGGATCAGAACCACAATGTAGAAGCTCCTGCGGCCACATCCCTATTCCTCTTGGTGCGCCATTTGACCGGGACAAGCTAATACCAGTCCTCTATCCAACGCAGCAAGCGGAGCATCGTTCGTCTTTCGGAGTTCCCTGTTCCATTATATCTCCCCCGGGTGCGCAGGTCAGTCCAGTCAGGGCCTGAACCAACACCCCTCCACTCAACGGGTTCTATCTCTCTGCTTCGACCTCCTCTGGTGTTCTTTTTGGTTGCTACTTGAAGAGGACTCTCCCACTGTCATATCGATATAAGTTGCGTTGCCTTCGGAGCTCGGAGTTACTCGGAGCAAGGACATCTTCTAGCGCCTTCGACTCTGGAACAGACAGAAGCTGAACCACGGAGTCCAGTTCAAGATCCTTCTTCAGCCTCCAACGTCCACGATAAATTCCCCAAAAATTCTGGAGCCTTCCTGGGCCAACCCAAGAAGTTTTGGTGTTGGTCTCGCCCACTTCTGAATTCAGACAGACCCGTGGTGGCTTCATCAACGAACCCCTGTCCTTTCAAGTCTGAGCGGACAGAACTGCGGGATCTAGTCTACTTCGGCATTCCTCACCCCGCCTGGCCGGCTTAAAGCCCCTCCATGCGGGAGGTAGTGTTTGTTGTAATCCTACATCTCCCTACCCCTTGTCCCACCCTCCTGCGTGAGGAGTATTTCATGTAATTAATTAAACAGGAAGAAGCTTCACCGACGCAGTGTGCGGGGAAACCACACTTCCCCGCTCGCCCACGTCTCGACACGGGGTCGGTTTCTTCAAACCGGCCAGGTAATCACTTAGCCCTTACTCATATTTTAGTGCTTGTTCATTTAATATCCGTCAACACTCCGCTGGAGTGTAAGAGAGCGCCCGGTCCTAAAAGTACCCTTGCTTTCGAGTGACCACCGTGGAGGAAGAGAGTGATCTGAGTCCCTTGTGGCACTCGGTCAGCCCATCAATCCGGACTTCCATATCTTTGGGGGGGAAACACATTCATAACCTTGCTGGCCCCATACCAACAAGGTCCTCGTCCCACCACTCTCAACTCGGCATCATCGAGTCACCCTTGGGTTGAGCGTGCGCATCGGTGAGCGACCGTCTACGTTAGTCTCTAATTTTGTGAATTATGCTTGCGTTGGATAAGTCCAAGGGTTCTTTGTCTAGTTTCTACATTCTAAAGGTCGTGTCACATCAATTGGTATCAGAGCAAGTTCCAGACTTATCTCTACTAAGTCTAGTCCTAGGACCATTGAATTTTCACCCGGTGCATCACCTTTGTCCACTAGAATGACCACCTCATACCCGTCACATCCTGCTTCTTCGTCTTTCCCCAAGGATCCCAAACCCCATAGGATTCCCGCTGCCAACAAGGTTGACCGCATCAATTCCTTCATGAAGGCCATGCCCACCATTATTGTACGGCTTTATGATATCGATGCCCGACTCGGTCAACTTAGGAGAAATGGTCTTGCACCAAGAGTGAATGAGAGTGCCCCTCTAGAACACGTGGACAGTCCTCTTTTAAAGCTCTTAAACTCAAACCCCCTGTGATGCGGGACGGTCGCGTGACCTGGGACTCTAGCTCGCAATCATCCCTAAGCGAGGGAAGACGTGGGACCGGGCGCGGTTGAGAAACCGGCTGTTGTAGACACGCCAAAAATGATGCTATGTTGATCAAATCTCATGTCACTATGATGACGCCCCAAGTGAACTTCAATATATTCATAATATGAAGTTTTTCTATTTTCTTGTGTGTGGTTTTGATTCATTTTTGCATTTTTTGTGATTCGCGACCTGAAGAGGGGCGTTATTTAAATAGCGACCTTATCGAGGGCGTTTTCTCAAGAAAGGACGACTAAATGTAAGGGCGTCAATTCCTGGTATTATCCGGTTTTAAAGTAAATACAAAATCAATTTAATTATTGGTTAACGTCCTTCCTCAGGGCGTGTTTTAAATTAACGCCTCGCTCTTAGGCGTGTTGTCATAATTTTCAAATAAAGTAAGTTTTATTGCCAAAATTAAATCCAAGAAGAAATGCCCTGGCTTAGGTCGTGTTTTGAGTAACGTCTTGATGAAGGTCGTCAATTCTTGATTTGACGCCCTTCGCAAGGTCGTGTTTCATCTTTCGTGTCCTGCTTGAACTCCTCTTTCCTGTATAGAGTCCTGCCTCCAATGGTCTCCTTGCTCGAATTGGAGGTAGAGTCCTGCCTTCTTTGAACATTACCTATCCTTATCTTACCAAATTCGAGCTTATATCCACTGAAATCCTATAAAAACATGATCTGGGCGATCGAAGCAGAGGTTGACGTTTTCAGAGGTTGAAGAGATTAGAACGTTCAAGAGGTTGAGAGGATTGACGGCTTCCTCTGCTTCCTTACTGTCGTATGCTCGATTGAAGGACTTCGGCTTCCTCTGCACCTTCTTCATCCGATCAACCCCGTCTTATTGGTTCCCTTTACTGTCGACAGGGACAGCAGGGCTTTCTTGTTGATTTGTCTTCATCCACTATTTTCTTCTTCTTCGTCTGCATCAATTCCATCGTCAGTTTTTTTTCCTTTTCACTTTGCACTAGTTTTATCACATATCTCCCCTCTCCCTAATTCCTCTTTAGGGGTTTTAAAACCAAAACAACAAGGTGCGCATGTTGATTTCCTTTCATCATCACATGTTTTATTTGGATTGATACTACTTGCGTTGGCTAAATCCCTCTTTGCTTTGTTGTTTCATTGTCTTTTTTGCAAGGTAATCAAAAGGAGAACCCTTCTCATCGGCCGGCCGATTGAAGAAGGAGGAAGGAACTTCACATCATCCCGCGTTTCAATCTTCACCAGGTAGTCGCGATCTCTCTTTTTTTGAGGTAACCCCTCTGGCGATCACATCTCCATATTTGCACCACGTGCAAGCTTTTCTTCCCCTTATTTATGCATTAATCATCATTATTCTCCATGTTTTTCCACATCATTATTCTCTTGTGATTTTTGTGTGGGATTTATGCCCATCCACAAATTGACGATCACGGTGGGACTTCCACTGTTTTCCTTTTGATTACCATCTCCATTGGCACCCTCGCGTGCCCTCTCCCCTCGGCACCCTCGTGTGCCCTTTCCCCTTTGGCACCCACGCGTGCCCTCTCCCCCTTGGTACCCTCGGTACCCTTTCCTTTGTGTCCCTCGGGCACCCTCCACTGTGCACACTGCACACTCCGGGATCAGCCAGCTTGCGTTTGCATATTTCTCTGAATTAACGCCTTCCACGAGGGCGCTTTTTGGTTTAACGCCCTTCACAGGGGCGTGTTTTAGTTTATTAACGCCTCTTCCCAAGGCGTCTTTTAGCATATCTGCTGCTTTGTTTCCGTTCATTATACTGTCTGAGAATTAACGCCCACCTCCAGGGCGTGTTATCGTTTTCTAACGCCTTCATTCAGGGCGTCTTATTTTTATGTTACGTCTGCCGTCGAGACGTCTTTACATCATCTTACTGCTTTAATCATTCTGCCTGTGAATTCACGCCCTGCCCCAGGGCGTTCTTTATTACATAGCGCCTCACCACAAGGCGCTTCCTCAGATTTGACGCCCTCACTTCGAGGCGTCCCTTTCAGATTGCGCGCCTCTACCAGAGGCGTGTTTCTGTTTCTCGCTGCTAGCTCATAGCCTCTCGCAGTTATTCACGACAGTGACCCTGTCGTTGCTTTAGTTGATAGCGACCTGCCCCAGGTCGTCTCTTTTCTGCGTTTTACAGAACCTTGCTTCCTGCTGCTGTCTGTGATAGTTTGTGTGATTGTCATATTGCTTGCCTATATTGCTTTGATTTGATCATATTACCTTGCATATTGTGGCATTTGGTTGAGAGACCTCCTCTCTCTACACTAGGATTCCACACACCTTTCTTGGGATCGGGACGACCCTCCATTGAGCATTCCGTCTCTTTGGACCGGAGATCCCTTTTCCAAGACCTCCATAAGTCCCCACACCCGTGGATTCCCTCACGGATGCCGGGCTGGTTGTACCCTCGAAGTACTCGGAGTTTAGAGATCCTATTCGTTGGTAAAGAGAGAGAAAAACCTAGTTGACCCGGAGACCACACTCGGATCAAACTAGGTTTCATTTGGCAAAAGGAGTGAACTATTCACAAATAATCCACTTTAATCTCAAACATCAAACATTAAAATCTTCCGTTCTTTCCAACATTGTTTGCATAAACTTGGTTGGGTTGACTTGATTGAAGTGTTTTGATTAAGTGCTTTTTGTGGAAATTCCTTCATTAAACATCCTCTCTCTTAAGTATGAAACTCCATTCAGGTAAAAGCCTCAACATGTCAGGCAACGGGTACTCCTATGATGATGAGGATGAGAACATATTTGGTCAATATGAGGGCCCTCTCCAGGATTCCATCTATTACGAGGGAAACTACCTCCCTCCTCACCCTCACTATTCACAAGTTCATGTGGTTGATACCGCTACTCACGAGGCGGACCCCTCGTCTCAAGTTCCATCTTCCAATACTTCGGGGAACCCCTCCCCATCCATCAATGTTACAGATTTAATCCAAGCTCTTTCTCAATTGGATGACTCCCAGCGACAAGCCATTCAGGCCGCTCTGAAGGGGAAGTCTGTTCCCTCTTCGTCTTCCAACCCCCCTCCGGCCGAGAGTGGCCATCACCCCGTTAACGACCAGGCGGTCTTGCATAAACCCCCCTCGCGTCCACCAACGCCTGTCACGGCCATACCGGCCCAGCAGGCGAGTTATTCTGCGGCTAGGCACCAATTTCCCAAACCTCCTCAGATTCTACGGTCGCCTATACCACATTCTTTTGTTCAGGCCCCAGTTGAGTCCGACTCTAATGCTTTGCTACTTCAGAAGATGGCCCACATGGAAGAACAGCTTAAGAAAGTCACTGCGGCCAAGAATGCACCAGAAATCTCGCTCCCCACTCTGCCAATTTTCCATCTTCCTCCGTCTGAGATGCCGAACTTTCGGCGGTACAATGGAACTGGCAATCCGATTATTCATTTGAAGGATTTTAGGTACGAGACCTCCTTCTGGCAAGGCAACAAGGCTTCTCTGGCCTATTTATTCAGAAGATCTCTGGAGGGGCCAGCCCTCGAATGGTTTTATTCCTTGGAACCAGCTGATGCCAGTGACTTCGATGTTGTCCAAAGGAAATTCTTGCAAAAATATAGAGACCGTGTTGGACCCTCTCTGTCCGTTACAGATTTAGTTGCAGAGAAAATGAAGTCTAAGGAGGACTTCATCATATTTGTTGACATATGGCGGTCGATGGCCGAGAAGCTGAAAGACACATTGTCGGAACAGGAACAAGTAAAGATGATTATTTCTAACGCAACTCCTCAATTCCGCCATATTTTGGCCATGAACCGGCTGACTACTATGGAAGAGCTCTATGAGAGGGCTCGTTACATCCAGACACAGATGAAGGATTCGCCCATTATGGGCATGTTCGAGCCAAAGCCTCGGCTGTTTAAGAAAACCACCAATGTTAACAGCGGGCCCACAACTGAGGGCACCGTCACAAATGAGCAAGTCGGCGCAGTTGGTAACCCCCACCACCAAGCTAACCCACATCCACCACCGCCTCCACGACAGAACTCTCATTATAACCCCACTCCACAACCCCAATTCGCACCTCAACACTCTTTCGCTCCACCGCAAAACCAAGCCCACCGCGTAGACCCTCCAGCTCCACCACAATACCATCAAATGCCCCCACCTGCCAACTACGGCCAACAACAACGGAGACCACCACTTGGCCCCAAAAGGGACCACTATCCTCCACTTCCCGAAAGTCTCCCCGATATTTTTAATGCCCTGATGGCCGCCAACTTGCTCGCCTTGCCAAGGGAAAGAACCGTGTGGCCCGCTAATGTTGACATATCCCGTTATTGTGCTTTTCATCGTAGCCTTGGTCACAATCTTGATCGTTGTTTCCACTTTAGAGATTACATCTACGATCTAAATGACCAGGGTGACATCAATTGGGATGAGATGAGGCAATTCATAGCCGCTATGAAAGAAAGAAGGGCTTCTCGGCAACAGCAAAATCAACAACCTCAGCAATCTGCTCCACAACAAGTTCAACCACAGCAAGCTCCAGCACACCAGCAGGATATGGGAATTGTCCGTAATCCATTGCCAGAGCACGCCCCTAATCAGCATGTGAACCCCGTCACATCCCTCTACGAAGTACAGAGAGGACAGGGATGACACGAAGAAAACGCCTCTGTCGGGGAATTTCATCATGATCCGAATCAAAATCAACCTCCGCGCCTTTTGCGCACCCTTCCTTCTTCTTCTACTCTCCTATCGGGACGTCCTCTTCTACGCCCCGTCAACCCACCTACCTCCACCAGTTCTACGGCCTTACCGGCCCGCTCTCTTCTTACCCATTTGCCACCTCCACAACCTACCGCACGACAAACCCCACCTTCCACCACCAACTCTATACCTCCGCCGTCCAGGCCACTCCTACTTCGCTCACCGCTAGCACCCGCTACACCCCCTACCACTCCTACACCGGCAAGGGTTCCTCCGCCATCAGTTCCCCCACCTCTCATACCCAGATCTCTTCTTGTTAGACCACCCGCCAATGCTCCTCGCATTCGGGTATCCCTTTCTACTTCCACGCCCCCTGAGGGGGCATCTTCGTCAAACCACTCTCCTATGCCTCCCACGGGGGCATCTTTGCTAAACATTACTCCCACGCCTCCTACGGGGGCACCCCTGTTGTTGAACACTGCCAACGGCATTCCCTCTTCTTCTTCTTCTAATTCTCCTCCCACACTTGCCCCGACAGAGGCTCTACAAGGCGTGGCGCCGCTCCGCAGTGGACGGATTTTCCACCGTATTTTTCCGCAAAGAGAGCTAGAGCCCGTGCAGGGGCCGCAAGAGCAAGAACAAGGGTCTTTACCGGGCACTGAATATGATTTGTTAAAGCATTTGGACTGGACTCCGGCAAGAATTTCGATCCTGGAATTGATCAAACGGTCCACCACTCATCAGCTGGCCCTAAAGGAATATCTGCAGAAGGTAATGGTTAATGAAGACATTCCAGTTGAGCAAATAGTCACAGTGTTAACACCTGCTAGCAGTCAGCCGACAATTACTTTTCATGAACATGAGTTGGCACCAATCTCAGACAAGAAGTATGCCTTATGCATCACAGTCGACATCAATAAGGTGGCTGTTAAGCAATGTCTGGTGGACACTGGGGCATCCATCAATGTTTTGCCACCGAGCACCTTGAAGTTATGTGGCATACCAGAAAGCCATATTCGACCGTCCACCATAACGGTCACTGCATATGACAACACAAAGTAGCCTCCTCTAGGCATGATCACATTGAAAGTTAGCTTGGGCCCTGCCACCATCACAGCAGATTTTCACATCCTGGACATGGATCCAACATTTAATGGCATTCTTGGCCGCCCGTACATCCAGCAGCTTGATGCGGTGCCCTCTACAAATCACCAGTGTCTCAAATTCCCACACAAGGGCCGTATTATCAAGGTGACCAGCATGCCGATTCTGCCAGAGGAAGATATTCATGCGGCTTCATCAGTCCCTTCTATTTGGCCTACCAATAAGCCACTGTTATCTGTGCTGGACGTTCCCCGTCCACGGCCAATGCCATCTGAAACCGTTACCACGGTTGCTATGACACCCCTGCCTTCTAAGGGAAAGAAGAAAAAGAGCATGATTAATACCCCCGGTTGGAACATTCTGTTAAAAATGGGGTATCAAGATGGCAAAGGCCTGGGTGCCAACTGTCAGGGCAGGATTAGGCCCATTAAGCCGCAAAAATTGCTGGTACGAGGCGGTTTAGGCTATAAAGGGCCGAGCAAAAATAAAGGAGAGCCATGGGCATTTATGACTTCTACTTTGAAGACTGATCGCCAGCCACTCTCCTGGACACTGAAGACACATTTTGTTACTAGTGGCGCTCAGAATAATGAGCAGACTACCATAATTACTTCATTGCTTGACTATCAAGATGTTCACGCCAGACAGTTTGCTCGTCACATTGCCCCACTGACTACCTACAAAGCCTTGGAGTCTTTAAGGCCGAACAAAAAAAGGAAAATGGGCGATCCAAAATGTGACTGGTACAGGTGGTTCGACATGAATCACATTACTATTTCTCTAAGCCGCCTCTTCATGCCGACAGATCCGGAATGGCCTCCATTAATACAGGAATTGATTGAAATGCCAGCAGTGATCACAGACAAGAGGCAGCTGCTGAGTGACTACACAGATACTGGGGAGCCAGATGTCCCCTTTGAAGAAGGTTTTACTGTGGACAGGCTGTGGGCCGGCCTCTTTTCTCTCACTTCGCTACATCCATCTGTGCTTGCTTCTCTACATTCTCATTGGTTTGGTCGTGTGCCAAGACCGCCTCCGATTACAATCAGTTTTGCTCCAAATTCAATCCGAGTTTCTCTCCCGATTCCTCCTTCGCTCCTCGAGCGATTTTCTGAACTCTCCATCACGCCCCCAAGCGGGCCATCACTGATCCAAACTTTTTCCAATCTTGCAATTTCCACTCCTCCTACTATTCTCCCATCACACTGCTTTCTCCTTGAAAAAGAAAATAAAAATGAAGAAAAAGATAAAAAAGAAAAAAAAACGCTGATTTTTCAACTTTCCAATCCTCCATCTCTGTTGAGGAGACCTCCTATTTCTCTCCCGAGTGCGTCCCGACCCAGGGGCCGCTCTTTCAAGATTCCTTGACAGATCTCTTTTCCCCCTCTAGCGAGGGATCTTCTTCTGTATCACCTTTTGTATCCACTTTTTCACCCCCTTCTTTTCTTTCTGATCAAGCTAGTTGCTCCTCCTCCTCTTCTTCTTCTTCTAATAAAATTCATGGGGTAGATTCACGTAAGAAATCCAAGGGTAAGCAGATTCCTCGTAGATTTTTATTAGAATTGGCTATCAGATGCCAAGCTTGTTTAGCAATCCCTGAGTTTGTGGGAGATCTAATTATCCTGCCAGAGTTAGAATATGAAGATGCTGTTGCTTCTTATGAGGGTTTGGGCGTTTACGAAATTATGAATGATGAAGACCCTATTGAAGAGGGGGATGAAAGTTACGAAGAATATGAGGACGAGGCTGATGCTTTTGCTAGTGGTATGAGAAGATTCGACGAACCATCAGCCTCCATAGAAGAACCTACCAAAGAAATTAATCTGGGTACCGAGGAAGATCCTAGGATTATCCTCATTAGCCAGAATTTGCCGCCCTCCGAGGAGGAGGCACTCATTTTAGTTCTTCAAGAATACAAGGACACGTTTGCATGGAGTTATGAAGATATGCCAGGATTAGACCCTGCGCTCGTTGAACATCGTCTTACACTTAAGCCAGGGTCTGTCCCGGTCAAACAATGGTTGAGGCGTTTCCACCCTAGTATGGCTTTAAAGATGAAAGAAGAGGTCGATAAACTCCATAAGGCTAGATTTGTTAGAGTTGTCCTCTACCCCAATTGGGTGGCTAACATCGTCCCGGTTATGAAGAAAGATGGAAAAGTTTGGATTTGCATAGACTTCCGGGACCTCAACCGAGCGTGTCCTAAAGATGACTTCCCCCTCCCTCATATTGATGTTCTAATTGATAACACGGCAGGATTTGAGACTCTCTCATTTATGGATGGCTTTTCAGGTTACAATCAAATTCGTCTGTCTGAAGAGGATCAAGAGAAAACATCATTCACTACGCCATGGGGTACATACTGCTATGTGGTCATGCCTTTTGGACTCAAGAATGTTGGAGCCACCTATCAGAGGGCAATGATGGCAATTTTTCATGATATGATCCATATTTATATTGAGGTGTATGTGGATATCCTGGTAGTGAAATCAAGGACAAGGATTGAACATCCTGGGGTTCTAACTAAGGTTTTACAAAGGTCACGAGAATATCATTTGAAAATGAACCCCAAGAAGTGCATATTTGGCGTTTCTTCAGGGAAATTGCTTGGTTTCATTGTTAGCAAGAGGGGAATTGAAGTTTATCCCAACAAGGCAAAGGCCATTAGGGATATGCCTCCGCCCAAGAAT
This sequence comes from Amorphophallus konjac, assembly GCA_022559845.1. Classification (NCBI taxonomy): domain Eukaryota; kingdom Viridiplantae; phylum Streptophyta; class Magnoliopsida; order Alismatales; family Araceae; genus Amorphophallus; species Amorphophallus konjac. The sequence goes on from CM040125.1 coordinate 55,758,508, forward strand.
TTGAAGGAAGTTCGAGGATTAATCGGGAGGTTGCAATTTATTCGCCACTTCGTCTCTCAGCATTCACAAAGATGTAGGCCGTTCTACGAGCTTACTAAGCCGGGAGTCAAGTTTAATTGGGATGACAAGTGTCAGGCAGCCTTTGACGGATTGAAGGATTATTTGGCCAATCCTCCTGTCCTGAGGCCGCCAATTCCAGGCAAACCACTTATTCTCTATGTTTCGGTCCTAGATGACTCCGTAGGTGCTGTATTAGCTCAAGTAGATGAAGAAAGTAAGGAGAGGGCAGCATACTACTTATCTAAGCTTCTTAACCCCTGTGAGCAGAGGTACTCAGCCATGGAGAAGACTTGTGCAGCTTTGGTTTGGATAGTTCAGAAGTTAAAACATTATTTTCTTGCTCACGAAGTTCACCTCATTGCTTGCATGAATCCAATTAAATTCCTCCTTGAAAAATCTGTCCTCACTGATCGATTAGCACGCTGGCAAAGCTTCCTTTCTCAATTTGATATCACTTACATTCAACAGAAAGCTATCAAAGGCTACGCCATTGCCGAGCACCTTGCTCATCACCCTCTCCCCCATTTTGATCCTGTCAATTCGGAGTTCCCAGATGAAGAATTAATGTCCATTAATCAACTCCATGATCCTATGTGGACATTACATTTTCAAGGAAGAGGGATCGGCATGGTTCTTTTAACACCAGAAGGGGTCACCATTCCATTTGCTGCTCGGCTCACTTTCCCCGTCACCAACAATATAGCTGAGTATGAAGCTCTTTTGGCCGGTCTTCAAACCGCTCATCGGTATGGTGTCACTCATTTGCGAATTGTCGGTGATAGTCAGCTCATTTTGCGCCAGGTGTTGGTCAAGTGCTGCACCATCAATCCTAAGCTCAAGCCCTACCAGGAACTCGCTTCAGCTTATGCCAAACTCTTCACTAAATTAATCTTTGTTCATGTCCCTCGCAGCCAAAACATCTTGGCTGACGCTCTCGCCTTTTTGGCTTCCGCTTTAGTTTTCCCTCCTGAGCGTGATTTTCATGTTCCCCTGATTCATCAGCGTGACACCCCAGCTATTAAGGATCGCACATTCCTTGATATTAGGGATCAAGTGCTCGAGAAGGTTAAGCTGAAGGAAGCTCTTAAAGGTAAAGAGGTCATGCTTTTGGATTGGCAAGAAGATCTGGCTGACGAAGAGAAGCCTTGGTATTATGAGATTGCTAGATATTGTAATGATCAGTCCTATCCCGAGGAAGCCACTGTTGAAGAGAAGAAAACAATTAGAAGAGTGGCTCAACGATATGTTCTGATTGGAGGTGTGCTCTACAGAAGAGGGCTCACCGGTGTTTTATTAAGATGCCTCGATGATGATGAATCTTGAAAAGTCGTGGAAGAGGCGCATTCTGGAGTGTGTGGTGGTCATGTGAATAGCCAGATGCTAGCTAAGAAGATCCTTAGGCTAGGATTCTATTGGCCCACTCTAGAAGAGGATTGTTCCATCTATGTTCGAAGGTGTGTTAAGTGCCAATTGCACGCCGACAAGATTCATTCTCCTGCTTCTTCATTCCATCCTACGTCCTCCCCATGGCCTTTTTCCATGTGGACTTTTGATATCATTGGACCTCTTGGTGACTCGAATCTACTGACCAAACAAAAGTCGTTCATCCTCACGGCAACGGAATACTTCACCAAGTGGGCGGAAGCAGAAGCTTACGTGGAGATTAAAGCGTCAACAGTCTGCAAATTCATAATGAAGAACATCATCACAAGGTTCGGCATCCCGAGTACCATCGTCACCGACAATGGACCTCAATTTATCTCTCAGGAAATCAAGGATCTCTGCAACAGGTATAACATTGCATTGCATCATTCTTCACCCTATTATCCACAGGGCAATGGCCAGGCAGAGACCACTAACAAAACTTTGATAAAAATTGTTAAGAAGACGTGTGAGGCTAATAAATTTTCGGATTGGCCAGACAAGCTAATAGAAGCTCTCTGGGCCTATCGCACTTCCATTCGCACACCCACTGGGTAAACTCCTTTTGCCCTCACTTATGGAATGGAGGTGGTAGTCCCTTATGAGATTCTTATTCCCTCTCTGCGAGTACAATTGGATAAGGAATTTTCTATTGATGAACGTCGTGATTCACTCCTGGCCCAATTGGAACTCCTCGATGAGAAGCGTCTGGTCGCCGCTGAGCATGCGCGCGTTTATCAAAATAGGCTCTCACGTTTTTATCAAAAGAAAGTAATTGAGAGAAAATTTAAAATCGGTGAAATGGTAATCAAAAGAATTTTTGTAAAGCCGGGCGGCCCCCGCTCAAAACTCTAACCCAATTGGGAAGGACCGTTCATTATAAAAGAAGTTTATCCTAGCAATGCTTATAAACTGATTAATGCTGAAGGGGAAGAGTTAACTCATCCTTGGAATGTTTTATATCTTAAGAAATACTACCCTTGATTCAACAAAAAATCCAAAAAATATATATATATCTTCAAAATTCAAAAAAATGTTAAAAATTGATTCAAAAAAAAAACCCAAAAAATCAAAAAAAAAAGAAGAGATTCTTCAAAATTGGTGCCATGGCATACGAAGGATCAAGGTCCGAAAGGTCAAAATTCAGAATTCATTCATCAGTCTTGTTAATTTAAAAGGGGGTTGATTCACGCACACACTACGCGCTTTATTCTTGAACTCAAGCAGTGCAAAATCCGATGGAAAGTCAAAAACCTGACTAAAAGTGAAAGACAATACCCGTTCTTTTCTTCTTCGGCCCATAAGGGAGGAAGGGAGACCTCGAGGTAGACACGCCAAGCCTATCCGCCGCCCTAGTAGGTGGAAGTCAAGGCCCAAAAGGGAGCAAATGCCACAAAAGCCCAAGTACAATTAGGTTTATTTTCATCAATGCAAATCAATTCCAAAGTGAAAGTCAAGTTATGAAAAGAAAAAGCATGTCAAGAGGGCAAAGTCCCCGCAAGGAAAACCTTGGGCGTATGCGTGCAATATAAATGGGCAAAAAGGCAACAAATTTCCCTACGCCAAAGACCGAACCCCAACAGGCATAGGGTAGGGGAGGTAACTTTACCTTGAGCATCTCAGAATCCCTTATGGGCTTCCCTTATATTTTCTTCCATCCTTTCTATGTGGTAAGTCACGAACTGGCAGGATGGTCAAGACGGACTAAAGAAATTGCACTGTGCGAAATCTCGAATACAAGTCAATTATGAGCACGTCAACTCCCTTTTAATCACTCAAGAAAGGTTAATGAATTTTAGATGGTGACTATGTAAGACTCATGGTCTTGATAGCCTTGAAGCCCTTTTCGCAGAATAATTCAATTAACGCCTTCGGCTAAGGCGCTTTTTATGGAATTAACGTCCTAGATTAGGTCGTCTCTTTCAGAATAACGTCTTTGAGCAGGTCGTTTCTTTTTCAAAAAAATCAAATTTGGCCTACTCTAAGGTGCGTTTTTCAAGAAAAATAACAAAAAAAAATATAAATGAGAAAAGAAAAAAAATGCATTTCTTCACGATGTATGCTTGCATTCTTTTGCATGGGCATCTTTTATTTATGGTTTACATATGTGTGCTTTACATGATGCATCTCCCGCTATCAGCCATTTCATTTTGCCTTATTTGATTAAAGGCTTGGCCCCTTGACCCGTCATTATGGTCAAAACATTGCCACCCCTTGCTTATTGGGCAAGGGGCCAAGTCGAACAGATGAATTAACCTGTTTTATTCAAGTGAAAACAGCAGCTGCAGATACAGGGCAAAGAAAAGCAAACACGAGGAACGTGAAAAGAGGAAAGTACACAAACACAAAGTCACAACCACACGAAGTGCTCAGGTAACAAAGAAATCTCGATCTCTCTACATATATATCTCATTGGCTATCATGTACAGGTGTGAGGGTGGAGGAGTACAAGTAAGTCTCTCAGCTCTCGCCTCCACCCTCCTCTCTCCTACTCTCAACCTCCTCCTCACCGTCCCGAGCTGGTACTGGTGGAGGAGGCATGGGGCCCCGTGAAGAAGCCGGAACCCGAACGTGTCCCCCTGCCTCGCTCCTCTCTCGGAGGGAAGAGCCCGCCACGAAGGTGGAGCTGGTGAAGGAGTACCCCGCAGCCCGCGCTCGCTCGCGTCCTCGCTGGAGACGCTCCTCGACACTCGCAGTCGCTCCTGGGAAAGGATCAACTGGGTCCTCGAATCCGCCAACTCTCGCTCACGTGCCGCCAGCTGCTCCTGGAACCGGGCACGCTCCGCCTGGTGCTCCTCCCGCTCACGAGCACGCTCCTCGCGCTCCCGGGCACGCTCCCGTCTCTCCAGCTCAAGCGCCACGCGTAGCTCGGCCACGTCCGGAGGAAGCTCCTCTCGTCGCCTCAGGGACCTCTCAAGCTCTGAGATCCGCTAATCACGGATCGCCAACTCGGTATGTACTGTCTGAAGCTGTGTCACCTGCAAATAGGTAATCAAGTCGTCAATTCCACAATTAAATTCAATAATCTAGCAATTCAAGCAATGTATAATTGAACCACTCACCTGTGCGCTCGTCGCGCGGTAGCCCTCGTCAACGCAGGTAAGAGCGGCTCGAAGCTCCTCAGTCTGTAAAATGAATTTCATCAGTGCACAATTATATAATCAATATTTGAATGGATCGGTGTTTTGGAATTTACCCGTGAGGCGAGGTCGCGCTCCGCTGCCTCGGCTCGTGCCACTGCTCCCGCTAGCCGCTCTGCCAGTGCAGTCACCTCTGCACTGGGCCCTCTCGAGTTGGAGGCCTCCCCTAGGTCTCTCCCCACTGCTCCCTGCTGGGCACGCTGCATTCATTGAGATCGTCAATGGCTAATCATCAATAATTCAACAAAAACAAAATACATTTGCATATAGAAATAATTTAAACACTCACCAGGGTCTCTAGGTCTGCCCGTGTGGCAGCTAGCTGGTCCTCCAGGCTGTGTAGGTGGGCCTTGGCATCTATCGCTGCTATGTCCCGCGCATCCTGCATCCATCACATGTTAGTCGCATGATAGTCACATAAGCATTTGCATTTAATTTAGAAATAAGTGCATTCATACATACCCCTACGACCCTCATCTGGGGTCGGCCGGCGTATACCTCCCAGTAGCGCCGGAGGTACTCGGAGTTGTCAGTCGCGCGAGAGGTAACTCTGGTCCCGCCACGCTGCCAGTCGGCGTGCTGCTCCTCGAATCGTACCCTCCAGTCGGTCGCCTTTGTACGATCGCGCGTCTTCTTCCAATGCCCCACGGCTCGCCTACCTCCACCCACTCCTAGTGGAGGCCCAGTGTCCTCATCACCAACCTAAGCCGTAACGGCTCAATCTCGCTCAAGCAGTGAACCCAAAGCTCACGCTCAAAGCGAGGACGGCCCGATACGACCCAAGGCTGGCCCTCATCGGTAATCCCCTCGTATGGCCTCCACTGCACCTGCATTCGTAAACATACATACATATCATCATCATTTCATCATAATCAATTCAAAAAAAAAATGCATATCATGTATCCATACATACCAGTGAGGGAGGGAAGTCGCGGAGCTCTCTCCATAGAACCCACAACTCATAGCCGAGCGGGGCGCCGAAGACGACCGGCACCCAGCGCCGTGCTAGAGGGAAATCTCCCTCATTCCTAGGCCGTGGGTCAACGCGCCCCATCGGCATGTAGAGATGACTCCAAACCTGCATCCATGCATTGCATTGGTTAGGCATTCGCACGCACATAAAAATACACATAAAAGAAAGAAAAAATGAAAAATGCATACCTGAAGAAAAGGTGAGAAGCCACTAACGGTCGTCTCTCGCCCTGTCCCCATGGACAGGTCGGCCATCATGTGCGCCAGTAGTGCCGCTCCCCAGGCGTAGCTGCCAACTGCCTCCAGGTCCTCGAGTATCCCTAGAAATCGGCAGTTGATGACGTCGCCCTTTGTCCCGAGCAACAGCCTCCCCAGTAGCAGTAGCAAGAACCTCCTCAAGTCTAGGTCCGTTCTCTCCCTATCTGCCGGGTCCTGGCAGTACACTGCCCTAGCCCCGTCTATCAGCCTCTCTGAAAACTACTCTAGGGTCTCCCCTGACCTGTGCCTAGCGTTCCCTAAGCCCATCACTATGGTGAGGTCGGTGCGGAAGATCGTCCTGCACTCGCTAGGTGTCTCATAAACCATCTCCAGCCCTAGCAATCTCTGGGCATGGTCGGTGTAGTCTGGGTAGGTGATCCCACTCACAGCCTCTCCATCTACCCTCAATCCTGTAATCCTGGCCACGTCCTCCAGGGTAGGAATCATGTGTCCCCAAGGCATCAGGAATGCCCGACTGGTCCTATCCCATCTCTCCCGTAGAACCTGAATGAGTGGTAGGTCTGGCCTAACTGGCTCTATGCTGAGGAAGGCCCCGAACCCCATTGCATCTACCCTCTCTCTCTGGAACTCGGGGAGGCCGTAGTAAGCTGCCCGGACCATGACCCATGAAATGCGCGTCCTCATCAGCCCCTGCATGCATAAAATAAGAATTGTTGGTTTAATTGTTGTGATTATTCATGCTTATTTCATTTTGATTGCCCCAGGTTGAATGTTGATGTTATTGAAGTAACGACCTTCCTCAGGTCATTTTTTTGTTGAAGTAGCGCCCTTAAGGTGGGCGTGGTTCTGTTTGAGCTTATAGATAACGACCTACCCTAGGTTGTTTTTCATCTATGAAACGCCTTTGTGTTGGGCGTGTGTTTGTGCTTAATTTCTAAAAATCCTAAAGGTTTTTCAATTCACGCCCTTGAGTAGGGCGTTTTCTATTTGGGTTCGTTAATTAATCAAATAATTAATGAATGGGCGACCGCTGGTTTGGTCGTCTGTTTTGAATTAACGCCCTGGTGTGGGGCGTGGTTTCCAGGTTTTTCAGAAAATGAAATAAAATAACAGCATGCGAAAGTTAACAGCATAATATGTAAATTTAAATGGGCGACATGCTTTAGGGCGTGTTTCATGTTTTAACGACTACAAATTAAGGCGCGTTTTCATGATTTGACGCCGTTCAGTGCAGGCGTGTTTTTATGAGCTTATGAAGTTAGATATTCATGCGTGTTAATGAACTTAAGTGCTATTATTTCGTTGAATTGATTTTTTTAATTGAGCACTTATGATCATATCATGATTTGAATGGAAAATTATGTTTGATTATCTTGAATTTCGAAAAACTGATGAATTTTCAAAGTGCAGAAGTTTGCAGGAGTAGAGGCGCCTGGGTTGCTCATGGAAATAACATCGCACTTGTCATCTTGTATTTGTTCGTTGTAAGCATTGTTACTATATGATATCTACATTATTATAGCATATCAAGGACCTTGTGGTTCTGATGAATCTGGAATTTGAGTTCCCCTTCATCAAAAACGATGATGATTCCAGGAGAGTCTTGATCACACGGATAGGCCATTGAGTCGTTCAAGGTTTGGGACGATGGTTCCACTTTCTGAGTTGATGCGCGGACAAACGGGCCTCGGCTTAGTGTTGGCTCAGAAACTTGGATTCTTGACCAAATCTAGATGGCTTAGCAATATTATCCTTCATTATTTTATATTTTAGTTTGTTTTATCTTTTCTTTTAGCTCAGCATGCATCATGTAGGATTTTGAGTTTCATGCTGAAAATCTTCATATTATGGCAATAATGAAGGTCACTCGTTCTTTATTGAGTTGACATGAGATATTCCATTCCAAATCAAGTACTTTTTTCTATCTGAAGTCGCTCAGGCTGATTCCTTGAAAATGTCCCTTTGTTGGATCTCCATCTCAATTCTCTTTATTTTTCTATAAATCTACCTTGGTTGTAGCACATCCGCGTTGGCTGGTAACCGCTCTCCAATGGTCTTTCCCTATCATGCCCGCGCGCACACCTTTTGCCTTACATTTTACTTAGACTCCTTTGTCCAGCAAATTGATGCTTCCTTGGAATCATTCGGAGTTATTTCATTCAGAATCTTGGAAAGTTTTCTATTGCTTAGTGTCTGAGGCGTGTCACATCACACCTTGGCATCTACTTATCAGTTCGCTCCACTTCATTCCATTTGTTGCACTTTCACTCCATTTTCGTCTCACTCCCTTCCAAAGCAGATGCCAAGGCGGGGCAGCTGTAGACACGCCAAAAATGATGCTATGTTGATCAAATCTCATGTCACTATGATGACGCCCCAAGTGAACTTCAATATATTCATAATATGAAGTTTTTCTATTTTCTTGTGTGTGGTTTTGATTCATTTTTGCATTTTTTATGATTCGCGACCTGAAGAGGGGCGTTATTTAAATAGCGACCTTATCGAGGGCGTTTTCTCAAGAAAGGACGACTAAATGTAAGGGCGTCAATTCCTGGTATTATCCAGTTTTAAAGTAAATACAAAATCAATTTAATTATTGGTTAACGTCCTTCCTCAGGGCGTGTTTTAAATTAACGCCTCGCTCTTAGGCGTGTTATCATAATTTTCAAACAAAGTAAGTTTTATTGCCAAAATTAAATCCAAGAAGAAACGCCCTGGCTTAGGTCATGTTTTGAGTAACGTCTTGATGAAGGTCGTCAATTCTTGATTTGACGCCCTTCGCAAGGTCGTGTTTCATCTTTCGTGTCCTGCTTGAACTCCTCTTTCCTGTATAGAGTCCTACCTCCAATGGTCTCCTTGCTCGAATTGGAGGTAGAGTCCTGCCTTCTTTGAACATTGCCTATCCTTATCTTACCAAATTCGAGCTTATATCCCACTGAAATCCTATAAAAACATGATCTGGGCGATCGAAGCAGAGGTTGACGTTTTCAGAGGTTGAAGAGATTAGAACGTTCAAGAGGTTGAGAGGATTGACGGCTTCCTCTGCTTCCTCTGCTTCCTTACTATCGTATGCTCGATTGAAGGACTTCGGCTTCCTCTGCACCTTCTTTATCCGATCAACCGCGTCTTATTGGTTCCCTTTACTGTCGACAGGGACAACAGGGCTTTCTTGTTGATTTGTCTTCATCCACTAGTTTCTTCTTCTTCGTCTGCATCAATTCCATCGTCAGTTTTTTTTCCTTTTCACTTTGCACTAGTTTTATCACATATCTCCCCTCTCCCTAATTCCTCTTTAGGGGTTTTAAAACCAAAACAACAAGGTGCGCATGTTGATTTCCTTTCATCATCACATGTTTTATTTGGATTGATACTACTTGCGTTGGTTGAATCCCTCTTTGCTTTGTTGTTTCATTGTCTTTTTTGCAAGGTAATCAAAAGGAGAACCCTTCTCATCGGCTGGCCGATTGAAGAAGGAGGAAGGAACTTCACATCATCCCGCGTTTCAATCTTCACCAGGTAGTCGTGATCTCTCTTTTTTTGAGGTAACCCCTCTGGCGATCACATCTCCATATTTACACCACGTGCAAGCTTTTCTTCCCCTTATTTATGCATTAATCATCATTATTCTCCATGTTTTTCCACATCATTATTCTCTTGTGATTTTTGTGTGGGATTTATGCCCATCCACAGCTGTGAGTCTCGGGTATCGGCCTTTCCGAGTTAACTCGGGTCGAGTCACGGGACAGTACACTCACTCACTCTCGCAGCGGTGATAACAATATATATATAGCTCGGAACATACACTCACAGCGGCATTCAAAGATATACGAGATAAGTAAAATGCGATAAAGAGCGGGGGCGAGTTTACCTCCACGCTCTGGGCGTGGGGAAGGCGACCCCGGCCAATTACGGTAACTCCCGGTAACAACAGTAAAAAGGTAATTACAACAGTGAAATCTATTGCCCACTCCACGCAGGGAGGTAAAGGGCTAAAAGTGGGGACCCGGAGGACCGACCCTGGGTTGACGGGCAACAATCTGGAGGTGTGTACGGCACGAACTCGGCCTGCTGGTCCGACTCGGTCCTGCGCCAACTCGGTACTGCGCCGACTCGGTTCTGACTCGCTAGACAGCAAGGCACAGAATCCAAAGGAATGATGCCCTCCTGAGGTCTTCTGAAGGCGCCGCTTGGCTGGGACGATGGAGGGATGTCCCTGATCGACTCCCTGAAGTGGCGGTTCCAGAAGTTGACTTTTCGTATTTTTGCTTGAATTATTCCCGGACTGATTTTTCTAATCTACAAAGGGAACAGATTTGCGCGCCTCAGCGGTAAAAATTAGTTCTCCCACATCCAAAATCGGATTGAGGTGAAACTGGTGGGGTTGGAAGTACGACTCCCAGATCTACCACATAAAAATTATGTAGGTCGATCCAACGATGGGATGATAAATGGGAGGCTCTGTAAGACTTGTAGACACGCCAAAATTGACGTTACTGTGAGTGCATCTCGTATTACCTTGTAATGTCCCAATTTGACCCTCAAATTAACTTTGTTTGAGTTATTTTCCCCAATTTTCTTAGATTTCTCCCTTTTTTCCCTCTTCTTATTTTTCCCTATTTTTCTGAATTTTTTGGGCAGTTTTCTCTATTTTTTGGAATTCACGACTTGAAGTGGGGCGTGTTTTAATTAACGGCCTGGTCTGAGGCGTGTTTTGAAGAAAGGACGACTAGAGGCAAAGGCGTCAGTTTCTGGAATTTTCTGGTTTCCAAAACAGAAAAATAAGAATTAACGACCCTCCTTGGGTCGTGTTTTTAAATAACGCCTCTCCCTCAGGCGTCTCTTCATCATTTTTAAATACAGAAAGTTTTTATTGCTAAAATTAAATCCGTGAATTAACACCTTTGTCCCAGTCGTGATTTCAATTAACGCCTTGACCAAGGTCGTCAATTCTTGTTCAATTTCGAACTCCAGCAGCACCCCTTCCTTTCCTCACTTACACTCCTTTTTCACTTGCGAGAGGGTTCCTATGGCTTCCTAATATTGAAAGGACACTTGGAGGAAGGATCCCCCTTTCCATCCTACCAAAACTAAGTTTTCTAATTTTTTATGGAATTAATTCCGAATTTCCCTTCCTTTCCTCATTTAACCTCCTTTTCCACTTGCGAAAGCGTTCCTATGACTTTCCAAAGTTGAAGGGACACTTGCCTAAGGTTTATCTCTTCCAAATCTAACTAAAATATGTTTTCTTATTTTCTCTTAGAATTAATTCCGAATTTCCCTTCCTTTCCTCATTTAACCTCATTTTCCACTTGGGAAAGGGTTCCTATGACTTTCCAAGGTTGAAGGGACACTTGCCTAAGGTTTATTTCTTCCAAATCCAACTAAAACATGTTTTCTTATTTTCTCTAGGAATTAATTCCGAATTTCCCTTCCTTTCCTCATTTAACCTCCTTTTCCACTTGGGAAAGGATTCCTATGACTTTCCAATGTTGAAGGGACACTTGCCTAATGTTTATCTCATTCCAAATCCCACTAAAACATATTTTCCTAATTTCCCTTGGATTTAATTTCGAATTTCAACCCTATAAGTAGAATCTCTCTCTCCCTTGTGAAAGATCATCAAGATCAATTCAAGAGGAGATGCTGCCGGATCAAAGGCTCAAGGAGGAAGACTCCCATGCACCTAAAAGCTTCATCCATGGAGTTCTTCTTCCTCTATTTAAGATTTGAAGCCTCTACATCCATGGAGTTCTACATCCTCTTCTTCCTCCATTGAAGATCTTCATCCTAGCTTGAAGCCAAATTGGAGAAAACCACTAAGCTTTCACCCTCCTATCTCTTATTTTTGCTTTAGTTAATTGCATGCATCATATCATATTTTTCTTTTATCTCTTTTTATCTCAATATTGAGATCTTCCCATGTTGTGCACTCTAGCACATCTCCCTTAGTGCAACACTTGCACATCTCCATCTATTCTTCATCATACATCATCTTTTACTTACCCTTTTGCATAGGGGTTTTAAAGGCCAAACACCAATAAGGTGTGTTCATATCCATGCTTTCTATGTCCATATTTACATTTGGATTTGATGCTACACATCTTGGTTTCTAATCCATGTTTGTTTATTGGTGTTTGTTAATTTTGCAAGGGTAATCAATCAAGGAAAACTCTCTTCATCGGCCGGCCGATAGAAAGAGAAGGTGCACTCACAATCTCCCCCGCATTTAAGGTATTTATATCGCGATCCCTCCATTGATTATTTGTTATATCCTTTGAGGCCCTCGCGTCTCTGGCGATCACATTCCCCTTAGCATCCTCTCATGCTCCCCTTTTCTCCCTCTTTTCCCATTCTTCTATTCATTTTTTTTTCCTTTTAATTGTTCTAAGTGGATTTCTTAGAATCTACAAATTGGCGATCACGGTGGGACCCCTTTCATTTTTCTTTTGATTACCCTTTCCCCTTGGGCACCCACGTGTGCCATCTCCCCTTTTGCACCCACGGTGCGTCTCCCTTTGTGCTCCATGTTGCACTCTCCCTATGTGATTTGTCAGTTTGATAGGTTTTTAGAAATTCCATTTATCCATTTTTTTTTTAAAAATGATGAGCATGCTATATCCCTTGTCATGTTTGATTGCCATGATTCTTATACTGAGATTGTGAGTGTTTTTCATTTCTGTCGATATTTTCCACTGTTTGAGCCCATGGCCGTTGAAGTATTGAAGTAATTAACGCCCCTCTCAGAGGCGTCTTTTATCAGTATAACGCCTCACATCAAGGCGTCTTTCACTTGAATAGTGCCTTACTGTAAGGCGTCATTTTTATTATCATTGTTTATTCGTGCTGATTACTACCATTTGACGCCCCTGCTCCCGGGCGTCCATTCTAGAGAAAGCGCCTCACCCTAAGGCGCTATTTTGCTCTGCTTGCACTATTCACAGTGACTAGCGACTGACGCTCAAACGTTATTTACTGATATAGCGACCTTTCCCAGGTCGTCATTTTGTTCTGTGTTGTTATCTGCTTGATACTGTCTGCTGCATTCATCCTTGCATTGGTTTGGGAGACCTCCTCTCCCCATACTTTTAGGAGTCACACCACCCTCTTGGTGAAGGAAGGACCCTCCATTGAGCACTCCGTCTCATTGGACCGGAAATTCTTAAACCAAGCCTCCATAAGTCCCCGCACCCGTGGATTCCCTCACGGACGCTGGGCAGGTTGTATCTTTGAAGTCCCGGGTTTAGTTGGCCTATGCATGGTGAGAGAGTGTTCCTAGTTGGCATCGGAGAAAACCACATTTGAAACTAGGTTCCCCCCTTGAGTGATCACATCAATTTGCATAAAATCAATTAATTTGCCAAGGTTCAAATAAAAGAAATCAAAGGTAACCCCATCCTAGCTTGTTTGCTATCTATGTGAGCTGTTTTGATTGCACATTGAATTGTTTGGGATACCTTGATAAGAAAGTCAACATGTTTAACTCAATTAATGTTCATGAGGGTGATCAACCTAGCACATCTTATTCCCTTCAATTTCAACATATTCATCACAACTCTCACCATAATCTTTTAAAGGGACCACGCCCTCATCTTCACGGTTTTGCCCCACCCATGGGCAATATCCAATCCCATGGTCCCTCGCCTCAATCGCGAGCCACTACTCCTACGGGACCGTCTCCTCCCGAAGATGAGAAGGTCTCCCAGATCTTGCATGCATTAGATCATCTCACCCCTCAACAAATCCAAGCCCTTAAGGCCGTTGTTGAGGGTGCACCTCATTCCCCTCATCATCCTTCCAATCCTACGTGGGTGGCCCATCACCCACTTCCCTCCTCTATTCACATTCCTACCCGGGTAGCCCATCACCCATCTCCTCCTATTCACACTTCTCCTCGGGTGGTCCAATACCCGCCTCCTTCGTCCACACCTACCCCTATTCGGGTGGCCCGTCACCCGCCTCCTTTTATTCCTCCTCCACCATGGCCCCAAGGCCCATTTATTCCTTGCAACCCGGCCCATCCGGGTTCTTCTATGGGTCATCCCATTAATCCCCTTCCACGGCCTTTTTGTGCGGCCCCTCCTTCAAGGCCCTACCGACCCTCTGTTGTTCAAGTCACACCCCTCCAACGAACTCTTCTCGACAAAGTCACTTTGTTGGAGGAAAAATTAAAGAGGGTTACGAGCCCATGGCCCGCTCCTCCTACTCCAGTCAATCCCCTTTATGCGGCTCTAAATGACATTACAAAGATGGAGAAAGATTGGAAGGATAGGAGAGACGGCTACGGCGTCGACAGTTCAAGCAAGCAAGAGCCGGCAGATTTCAACGTTCAAGTGGACGCTGTCCATCCTCCACCCATTCACCCCGTTCATTCATATGGCCCTCCGCCTCCGCCTACGCATTCACACTTGCATTCACCACATCATCTGCAATACCATTACATTCCACCACCTACTAATACATCTCCACCATGGCATCCACTTGAACTCGATAATGAAGAACCGGCAATTGAAGAATTCAAGACGGCACATGATGATGAAGCTCTGCAGGCATCCCTTCCGAGTTTTCTTTGTTTTCCTCTCCCTCCGCTACCACTGGATGAACCCCCTGCTCAAGACGATGCCATCGTCCTTAATATAACCCCCGCTTCTAAGACTTATTGGTGTTATGACGAGGGATCAATACTCCAATCACCCATGTCGGCGCACCAAGACATGTCTCCTACCCCAGACACCGCTCGCCCCATCCGGCATTTCCTCCGGACCTAACCTTATACTTTTACACCTCCTGCTATACCATCAGCCTCCACAGCACCGGCCTCCGCTAAACCTCCACCTGCTATACCATTAGCCTCCACTTCATCAGCTAACCTCCTATTACCGCCACCTCGGCCCTCCATTACACCTTTAACCCCAAACCTCGCCACTCCTATTCCACCACTTAACCCTTCACCTTTACCCATGGTTAATCTTGAGCAGAATCTGTCTCTTTTTGCACTCGAGCCAACCCCAACTGTCTCCGAGCAAAGGGGGAAGCTCGATGTGTTTGAATCTCCACTTCCACTCATCCTTTCTCCAACACTTTCCATTACACCATCACCAACTATGGAGCCTTTCGCCTCCGCTTCACCCCCCTTTACTACTCGGAATGGGAGTGCTTCTGCAAGTACTTGTACCGAAGATGATCAAGAGCTGGGCAAGAAGGATTTGGCTACGGCCGAGCTATTCAAGATGCAAGAGTTTATTTGCCGGATGCCAATCCGGGTTGTTGTGCCAAGCATGGTCGAAGAGGCCAAGTCGCCGCCACTGCTCACTAAGAGAGAATGTCAAGCTTTGATGCCATGTAGGCTTGTGCCCAAAGGCCGGGAAGGGCACCCCTTGTTCCAACTTTCAAATCTTGAACCTTTTCTTCCATACAAGGGGCGAATGCCTATTCTATTCAACACTCCATATACGCCACAACCCATGGGCAACACAATGCTTCCTATCCCAACTGTTCAACTCTCTCACACTATTACTTTTCACTCTTCAAGGGAGTTGTCACTTACCATTGAAGCTTCATCCATTGGGCCAACTGGCTATACACTTTCACTGCCATGGAGGGGCGGTTATCTTTGTGCTAAAGGGCCTTCCACTATTTTATCCACCTTCTATTCAACTCCATCCACATTCTTGTCTGTCACATTTTCTTCATGGGCCACTCCAAGGGTAAAGAGGAGGATCTCATCCTCTCGCCCTTCATGTTCGTCATATTCTTTTTATCTCATGCATTCTGTTGCATCCATGCATTCATCGCATCCCTTCTATTGCATCCACATGCATTTACACTTCTTCTTTCCCGGGTTTCAAAACCCGTATCTTCCCCGCCTTCCGAAATCTCCGGATCCCCCACGTTTCCCATATCTTCCACCTCTATCTTCGGGATCTCCAGGTCCTCTTACACTCACCGGGCATTGTGTCCCCTCCAATCATCCCTCAGGGCATCGCGCCCCTTTCCAACTATTGCATCCGCACTCCCCGGATTTCTCACCCGTCCTCCTTGGGCATCGCGTCCCTCGATATTTGCTTCCTCCGGAACCTCCGGATCCTGCTCTTTGGGCATCGCGCCCTGCACACCCTCAAGTCCGGATCTTCTGGGCTTCTTACTGATTCTCCCTGGGCATCATGCCCCTTTCCGTCTTCTTCCTCCGGAACCTCCGGACTTTCTCCCAGGGCATCACGCCCTTTTCTATCTTCTTCCTCCGGAACCTCCAGATCCTTCACCCCTCTCTCAATCCCTTGGGTATGACGCCCCTTTCCATTTTCTACCCCCGGAACTTCCGGACCTTCCATCTTTCCTCCAATTCATCCTCTTGCTTCTCCGGGACATCATGTCCTTCATTCTTTTCTTCCTTTTCTATCATCTTTTTCCATTCCGAGGGCAACGCGTCCCTCGATATTTTCCTCCGGAACCTCTGGACCCTCCTGATCCTTTTCATCCACTCTTCCCTGGGTACCGCGTCCCTCAACATCTCATTCCTCTGGAACCTCCGGACCCTCTATCTTTCTTCCGATTCATCTTTCTGCTCCTCCGGGACATCACATCCTTCATTTTCTTCCTCCTTTTCCATCATCTTTTTCCCTATTTCTTCCCTGGGCACCGCGTCCTTCGATATCTTATCCCTCCGGAGCCTCCGGATGATTCCTCCTATTAGGATTCTCCTCCACAACCTCCGGACCCTCCGGATCTGCCTCTTTCCATCTATCAATTTCTTCTTCCGATTCCCCCTAATCCTGGGTCCGACCCAAATTCTTCCACATCCACTGCCTTGGGCATCTGCCCTTTCTCTCACTGCTTCCGAGGCTTTAGTCCTCACTCCTCTTCTTGATTTTTCGCTTCTTCTGTAGAATGTTCCATGTGATCAGGGTCTCCGTGCCTTAGCGAGGGAGTTCTAGCCCTCACCTCTCTTCCTTTTCTCCTTATTCATCTGGGTCTGGTCTAACTACCACTCCTTCTTGATTAAGCCACTTCCTAATCCTTTGCTTCCAATCCGTTTATCTGCCATTTGAGGATAAATCCCACGATGATCAACCACGCCTCTCGCGGTAGCTGCTTCAACAGAGATCGCATGGTAACATGTTGACGTAAGTAAGCATTTTTATGATATCATTATCTCATTGCTTCACGTATGATTTTCAAAGTGAAGTGCTTCTTAACATGATTAAGAGCCATATTTTAAGCCTTTATCCTAGGAATTTATCTGTATTGAATTTCATCTTAAAAAAAAAAAACTGAAAGAGTCTTTAGGCTTGCTCTGTAGCACCTTTGGTTAATAAAAAACCCACGCCGGGAATTCGACATTCTCTCTCCGCTTGTTAAGAGTAACCCTTAGCTGGGCATTCCACACACTTCACGGCGTCCTTAGCCGACTCCTTTGGTTAAACACCGTCCCTACTTTGGCCATGCCATGAGTATATCTGAAAGTCTTTTCTCTTCTTTACTCGGCCGAATGCAGGGGCAAGAGGTTGACGGATGAGATGACCCACCCAGGGTAATCCCCAATACGAGAGGAGTCTCAAATAGGGGCAGTCTTAACCCAAAATCAATATGAGTTTTCATATGAGTTTTCATGATATACATCTCGCCAAAAGGGCTATTATAAAAATCAAGTCAAAATTTTGATAAAAGCAAAATTGTGAATTATGGCATGTCAAGAGTGGCAAAGTCCCCGCAGGGAAAACCCTGGTCGTATGCATGTCAAGGGTCTAAAAATCAAAGGCACAAAGTCCCGGCACAACAGAGTACCTCTTTGAGGGGAAACACCTTGGAAGGAATTCAAGTCCCGACATCTCCCATCCTGCATAAAGCTTATCCTCAATTATTCTTCTCTTCTCCCTCTAAGACCGAATGTTTCTCGGGTATGGCCTTGGTAGGAGCACCGTTAATCAAGGGCAGTCAGTTATAGGGCGCCACCCTTCAATGCACGCTCGGCTTTGGGTAATTTTAGCAAAAGGGGAAGGAACAAGGACCCCTAGCCAGTGGTTCAAAAACACCCTTTGATGCTGCATTAACAATGTCTAAACTAAAAAAAATAAAAAAATCAAAAGAAAAAAAAAACAAAAAAACTTGAATATTTTCTAAGCCAAAATACAAAAAAAATTTAATATTTCCTGATCAAAATCCAACAAAAATTGAATATTTTCAAAATTCATAATAAAAATTCAAATATTTTTCAAAATCCACATAAAAATTTAAATAATTTCAAAACTCATAAAAATTTGCATATTTCAAAATCTAAAAAAAATTACATTGTATTTTTCTGATGGTACTTTTTGCAGGAACAACAACTTTGCAAGGACCAAGAGCACGGGATGAGTCCTCTCCATTCATTGCCATCTACCTTTTGATTATTCCCATGTTCACAATTGATCACATCTTCATAATTTGCTACGCATTACTCTGATTATTCATCTCCAAATCTTTTTTATCAAATCTTACTGATCACTCCGTCGATGGGCATTATCAGATCTTGATCATTCAACTCCAAATCTTGATTAGCCAAGCTGTCATCCTCACGACAAACGACAAACAATGATGCTATGCTATCTATGCTTTAATGATGCTATCTATGCTATTCTTGAATATGATACATACCTGCTATTGATGCTTTGATTTGTGCTATGCTTGCTATGCTTAAATGCCTTATTCATTGCTTGTTATCTTTTATATCTTGGCTGATGAATCTTTGAGCGCAGGAAGAAGCTCTTGGTCCCACCGACTGGGCATCATCATCCAAGCCCCACGGTGCTTGCACCTCATTTCTTAATTCCCCCATGCTCATTGCTATCACCATCCCCCCTGTATGTATTCTACTATATGTTACATACGCTACTAGATTATATCAAGGACCTTGTGACTTTGATAAATCTGGGATTTGAGTTCCCCTTCATCAAAAACAATGATGATTCCAGAGGAGTCTTAGTCACACGGGTAGGCTGTTGAGCCGTCCAAGACTGGGGACGATGGTTCCCTTTTGCGAGTTGATGCGTGGATAAACGGGCTTCGGCTTAGTATCGACTCGCAGAATGGGTTTCTTGACCCAATCTTGACAGTTTAACAATATTATCCTTGATTATCTTATATTTTTATTTGTTTTAATTTTTCCTTTTAAACTCAGCATGCATTCATATATGGGTTTGAAATAATTTTTGGAAAATCATTCTGATAAGCTAATTTGGAGAGTCAAATTGATCTTAATCTTTCCAGATATGAGATATTCATTGCTGATGGAATCCTCAGTTCGTTTTGTCACTGTTTTGGGTCATTTTCTCGAAAGCTCCTTGTTTGGATTTCTATCATCTTATCTCAATCCTTTTACTTTGATCCACCTTGGCTGCAGTACGTCCACAGTGGCTGGTAACCGCTCCCCAATGGTGAAACCTACAGGTTTATGACCAGGGGTACTTCCACCGCGTTGGAAGTTGATCATTCTCCGTCGTGCCCGCGTGCACACTCCTCCTCTTATCCAAACATCGTTGATTTCATTGAATTTCCTGGGATTGCTTCATCTCGAGCTTTTGATTTCATTCTTATCAAGTGATGTTGATTGCGTGTCTCATCACACATTGGCATCTACTTTTCAGTTTGCTCTGCTCCCTTGCAAAGTAGACGCCAAGGCGGGGCAGCTGTAGACACGCCAAAATTGACGTTACTGTGAGTGTATCTCGTATTACCTTGTAATGCCCTAATTTGACCCTCCAATTAACTTTGTTTGAGTTATTTTCCCCAATTTTCTTGGATTTCTCCCTTTTTTCCCTCTTCTTATTTTTCCCTATTTTTTTGGATTTTTTGGCCAGTTTTCTCTATTTTTTGGAATTCACGACTTGAAGTGGGGCGTGTTTTAATTAACGGCCTGGTCTGAGGCGCGTTTTGAAGAAAGGACGACTCGAGGCAAAGGCGTCAGTTTCTGGAATTTTTTGTTTTCCAAAACAGAAAAATAAGAATTAACGACCCTCCTTGGGTCGTGTTTTTAAATAACGCCTCTCCCTCAGGCGTCTCTTCATCATTTTTAAATACAGAAAGTTTTTATTGCTAAAATTAAATCCGTAAATTAACGCCTTTGTCCCAGTCGTGATTTCAATTAACGCCTTGACCAAGGTCGTCAATTCTTGTTCAATTTCGAACTCCAACAGCACCCCTTCCTTTCCTCACTTACACTCCTTTTTCACTTGCGAGAGGGTTCCTATGGCTTCCTAATATTGAAAGGACACTTGGAGGAAGGATCCCCCTTTCCATCCTACCAAAACTAAGTTTTCTAATTTTTTATGAATTATTTCTGAATTTCCCTTCCTTTCCTCATTTAATCTCCTTTTCCACTTGGGAAATGGTTCCTATGACTTTCCAAGGTTGAAGGGACACTTGTCTAAGGTTTATCTCTTTCAAATCCAACTAAAACATGTTTTCTTATTTTCTCTTGGAATTAATTCTGAATTTCCCTTCCTTTCCTCATTTAACCTCCTTTTCCACTTGAGAAAGGGTTCCTATGACTTTCCAATGTTGAAGGGACACTTGCCTAATGTTTACCTCATTCCAAATCCCACTAAAACATGTTTTCCTAATTTCCCTTGGAATTAATTCTAAATTTCAACCCTATAAATAGAATCTCTCTCTCCCTTGTGAAAGATCATCAAGATCAATTCAAGAGGAGGTGCTGCCGGACCAAAGGCTCAAGGAGGAAGACTCCCATGCACCTAAAAGCTTCATCCATGGAGTTCTTCTTCCTCTATGGAAGATTTGAAGCCTCTACATCCATGGAGTTCTACATCCTCTTCTTCCTCCATTGAAGATCTTCATCCTAGCTTGAAGCCAAATTGGAGAAAACCACTAAGCTTTCACCCTCCTATCTCTTATTTTTGCTTTAGTTAATTGCATGCATCATATCATATTTTTCTTTTATCTCTTTTTATCTCAATATTGAGATCTTCCCATGTTGTGCACTCTAGCACATCTCCCTTAGTGCAACACTTGCACATCTCCCTCTATTCTTCATCATACATCATCTTTTACCTACCCTTTTGCATAGGGGTTTTAAAGGCCAAACACCAATAAGGTGTGTTCATATCTATACTTTCTATGTCCATATTTACATTTGGATTTGATGCTACACATCTTGGTTTCTAATCCATGTTTGTTTATTGGTGTTTGTTAATTTTGCAAGGGTAATCAATCAAGGAAAACTCTCTTCATCGGCCGGCCGATAGAAAGAGAAGGTACACTCACAATCTCCCCGGCATTTAAGGTATTTATATCGCGATCCCTCCATTGATTATTTGTTATATCCTTTGAGGCCCTCGCGTCTCTGGCGATCACATTCCCCTTAGCATCCTCTCATGCTCCCCTTTTCTCCCTCTTTTCCCATTCTTCTATTCATTTTTCTTTTTCCTTTTAATTGTTCTAAGTGGATTTCTTAGAATCTACAAGACTTAGTTTTTTTTCTGACCCGGACTGATAGACACACAGGGCAAATAGGGATCTGCCTGAAACTGACTTTTGACTGAGTGGGAAATGATTTTTTCAGACTCAACGAAAATTATGGTGGAAGGGGGTATGCGTGAGAAACACCTGGGAATTTTTGTGGATTTTTGAAAATTTTCTAAGAGGGTGGTAAAAATGCAACAAAGAGACTCTGTCTCGCAGATATGCAAAAGGGCAGATTACTGATAGGACAAACAAAAATATGGGAAAAATATCAAACTAAGGCTAAATGGCATGAAATTTGAACTAGAGATCAGGGGAGACACGTAGAACAAGCCCTCAAATTTTGGACTCGATCAGAGAACTAGAACCAAAGATAAAATTTCGGAGAAGAGGTTATATCCTGATGGAAATAGAACTCCGACGATGGTGGCGGTGGCACGACGGTGGCGGCGACAGAAATGGAACTCAGAGGGGCTAAGGAGAATGGGCTTCACACCCAAGATTTAGCAGAAATCCATCTGCAAGAGGGGGAGGAGAGACACAAGGGGTGCCCTTGGGCTTGCTCTTGGCAAAAATTCTTAATTCTTCATTAAATCTCTAATGACACTATACATAGGTTTATATAGGGAATGGCAAGGGGTGGGGGGCTTGGAATTTCGTGGGAGAGAGGGGATTTTCTTCCCCATATGGTCAAATGACCAAATTAAATAAAAAGTACAACATGGGATAAACTATATTATAAGGGGGATGCATCTTGGACTTTAAGGGTTGGAATATTGGACTTTTTAATCCAATTATCCCCTTGAATGGTCAAGCCATCTAGAAGCCCACCTTAGACCTTTGACTGACCCCACATGGGCACTAAGACTTAGGTGGACCAATAGGAAAGGAGATGGGGGGCCCTTGCTGGTCCTACTGGACTTTTGCACAAACCCATACCCAAACCCATCATTGACCAATGGTCAATCCATCTCCAAACCCATACCTCACAAGACTCCTTGGTCCCCACCATTGCCCCTCCATCATCCCCAAAAGGGACGTACCCCCAAATTCAATCAACCCAAACCTCCTCACCCAACCCACCTTCCTCTTCCAACCCCAATCCTACCCCAACGTAGGCCTCCACTACTTCCCCTTCCAATCTCAAATCAAGTTTCCCTTTACCCTCAACCCCAGGTGCACAATACACCAACCTTCATCACCCCACCCCCAAAAGACCCTCTCAACCCGCTTCAAAGAATTAACAAGACCACGATTGAACATGAGGAAACCATGGCCCACAAGACCGAATCCCCGGGAATGAACACCAACCCAAAGCCTTCCCCACCCTTTGAGGAAATCCATACTCATATCAATAAAGAGGAAGGACATCAACTCCTCCCCGTCCCAATTAACCCATACCTCCCCAAGCCAATCAATTTCACCCAAAAGGTGATTACCATAGGAGAACTCATCATCAAATGGCTCAAGCAAAATCCGAGCCCTCATGCCTTGAACTTCCAAACCTCAACCTTGGAGCACCCTTTCCACTTAGTACCCTTTAACTCCTCCCACACCACATTTCAATCCTCCTATGAGGTGAATACTTTGGATGATCTTATCAATGGTCTAGAATGGCAACTTGAGCTGACTAGCAAGTTGGCTTTGGGAATCGACCGACCTAAGGGGCTCGACCTCACTCACCTATGTGTCGGGTCCATCACCTCAGTCTACACTATGGATTGCTACACTAGCGACCTCCTTTTACTTCTCCCTACACCCGAGGAACCCGACCTTATTCACAAGCTAGAACTTGTTATCTCGGGTAGGAAGTCGATCCATCCCACTAAGGTCTATGTCCCACCAACCTTTACACTTAGAGAGGATCTAACACATATTGGGGATCTTATGACTAGGCCAATCCAATCTGAGGATATAGGTGAGATACACATTCCCAAAGTCCTAAGGTTCCATGATCCTTTTGACCCATTCCCTTGGGAACTCCAACACCAACATATCCCTGTTCCTTTCCTCACCATTACCTACTACCCAACCTTTCCTAAAGACCATTCCAAGTGGCCCAATCCAGTCCTTACCCATTGCTTCACCACCACCACATGCCTAGTAGGCCCCGAACTGATCTCTTGGAACAAGCCACACCCACCCCTAAACACAAACGAGGCCAATGGACCAATCACACCCTTCACCCTCCCCATTGACAAGGTCCCAACCTACATTGGGGATTCTAGGAATTGGACTTTCTCAACCCGTGGGATTGATAACACCACCTTCACCGAGGGTCTAACCATGCTTGACCTCTTTGATCCCTCCGCATGGGAATCCCCAAGAACATCATCCTTGTTCCATTTCCCCAAAGAACTCTCATGCCTTGCCCCTTGCCAAGTCCAATACGCCAAAGTTGGGCCAAGCCTCGCCTTGCCAACACCTACACTTGGGAAGGTTTGTCTCAACGTCTGGATAAAGTTGCATGGTAGATCCGCATTTGAGTGTCCATATCCACCAATTTTCAAAACCCTTGATAGGGTGTCTAGACATGCTCGGTCTACTTTTGGTTGCCCAGGTCCACCCATCACCCCTAAAATGTTGGCATTCTCAAAATTGCATGAAGAAATACGCAAGCACATCAGCAAGAACAATGAGATTTACAAAAGACATGCTGACTCTCACCGACGCCACTAAGAATTCCACGTGGGTGATTTTGTGATGGTGAGGAAAGAGAGGCTCTCCCTGGGAGCTATCTCGAAACTGAGGCCTCGTGGGGCTGGTCCCTTCTAGGTTCTGAGGCGCATTGGCACAGATGCTTATTAGTTAGACCTCCCCGAGGATTACGGAGTAAGTCCCACAGTTAATGTGGCTGACCTAGTGCCATACAGGGGCCCCACAGTGGTACCCAGTGAGGATGTTGAGCCAGTTCGCTCCTTTGCGAGAGCACCCAACCTTGAGAGAAAGCCACCAACCAGGAGAGACCAGCGTGAGCAGGTTGAGCGGATACTGGATGAACATGTCACTACCATCAGGAGCAAGGCGTATGAGTGCTACCTTGTTAGGTGAAGGGCCGGCCTCCATCGACAGATTCGTGGGAGGCCCTACTGCAGCACTCTCAGAGATGGGAGGACTCTTTCTTGACAGAGTCGAGTTCTCTGCACCCCGGGAGTATGATGGGGACATCTGCCGCCACTTCATCTTTTCTAGGTCCCGATGATCGTCGTTGGTGTATAGTCTTGATTCACCACTTTATTTCGAGTCATATGATGTATTTTTCATGTTCTTATGTGAGTCGTGTCATGTAATTTCTCTTTTATTTGAGTCTTGTGCCTAGGTTAGCAAGTTATTTACCTATGTTAGAGTCAAATGGGCTTCTAATCCATCAATTGGGCCCATTGAACCACCCTTGGACATGCTTGGTCTTTGGTGTAAATGTCAAGGGTATTATGGTCATATAGAATGTTGGGCTCCTGTAAATAGGACCCCAACCCCATTATGAAAACTAATGAATAGTTGAATGATGAATTAGCATTTGAATTTCCAGAAATTGTGAGCCATAGGTGTGAAGCCTTGGGAGCCTTGGGTGAAAAGCCCTCTCTCTCCCCTCTGCTTCTCTCTCTAGGGGGCGAACTCCTCTCTCTCTCTCCTCTCCCCTCTCTCACTAATTCGTAGCCCTCTCTCTCTCGTCCCCCCTTGCCACCTCAGCCCTCCACATCAGCCCAACCTTTCACCTTCCCTAAGTCCCTTCAATTCTACCATTACTCTCACCAAGCCCCAAGCACCCTTTCCCATTCTAAAGCAACCTTTCCTATTCCCAAGCACCCTTTCCCATTCCAAAGCAACATTTCCTATTCCCAAGCACCCTTTCCTCTTCTCCAAGAACCCCTCAACCTTCCCTATGCAAATTTGAATCTCCCTCCACCTGCTAACTATGCCCTCAACCCCTCCCCTTCCTCCCCTTTGCTTGGTTCGGCCAAGCCTCTCTTCCCCATTCTCCCTTATCCACCCCCAAGACCTCCACCTCCCTCTCCAATCCTCCTTGGCTACTAGCCCCTCACCACCATCGCCCCTCCCATACCCCTTGCCCCAGACCCTCTCCAGCCCCATCTCCACCTTCCCCATATCACCACCCCCATATCCAATAACCCACCATCAAAGAAACCTCCCCTTTCAACCATTTTCTACTAATATGTGTGCAGCTGAAGGTCTGTTGAGTTCCAGCCTATTGCAACACTGGCCACAGCTACATCCTGGAGCTCCTGGAGACACACCTTATATTTCTGGAAAGCCCTTCAAGTCAGCTTCGTAGGCGAGGTGATCCCGCCTCAATCCGAGTTCGGAGCTGTCCAGAGGGTCATTCTCGTCAGGCCGCGCGTCTGGCATCCGGGTGGAGATCAGAACCACAGTGCAGAAGCTCATGCAGCCACATCCCTATTCTTCTTGGTGCGCCATTTGACCGAGACGAGTTACTACGAGTCCTCTGTCCAATGCAGCAAGCGGAGCATCGTTCGGAGTTCCCCGTTCCATTATATCTCCCCCGGGTGCACAGGTCAGTCCAGTTAGGGCCTGAATCGACACCCCTCCACTCAACGAGTTCTATCTCTCTGCTCCGACCTCCTCTGGTGTTCCTTCTGGTTGCTGCTTGAAGAGGACCCTCCCACAGTCGTATCGATATAAGCTGCATCACCTTCGGAGCTTGGAGTTACCCGGAGCAAGGACATTTTCCAACTCCTTCGACTCTGGAACAGACAGAAGCTGAACCAAGGAGTCTAGTTCAAGATCCTTCTTCGGCCTCAACGTCCACGATAAATTCCCCGAAAATTCTGGAGCCTTCCTGGGCCAACCCAGAAAGTTTTGGTGCTGGTCTCGCCAACTTCTGAATTCGGACGGACCCGTGGCAGGCTTCATCAGTGAACCCCTGTCCTACCAAGTCTGAGCGGACAGAACTGCGGGATCTAGTCTACTTCGGCATTCCCCACCCCACCTGGCCGGCTTAAAGCCCCTCCCTGCGGGAGGTAGTGTTTGTTGTAATACCACATCTCTCTACCCCTTGTCCCACCCTCTTGCGTGAGGAGTAGTTCATGTAATTAATTAAACAAGAAGAAGCTTCACCGATGCAGTGTGCGGGGAAACCACACTTCCCCGCTCGCCCACGCCTCCGACACAGGATCGATTTCTTAAAACCAGCCAGGTAAACACTCAGCCCTTGCTCATATTTTAGTGCTTGTTCATTTAATATCCGTCAACGCTCTGCTGGAGTGTAAGAGAGCGCCCGGTCCTAAAAGCACCCTTGCTTTCGAGTGACCACTGTGGAGGAAGAGAGTGATCCGAGTCCCTTGTCGCACTCGGTCAGCCCATCAATCCGGGCTTCCATATCTTTGGGGGGGAAACACATTCATAACCTTGCTGGCCCCCTACCATCAAGGGCCTAGTCCCACCACCCCTGACTCGGCATCTTCGAGTCACCCTTGGGTTAAGCATGCGCATCGGTGAGCGACCGTCTACGTTAGTCTCTAATTTTATGAATTATGCTTGTGTTGGATAAGTCCAAGGGTTCTTTGTCTAGTTGCTGCATTCTATAGGTCTTGTCACATCAATTGGTGTCAGAGCAAGTTCTTGACTTGTCTCTACTAAGTCTAGTCCTAGGACCATTACATTTTTCACTCGGTGCATCACCTTTGTCCACTAGATGACCACCTCATACCCGTCACATCCTTCTTCTTCGTCTTTCCCCAAGGATCCCAAACCTCATGGGATTCCCGCTGCCAACAAGGTTGACTGCATCAACTCCTTCATGAAGGCCATGCCCACCATTATTGGACGGCTTGATGACATCGATGCCCGACTCGATCAACTTAGGAGAAATGGTCTTGCGCCAAGAGTGAATGAGAGTGCCCCTCTAGAACACGTGGACAGTCCCCTTTTAAAGCTCTTAAAACTCAAAACCCCCGCCTTTGACGGATGCCAAGGTCCAAGCCACTATCTAGAGTGGGAAGCTTCGATGGGCCAATTCTTTCAATGGTACACCATGACCGAGGAGAAGAAAGTGAACCTAGCGAAAATGCACCTTTCCAAGCGAGCCAGTGATCATTGGTCAACTATTGAATGTGTAAGGAGGCTCCGCTGGCAAGCCCCAATTGCCACTTGGGAAGAAATGAAGGCCAAACATAGGGAAGCCTATGCTCCCCAACACTCCCCTTCCCACCTGACTAGCCAAAGCCCGAGGAGTACTACCACTCCTCCACCCTCACCCTCTCCATTGCCACCCAGTCAACCCAAGACCTCCCTTAGGGCCCAAATTCCACCACTCCCAATAATTTGAACCCCGATCACCACCACCAACTCTCCCCAAATCCAAGGACGACCCACTTTCATCCCTTCACAACCGGCCAATCCCTAGGGCAATAGACCCTTAACCGACCCGGCTCCCCCCTTGATGACCACCACTCCCCAACCCAAAGTCACTCACCCAACCCTCACCATTCAAACCCAAGTGGACCCCGTGTCCACCCCTCCACCCAGGCCCATGACAACCACCACCCCCCAACCCACAATCCATCTCCAAACCCATACCCTACAAGCCTCCTTGGTCCCCACCACTGCCCCTCCATCATCCCCAAAAAGGGACGCACCCCCAAATTCAATCAACCCAAACCTCCTCACCCAACCCACCTTCCTCTTCCAACCCCAATCCTACCCCAACCTAGGCCTCCACTACTTCCCCTATCAATCTCAAATTAAGTTTCCCTTTACCCTCCACCCCGGGTGCACCATACACCAACCTTCATCACCCCACCCCCAAAAGACCCTCTCAACCTGCTTCAAAGAATAAACAAGGCCATGAGTGAACATGAGGAGACCACGGCCCACAAGACCGAATCCCCAGGAATGAACACCAACCCAAAGCCTTCCCCACCCTTTGAGGAAATCCATACTCATATCAATAAATAGGAAGGACATCAACTCATCCCCGTCCCAATTAACACATACCTCCCCAAGCCAATCAATTTCACCCAAAAGGTGGTGACCATAGTGTGAGCGACGTCACGTGGATGCGACGGCGTGCAGAGCGCGCGAGCTCGTTTTGCTGCGACACAGAAAGAGGGAGAGAGATAGAGAGACCACAATGGGAGATTGTTCCGACGGGGTATGTAGAATAGATACAACGTAACAAGATATGGGGATTAAATGGCCATAGCGGGAAATGACTCTCCACGACCTCGAGGGATGGGAATGGTGCAGAATTTAAGTGACAAAAATTTAAACGGCCATAGCGGAAAGTGACTCGCTGCGGCCTCTAAGATATCGAAGATATGAGAACATCACCGGATATAAATAACAGAAATTTAAATAGCCATAGCGGGAAGTGACTCGCCGCGGCCTCGAGGATATCGGAGATATGAGAATAGCACAAGAAATAAATGACATAAATTTAAACAGCCATAGCGGGAAGTGACTCGCCACGGCCTCGAAGATATTGAAGATATAAGAACAAGAAATTAAACACCCATAGCGGGAAGTGACTCGTCGCGGCCTCGAAGATATCGAAGATATGAGAATAACACGGGATATAAATGACAGAAATTAAAACAACCATAGCGGGAAGTGACTCGCCGCGGCCTAGAAGATATGATGTGATCGCTAGGGGCCGGAGACCCCAAAATAAGAAGAGTGATCGTGTTTACCTCAAAAGCAGGAAATAGCGGGTTGCTTCTTCCTCTCCCTTCGGCCGGTCGATGGAGAGGGCCTTCCTTGGTTACCCTTGCAAAAGAGGAAACAGACATGTAACGAACGAATCAGAAAAATGGCAGTGTAGTATTAATCCCCTGTGATGAAAAATGGTAAAATCATGACGAGACACACACCTGGTTGGTGTTGTTTTTAAACCCCTCTCGGACACGAGTGGGAAGAAAATGCTATGATGAATGGAAGATCATGCAAATGTACATAAAAATAGATCTCTCTCATGAAGCGAGATGACGAATGACGGGATGATGCATATAACGGAAATGACAAAAGGGAGTGGGAGAGAATGGCTTATTGAAGATGCCGATGGCGGGATCCGGCGGAGCTCCGGCCGCGTAGGGATGACGTGGGAGCACAATGGATGGAGTTAGCCTTCCTCTCGCGACCGCGGGCACCCAGAAATCCGATAGAACCACCTCCTGCAAAAGCCCCACGGGTTAGGAAAGGGATCCGGCAAAGTATCTCTCTCCTATGTCGGATCTGAAGCTCTCTCCCTTCGAGGGAGGGGGGTCCTCTATTTTTAGGGGAAATTTCATGGGGGCGTCTGGGGTCCTGGACGCCTCCATGTTGAGGTGTCATGGTCCCAGACGCCTCTATTATTTTTTTTATAATTTAAAATTTGATGCGCGCGTCTACTCTTCTGGACGCCTCAATCTTGAGGCGTCCCGGACCCTAGACGCGCCCATTTTTGCCCACCGAAATGCTTTCGAAAACCATCGATAGTGGAGAACGAGAGTGGTTTCAGCGCATAACTGTGACTCTCGAAGGGCGCATCTGATCGGCAAGACGTTGTTATATTTGGATTCTTCCAAAACGTCAAACTGAGCGGTGGATCGGCACCGAACGGGGGATGAATCAAGGGGGCGTCCTGGGTCCCAAACGCCTCAAAGTGAGGCGTCATGGGTTCCAGACGCCTCAAATAAACCCCCCGGATCGGCACCAGAAAGCCGTCGTCATCTACCCGTTAGACGTCTTCGTGTTCGGATTCTTTTGGAACGTCCGGTTGGGAGCGGCGCCATCCGCATGCTGCACGATTTCCTTAGTGAGGCGGCTTTCTTCTCGGACCCCGTCCAAAGATGCGTCACGTTCCCCTACTCAAAAAGTGAAAGAAACCCAAAGAAAGGAAAGCACTCATGTGATTCAAAATGTGAAAGCCACTACGGGACATCATATTGTAATATGAGATTTACATAAGGTAATGTCAGAAATGGCGTGTCTACAACTGCCCCGCCTTGGCATCTGCTTTACAAGGGAATGACACGTAGTGGAATGGCATTGAAGTGAAGTGGAATGGAGTGAGAATGGACTGAAAAGTTGATGCCAACGTGCGATGAGACATGCTTTCTACATTGGTTAGATCTTTTTTAGAGTTTCAATGGGGTGACCTTGAAGAAGGGCTTCCAAATTCAATGATCGCTTGGACGAGAATCAAACAAGGACGGGGAAGATGCGTACTCAGGCACAAATAGAAGAAGGGACCAACTTCTCTGTGTAGAAGTAACTAGGTCGTGAACCTGCAGGTTTCACCTTTGGGGAACGTTTATCAGCCAATGTGGAAGTGCTGCGGCCATGGTGGGTCAAATGGAGTAAAAGTAAGGGAATATTTGAGGATCAGTCCAAGCCAGGGTCACTTTAGGAAGAACAGCCCGGGGCTGTCTCAAGGAAACTCAGTATTCGAAAAGGAATATCTCATATTATAAGAACTTAAGCACAGCGGCTTTCACAATCGAATTACTTTGAATGATCTTCCGTAATGGAATGAATGCATGCTGGGCTTAAAGGAAAAATTAAAACAAATTAAAATAGAAGATAGCCAAGGATAATATTGTTAAGTTGTTAAGAACGAGTCAGGATACCGATTCGGTGAGCTGATACTGAGCCGAGGCCCGTTTATCCACGCACCAACTTACTGAATGGAACCATCATCCCCATGCTATCACAACTTAACGGCCTATCCGTACAACTTAAATTCCTCTGAAATCATCATTATTTTTGTTGAAGGGGAACTCAAATTTTAGAGTCATCAGGTCATAAAGTCCTGACGTGTTCTAGTAGCATAACTATCATATAATATAATGCATGACATGGTAGGACCGGTCACCAAATGATGACGGTAAAGATGGGACAATGGTGTCCATTAGTGAAACCTGCACTGATCAACATTATTAAAGACAGTAGAATCGCACCACAACACAAGGGAGATCAAGACAAAACACCTTTTGTTAAAGTCAACAATGACGACTCATCATTGATGTGACGTGTTTGGCTTCCCTCCCTTCCTATAAATACTCCCCCCTTGCCTAGTTCAGCCAAATGCACCAAGGAGTGAATTGAGAGCCTTGAAACTTAAGAGGAGGAGGAGAAGAATCTTGGGTTTTTCAAGATGGAAGGCGAGTCTTCCCACCCTATGAAGAGGAGCAGGCCTAGCAGTGAATTCAGGCGACTCTCGACCTCGAAGGACATCTGAGTGAGAAGATCCAGTCACGTATGGTGAGTTGATTCATTTCAAATTTCCTGTACGACCTCTCTTTCACCTCTTTCCTCCTTTGTTTTTCTTCTTCTTTTCCAGCCGTACCCCCTCTTCCTAGGCCCGAGGAAATTCTCTAAACTGCCGTGGCTTTCGAAGCTAACTTCCAACATCTCCATCGGCATGAGGGCCATAATCACGTGGTGGCATCTTCAGGGGCTCCTGGTTCACGCCAAGCATTACGAAAAGATTCGCATGGACTGGGCGGCTATGGGTGCATTGGTAGAGATCTGGCATCCTCAGACTCACACTTTCATTTTCTCCATTTTCGAGGCGACCATCCTTCTTGAGGAGGTGGAACTCCTGCTTGGGTTGAAAAGATTCAAAAGGGATGGCAAGATAAAGATCATGTCGATGCTGAAGAGGGTGACTTCCGAGGGTGTTCTTGGAAGCTTCATGCCATCTCGTGCCGTTAGAAACGTCCAGACTCAGAAGGGAATTAACCTGCAAAAGCTCGCGGAATGGGTCATGGATGCCATGAGAGGATTGCCAGATGATAATCGTTTGGAAGAAATCATGAAGGGATTCACAATCTGTTTGACGGGTGCTCTCTTATTCCCTTATACCGACAACATAGTGGAGGAAGATCAGCTGAGCACTATTTGCGGAATTTGGAATGACAAAAGGGTGGGACCTGCCGTCCTTGCTTACCTTTACAGTGGCCTTACAGCTTCCAGCATGGGTAAGCCTCCTTTTGGTTGCGCGCTTCTTCTGAATTGCTGGGTGGACTTACATTTCAAATTCGATCATCGTGAGGGGATGCCAACTGCCTCGAAGATCTTCCAACAAAGCCCCCTTTACCACATAGCCGATGTGTTAGGCTTTGGTGGTAATATAGTAAATCACGGTCCATGGCTAAAGAAACGTGAAGACTGGAGGTCTCACTTCAAAACTATGACGCAAAGCTTCTTCACTTGTGCACTGACATGTCTGCTCTCGTGCGAACTCCTCACAAGGTCTTCCCCTGAAGCTGAACTCCAACTTATTGGCGCGACTGAGTTTGTTCTTTACAACGGCCATCGGTGCTGTATTCAAATCGGCCTTCCCCGCCATTTGTTCCCAACGTTAACTGGCATTGCTCCTTTGAGGAAGAGAGAATTGGGCACGGAGGAAGATGCAAAGGAAGTGAAGGCCATCAAAGTATCATGGAAGATGAGCATTCCGGGAGAGGCATTGGTGCATGTAGAGGAAGAACGCGAGTTGTGGAGGGCTTATGTAACTGAACTAGGGAAGTTAAGACCTGAAGCGTCTAAACCCCTCATGTAGCTCACTCTATTTCAATGAAATAAATGAGAAGTTATTGTGTGCAAAGGTTTTCTTTAGATTTTTGGTCCCCACTTTCTTTTATTATTATTTTATTATTATTATTATTATTATTATTATTATTATTATTATTATTATTATTATTATTCTTTTCTTTTTTAATGGACGCATCTAAGACGCTAGACGCGTACATATTTTTATCATTTTTTAGTTTTCATCCCCTTTTTATTATTATTATTAAAATATATTTATTTATTTATTTTTATTATTTTATTTTTTTTTATTTTTGTCTAACGCTTCTGGGAGGAAAGACGCGTCCATTTTTTTATTTTTTTTTGCTTTTTCCCCTTTTTTTTGCTGACGCGTCTAGGAAGAGAGACACGTCCACTTTTTAATTTTATTATTATTATTATTAACGCGTCTTGGCTCGAAGACGCGCCAAAACTTTGAAATTTGAAATAAAAGGCCACCCACGGCGGCCTTTCGTATTCATTTCAACCAAACAAAAATCCCCCCCTCTCCAGCCTCTCTTCTCTCCCCATTCGACCTCCCCACCCCTAATCTAAGTCCATGGAATGCGGCGGGTCGAGCCAGGGTGATGAGAAGCGGAAGCGGGTCGCTCGCCGCCTGAGGAGGTCCCGAGATCACGTGGAGGAGGCCGTCGTGGAGGAGGAGGCGCTTCCCTTGGCAGTGGAAGGCCCCGAGAGACCCGGTGGCGTAGGAGAGGATGAGCACGACCCGGTAGGCCGCCTAGAAGTCCCTGTTATTCATTATTTTGTGATTTTCTGCGAGAAAAAGGGGCGAGGGACGGGGTTAAAACGAAGGCGGTTTTGACGAGATGGAGGTTTCCCCTTCCCTAGACGCCTCCATCAATTTCTTCTTCTTTTTTTTAAATAATTTCAAAAATTATTAGACGCGTCAGAGGGTCAGGACGCTTCCATTATTTAATTTTAATTAAATAATTAAAAAATATGAAGGCCGTGAGGGGCTATGATGTGTTAAAAATTATTTTATATAATTAAAAAAATTAAAAAAAATTATAGCGACGTCTAAGCCCATGGATGCGTCAATTATTATTATTTTTTTAAAATATAGAAAAATAAAGAAATTATGAAAGCGTCTAAGCTCCCAAACGCCTTTACATTTTTTTTAATATATATAGTGTGTTGTTCATCATTTGTGGCTCTGTTTTCTTACTGATGTAATTCCTCTCTTTTTTTTATGTTGTGGTGTGCAGGGCGTGATGAGGACCCGGATCAGCTGGTTCCTGGTAGTGGCGGTGTACCGAGGGCTGTCGGACTTCCAGAGGGCCCGAGTGGATGCCTTGGGGTTTCGGGCGTTCTTGTAGATCGAGCCCTTTCGGCTCGACTTGCCCCTCGTCCAGGCGTTGAGGGAGCGGTGGAACACGCCGAGCCGAGCGTTCCTGATGCCCTGGGGGCATATGGTGCCGTCACTGGAGGACGTAGTCCGGATCACCAGACTATGGGTGGATGGTGAGGCCGTCAGTGGGGTCACCTACACCTACGACAGAGACAGCGCCCTAGAGCTGTTGGCGCTGGAGACAAACACGACTGATAGAGACAGCAGGGCAGTCGGCTGGGCAGACATCATGGAGGCACTTGGGTTCGTCGACTCGCGTCAACACGTTGGTGAGAGCGGAGCGGAGTTCCTGGCGCGGCTAGAGGGAGCAGCTCGGGGAGCTTTTAGCCAGGACGCAGGTGACCGAGAGCGGGCGGACCTGGACCTCCGGAGGTTCATCTTCTTCCAGCTGGGCCGCCTTCTGCTGGGGATGAAGGGGGACGACATCCACTGTCGTTTCCTTGGGATTCTGGTGGACCTTGACCGAGTGGGGCACTACGCGTGGGGAGCAGCCCTGCTTGCCCACTTGATTGCTGATCTCTCTCAGGAGGCAGAGAAGGAGACGACAGTCAGTGGCTTCACGCCTTTCCTCCAGGTAAACATTTCATTAATGTATTTTACAGTGAATTCTAGTTTATAGTTATGCAATTATTTGTACTAATGATGTATGATGGATGCAGATATGGAGTTATTGCTACTTCCTGATGGGGAAAGCCAGGCAATGGAACTGAACAATCGTACCCCTAGCGCGGCGGAGGAGGCCGGTCACGACCGTGGCGCCGCGCGCCTACCAGCTGACGTCGCTTCGACGTGAGTTGACCGAGTACCCCGAGGCCATGGTATTATGTATGTAATTTTTTTGTGCATTTACTTTGTTTACTAAGGTGGGAACTGATATGATGCATGTATGGTGATGCAGGTGGTATGGAGGCCCTACCTGGGCATGGCCGATACTGGCCAACCTTGGGTCGTAGCGTGCCGACCTCATTTCGGGCAGGACCTGTGGGTCCACTGCCTGAATGAGATCCAGCCACTACGACTCAGGCTAGTCATGAGGACCCTGGGGCTTGCCCAGGAGTGCTTGGAGGTAGACGAGCCGAGCCACGTCGGGCGGAAGACCAGGGGCAAGGCGAAGCTCATGGACTGGCATACGCTCTTTCCTGCACAGTACCAGGACTGGCAGTAGGGTGGCGTTCCGGTGGTTTCCCATGTACAGGACAGCACCGACTACTTGCGACGGTACCGGGACACGTACGTAGGACGCCTCTACCTAGGGAGGCCAGTAGGGGTAAGTATGAAATGAGGATATTTTTATTTGTAGAAATGCATGTGACATTAATCTATATGCTCATGAATGCAGGATGCTCGTGACACCATCATCACTGACCTGCAGGCCCAGCTGGCAGACGCCAGGCAGCAACTGGCAGTCACTCGTGAGGAGCTGGACATCCTGGTGAGCCTATGCAATGCATAATCATTTTTTTTATGACCTGGATTCCTGATGCTTAGCCTCCGACTGTCGTTTGTTTATGTGTTTCAGCGTGCCCATCAAGCGGCGGCAGCCGGGACGGCTGGTGGAGCGGCCTCCAGCTCCCGGGCCCCTCCTCCGGAGGTCTCTTCTGGTGCGGACACCAGAGCACACGAGCGGCACGAGTCGGCAAGTCACCGATACCGTACGCGGAGCACCACCCGAGCCACTTCGGCATCCATCTGGCTCGGAGACAGCCTGGAGACTCCCCCTTGAGTCTCGATATTTATCACATTTACTGGGACTTTATTTGTGTGTAATGTATTTTTATTTGTCTTTATTTCGATTTGTAATTTAGCTTGTAAGAGGGGCTTATTTGCAAATTGGACCACCTGGGTCCCGCGGGCCCCCCAGACCTCCTCCCATAGATCCACCTCATCCCCAGGGCCCATGTGGGGTCAGCCAACAAGTCAATTTGGGGCTTCTAGAAGGGTGGGCCAAGTGGGGGACAAATGACTTGAAATGTCAAGGTTGGCCACCAACCTTGACACCATAGTCAAGGGGGTGCCCCCCTCTCACCATCAAGCCTTTTATTTTTTGTAAAAATGGTATTAGAACTAATTAGTTCTATCCCATTTGTTTATTCCCCAAAATCTAGGTCCAAGGGCATTTTGTGTCTTTTGCCATTTCATATAAGTACCATGTATTATACATTTTAGTGGAATTAATGCATATGAAATTGATGAATTTTGTTGGAGCAACCTTGGCCGCCCCCTTCCTGTCTCCTCCCTCTCCCCCTTGCAGCTGTGAAGGTTATATTCTGGAGGTGTGACTCCTCCCTTATCGTTCCAGTGATCGCCGCCGCCGCCATCGAGCCGCCATCGCACCACCGCGGTTGCTGCCGGTGTTCTATCCATCCAGGATAGAGGTGCCTTCCACAAATTCCTGCTCTCCACCCTGATGTGTTCTTGAGCTGAAACTTTCAGGAGATGTGCCCGAGGTGTTCCCCACGATTCAAAAAAATTGGTTGGTCATAAGGCTTCCATCTTATAATTTTACATTTTCGTCCATCTTTCCCCTCTAGTTCTGCGTGTTTTCAGTCTAGATCCATAGCCGCCCTATGTTTCCAGTATTCAGACCACCTTTTGATTTTTCCAAGAACTCCCAAATTTACTGGGAGTTCTATCCACCAACCCCTTCATCCCCAATTTTTCGTGAAATTTCTTGCGACCATCTCATATTTTCTAAAATTCATCTTAAGAACCATCTACAGTTCTGTCAGCCAGTTTCCAGATCCGACCACCTGTCAGTGTAAAAATCCTAACAAATCGTAGCCTCCACCAATCCTTCCAAAAAAAATATTTCCGTTTTCCTATCTTTCCTTTCCACAACTTTCATGAAGATTTCGAAGTCTGATTCGAAGGTTTACTTCACAGTCAAAGGCAGTTCTCAGGAAACTATCTTGTTGTTCTGAGAGTTCGGTTATTATACAACAGAAACTTCAAAATTCAACAAAGTCTAGATCCGTGCAGATCCAGATCATCACTTAGGGCCTAGATTGGAGGATTTCAAGAGAGATTTCCATCGGTACCTCCTGTGCCTCGATCCAACATCAGGATCGGTCGCAGCGGCCGATCTCACCGGAACGTGCGCCGGAAAACAGAAACACAAATCCGTGGACAGCAAGTCCACAACTTGGAGTTAGGAGCCGGTCGGCCATCGACCGACGCTCCCACCCGACCGCCATCTAGGAAAGCGCGTCACCAGGGGTACCCATCACAGTAGGTCCCACCCCACCAATGCCGGAGGTTGGAGCGGCCCGTGGGCCCCACGGACCCATAGATCGCGCCGTCTGGACAGCACCACAAACGTGTGTTCGACACCGCCGGGATGACATCAAGATGCTGCCCGTCAACCCGATTGTCGTGACTCCCGGGCCCCACATGTGACCTATTATCTCCCTGCGTGGAGTGGGTCAAATTATTGTACTACTGTAAAAAGTGTTTAACCGAGAGTCCGAGATCAGCCGGGGTTATCTTCCCCACGCCGGGTGCATGGAGGTAACGATCTTAACTCCTTGGCATTTCATTTTCTTAGCTAGTATAGGGTCGTATGCTGCTGCGAGAGTGTAGGATACTAGCCCGTGAGTCCATGTCACCGCTGTGAGTGTGAGTGTGACTCGTCCCGTGACTCGACCCGAGTACGGAAGTGAGTCAGACTACCCTTGAACTCTACCGGTTCTTCAACCGCGCACGATCCGTGTTTCCCTCGCTTAGGATGACGAGTGAGCTTACATTTCTGTTAGCGACGTATAGCCCATAGGAGCTCTTAGTGTCTGGCCTAAAGTCTCTCCCATCGTATGTTGCTGGTCGTGTCCGCATCTAGAGTCTGAGGTCCGCATCACCTAGAGTCGGTCCCCGTGTCCGTCCCGCATCAGTTTGGCATCAGAGCGAGTCGAGTCTAGGGTAGTCTTTGCATAAGTCTTGCATGCATCATGGTCTAAGTCGAGTCTAGGATCATCATTATTTTCAAAACAAAAAAAAGATATTTTAAAATTACATTTCATCCCGATAATTCGGTATATTAAAAGGTGTTGTCCGAACGTTAGGCTACGCCTATCGGGAAGACCGCACACTTGCGGGAGCGATCTTTGGATCGATTAACTCCGCCACATAGCGGATATTGGTTTAGGTCTAGGTGCATTAGTCGGTGTTTGCATCCGTTTGTGTCTCCTAGTCTGTGTGTCTTTGCATGCCCACCCATCGAGGTACCCAATACTCGCCACCACCACCTATGGCGGATTCCCGGGCCCGTAGCTCCGATGAGTCCTCGATGGCCGAGATGTTCCGAGCCATTATGGAACGTCTCGACACGCGTATGGATGGTCTTAGTACGCGTCTAGATGGCGTAGGAACGCGTCTAGAAGGGAGAATGAAAGCACTCGAGGATCGGGCCGAATCTTCGGATCAATCCATCTAGGGCCTGGTAGGGAGGATTACCGTCCTCGAGAGGGGCCCAGTAGCGGCGCAACCCGCGCTGACGAACGGCCAACAAGAGCCGGCTCAGCAACCTGCTATGCCCAGGGCTCAGGCGGAGAATGTTGGGAGACAACAGGTGCATGTGGCGGATGATTATGCATCTGATAATGACCAAGGGGGTAACGGTCGTCGGAATCAACGACGGAATCGTGATGACGATGATGACGACTGCATTCTTAGGGGCGTGCGTGCCGACCCTCCCACTTTTAGTGGGTCCTTGGACCCTAGGGTGTATCTAGATTGGGAGGCCGGCATGGACCGGTACTTCGAGTGGTTTGAGATGACGGACCACCGAAGAGTCTGATACGCGAAGATGAAGCTGCAAGGGCAAGCCCAAACTTATTGGACCAATGTGGAGACGTCAACCCCAAATCGGTACTTGGGATGATATAAAAACCAAGTTGAGGGAGAAATACCTTCTTACCTCATATCGCCAACGTCTCATAGACAAATGGTAAAGCATCTCCCAAGGGAACCGATCCGTGACTGAGAACACCGTCGAGTTTGACGAATATTACTTACGGTGTGGAGTTACGGAGGAGAGCACCATGACTATATCCCGCTTTCGAAGGGGTCTGCGGCCCAACTATCAGTATGAACTCTTTCGCCGCAATGCGACCACCTTGGAGTAGGCATATCAGGTTGCTCTCGAATTGGAGCAATTCGACGCCGAGTTCGAGTCTCCCCATCGGTTGGGCTCCTTTCCCCTACGTAGTGTTGAGCCCCGTGGCTCATCTGGCACGTATCCGAGGGCCCCCATGGCTCGACCTCAGGAGCTCGCTCGCCTCGAGCCCTTTGCTCCTAGGCCTCGCCCCCCACCCCCGAGGGACCTTCCTCGTCCCCAACATCTCACGGCACCCACCGCCCGTCCACCGGCACCTGCACCTCCTGCACGTCCTGTTGTTGCCTACACCTCC
Organism: Amorphophallus konjac; assembly: GCA_022559845.1. NCBI lineage: Eukaryota > Viridiplantae > Streptophyta > Magnoliopsida > Alismatales > Araceae > Amorphophallus > Amorphophallus konjac. The sequence continues at coordinate 55,798,077 of CM040125.1, forward strand.
TATCCGTCAGAAGGATAAGGGGAAAGGACCTTTGATTTGTTAAGTACGGACTGAATAGATCTAGAGGGGGGGTGAATAGATCTAGCCCCTTTTTTCAATTAATAAACCAAGGATCAACTAGACCTTAAGCAAACGATGGATTGCAAAGATAAAACTGATAACTATAGCGATAGCAAACAGTAATAAGAGCACACACCACAAGCAAAACCACAAGACAGGATTTTTAGGTGGTTCAGTCTCTTCCCGAGACTTACTTCCACCCCTTGCTCAACTTGAGCAAGGCTTCACTAAATGAGAACTTCTGATCTCACACAAACACCGCTGTCACACAGCTTGTTCCTGCTGACACACAGCTTGACACCGCTGCCTCACAGCTTGACTCCGCTGCCTCACAGCTTGACTCCGCTGCCTCACAGCTTGACTCTTGATGTAATGAAAAGATAAATAGAAAAAGGTGTAACAAGGCTGAACATAGACTTTTGAAGCAGAGTAATTAAAGAGTTCAGCTTGGGACTCAATCACATAGGTAACAAGGCAAGACTCCCTGTAGGACTTCCAGCAGGATGCCTTCAGCTGCCTTGCTGCTGGAACTTGCAACGCCTTGAGCCAGGTCTTCTTTCTGCAGCACCGAAGAACACTTCTGTCTTCTGCTGCTTCTTGATTGCCGGAGAGCCACTCTTCCTTTTCTCTTTCAGTGTATCTTCGTGGGTGTCCTTTTCATCTGCTCTATGTTCCACACCCCGCTCTCTATCTCTTCTCCTTTTTGCACCAGTTCTTATTAAGCACGAAGCTGTTTCCCGCGCAAGTGCAAAACCTGTTGGATTACTCGCTAAAAAACAGGGAGAAGATTAAATAGAATCTTAGAAAAGATTTGACCGGTTCTTAGCAAGATTCTCTCCTTGAATCCCGTGCGTAATCTTATCATCTGAACCGCCCAACAACCTGCAGCAACAACCTGCAGGTTTTTCTCAACAGAAACTGAATTCGGTTGGATTTCGGTTCTGGACGCGGTTCCGCTTGTGGTCGACAACGACCCTGTCTCTGGTCGACAATGAGCATTGTCCAGACGGCTGGTTCTTCAGGCTGACGCTCGTATTGCTCATTGTTGACAATAGCCCTGTCGCTGGTCGACAAGGGGCAATGTCCAGATGTATGGCAGTTCTGTCTGATGCTCTGTCTGTTCCGTGGTCGACAACGGGCAGGCCTTTGGTTGACCACCGAAGTCTGTACAGAGGAGAATTAACTGGTCGACCACCGAAGTCTGTACAAAGGAAAAGTAACTGGTTGACCACCGAAGTCTGTACAGAGGAAAGTCTGTACAGAGGAAAAGTCTGTACAGAGTTGGATTCGCTTGTATTGCTTCGTGGTCGACAACGGGCAGGGCTCTGGTCGACAACCAGAGCGCGTACAGAGAAAACATAGCTTGAACTGTGTTTGGTTGGATTCGTTGGTCGACAATGACTACTACTCTGGTCGACAAGAAACCTTGACAACTTCCTCTGATCTGTTGACTTCATTAGTACTTCAGTATACCTGAAATTACTTGAACTATCAGATTTGCATTGAATTAGTTAACCACATCTTTTGTCATCATCAAATTATCATGAGTCCATTACTTTATATTGAAGGAGCAATTAAACATATCCTTTGTCATCATCAAAACTAAAGGGATGCACAACATTCTCCCCCTTTTTGATGATGACAACCATGAGTCATTGTGACAAAACATGCAATTATTTCAGCCAGACAATTCATTTGATATGTTATTCAAAGATATGTTATTCAAAGACATCCATAGAGAAGGTAAGATGACAATAACATAACCATAAGTAGACTTGGCATTATTTGGCACAAGGACAACAAACTCTTTCTCCCCCAACATAACCATAAGTAGACTTGACATTATTTGGCACAAGGACAACATACTCTTTCTCCCCCTTTGTCAACAGCAAAAAGAGGGGAAATCAAAAAAATAATCACTCCGAACAGGATGTGAAAAGAGGTGGTGGAGCAGAATGAAATACGAAGACTCCTGGGTGTTTATCCTAGGGTAGAGAAACAGCTTGATGAAGAAAACGAAGGGTCAGGATTTAATCAGCCGAATTGAATTTTGGGGAAATTGATTGAAGTGTACGCCCTTTCCTTAATGAAGCATTTATTTAACCTATCCATTCTTAGCAGAGATCACCTTGTAAACAAGTAGAGTGGGCCTTGTGGTTCATTGAATTTGAAGGTATTGCACCAATAAACTTGCGCCCCATATCTAATTTTCCTCCATATGACTTCTCAAACTTATAATAGATTTCATGAGGCTGTTTGACTAACAGTGCGAGCTGAACAGTGTTTTTAGCTTTTCTTTGCATGCCATGCCTTCGGTCAACCATTTTCTTCTATCGTTTGAGTAATTTTGAAATTTTCTTTTTGGAATCATTTTGAAGGCTGTGGTCAGGTTTATCACATGCTTTTCTACACGAGGAGACACGCTTTTTACACGCCAGAAACCTCGGCTACTTAGCATGCCTAACCATTCCACTTTTAACTGGTACACACCTTTTATCCGTGAAGATATACGTTTATCAGACGCCAATATCCCCAGTTACTCAGTATGCCCAATCTCAATAATTTTTGAGAGCAGCAGAGATAGATTGATTCTTCATGACACACATGCCTCTCACTTATTTTTCATCCAATTTTTTCTTTAAGATGGGAGGCAGTAGTTTCTCAGAATCCAATCCATTGCTCTACCATGAAGACAGAATTATGGCGTATTCCACGTGCATTCATGCTATATTATTGGATTTATATTAACTGTTCAGAATTAGCACAGGTAGAGAAACCGACTCACTACTAAAAATCATAAGTCTTCAAAATCATGTGACAGAATCATAGTTATGGCTTGACTTTATTGAAGTAGTACAGTCCAAGTCCTCATTACTACACTCAACCACTACTCTTATTGATTACTTGGTGATTTTAGTGGAAGATATGGTTAGGTTATTCAATGTTTTACCAAGGAATGAGTTTACACTTTTACTCCCCCTCAATTTGTGAATCCATGCTGAATCAAAAAAAATGTTGGCCAGGATGAGATAGACAGACACAGTGAATGGAAAGTATGAATGATGATGAATGAGTGAATATGAATCTGAGTCCAAACAGTTTAACCAGTCCAGAAGATTCCCTACCAGACTTAGTGTCAACCAGGAACCTGTCTAAAGTGGACATTTGCTTCCGTACAGATCCATTGTCGACCATGGGACTGTCTGTTGTCGACATCTGCGCAGCCACAGAACCCATCCAGTATCCTGTCCTGATGGCGTTGTCGACCACTGCCCGGTCGTTGGTCGACCACCAGAGCTAAATAGTAGCAGTACCAGGAGCTTGCAGGCTTGCTTCAGTAATCAGTTGAACTCCCAACCTTACCAGTAGCAGATACTTAGCTGACATAACTATTTGCAGAAATGATAGAGAGTCATAAACAACGACTGATTTTCTTTTCTTTCAAACAGATTTAGTTTTTCATGCATAGCACTTATCCATGATTCAACCTTTAAGGTTTTCACAACAGATTTGGGCTCTATTTGGGACACAAGGGCAAGTTGATCTAGTTCATTAATGGTCTTGAGCTGAGATCTAGTCTTCCTAGGATCATGACTACTACCAATAATGTTATCCAAGGGATGATCTCCAAGAAGTCTTGAGTTTTCAAGATTGTTACCTGAGTTGACCTCTCCTTCGGTTTGGTCATTAGAATTACTTTGATTTCTTTCTTGATTCAGTTCTTCTTCATTCTCCATCGGTTTTTCTTTGCCATCCTGAAATTCCCCATCTTCTTCTTCCTTGCTGACCTGTTCATTTTTGCCAAAATCATTAATTTCATCAAATGAAATATGAGGGGGTTCTTCAACCACTTGATCTCTGGTGTTAAATACCCTATAGGCTCTTGATTGATCAGAATAGCCCAAGAATATTCCTGAGTTGCTCTTAGGTTCAGATTTGTCCAAGACTTTCTTATCATTGTTATGAATGTAACACCTTGCACCAAAGATTCTAAAATGAGCTAGGGATGGTTTCTTACCTTTGAATATTTTACATGGAGTTTTTGCACTAAACGGTCTTACCACTTGTTGTGCATGACTGCCTGACATTCCTGCATCACAAATTACACAGAAACTTTTAGACCCCAATGGTACCCGGGTCCAAGATAGCTTGTGAAATCATGAAACTGCTGTAACAACATCTTGGGAACCCAAACTTTGTTAGAACTGTTTGTCTTTTCGATTCTTAACTTGTTCAGGTTGTGTTCCTTTTGATTTAATGTTCCTCTATGTTGAGTCCATTTTCTTAAATTCCAATTTCCATTCTGTTTCAGCTGAGAGAAGTTGTGGGTTCTGTTTGTATGTCTGGTCGACATCTGGTATGTCTGTGGTCGACCAGGGTTTCTCCCGAAGCCAGTACCTGTTCTGGCAGACCCTCTGGTCGACATATGAGGAGTCTGTTGTCGACCAGCCTGTTTCCAGACACCTTGTTTTACAGGTCTGGGTTTATTAACATGATTTAATGCTCTGTTTGTCTGGTTACTTCTGTGAATTTGAACTTCTCGTCTGTTATGGCTGTTGTTTTTAAGCTGATGTAGATTGACCATTTTCCCTTTAGAATTCCTCTCTTCCCAGGTGACATTAGTCTGTTTAGAGGAACTTTCAGCTATGTCCTTTTGTTTGTTTTGATATAGGTTTATCAGGGGGCCTTTTCCTTTTGTGTCAGCTTTTTCATTTAACGTTTTTAGTTGAAATTCCTTTTTAGCTGTTGGGTTGTATCCTAACCCCTCTTTCTGAAAATTTACTTTTATTCCTAACACCGTGTTCAAGTTTTCTTCACCCTTAGTCATTTTTTCCAATGTTTCCTGTTTGTTTTTTAGTTCACTTTGGATTCTTTCTATTTCTTTCAGAAGTTGACTGTTTTCTTCCTTGAGTGAGTTGTTTCTTTCTTGAGTTAACTTAGTTTGCTGTTCATATTCTTGAGTCTTTAGTTTTAACTCATCAATTGTGTTTTTTAGTATCTCATTTTCTTCCAATAGTTCTTTGACATTTTCTTCATCTATCTCGTGTTGATTCAGCTTATTTTGCAAGGTGGTGATTTCCAATTCTAGTTTAGTTCTGTTAGCAATTAGGTTGCTGTCATCATTGAGCTGATTAACTTTCTTCTTCAACCTTTTATTTTCCTTTCTTGTTATTTCATATGTATCAAGTAAGTCTGAATAGGCTTCTTCCCAATCTGAACTAGAAAAATCTTGAAAAGGGGAGGTTACCTCAAGATCGTTGCTGTCTCCTTTGGCCATCAGACATGTGTTTCCTTCTTCTTCTTCGGAGGTTGTTTCCTCTTCGCTGCTTTCCTCCTCCTCGCTCCATGTGCTTATCATTGCCTTTGGTCTCTTGCCTTTCCACTTGAAGCTTGATTTCTTAGGAGCCTCTGGACATTCAGCCTTCATGTGTCCTGATTTTCTGCAGTTGTAGCAGGCAAGTTTGTTAGATGAGGCTTTAGTTTTGTCAGACTGAAACTGGGGTGACCTTCTTACCATGCCCTTCGGATTTTTAAATCCTTTACCTTCCTTCCGCAGAAACTTTCTGAACTTTCTTGTTAGCGTGGCAAGCTCACCAGTTTCCTCACCTTCATAGATGACCTTGAGTCGATCCCACATCTCCTTGGCTGTTGCACATTGTGAGACTCTTGAGAACTCCATGGGATGAAGTGCGCATTACATTACGTTCATAGCTCCCCAGTTGATGGTTGATTTTCTGACCTGTTCTCTGGTCCAGGTATCCTCGTCTTCGGGCAGATCATAGGGTCCGTGGCTCACTACTCTCCACATCTCATGATCTTGTGCTCTCAAGAACACCTGCATACGATTTTTCCAGTATGAGTAATCATTTCCATCAAAGTATGGTGGTCTAGTCACTGAGTGTCCCTCAGCCATTAGACTTCTAGAGTTCAGTCCGGCAGGCCTCTCCTGGTTGTTAGACCACATTTTTGGAGAGTCTGTCTCTGATACCACGTGTTAAGTACGGACTGAATAGATCTAGAGGGGGGGTGAATAGATCTAGCCCCTTTTTTCAATTAATAAACCAAGGATCAACTAGACCTTAAGCAAACGATGGATTGCAAAGATAAAACTGATAACTATAGCGATAGCAAACAGTAATAAGAGCACACACCACAAGCAAAACCACAAGACAGGATTTTTAGGTGGTTCAGTCTCTTCCCGAGACTTACGTCCACCCCTTGCTCAACTTGAGCAAGGCTTCACTAAATGAGAACTTCTGATCTCACACAAACACCGCTGTCACACAGCTTGTTCCTGCTGACACACAGCTTGACTCCGCTGCCTCACAGATTGACTCCGCTGCCTCACAGCTTGACTCTTGATGTAATGAAAAGATAAATAGAAAAAGGTGTAACAAGGCTGAACATAGACTTTTGAAGCAGAGTAATTAAAGAGTTCAGCTTGGGACTCAATCACATAGGTAACAAGGCAAGACTCCCTGTAGGACTTCCAGCAGGATGCCTTCAGCTGCCTTGCTACTGGAACTTGCAACGCCTTGAGCCAGGTCTTCTTTCTGCAGCACCGAAGAACACTTCTGTCTTCTGCTGCTTCTTGATTGCCGGAGAGCCACTCTTCCTTTTCTCTTTCAGAGTATCTTCGTGGGTGTCCTTTTCATCTGCTCTATGTTCCACACCCCGCTCTCTATCTCTTCTCCTTTTTGCACCAGTTCTTATTAAGCACGAAGCTGTTTCCCGCGCAAGTGCAAAACCTGTTGGATTACTCGCTAAAAAATAGGGAGAAGATTAAATAGAATCTTAGAAAAGATTTGACCGGTTCTTAGCAAGATTCTCTCCTTGAATCCCGTGCGTAATCTTATCATCTGAACCGCCCAACAACCTGCAGCAACAACCTGCAGGTTTTTCTCAACAGAAACTGAATTCGGTTGGATTTCGGTTCTGGACGCGGTTCCGCTTGTGGTCGACAACGACCCTGTCTCTGGTCGACAATGAGCATTGTCCAGACGGCTGGTTCTTCAGGCTGACGCTCGTATCGCTCATTGTTGACAATAGCCATGTCGCTGGTCGACAAGGGGCAATGTCCAGATGTATGGCAGTTCTGTCTGATGCTCTGTCTGTTCCGTGGTCGACAACGGGCAGGCCTTTGGTTGACCACCGAAGTCTGTACAGAGGAGAATTAACTGGTCGACCACCGAAGTCTGTACAAAGGAAAAGTAACTGGTTGACCACCGAAGTCTGTACAGAGGAAAGTCTGTACAGAGGAAAAGTCTGTACAGAGTTGGATTCGCTTGTATTGCTTCGTGGTCGACAACGGGCAGGGCTCTGGTCGACAACCAGAGCGCGTACAGAGAAAACATAGCTTGAACTGTGTTTGGTTGGATTCGTTGGTCGACAATGACTACTACTCTGGTCGACAAGAAACCTTGACAACTTCCTCTGATCTGTTGACTTCATTAGTACTTCAGTATACCTGAAATTACTTGAACTATCAGATTTGCATTGAGTTAGTTAACCACATCTTTTGTCATCATCAAATTATCATGAGTCCATTACTTTATATTGAAGGAGCAATTAAACATATCCTTTGTCATCATCAAAACTAAAGGGATGCACAACATGATTGGGGAGCCTAGTGGATCACGGAAGCAGTGTTATCGCTGCAATGAGTTTGGCCATTTCGCCAACCAGTGTCCCACTCGCCCATCTCTTATCATTGGGGACACACAGGCCGAGGATACCACCCCTGCGGGCCTTGAGTTAGTCAGCTATGAAGCAGATCCGGAACTAGCTGACGAGTACTATGAGTTTGGAGGTGATGCCCAGGATGCCCAGCAGTCTGATGATACCCATGTTGGGGTCGTTAGGTGTATCCTTACCCAGCCACAGGTCAGTGACGACTGGCGTCGGACCACTATCCTTCATATGTTCTGTAGGTTGGGCAAGATAATTTTTAAGGTGGTCATCGATAGTGGGAGTTGTATCAATGCCATCTCCACGGGTGCTATCACTCGTCTTGGTCTTACACCTGTGGATCATCCTTGCCCCTATCAAGTATCATGGGTGGATTTCACCTCCATTCCGATCAGGCTGCGGTGTTTGGTCCCACTGTAGTTCCATGCCTACCGTGACGAGATCTGGTGTGATGTCCACCCCATGGAGGTGGGCAGTGTCATTCTTGGTAGGCCGTGGCTATTTGATCGGGATGCCACACTCCATGGCCGGTCGAACACCTGTACCTTCGACCATGTTGGCCAACGGATTACCCTCCACCCCTCTCAGCCCAAGAGCCCACCAGTTAGGGGTCCTACTGGCCCTAGTACTCCGGAGCCTTCCATTCCCAGGCCCAGTACCCCGTCCCCAGCTCGGGCTATGACCGTTACATCTGGCCCAGGTGAGCCCTCGATTAGGAAATTGATGTTGATTAGCTCCCGGGAAATGGAGCGGGAGGCTAGTCAGGGCTTGCCCGTGCTTGCTATTACAGTCCGAGAGGTGGAGCGAGACTCTGAGGGTGAGCTCCCACCCGAGGTTGTCCCCATTCTGCAGGAGTTTTCTGATATCTTTCCTTATGAGCTTCCCGAGTTACTCCCACCTATGCAGGATATTCAGCATGCCATCGACCTTGTTCCGGGCTCTTCCTTGCCCAATCTGCCACATTATCGCATGATTCCCACGGAGCATGCCGAGCTTAAATGGTAGGTCGATGAGCTAGTGCAGAGAGGATCTATTCGGGATAGCATGAGCCCATGTGCTGTACCCGCTTTACTCACCCCGAAGAAGGATGGCACGTGGAGAATGTGCATTGATAGCCGTGCCATCAACAAAATCACCGTGAAGTATAGGTTCCCTATTCCCCTCCTAGATGACATGCTAGACATAATGGCCGGTGCCACTATCTTCTCAAAGATTGATCTTAAGAGTGGCTACCATCAGGTGAGGATTAGGCCAGGTGATGAGTGGAAGACCGCATTCAAGACCAAGGATGGTCTATATGAGTGGTTGGTCATACCTTTTGGGTTGACCAATGCCCCTAGCACATTTATGCGACTCATGACTCAGGTCCTTCGACCATTCATTGGAGTCTTTGTGGTTGTGCATTTTGATGATATCCTTATCTATAGTCGCACCACGGGGTACCACTTAGACCACCTTCGGCAGGTCTGTCTTCTTCTTAGGCGAGAGCAGTTGTTCGCGAACCCACAGAAGTGTGCCTTCATGACACCTCAGCTTACCTCTTGGGTTTTATTATGTCTAGTACTGGGGTCTCCGCCGATCCGGAGAAGGTATGGGCCATTGTTGAGTGGCCGGAACCCCGTACGGTTCATGATGTCCGCAGCTTTCATGGCCTTGCGACGTTCTATCGTTGCTTTATCTGTGGATTTAGCTCCGTCACCGCCTCGATCACGGATTGTATCCGAAAGGGCACATTTGTTTGGACGAAGGCCGCAGCTGCCGCCTTCAAGGACATCAAGGAGCGCATGACCCAGACACCTATCCTTCGATTGCCTGATTTCTCGAAGGTGTTTGAGGTCTCTTGTGATGCATCGGGTGTGGGAATTGGAGGAGTCTTGAGTCAGGAGTCTCACCCGGTCACATATTTCAGCGAGAAGCTGAATGACGCGAAACTGCGATATTCCACTTATGACAAAGAATTTTACGCAGTTATTCAGGCTCTTAGGCATTAGAGGCACTATTTTTTACATCAGGAGTTTGTCTTATACTCCGACCATGAGGCCTTGAGGTACCTCCATTCCGAAAAGAAGCTTAATTCACGTCACAGTCGTTGGGTTGAGTATCTCCAGCATTTCACATTTGTGCTAAAACATAAGGCTGGAGTGGAGAATAAGGTGGCCGATGCCTTGAGTCGGCGAGCATGCTTGCTTACCACCATGAGTGCCGAGGTCATAGGGTTAGAGAAGATGAGAGAGGCCTATGGTGACTGTCCTGACTTCGGTCAGATTTATACCACTCTCTAGGCCAGACCCTTGAGAGATCATGATGAGTATGTGCTCCAGGAGGGCTACCTCTTTCGAGGTGGCAAGCTTTGTGTTCCCCGAACTTCGGTTCGAGACTTCTTAGTCTGGGAGCTACATGCGGGAGGTCTAGCCGGCCACTTTGGTCGGAACAAAACTATTGAGGCAGTTGAGCATAGATTTTATTGGCCGAACTTGAAGCGCGATGTTGCTCACATTGTGGCTCAGTGCCGTACATGTGCTACAGTCAAAATGAAGAAGCAAAGCTCGGGCCTCTATACGCCTCTTCCTGTGCCTGATGCACCGTGGCAGGATGTTAGCATGGATTTTGTCTTGGGATTGCCACGTACCTCCCGGATGTTGGGTCCCGTGAGGTGTAAACGGATCTAGAAGGGGGGGTTGAATAGATCCTATCAGAAACTTTTGGCCTATTTAAAAAACTCTTAGCTAGCGGAAGCTTAAACCACTCTTATAAAGTGAATGAATCACTTAGGCACAATGCACAGCGGAATTAAGTAGAGTGGCTCAAATGAAAAGACTTGAATTACAAGCTATGAAACGTCCACACTTCTTTAAGTGAATTACAAAGCATAACACATAGATGAACATGCAATAGCTTGCAACAACCGTGTGTGTGTGTGTGTGTGTATGCTATGTTGATCACTCAAAGTGCATATGTGTGTGAGCAATATAACCAAGTGTGGAAGCACACGAACCTGCGAATGGGGTTAGAAGATATAGATCAATCACACACAATAAACAAACCACAACATAGGGATTTTTAAGGTGGTTCAGTTGCAACCCCGCAACCTACGTCCACCCCTCACCAAAACCCGGTGAGGCTTCCTTGCTGACTCACAGCTTGACCCGGGGACACGCCCCAAACCACAAAATAGAGAAAACTCTCTTTCTGTCTTCCTACACACAAAGCCGGAAGGGACGGCTATACCGCAAATCGGAGAACTCCCGATTGCCTTCCTACTAACCACCTGGTAGGGACGTCAACCGCAAATTGGAACACCCTCCAATTGCCTTCCTACTAACCACCGGTAGGGACGTTTCACAAGTTCAAGTGTTTAACAATATTGAAAGTAAAACAAATGTGAAGGAACTAAAACAAGAGATTGAGTAAGAAGGAATTGGCCCTTGAATGGAAATGATTTGTTGATCAGCAACAGGGATCTCTTCTTCTTGCAAATCAATCTTCTTGATTCACCCTTGAATGGATGAATGTTCTTCACGGAGTACTGTTCATGTGAACAGTAACTGTTCTTCAATCTCCTCTTTTGATCTTCTCTTTGTATCTTCTTGAAGTGGATGAAGAGAGTAATTGATTCTACCTTGAATCTTGTTTCTTCAACAGCTTGTAGGAGATTGATTGCTTCAAAAATCACCTTGGATGAACTTGAAAGGATGAAGAAAATCACTTTGAGAAATGAGCTTCTTGGATCGCCTTGAAAGCTTTGCTTCTTATCCTTCTTGGAAGTTGATTGAAGAGTAGAAGGTGATTGCTTCAGGATTGCTTCAGATCTTTGCTTGAAACTCTTGAGTGGATGAAGAACTCATTCACGAACTACTGTTCATATGAACAGTACTTCGTCTCCTCTCTCTTTGAAAACCCCTCTTGCAGCCACTCTTAATCCCAAATGAAGCATCAGGGTTTGCCTCCACCAATGTGTTGGTTTTATAGACCTTGAATGGCCCTTGGACAAGCCCTAGACCAGATCCACAATTTGTGGGTGTTTAGGTGACTTTGGGGTTCTTTGGGATTAAAGAAATCATGAGAGTTAGGCAGCCCACGAGGTGGAATTCGAGTCAAACTTTGCTGCACTCGGGGCTGGCGGTCGACCGGAATTCATGGGGCGGTCGACCGGAATCTGTAAAATCTCCAACTTGTCAGTTCTGGGAAAACCGGTCGACCGGACGCCTGGGGGCGGTCGACCGAAATCTGTAATTCCTAGAGGTTTCGTTTCTGGAAGAACCGGTCGACCGGAAAGGCCGGGGCGGTCGACCGAAAACTGTAAAATGTGGAATTCTTAGGCTCTGGCAAATCTGGTCGACCGGCCAAGGTGTGTAGGTCGACCGGAAACACCTATACCTACAAAAATGAAGTGTTAGACCAATGAAACATGTTCATAAGTCAAGATATTCATGTCCTCATCAATTTCATGTATTTTGGGATTGAAATCAACTTAGAATATGCTTTGAGCATTTCTAAATTTTGTTCCGGGGGCTCCGCCCCCGGAAACCCCCGCAAGGGGCGCTGCCCCCTTGACCCCCGCAAGGGGCCCTGCCCCCGCGACCTGACCGCGCAGGTCGATCCGCGTGCGAGGGCGCAACATTGAGCTTTCACTTGTCCATTCATTTTCATATCTTGATCATCTTGGATGAATGCTCGGTCCTTTGTAGAAGCTTTGCTTCATTGCTTGGGCCTTTTCTTTCTTGCTTGGCCTTGCTTAGCTAGAGCCTTTTCTTCCTTGCTTGGCCTTGCTTGGACGTGTTCATTTCACTTTCATTTCGCCACTTCCATTCCATTGCATCATGCACTTGGCATCATGAGTGACTTTTGATCGTCCTCCAGGGATGGCTTGCTCCTTTGGATTGATCTTGATTTGTGTGTTGCAAGCCATTCTTGATATGTTGAATTGGCAATATAATGACCTGAATTGTATGCAAATGGATTTTATCAAATGCATAGCAAATGCATAATGAATAGCAAAATGACTCTAAAGACATACATCATCAAAACACTAGAAATGAGTCATAGTTGAGTCATAGTTGGAATCACATCAAAACAATAGAACCAATCATTAGTTGAGTCATAGTTGGACATCATCAAAACAATAGAAACACTCACGTTCCACACATGCCCAACTTTAGCACAACATTCTCCCCAACACCGGAAGCATGATTCGGTCTATGTGGTTGTTGACCGATTCTCGAAGATGGCCCTTTTCATTCCTTTCTCGAAGACTTCAGATGCTTCGAGGGTAGCCCGCCTATTTCTTACTCATGTGGTGTGCAAGTTCGGGTTGCCTCGTACCATAGTGTATGACCGTGATGTTAGATTCACTAGTTATTTTTGAAAGACACAATGGCATATGTTGGGTACGCACCTCAAGTTTTCCACTGCATATCATCCCCAGACAGATGGTCAGACTGAGGTGGTCAATAGGAGTCTGGGAGACCTTTTGAGGTGTCTTGTCAAGGATCCCATAGGGGATTGGGATCTCATTCTACCCATGGCATAATTTTCATATAATGAGTCAGTTAATAGGTCTACTGGTATGAGTCCATTCGAGATTGTCACAGGTCGTAGGCCTAGGAATCCAGTGGATCTTATCCCCATGCCTATCCATGCTCGAGTGTCGGAGTCTGCCGAGTCATTTGCTAGGCATGTTAGGAGTCTGCATGACGACATCCGTCGTCACATTGAGGCCAGCAATGTATGGTATAAGGAGCTAGCCGATGCCCATCGACACCACCAAGAGTTTCAAGAGGGCGAATATGTCATGATCAGGGTAAGACCTAAACGGTTTCCCTATGGAACCGTCAAGAAACTGCAAGCTCGTGGAGCCGGTCCATTTAGAGTGTTGAAACGCATTGGATCCAATGCGTATGTTGTGGACCTGCCCGAGGAATATGTTATAATCTCTACTTTTAATGTATCAGATCTAGTTGCATATAAGGACCCAGCGGTGATCCCTAGTGAGCCTTTCGAGCCATCTCCTCCCATTGAGAGTGATCCCACACCTGAGTGGTCACCTCCATCCCCTTTTCCACGGCAGCGAGAGCATATAGATCATATATTGGATGAGCAGGTGACAGTTACCAGGAGTGGATCCTACCCGCGCTACCTAGTGCGATGGAGAGGACGGCCCGCCACCGAGGATATGTGGATCACCCATGGAGAGTTGCAGCGGATTGATCCGGACCTACTGGAGCGGCACCACAGTGATGCTGACCCTTACTCGATAGGGTCGAGTTTATCCCACCCGGGGAGAATTGGTGCGGACACCAGAGCACACGAGCGGCACGAGTCGGCGAGCCACTGATACCGTACGCGGAGCACCACCCGAGCCACTTCGGCGTCCATCTGGCTCGGAGACAGCCTGGACAATCCCCCTTGAGTCTCGATATTTATCACATTTACTCGGACTTTATTTGTGTGTAATGTATTTTTATTTGTCTTTATTTCGATTTGTAATTTAGCTTGTAAGAGGGGCTTATTTGCAAATTGGACCACCTGGGTCCCGCGGGCACCCCAAACCTCCTCCCATTGATCCACCTCATCCCCAGGGCCCATGTGGGGTCTGTCAACAAGTCAATTGCGGGCTTCTAGAAGGGTGGGCCATGTGGGAGACAAATGACTTGAAATATCAAGGTTGGCCACCAACCTTGACACCATAGTCAAGGGGGCGCCCCCCTCTCACCATCAAGCCTTTTATTTTTTGTAAAAATGGTATCAGAACTAATTAGTTCTATCCCATTTTTTTATTCCCCAAAATCTAGGTCCAAGGGTATTTTGTGTCTTTTGCCATTTCATATAAGTACCATGTGTTAAACATTTTGGTGGAATTAATGCATATGAAATTGATGAATTTTGTTGGAGCAGCCTTGGCCGCCCCCTTCCTCTCTCCTCCCTCTCCCCCTTGCAGCTGTGAAGATTTTATTCTGGAGGTGTGACTCCTCCCTTATCGTTCCGGTGATCGCCGCCGCCGCCATCGAGCCGCCATCGCACCACCGCGGTTGCTGCCGGTGTTCTGTCCATCCAGGACAGAGGTGCCTTCCACGAATTCCTGCTCTCCACCCCAACGTGTTCTTGAGCTGAAACTTTCAGGAGGTGTTCCCCACAATCCACAAAAATTTGTTGGTCATAAGGCTTCCATCTCATAATTTTCCATTTTCGTCCATCTTTCCCCTCTAGTTCTGCCTGTTTTCAGTCCAGATCCACAGCCGCCCTGTGTTTATAGTATTCAGACCACCTTTTGATTTTTACAGGAACTCCCAAATTTACTGGGAGTTCTATCCACCAACCCCTTGATACCCAATTTTTCTTGGAATTTCTTGCGACAATCTCATATTTTCTAAAATTCATCTTCAGATCCATCTACAGTTCTGTTAGCCAGTTTCCAGATCCGACCACCCGTCAGTGTTAAAATCCTAACAAATGGTAGCATCCATCAATCCTTCCACAAAAAATATTTCCGTTTTCCTATCTTTTCCCTCCACAACTTTCATGAAGAGGTCGAAGTCGGATTCGAAGGTTTCCTTCACGGTCAAAGGCAGTTATCAGGAAACTGCCTTGTTGTTCTGAGAGTTCGGGTACTGTACAACAGAAACTTCAAAATTCAACAAAGTCTAGATCCGTGCAGATCCAGATCATCACTCAGGGCCTAGATTGGAGGATTTCAAGAGAGCTTTCTAACGGTACCTCCTGTGCCTCGATCCGACATCAGGATCGGTCATAGTGGCTGATCTTGCCGGAGCGTGCGCTGGAAAACAGAAACACAAATCCGTGGACAGCAAGTCCACAGCTTGGAGTTCAGAGCCGGTCGGCCACCGACCGACGCTCCCACCTGACCGCCGTCCAGGGATGCGCGCCACCAGGGGTCTCCATCACAGCGGCTCCCACCCCACCAGCGCCGGAGGTTGGAGCGGCCCGTGGGCCCCACGAACCCGTAGATTGTGCCGTCCGGACAGCACCACAAACGCGTGTTCGGCACCGCCGGGACGACATCAAGATGCTGCCCGTCAATCCGATTGTCGTGACTCCCGGGCCCCACATGTGACCTATCACCTCCCTGCATGGAGTGATTATTGTACTGCTGTAAAAAGTGTTTAACCGGGAATCCGAGATCGGTCGGGGTTGTCTTCCCCATGCCGGGTGCGTGGAGGTAACGATCTTAACTCCTTGGCATTTCATTTGTTTAGCTAGTATAGGGTCGTATGCCGCTACGAGAGAGTAGGATACTAGCCCGTGAGTCCATGTCACCGCTGTGAGTGTGAGAGTGACCCGTCCCATGACTCGACCCGAGTACGGAAGTGAGTCGGACTACCCTTGAACTCTACCGGTTCTTCAACCGCGCACGATCCATGTTTCCCTCGCTTGGGACGATGAGTGAGCTTACGTTTCTGTTAGCGACGTATAGCCCATTGGAGCTCTTAGTGTCGGGCCTAAAGTCTCTCCCATCGTATGTTGCTGGTCATGTCCGTATCTAGAGTCTGAGGTCCGCATCACCTAGAGTCGGTCCCCGTGTCTGTCCCGCATCATCTTCTCTCCAGGAGCAGTTGGCGGGCGCGGTGGCCCGTGCTGAGGAGGCCGAGCGCGACTAGGCGACTCGGGTGAGTGCTTATTTGACCCAGATTCCGTTTCTGTGAGCTCCCTTTCCTTTACTGACTTCAAAGGGAATGTGGACTTTGACAGGTGGCGGAGGTTTGAGATGCACTGCCTCGTGCAGTCCGTGTCGAGGAGGCCGAGCGCGACCAGGCGATTCGGGTGGCAGAGCACGACGCTCCGATAGCGGAGCTGGAGGAGGACCGACGACGACGGAAGGCTGAAGAGCTTCCCCACGACGTACTAGAGCTGCGGATTGCCCTCGAGGTGTCAAGGAGAGAGGCGATGAGGGAGCGTGAGGACAAGAGGGCTTTAGAGGCCTAGATGACGGAGCTCCGAGTGAGTCTCGGTAGGGTAGAAGAGAGGCTACGAGAGAGTGAGGAGCGATACCAAAGGGCGAAGGACCACGGGACGCGACTTCGTCAGTCTGGTTCTTTCTCCGTAGGCAGCTTGCTAGTCTCCTCGACCGAGGAGCGGCGCCGCGCGTTCGAGGCTGGCCAGGCACCGCAGGGTGAGGCATGCACCGCCTCTCAGAGTTCGCGGAGGTCCCCTAGGGATCTGCGCCAGAGGAGAGAAGAGAGGGACGATCAGAGGGATGACCAGGAGGATGGTGGTGAGAGTTAGAGAGTGATTTATACACCCACCATCCTCACTTATGATGTATATGACAGACAGTTTGTTATATGGAATGGTTTCTTTTCTGTCACTTGTCTGTCTTTTGTGCACGTAGCTTCCCTCATGCTTCTTCTCCTTTACTTACTTCCTCCTGACACGCTTTACAGGATCTTGCCTCAAAAACAGAGGATTACGCCTCGTGCGGAGGGCATACCATCTTCCCCTCCCCCTTTTTGGGACGTCTAGGCGCGAAGACGCGTTCTAACCTTTTGAATTCAAATTTAAACCACCGAGAATCGTAGGGCGGCCTTTCTCCTTCCTCACTTCGCCTACAAACAACTCCTCCTCTCGTCGAGATTTGTTTCGCCTAGCTTCGTCTTTTTCCACCCTTGATCCATGGAATACGGTGGGCCAAACCGTGGTGAAGGGAGAGGGGGGCGAGGAACTCCTCGCCCGAGGATGGTCGTGTAAGAGCATGGAGAGGCGGCCACGGAAGAGGAAGGGCCTCTTCTGGCATTTGAGGGGCCCGAGGGGCCCGAAGACGTGGAGGGAGGCGAGCATGGCCCGGTAAGCTTCTTGGTCTCCACCTCTTTAATTTCTTTTGGTTTTGTAGCGAACAAGAGAGAGAAGAGGGTTCGGTGAGTGTTGCACTTGAATGATGAACGCGTCTTCGACAGGAGACGCATTTTTTATATTAATGATGTGGCCCTTCCTTTTTGATGCGCAGGGTATGACAAGGATCCGGGCTTGACCGATGAGTGGGCGAGTGCGGATGAACCGAGTCGCGTTGGGGGAGAGAGGCCCGGCAAGGTGAAACTTGAAGACTGGCGCATATGTCTTCCTGCTCGGTTCCCGGACAGGCAGCAAGGTGGTGCGCATGTGCAGGAGAGTGCCGACTACTTGCGGCAGTGCAGGGAGAGCCATGTAGGGCCTCTTCAGCTCGGGAGATGGACAGAGGTGAAAGAAGGGCCCCAATTTATTTATTTGTTATTTTATTTTTATTATTATTATATTTTGAAATCTCGGGGCTTAGCTGATGGCTTTTGTTTGTTTATTCCAGCGTGCCTGGCAGGCAGCGATGGCAGGGATGGCCGGCGGATCGTCTTCCAACTCTCAAGCTCCTTTTCTGGAGATCGCCTCCCTCTGGGAGCAACTTGCTAGTGCAGTGGCCCGTGCGATCCGGGCTGAAGAGGAGTGTGATGCCTGGGTAGCAACCATAGTAGAGCTGCGGCGTCACGATGAAGAGAGGCTGCCTCTAGACATCCAGGAGTTAAGGGTCTTCCTCCAGGTGGCGAGGAGAGAAGCAGAGAGAGAGAGAGCAGAGAGGGAGAAGGAGAGGGTGGAAAGAAGGGCAGAGCGACAGCAGGATTGGGACGAGAGGAAGGCCTTGGAGGCCCAGGTGAGGGAGCTCCAGCTAGGCCTTCAAGTTATGGGGCAGAGGCTAGGAGTCATGGAGACGCGTTACGAGAGAGCACGAGAGTTCGGGGCGCGACTCCGCCAGTCTGGCCACCTTTCTACAGGTGGCTTCTTCGCCACGCTAAGGGAGCAGCAGTGAGCTACCGCTGCTGAGCAGGTGTTGCGGGGTGAGGTGAGCGCTACTTCACGGATCCCTAGAAGGCCTCTGAGGGACCCTCACCTTACGTGGGAGGAGAGGGACGAGGAGGGATGAGCGTGAAGGTGATGGTGAGAGTTAGCGAGCTAACATACCCACCTCCTCTCTTGCGATGTTCATGATTGTGAGGTTCATGACAGTTTATGTAGACTTATGAATGGAGTGATTTGGTTTCCTATTACTCATTTGTTCTCTTGCGCGTTCCTTCTTCTTACGCTTCTTCTCCTTTACACTGTTCCCATGTGATGTGCCTGCCGAGACCCCACCCTAAAATAGGGAATCATATCTCGCTCCTACCATCTTTCCCACGAAAATCTGCCGCCGAAGTCAACAATGATGGCTCTAGTCGCTTTTCTCGGATGACCTTTCAATCTTCCCGGACGACCTCTACAACATGACAGGGTGTCCCTAGGCTACGTAGGGAGAAAGTGTCACATTACACCATCCAATCAATTACCCTACGCATGCGGTGAAGTGACACATGGCACCGAAGGGTAGGTGCCCTATCACGAGGGCTATCGTTAAAGGTGATGGAGGCAGTCTTGGCTCGCACTTCTCCCATTTCTATAAATATCTCCCTCCTTTGTTCTCCCAGGGGCATCGAGAGCCAACTCGAAGAGTACAAGTTTCCACGGAAGAGGAGGAACTAAGAATTCTAAGGTTGGGATGGAGGGCGAATCTTGCCACTCCTCGAAGAGGAGCAGGTCTAGCGGTAGCAGTTCCAGGAAACTCTCAGACCTCGAAGGACATTTCAGTGAAAGGACCCAATCGTAACTCGTAAGCTGAGCTTTCCTGCCTCTTCTTTTAGTTCTTTCTTCCTTTTTTCTATTTTGACAAAAACCCCTCTACATTCCTTGTGTATGCGCAGAGTGTGATGAAATCACATATTTCATGGGAGTTAGTAGTTGCAGTATACAGAGGTCTCCCGGATTTTCAGAAGGCCAGGCTAGACGTGATGGGACTTGGAGCCTTTCTCCAGATCGAGCCAGTCAAGCTCGACCTTACCCTCGTCCAAGCATTGCGTGAAAGGTGGGATCCAATGAGTCGTGCCTTCTTGATACCTTGGGGGCACATGGTGCCCAACCTGGAAGATGTGGTCCGAATTACGGGTCTCAAAGTGGATGGCGAGGCGCTGACTGGTGTCACATACTCCGACTACAGAGAGGCTGCTCAAATGTTACTAGGAGTGGACCTGGATGATCGTAAGAACAGGTCCATAGCCAAGATGCCTATCATGGAGACGTTGGGGCTCACTGACGTTCGTCCCCATGATGAGTCCTTGGAAGAGTTCATGGAGAGGACTAGATGCCACGTCATCTACTGCATAGATGCGAGCAATTGGGAAAGAGCCAACATGGATTTGAGGAGATTCCTCTTCTTCTTGTTGGGGAAATTATTACTGGGCTCGAAAGGAGACAGCATCCATTGCCGCTTCTTAGAATTTCCGGTAGACCCTGAGAAAGTGGGGCGATATGCCTGGGGAGCAGCCATGCTGGCGCATCTATTTGCGAGCTTGTCTGAAAGAGCAGACCGTGAGGTAACAGTAAGTGGTTCATCCATGTATCCCCCCCTCCTTTTCTTCTTCTTTTTTTTTGTTTTGTTAATGACACATGATGGTGCAGTTGTGGAGCTATTATTACCTCCCAATGGGAAAAGCCCGTCATTGGTGTCCAATGGCGGTGCCGCTGGCGAGGCGGTGGCAACCCATCACGAGCCCAACCTCTTTATCCTACCAGCTGATGGTGTTAAGACGCGAGTTGTAAGAGTTCCCCGCGGCGATGGTGGTTATTATTTTATCATCTTTTTTTGTTTTATCTTCCCCCCTTTTTGTGATTAAGAAGATGTGTGGGACCTGACCTAGGTGGTCTGGAGGTCTTATGCGGGCATGACCAACGCCGATCAGTCATGGGTCATAACTAGTCGTGCTCGGTTCGGACGCGACCTCTGGATTCACTGTCTGAACGAAATCGAGCTGCTTCGGCTACGATTGGTCATGAGGACCTTAGGGCTTGCCCAGGAATGGGTGGACATGACTACAACACCACGTGTGGGGAGGAAGACGCGTGGGCCGGCGACCTCCATTGATTGGAGAGTGCTGTTCCCCGAGCAATATGAGGACTGACAACGGGGTGGCACTCCCTTGGAGTCACATGCTCAAGACAGTGAAGATTATCTACGCCTCTATAAGGTGATGTATGCAGAGCGACTCCATCCTGAGGGGACCGTGGAGGTGAACATATTCATCATTTTTTTAAATGTGTGTATGTTAACCTATGCCTTGGCCACAGGACGCTCGCGACACCATGATAGCGAACTTGCAAGCTCGCCTGATAGGCACGGAGCGATAGTTACGTGATACTCGCGTAGCCTTGAGTTCTTCGGTAAGCCTGCATACACATGATCATGGACCAAGATTCATGGTGTTAGGTCCTTAGTGTCGCCTTATGTGTGTTGCAGCGTGCCCAGCTCGACGTAGCTTCCTCAGCAATGGGGGAGGATGGTGTCTCTTCCAGTTTATGGATCCCTACTTCCGAACTCGATTTGCTTCATGAGCAGCTTGCTCAAACTATGCAGCGAGCCGCAGAGGTAGAAGGAATGCTCTCCACACAGGTGAGAGTCTCGCCATTAAATTTCACTTATCCATGCCTCCATATATCTGAAATGATGGTTATGGCAGACGAAAGAGGTGCAAGATGCACTTACCCGCACCGCGCAGGGGGAAGCTAGAATAGTAGAACTGGAGGAAGAGTTACGGCATCGCCCAGACGATGGCTCTTCTCGGGACGCCGTGGAGCTAAGGATCACCCTTCAGCTGGAAAGGGAGGATAGAGAGAGAGAACGCACGGAAAGGAAAGAGTCACCGAAAGAGAGAGTCGACAGATTGGCTGAGAGGGAGGAGTGGAGGGCCATGGAGGCCTAACAATTTGAACTCCGAACCAGCCTTGGTCTTGCTGAACAATGGCTAAGAGATGGTGAAGAGCGTTACCGAAGAGCATGAGAGCGTGGCTTTCGTGTTAGTAGCTTCTTTTCCGCCCCTGTCGATCGATGGGGAGTAGAAACAGGAAGAGGGGTACAGAGCAGTAGAGGCATCGCCTCGCATGGTTTAGAAACACCTTCCAGAGTTCCTCGCCTGGAGAGTGGAGAAAGGGGTAACACTGAGAAAAAGGATGGAACTTAATGTACAATTTCT
This sequence comes from Amorphophallus konjac, assembly GCA_022559845.1. Taxonomy (NCBI): domain Eukaryota; kingdom Viridiplantae; phylum Streptophyta; class Magnoliopsida; order Alismatales; family Araceae; genus Amorphophallus; species Amorphophallus konjac. The sequence continues at coordinate 55,819,859 of CM040125.1, forward strand.
AGAAGGAAATAAAGGAAGGAATGTTAAGTTTCCTGTCTCCTGCCTTCATTCCTACTTTTCAATCCTGTACACATGGCTTAATGAAACAAGTCAATTTTTTCGTTCTGACTTGGCCCCTTGCTCAGAGAGTGGGTGATTATTTTGAGACTAACCTTGATAATGAGTCAAGGGGCCAAGCCTTTGTCAATTAAGGCAAGAGCAAAGATGATGAATGCAACACATAGGCACACAAATGAGAACATAATGTAAAAATGTAGAACACAAATGAGATCACACGGATGCAAATGTTTTTATTTTTTTTATTTTTTTTATTTTCTTGTTGTTTGTTTATGTGTTTTTGCTTGTTTTATTTGAATTTTTTTTCTTTTTTCTTTTTTTTTCTTTTTGTTTTTGAAAGACACTTGTTGTTACAACCGGCATGGTTCTTGGATCAAGGGTGTTTTTCTTAAGTAGCTTAATGCAGGGTTAACGTGCTCCAAGAGAATTCCCACTTGGGGACTCACCTTACGGCGTCTTCCGAGGGCCACTTCAAAATTTTTTTTTTTGGGATAACTAATGCCTAGTGACCATTCTTATGGCACCTGACTCTTATGAAGACAGGGTTTCTTACTAACCTCCCAGATATCCTGTGTGCACACCTAGATTGATTAGGGCCCCTTGACTCCTCAAATGATAATCTTTCCGGTTAAGACTTAACATAATGACAAAACCATCATGTCATGCTAGGCTCCCAATTGCTTCCGACCGTAAGGATGCACCGAAAGAGTGTTCGAGGTAAAAGATTTACCCGACCCGGGTCTATTTCCTCACAACTCTAGGTGGTATATGATGGAACACCCTGGAACCCTAACGGTCAACCGCGCGACGCTGACTTGGAATCAAACGCCGTCGCACCTATTGGTAACGTGCTTGCATTGACCAAAGCCCGAGATTGAAGTAAGAAGCCATAAAGGCGGTAAATAGAGGTCTTGACCGGCCAGAAACACCGGGACTCCTTCACGGCGATGGCTTTCTCTTTTCGAAGTAGACAACTATATGTGTGTTTTGCTGAAATGAGGTCGCTTGCCTTAGCGGGGCGTGCCCTTCAGGATTTCCATTGGGCTTTCATCTTTGAGGGGAGAAAGAAGAGTGTGGTGGGGTAAACCTTCCGAGAGGACCGGCAAAACCGTTAACCCAACGAGCCAACCGGGACCTACTCGACCTCTACCTTTTGGGCGACTTCGGACCAAACCTCGAATAGAATTACGTTGCCGTTATGTGGAATTTAGCTTTTTTTAGGGGTTTCGCTTGTTGAAATCAGGCACGGCCATGACCAGGCTTTCATTTGACTTTGATTTATCTCTTCTCTTCTTTTTTTTCTCTTTTTTGAGGGATACATGATAATTTGATATGTGGGAATCCCTTTTGTATGCATGCGGGGACACTGCCCTCTTCTCGTGCTCTGACTCAAGTTCGAGGAGATGAATCCTACTATCGCGTTCAGGGTATGATATTTTGGTTCCTTATGCTCAGCATTTTAAGGGCACCGGCTGTCTCATTGGGTCGAGAAAGAAGAGAACAAAGATTATGACTTTCCTGGAGACCTTCGAGTACAGCCACATAATAAGTAATACTACCAACTTTTTTGGCTAAAGCAGCTACGTGTGTGCGTGTTGCCTTCTTTTAGTGGGCGTAAGCCGACATGACCGATCAGGAATCTCCACAGTTCTGGCGGGCCAAGACCCGAGACCTACCGAGCCTTAATGGGTCCTATCCTACATGAAGGACAGATACAAAGATTTGACTATATGATGAACACTAGGCACTTCCCTTTTGTTTCTTTTTTCTTTTTTCTTTCTCTCCCTTTTTTTTCTCTTTCTCTCTCTCTCTCTCTCTCTCTCTCTTTTGGAGCTTCCCTCGAGTTCCGCTTCGTTTGATCCCGAAAGCGAGGTATGGGAGTACGTGCAGGTTAACCCTGAGTTAGACCACAAAGACCGAAGAGTGAATTTCTAGCTCCGATGGTCCTCGTACCATGCCAGTTGTTATACTTATCTAAGGGTAGTATTTCTTAAGATAAAGCCCGTTCCAAGGGTGGGATAACTCGATCTCTTCGGCATTGACTAACTTGTAGGCGTTGCCAAGGTACGCAGCCTAAACCACATATGGTTCTTCCCAATTGGGTTGAAGTTTAGAATGCGGCCCTCTAGGTTTGACAAAATATCTTTTCACGACCATCTCACCTACTTTGAATTTTCTCTCAATGACTTTCTTTCGGTAAAAACATGCGAGTCTATTTTGATAAACAGGCGCATGCTCGGCAGCGACAAGCCGCTTCTCGTCTAAAAGTTCTAACTGGGCAAGGAGTGAATTACGACGTTCATCGAGAGGAAATTCCTTATCCAATTGTACCCTAAGAGAAGGAATCAGAGTCTCGTATGGGACTACTGCTTCCATTCCCATAAGTAAGGGCAAACAGAGTCTGCCCGGTGGGGGTACGGATTGAAGTGCGATAGGCCCATAGAGCTTCGATAAGCTTTTCTGGCCAGTCTGAAAACTTACTAGACTCGCAGGTTTTCTTTATGATTTTGATCAATGTTTTGTTGGTGGCCTCTGCCTGGCCATTCCCTTGTGGGTAATAAGGTGATGGATGATGCAATGCAATTGCGTACCTTTTACAGAGATCTTGAAGGTCCTGAGAAATGAACTGTGGCCCATTGTCGGTGACGATTGTGCTTGGGATGCCGAACCTGGTGAGGATGTTCTTCATGATGAACTTACAGACTGTTGACGCCTTGATTTTTGCGTAAGCTTCGACTTCGGCCCATTTGGTGAAGTACTCCGTCGCAGTGAGGATGAAGGATTTCTGCTTGGTGAGGGAGTTGGGATCACCTAGGGGGCCAATGATGTCGAACGCCCACATGGAGAAAGGCCATGGGGAGGATACTGGATGAAGTGAGGAAGATGGTGAATGAATCTTATCGGCATGAAGCTGACACTTGACACACCTACAGACATAGATAGCACAATCCTTTTCCATGGTGGGCCAGTAAAAGCCCTACCGAATGATCTTCTTAGGGAGCATTTAGCTATTTACATAGCCACCGCACACACCTGAGTGTGCTTCCTCTATGCATTCTCAGACCTCATTGTCATCAAGACATCTTAAAAGAATACCAGTAAGGCTTCTCTTATACAGTAGTCCTCCAACCAACGTGTATTTCTAGGCCACCCTTCTTATGACTTTCTTATCTTCTGCGGTGGCTCCTTCAGGATAAGACTGATCTTTGCAATATTTGACAATTTCATAGAACTAGGGTTTCGCTTCATCAGCCAGTTCTTCTTCAAATTCTGCCAACATGATTTCCCTCTTCTCAAGGATTTCCCCTTCCTGAATCTTCTGTAGGACTCTTTCTTTGATTCTTAAAAGGTAAGGGTCCTGAACAGCAGGGACGAGACACTTGTAGATGGTGATGGATTCAGACCAAATACCAAAAGGGAAATTAAAAGATGACGCCAAGGAGGCAAGGGCATCGGCCAGAATGTTTTATTCGCGAGGAACATGGATAAAAATCAGCTTGGTGAATAATTTGGCATAAGCGGAGACCAGCTCCTGATAAGGCTTGAGCTTGGGATCAAGGGTGCGATATTTGGTAAGCACCTGGCGGAGAATGAGTTGAATATCTCCCACGACTCGTAATTCGGTGATATAAAAAGAATGGGCTAGTTCTAGACCAGCTGGAAGAGCCTCATATTCAGCAATGTTGTTGGTGACTGAGAATGCGAGATGAAATGCCCCTGGGATGGTAATGCCTTCGGGCGTCAGAAGGACAATGCCAATACCCTTCCCTTGAGAATTTAGAGCTCCATCAAAATATAATGTCCACATTGGCTGATCGGATCGAGTGATGGACATTAGTTCCTCATCTGAAAACTCTGATTGGATAGGATCGAACTTGGGGAGAGGATGGTGAGCGAGATGCTCGACTATAGCATAGCCTTTAATTGCCTTTTGCAGGATGTAGGCGATGTCAAATTGAGACAAAAAACTCTGCTAGCGTGCTAGCCTATCGGTAAGGATAGATTTCTCCAAGAGGAACTTGATAAGATTCATGCGGGCAATCAAATGAACCTCATGAGCCAAGAAGTAGTGCTTCGATTTCTACACTACCCAAACGAGGGCAGCACAGGTTTTCTCCATCGCCGTGTATTTCTGCTCACAGGGATTGAAGAGTTTGGACAAGTAATAGGTTGCCCGTTCCTTGCCTTCTTCATCGGCTTGTGCGAGGACGGCCCCCACGGAGTCATCCAAGACTGAGATATAAAGGATCAGAGGTTTTCCTAACTTGGGTGGGATGAGAACGGGTGGATTAGCCATGTATTCCTTTAACCCTTCAAAAACTTTCTGGCATTTAGAATCCCAATGGAATTCTACTCCTGGCTTGGTCAACTCATATAAAGGTCTACACCTTTTCGAGTGCTGAGACACAAATCGACGAATGAATTGTAACCTCCCAATTAAACCTCGAACTTCCCTCAAATTTTTGGGAGGTGACATGTCACTGATGGCCTTAGTTTTGTTGGGATCTATCTCAATCCCTCTTTTACTTACTATGAAACCCAGTAACGTGCCCGATGATACACCAAACACACACTTCTTTGGATTCATTTTCAATTAGAACTCCCTTGATCTCTGTAATACCGTAGCCAAGACTTTCGGATGTTCTGCCCTAGTTCTTGATTTCACCAATAAATCATCCATATACACCTCCAGATATATATGCATCATGTCATGAAATATGGCCATCATAGCTTTTTGGTAAGTAGCTCCAGTGTTCTTTAACCCAAATGGCATGACCACATAACAATATGTTCCCCAAGGTGTAGTGAATGACGTCTTCTCCTGATCCTCTTCTGCCAAACGAATTTGATTATATCTCAAAAATCCATCTATAAATGAGAGGGTTTCATAGCCTGTCGTGTTATCGATTAACACATCAATGTGAGGCAGGGGAAAATCATCCTTTGGACACGCACGGTTAAGGTCCCGGAAGTCGATGCAAATCCTGACTTTCCCATCCTTCTTCATGACCGGGACAATGTTCGCCACCCATTGAGGATAAAGGATGACTCTAATAAACCTGGCTTTATGGAGCTTGTCGACCTCTTCTTTCATTTTCAAAGCCATCTAAGGGTGGAAACGCCTTAACCTTTATTTTACCGAGACAGACCCTAGTTTTAGAGTTAAGCGGTGTTCGACCAAGGTAGAATCCAGACCCGGCATATCCTCATAGCTCCATGCAAACGTGTCCTTATACTCCTTAAGAACTTAATTAATGCCTCTTCTTCAGATGATGGTAAATTATCACTTATGAGGGAAATCCTAGGGTCTTCCTCAGTTCCCAAGTTGACTTCTTTGGTGGACTCTTCTACGGTGGCTGACGGCTCGTCGAATCTCCTCATCCCACTAACATATGCGCCTGCCGCATCCTCATATTCTTCATCCTCTTCTTCAATGGGGCATTCTTCATCTGTGATCTCGTAGACTCCATACCCTTCATCAATTGTACAATTCTCCTCGCAATCTATCTCTGGTAGTTGGATGGGATTTTCTAGCAATTGAGAAATGGATAGGCATGCTCGACACCTATTGGCTAGATCTAGAAGGAATCGACGAGGGATCTACTTACCCTTGGATTTACTTTTGGGTACTACCCTTGACCCATTATTCCTAGGTTGACTGAGCTGTCCTACGGACGAAGAAGAAGCTAAAGAAGATGCCGAAGAATGTACAGGGAAGGACCCCTCAGAGGAGGGGTAGAAAAGGTCGCTCATAGGACCTTGGATGAGTGGCCCGTAGGTCGGGACGCACTCGTGGGAGATGTAGGAGGTTTCCTCAACGAAGATGTGTTGTTGAGGGGTTTAAAAATCGACTTTTTTTTTCGTTTTCATTTTTGATGACAAAGCAATGAAAAGAAATCGGGGGAGGGGGAAAAGTGATTATGGCTAAAGGGTTGGGAGGCTCATAGAGCAGATCATGATTGAAAATCGGGCGCGGATTGACTAACCTGCGCAGGTATGTAAGTAGAGAAGGGGACCTGGGAAACCCAGGAAGAAGACAACAACGAGGGTTGAGACGAGTGAATAGAGAAGATGATGGCTAATGAGCCGTCGAGAGTAAAGTGGATGACGGATGAAAATCCGCCGATGACACAGTCCTCTTGGCGAGGATGGTTTGGAATTCTAGCAACATTAGTGATATCCCCTAGCATTTCAGAGATCATTGGCGGCCCTTCCAGCTACGAGGGCGAGAACATTCTTTTTAGTGCAATAGAAATATCATGTATGTCCAACTATTTACTCCATTCGCATTCCGGATCCTTGATCTTGCCTCTCTTTGCGAACCTTGAACATTTTTTCAGCCAAGTATACAACATGCGATTTCCCATGTGTTTCTTGCGGGTAATCCCCCATCTGAACAACGGGCCCCTTCTTGAAGTGAGAGGATAGGGTCCACGTGAGGGGTTTCCCATCTGTTGTGTCCTGTGATTTTGATGATAGCAAACACTATAAGTCATTTGAATGCATACAATTCTGTTTGTGGTGCATATGAATGTTTCATTGAAAATCTTATCTGAATTATTACTGCATTTAAATATGGCTGTGTGGTGTGTGCTTTGGTGCAATTCATTATTGCTGATGCATTTCTTAATTGATTGTTATCTGGATTGCTTGTTATCTGGATATCTTGATGTCATATATGTTTACTTGTGTTTTGATGATGTCATACAGCACATTGTTTAACTGTGAGCATAGCTGCATTTCATGTTTTAGTCTGTACAGTGGTGCATGTCCGAACATCCATGATTAAGTGTGTAATATGCATCTGTGCATTCATTTATCTAGCTGCATAACACATACATCCACATGCTAGCACACACTAAGTCTGTACAGCCCATGTACAAGGTCTCATGCATATTGAATGTAAAGTCTATACATCGTCCAGTGTATTGCTGCATGCCATGAAGTCTGTATAGAGTCTTTGCATCATGTGCTTCTCATAAAGTCTATACATCCATGCTTCATGCATTGACTGGACAAAAGTGGGTCGACCCCCCGAGATCATCAAGTCTATACACTGCCTTTGGTTTTTAAAGTCGATACATTGCCTTTGTTTCAAAGTCTAGACATCGCTATTTTGGCCTTCAAAGCGTTCAAGTCTATACATTGGACACTTGTTCATGCATGTTTGCAAGTCTATACACTGGCACTGTTAAGTCTATACACTCCTCATCTTTACCTTTGTTCCAAGCCAAAGTCTGCACATTGGCCAAGTCTACACATCGGCCTGTGGCCTGCTTAGCTGAAGTCTGTACATCGCCTTCTGACTTTCAAGTCTATACACTCCATGCTCATTCAAGTCTATACATCCACAGTGTAACTTCAAAGTCTGAACATTGTCTCACTCCGTCAAAGTCCATACATTCTCAGCTGAACCCCATGTCTATACAGTGGCCTCGAGCTTCTCAAGTCTACACACTGTCTTCGGCCTCAAAGTCTGTACACTCGCTGCACTGTACAAGTCCATACACTGGCAGCCCTGCAGAAGTCTATACATTGGCTCAAACATTCCAAGTCTGTACAGCCATTACACTCAATCGAAGTCCATACATTGGTCTTCATATTCGAAGTCCATACATCGATCTTCTTATTCGAAGTCTGTACATTGGTCTTCATATTGGAAGTCTATACATTGGTCTTCACCTGAAGTCTGTACATCCATTCTCTTATCAAAGTCCATACATCCTTATGTTGGAATTCCAAGTCCATACATCGGACTGTTTGAGCAAGTATGTACATCATTTCATTCACACCGGAAGTCTATACATTAGACTGTGGCAAAGTCTATTCATTCGTTTCCAGAAGTTCAAGTCTATACATTGATCGTTTGGGTAACAAAGTCTGTACAGTGGTTCAACCTGCCAAGTCTATACATTGGACTCTGTTTTGCAAAGTCTATACATTGGACCGTGGTTCGCCAAGTCTATACATTGCTGAGCCATTCGACAAGTCTGTACATTGGCTTCATATCATAAAGTCTGTACATTGGCTTCGCATCCGCAAGTCTGTACATCGGTTTGATATCATCAAGTCTGTACATTGGCTTCAACTCTCCAAGTCTGTATAGCCACATCTCAAAGGCTAGGTCTATACATCACTGTGGCTGCTCGAAGTGAAGCATAGTCTATACACTCCTCACCTTTCCCTACGTTTGGCCAAGTCTATACACTCATGCTTTTCCCTACGTGTTCTGGCCAAGTCTACACATTGGGGTATTCTTTACCTACGTTTCATGCTTAAAGTCTATACATTGTTCAGCGTCTTGTCTCACTAGAAGTCTGTATAGTCTGGCAGCGTCTCATGCTGCGTCTTAGGCAAGTCTATACATTGCTCTGTTGCACGAAGCAAAGTCTATACATCCGATCATCTCACTCATCGTCTTGGCCATCGTTCTTTCAAAGTCTGTACAGCCCATGGTCTAGAGACCAAGTCTGTACATCATCCTGTGCCTTCAAGCTTTCAACGTCAAGTCTGTACATCGTACTGTGCCTTGAGCTTGGAGCAAGTCTATACATTACTATGGCATTCACGCAAGTCCATACATTGTTTGTTGGGCCAAGTCTATACATTGTTCCATTGTGTGCTTGTCTAAGTCTATACATCGCCATTCTTTGCATGAGCTGAAAGTCCTTCAAGTCTGCACATTCTGCTGTTGTGTTCATGCATCATATGAGCAAGTCTGTACATTGTTACGCAGAGCCTACACATTCGTTTGGCTTGGCTGAGTCTACACACTCGATTTGGCTTGGCTGAGCATTCATCGTCAATGTACACACTTCACCATATGCATACTGCAACATGTGCTATTAAGTCCATACACTACTTTTGTGCTTCGTTCAGAAAGCAAGTCTGTACATTGGTTATATCATGCACAGAAACGCTTAAGTCTATACATTGCTATGGCTTGTTATTGCAACGCTCTTTAAGCAGCAACTCTGTACACCCTTCTAATATTGTCTTTGACTGATTATCTGACAGGATTAATGGACGAGGTTATTAAGACTAGCACGTGATCCTAGAGGCTGAGATGCTGACACATGGACCGAACCTTCTGGGCGGGAATCATCGAGAGCTCACGCCCTAGCTGCCTGCTGCTGGTATAAAAATGGAGCTTCTTCCATCGGCTGAAGTATGATCGATGAGCAGTGAGCCATCGAGAAAAGCAGAAGAGCAGTGAGTACCTCCACGATACAGAGAACAGAGAAGAAGAAGAAAAAGAGAAAGAAAGAGAGTGAGAGCAGCTGAAGAAGAAAGAAGAAGGGTGAGCCAGAGAGCAGAAGAGAGATCGAGAGATCCAGAAGAAGAAGAAAAAGAGAAAGAGAGAGGGCTCGTTGTAGCACCCCGGGAATTTAAATCTAGAATAATAGAATAACTATAAATATTCATCATGAAAAAAGTAAAATTTTGATAAAGGAAAAGTGATAATTAGTTAAAATAGTAAATGGGCTTCAATGTTAATAAATAAATAAAGAATAGAAATTAATATTCTCCTTTATCTATGAGCAGTACCTTTTAAGTATTTAGAAGGAATAGTATTCCCAAATATATATATATATATATATATATTTGTTTATTTATACACATATATGCACATAAAGAGTTATAGGATCGAACCCGACTCTGATACCTGAGGCATCAATGGAAATTAACAAGAAAGATAAATAAATAAGTTATAACTTATTAAATTTTTGGCATGTATGGGCCTTAATAATATATATATGATATTCTTTATATTAAAACCCAAGTATACCCCTCAGCTAATGGGCCTTAACAGGGTGGGTGCTAAATGTGCCAAAATATATACACACGAATATAATATATATATAATGGGCTTTGGGAAAATAGGTATATAAGATAAAGGTTTAAAGGGCCTTAGTAATGAGCTTAAGCTATGTACGTAAGACACTAACAGGGTACACAGATAAATATATATATGCATGGGTTTTTATTAACAAGCCTTCTTAAGTTTAAACCTCTCACGTTCGAAGCCTTTGCATGAAGTTTAGGGTTTCAATTAATAGTGGGCAGGCGGCTAAGGTTTTGGCAATTATGATGTTAACCAGAACAAAACAGGGAAACATTGCTTCCGATGGAGTTCTAACCCCACTAAGACCCCTTTTCCTCTACAAATAACCCCCTCCATCGAACGTGCAAAGGCTTGTTGCTGCTGCTCGTTCGTCTCCTCCTTCGACCATCGTTCGACCACCTGCTGCCACACAAAGGGCGATCAGGCCTTTTTTCCCCTCCTCCTCTGCTACGTGCTACCGTGGTGCCCGGTGGGGTGAAGCAAGGCTTCCTCCTTGCTCTTTCTTCTTCCCTGATTACGTGAAGGTCGCTGCAGCTGCTGTTGCTGTTGCCGTTGTTCTATTCTTCATCTTCTGCAATTTCTCTATCTGTATAAACATCAAAAGGTAGACAATCTCCCAAGCAAAATTATAAAGCTAGCATGCTAGATGTATAGAACAAGTAGGTTTTCTTGTAGCCAAAACTAAGTTTAATCATGTATTGAAGCCAAAATCATATATATACATCAGGCAGATAGTTCATTTATGAAATTGTTTTGTAATTAACGACTCCCGTCAAGGCGCTAATTCTTTTTGACGCCCAACAAAACGGTCGTCAATTCTTGTAATTAGCGACCCTCATCAGGGCGCTAATTCTTTTTCACGCCCCTTAAACAGTCGTCAATTCCTATTGATCTTAATAGGAAATGACGCCGTGCACTGTGTCGTTTCTTTGAATTAATGACCCTGACTATGACATTATATTAATAGAAGATGGCAGCAATTCAGTCATCATTTAACAAAATTCTAAAACATTGCACATCGACCAGTCGTCAATTTCATATATGTCAGTTATGAGCTTTTCGCATTTATAGTTGTTAATTGTTATAGAAGTATCCTTTGGCCATGAAAATTTACTGGCATACTATTGGGGTAGAGACTGAGGTACTGAAAGTGGTTACACCATTTTTCGTGCCCTCTATGGTAAGATTCCCGTCTCTCATCGAAAAATTATTTTGAACATATAGTTAGGTAGAGTTTTTCGAGCCGGTCATTTCGGTATATTATAAGCTAGATTCCGACATTGTTAAGTACAGAAACAAAAGGTTCCAAAAATTTGAAATTTTGAAATAACGACCAATGTGAGGTCGTGAGATTCAGTTTTGACGTTTGGGGGTATAGGCGTCAATTTAACTATATATATATATATGTATATATATATGTATATATATATATATATATCATGTGTATATGTCTTTGAAAATCTATATTTATTAAAATATGTAACCAAAAATTATGAAAAAAATATATTTGGAATCCTTGTATTTTTTCCTAATTATCATATATTCTATTTTTTCTAAATTATTTTATATAAATAAATGTGTCTTTGAATATATGTTTGTGAAGTTAATCAATTAAATATATACGGTAGGTTGACACTTTTATCTGAAATGACGACATCAGTATAGTCATCCAAATCCTTTTTGACGACGTACAGTAAGGTCGTCAAATTATATATATATATATATATCTTGTAATTATAGCTTTGAAAATCCATATTTATTAAAATGTGTAACAGAAAATTATGAAAATTATATATTTAGAATCCTTGTATTTTTCTCCTAATTATCATATACTCTATTTCCGTGAATTATTTTAAATAAATCAATATGTCTTGGAATGCGTGTTTTTGAAATTATTCCGATAAATAGATATAAATGTGAATTCTTGTTAAATAAATTCATTTAAAAATCATAAAATTAACGTCCCTCCAAGAGGACGCTAATTAATAAATGACGCCACCCATGGGCGTCAAATAATATAACTTTATTTAATTATAGTTAATTATAGAATTGGATGGACATGAATTCTATAATTAACATATTCATGTTCTCACCGTTTTCTCCCGATTTTGACCCATACCGCGGGTCTTCTGGCACTCTCATCTCACGTCCGTAGATGGAGTCTCCGTTTCATGATTGGTTCACGTTATACAGTCAACTCTCGGTGACATACGAGCCCTCCGTTGGACATTCCGTTTCTTCGGACTGGTAAGTTAGTCATCGGGACCTCCGTAAGTCTCCTCGTAGCCTTGGATTCCCTCAAGGCTGACTGAGCTGGTTGTACCTAATCACCCAGATTTTCAGAATGTCATGGTTTTCATCTGGTTTATTGATATATCATCCTTATTACAAGTTCTATCCTTGAACTCTATGTTCCATGAAATCTATTTTAATGTTCCTACATGCTTGATCCTTGAAATTCTTGGCCATTAATATGGAATTAGTCTAGACTAAATGTCAGGGGCTATGGGTCCCACAAAAATGACATTTTAAATGCTACGGGTCCTGATCTGACCCTATTGGGCGAGGCAAAGTCCAAACGTTATCGGTATACGATGATCGGCTGCAGGCATTCACCAACTCGGTTATTGGCATTTAGGGGCAATCATACAGTCGTGAGAACTCCTAAGTGTGTGACCAAATACTAACTAGTGCTATTTTCATGAGGGGTGGTCATATCGTCGTGATTTTCCCCTTAGTGCATTGGCCAATCCTATATAGTGCTAGATGTGCAAACGCTCTCGTGATAGTGATGATCGGGAGTAATTGCCATCATAGTACACCTTTCCACAACTTATTATTCGTCATGAAAAGATCTTGATTTACCTTATTGGAGGGGTTATCATATCGTCATGATATTCCCTTAGTGTCGTGGCAAATGCTATAGAATGCTTGTAGAAGTAATTGTTCTACTTCTATACCGATCATCATAAATGTTCTTGAATTATCTCATTGATAGTACTCGTTATCTTGTCATGAAGATCCTTCATAATACTGGATACCTTAAGGCTCTCGTGATAGTATCCGTCATAGAGCGATGAATGCTATATTTCCTCATGAATGCTAGCTTGAGAAAGTACTTGTTAAGATCTCATTATACTCTCTTGATTATCATTGTCCTTACTCTTCATGAGTTTATCTTGCTTACTCGTTTGTTTATTATAGTTCTTGAATTTATCTCGTGTTATTACAGTTCTCGATTTCTATATCTTGCATGACTTGCATGAGCATGTTAAACTGTAATTGACTTAAAGCTAGCTTGGAAGCATGGGATATTAAGTCCTACTGAGCGTTCGCTCACCCTGCGTTTTCCAATATTTTTCAGGTAACGACCCTAGTGATGACGAGACTGAACATGATGGGCAAGGGCAAGAGTGAAGAGAACTCTGACATCTAGATGAACCGTCTAGCATTGTTATCTTGTGTCTTATGATAAGTCGATTCAAGAGTCTCATTGTAATTTTTCTTTATTGAGTCTTTTCATTGTGGAAATGACTATGCTCTGATTGACATGACTGTTTAACTGCCACGTTCCGAGCAAACGACACATTCCGCTGCTATCGGTTCGGGGCGTTACACTCGTGAAGAAGAAGAAAGAAGCTTCAGTTGAAGATCTGCCTACTGGACTTTGGATCAGATCCAATCCAGTCAGCTCCTACGAGAGCCACATTCCTTGTATTTCATTTACAGCTTTCAGTCGCTGTGACTCTATTTTCTATTTTCTTTTTCATTTGATATCTTGTCTTTTCGATACTCTGTAGAGAGGTCGGGGTCCCTCCTGTTGGTTCAGGAGAAGGGAGATTGCTATCTCCGGTTGCAAGTAGCTGGGTGCTACTTGTAGGTTCCCTCCTGGTTTGGAGGAAGAGAGATTCATCTCCGGTTCTGGGCTTGTGGGTTGCAAGTCCAGGGGTCCCTCCTGGTCTGGAGGAAGAGAGGTCTTCGACCTCTGGTTTGCTGGTGATGGGAGTCACTGGTGGGTTCCCTCCTAGTCTGGAGGAAGAAAGACTGTGCGTCTTGGTTTCCAAGTGGCTGGGAGTCACTTGGGGTGTCCCTCCGGTTGGGAGGATGAGGGGAGGCTGTTCCCCTGGTCAAGCTGTGTGGCAACATCTTGTTCGCAAACTGAGTCTGCAGTTTTTCTAGCCTGTGCTAGTGGAAGCCTCACTCCGGTTGGGAGTGAGGGGTGGACGTAGGTCTTTGGACCGAACCACCTAAAAATCTCTTGAGCAGTGGTTTGTCTGTGTGTTTGCTTCCGCTAGATGATTGATTAGGAGCGCTCCAAGTGTCTCTTCATATGTTCAATTGAATTAGTTTTTATTCTGGATTTGTGTTTAGCTTCTGAGTTTAATTTTAATTGGGTGATATTTCGAGCAGGATACTTTCACCCCCCTCTGTATCCAGGGCTTGCACCCTAACACCATCCGCCTCGAGCGGTCCTTTAAAGCCTAGGCCAAACTTGTGGCTCAACCTTATTTTCTTTGGTGGTTTCAACCTTCCTTGCAATTACGTGCCCAAGCCTTTGCCCTGTTGATAGTCGATATTCCTCATAATCTCCCATCCTTTAGAATGAGAAGGGAGACGTGACAATGCTACTAAAAGTGGCTTCTTTGGTGTTGGCGGAATGCGGGATGGGTCATACACATCCAGTAGTGACAATATGGGCCGATGAGACGGCCAAACAGATGGCAAAGAGATGTTAATGGCATCCACTACATGAAAGACAAGCGTACTGATCACTTTAATAATCCTCCCATTGTATGGAAACTTTAGGCATTGGTGGTTGGTGGAGGGTACAACATCCATGACTTCAATATAGGGGCGACCCAATATAGCGTTGAATGTGGGATCCATATCGAGGACATGGAATTCCGTAGAGACTGACGTATGTCCTAATTCTTCCTTCAGGATAATCATCCCCTATGGTGGCCTTTTGCTAATGTCATAAGCTATGACTGTGATTGAGGAAGGTCTTATATGTTCCTCACCGACCCCACATAACTGAAGGGTGCTCATGGAGATCACATTTATAGATGCGCCCGTGTCCACCAAGCACGGGTGTATGGACACTCCATTGATTTTTATTGAAACACACAACACATATTTTCGAGCTTCCTTGGGGGCAAGCTCGTGGTTGTGGAACACAATGGTTGGCTGTGTGTCCGTCGGCGTCAGAACGGCCGAAATCTTCTCTACAGGGACGTCCTCATTCACCATGACCCTTTGAAGATATTCCATTAAGGAAACCTGATGGGATGTGGATCTTTGAAGCAGCTCAAGGATGGAGATCCGAGCGGGCGTCTTGTCTAGGTGTTTTAACAAATCATACTGTGTTCCAGGGATGGATTTTTCTGGCTGTTCTCATTGTCCTTCTCTTGCTGAGACTGCTCGAGGTTCTGACTGTTCTGGGAGAAAACCCTGTGAAAATCCTTCCACTCCGGAGCACCATTGCCTACGGCTTTTGTACCTCTATGGGGTTAGGTGTGGGTTTTAGCAAGGGCTTGAGGGGTAGTGTTAGAGGAATGATTGGTGAAGCAGGGGTGACGATGGGAGCGGGGGTTCTGATGAGGGGTTTGTTAGGTGGAGGCATGGTGGAGGTAGAGGGGATCTCATATGGGCTATGGAGGGTAAGGGGTTCGGAAGGTAGAGGCGGAGGCAAAGTGGGAGTGGAGGGGATCTCATGTGGGCTATGGAGGGTAAGGGGTTTGGAAGGTGGAGGCGGAGGCAAAGTGGGAGTGGATAAGGCTTGAGATGGATGGTGGGTGATGAGTGGTTTTAAGGGCATTGGTGGAGGTATGGTTGAGATAGGCGGGGTCACGTACGGTTGACGGATGATAAGAGGTTTGGAAGGCATAGGTGTAGGTGTAGTAGGGGTGGACGGCAAAATGGAGGGGTGAGAGAAGATGAGAGGGTGTGAGGGCATAGTGGAGGGCGTTGGCTGATAGGTCATTGGTGAGTTAGTGGGAGAGGTGTAGATGAGAGGACGTAATGGCTGCGGAAATGGTGAAGGCCGCACTATAGGTTGCGATGCGGGTTGATGAGAGAGAGGCGCTACCCGGGCAAGGCGAGGGGTGTGCCTGATGATAGGGTTGGCGACAGCAAGAACGAAGGTAGTTTTTGGGTGCCACCCCTGCTCTCTCCCAACTTCCGGGAAGGAGGAGATGGGGTTGACCTGGTGATTGGGTGGTTGGTGCTCCGGTAATGGATTCTGGATTATGCCCATATTGGGTTGTTGTGGTTGGCCCTACTGAGGCTGTTGTTGTTGTTGTGGTTGTTGCTGTGGCTGCTATTGTAGCTATTATTGTTGTTGGAACTGTGGTCTAGGAGGAGGTCTCCTGGCTTTGAGAGTGGCGATGTATCGCCTCATTTCATCCCAGTTAATTCTGCCTTCATCATTCATATCATAGATGTAATCTTGAAAATGGAAACAGTTCTCTACTGTGTGTCCTGGCTGCCTGTGGTAGACGCAGTATCTGGAGGTATCAACATTCGGGGGCCATGTGAGCTTTTCCCTGGGTAGGATGAGGGTATTTGAGGCTATAAGGGCGCTGAAAATATCTGCCAAAGTTTCTGGCAATGGTGGGTAATAGACTCTCTTAGGGCCAATCGGCCTCCTTTGTTGCTGTGGGAGGCCGTAATTCCCTGGGGGTGAAATCTGGTGATACTGAGGTGGTGGTTGCTGTTGCTGGGGTCGGGGTCGGGGTTGTTGCTGCGGTTGAAATGGTTGAGGCATATTGTTTCGGGGTGGATTGTTTTGGGACAGAGGACGAGACGGGAAGGGACCTTGCTGGAGAGGAAGTTGAGGGATTTGTGGAGGCCTTGGGTTGGTTGCATAGTTGGTGTTGTTGACTACACTCACATGCTCATTTGTTACGACCCCTTCTGTCACTCCACTCGAGACACCAATGCATGTCTTTCTGACCACCTTGGGCTTCGGCGGCTCAAACATGTGCATGATGGGGAATCCTTTAACTGGGTCTGGATATATCGGGCCCTCTCATAGAGCTCTTCCATTGTAGTGAGCTTGTTCATGGCCAGAACGTGCCTGAACTGTGGGGTGGCATTGGACACAATCATTTTCACTTGTTCGGGCACTGAGAGGGTATCTCTTATCCTTTCTGCCAGAGACCTCCATCTGTCAGCATAACGGACAAAATCCTCGTCGGGCCTCATTTTCTCGGCTACTAGGTCAGTAATGGAAAGAGAGGGACCAACCCTATCCCGATACTTTTGCAAGAATCTTCTTTGCACTGTATCAAAATTCTCGGCCTCGCCGGTCTCTAAAGAATAGAACCACTCTAGCGTAGGACCGTCTAACGATCTCGAAAGAGGTATGCTAGGGATCTCTGGTCATTTTTCTAATAGGAGGATTCACACATGAAGTCCTTGAGGTGAATAAAGGGGTTTCTAGTGCCATTGTACCTACAGTATGTAGGCATTTCGGAGGGGGGAAGATGGATCATTGGAAGGATTGGCAAAGCAACCTCCGGGGTGATTTTACGTCCACTGTTTTCTTTAAATTCTGAAACTGTTCATGCATTCTATTGAACCTATTGAGGAGCGATTGGGTGAGCTCTTCGGGAGGTGAAGGTGGCACCTACCACTGGGGAGGAAGGTGTCTCTCGGAGACTTGAGGGGGAAACCCCGAATGGGAAGGAGTTGCCAGCCCGCCGACAGTTAGCCCTGGCTGGAGTGGCGTGTGAGGAACGGCAGGGGTTTGAGATTGTGAAGGGAATTGGAACGAGGGAGGTTGTTGGCTTGCCTGCCCTTGAAGTAAGGGAGAAGGAATGGCTTGTACCGGTGAAGGAGATGGGATGGCCTGCACCGACTCTTGGAGGTGTGCGATGGCTGGAGTTGACTCCTGGGGAGCGGGAGAAATAGATTTCTCTTTTAGAATGGCCTGGAAGGCTCGGAGTTGCTCAGAGGTGAGCTCCGTGTTGGCGAGGACACCCAGCAAAGAGGAGATGTCATGTGGGGGGACTGTGTCCCCTATGGTAACCTGCACCTCGCGTGAGGGCTTGTAGGAAGGGCCCGATTCCATAGCATGGACACGCGGCTCAACTGACTGACCACGACCAGGGTGGTTCTCCTCAAAAGACTCGTGGGCCATTTTTAAAGTTCTTCCAGAACGCAAAAACATCCACCAACAAACAGATAACAGAGATTATCAAACAAGTAGATGTCTTTACGCCCACCTTTTTTTGTTTTTGTTTTGATAATATTTTTTTTTGTTTTCAACCAAATCTGAAGTTCACTCAAAAGGAAGGACCCTGATTAACTTTGTTTCACCACCGTGTCAACTAGGGTCACTTGTCTCGCCATGAATGGGTCAACTAACTCCAGGGGACTTTAATGGTACAACCAGCCCAATGAACGAAGAGGGAATCCTTCGCTGTCGGGGACTTACGGAGGTCCCGATGGAGGATATCCTAGTCCATCGAGAGGAATTCTCAAATGGAGAGTCCTTCTTCACCGAGAGAGGGTGATCCTTAGAAATAAAAATAATAAAAAAAGGGGTGGATGTATGCAATGAAGTGTTGAACAGATATACAGAACATAACAAAATAACAGAGGTAACAAAGGTATAATCAACACCGAAGGGAGATAATAATGCTAACCTCAAAGAATCACAAGGGATTAGGGGTGAAGTGCACGTGGTGCACGAGGGATGAGAACTGAAAGTGCTACTGTGAGCACGAGTGTAGCGCGCGAGGGCGTAACAAGGAGAGGCACAGGTGGGTGTCGGGTGGAGGAGCACACGGCAGTGCCAAAATTGCAAGAGTAACCAAGAGAAAGCGAAAGGAGTCCCACCGTGATCGCCAAGATGTGAGCGACGTCACGCGGATGCGGCGGCGAGCGGAGCGTGCGGGCTCGTTTTGCTACGACACAGAAAGAGGGAGAGAGATAGAGAGACCACTATGAGAGATTGCTCTGGTGGGGTATGCAGAACAGATACAACGTAACAAGATATGGGGATTAAACGGCCATAGCGGGAAATGACTCTCCGCGACCTCGGGGGATGGAAATGGTGCAGAATTTAAGTGACAAAAATTTAAACGGCCATAGCGGAAAGTGACTCGCCGCAGTCTCGAAGATATGAGAATAACAGAGGCTATAAATAACAGAAAAAACAACCATAGCGGGAAGTGACTCACAGCGGCCTCGAAGATATCGAAGATATGAGAACATCACAGGATATAAATGACAGAAATTTAAACAGCCATAGCGGGAAGTGACTCGCCGTGGCCTTGGGGATATCGAAGATATGAGAATAGCACAGGATATAAATGACATAAATTTAAACAGCCATAGCGGGAAGTGACTCGCCGCGGCCTCGAAGATATTGAAGATATGAGAATAACGCTGGATATAAATGACAGAAATTTAAACAGCCATAGCGGGAAGTGACTCGCTGTGACCTCGAAGATATCAAAGATATGAGAATAACACAAGATATAAATGACAGAAATTTAAACAGCCATAGCGGGAAGTGACTCACCGCGACTTCGAAGATATGATGTGATCGCTAGGGGCCGGAGACCCCAAAATAGAAGAGTGATCGTGTTTACCTCAAAAGTAAGAAATAGCGGGTTGCTTCTTCCTCTCCCTTCGGCCGGCCGATGGAGAGGGCCTTCCTTGGTTACCCTTACAAAAGACGAAACAGACAGGTAACGAACGAATCAGAAAAATGGTAGTGTAGTATTAGTCTCTTGTGATGAAAATGGTGAAATCATGACAAGACACACACTTGGTTGGTGTTATTTTAAAACCCCTCTCGGACACGAGTGGGAGGAAAATGCTATGATGAATGGAAGATCATGCAAACGTGCATAAAAACATATCTCTCTTATGAAGCAAGATGACGAATGATGGGATGATGCATGCAACGGAAATGACAAAAGGGAGTGGGAGAGAATGGCTTATTGAAGATGCCGATGGCGGGATCTGACGGAGCTCCGGCAGCGTAGGGATGGTGTGGAAGCACGATGGACGGAGTTAGCCTTCTTCTCGCGAGCGCGGGCACCCAGAAATCTGGCATAACCTCCTCATGCAAAAGCCCCATGGGTTAGGAATGGGATCCGGCAGAGTCTCTCTCTCCTCTGTCGGATCTGAAGCTCTCTCCCTTCGAGGGAGGGGGGTCCTCTATTTATAGGGGAAATTTCATGGGGGCGTCTGGGGTCTTGGACACCTCCATGTTGAGGCATCCTGGTCCCAGACACCTCTATTATTTTTTTAAAATTTCAAATTTGATGCACGCGTCTACTATTTAGGACACCTCAATCTTGAGGCGTCCCGGACCCCAGACGCACCCATTTTTGCCCACCGTAAAGCTTTTGAAAACTGTCGATAGTGGAGAACGCGAGTGGTTTCAGCATGTAACCGTGACTCTCGAAGGGCGCGTCTGATCGGCAAGACGTTGTTATATTTGGATTCTTCGAAACGTCAAATTGAGCGGCGGATCGGCGCCTACCGGGGGATGAATCAAGGGGGCGTCCTCGGTCCCTCACGCCTCAAAGTGAGGTGTCATGGGTCCCAAACGCCTCAAATAAAACTCCCCGGATCGGCACCGCAAAGTCCTCGTCATCTACCCGTTAGACATCTTCATGTACGGATTCTTTCGGAATGTCCGGTTAGGAGCGGTGCCGTCCGCATGCTGCACGATTTCTTAGTGAGGTGGCTTTCCTCTCAGACCTCGTCAAAAGAAGCGTCATGTTCCCCGGCTCAAAAAGCGAAAGAAACCCAAAGAAAGGAAAGCACTCAAGTGATTCAAAATGTGAAAGCCACAGCGGGGCATCATATTGTAATATGAGATTTACCCAAGGTAATGTCAGAAATGGTGTGTCTACACATAGGAGAACTCGTCATCAAATGGCTCAAGCAAAATCCCATCCCTCATGCCTTGAACTTACAAACCTCAACCTTGGAGCACCCTTTCCACTTTGTACCCTTTAACTCCTCCCACGCCACATTCCAATCCTCCTATGAGGTGAAGACTTTGGATGATCTTATTAAAGGTCTAGAATGGCAACTTGAGCTGACTAGCATGTTGGCTTTGGGAATCGACCGACCTAAGGGGCTCGACCTCACTCACCTATGTGTCGGGTCCATCACCTCAGTCTACACTATGAATTGCTACACTAGCGACCTCCTTTTAGTTCTCCCTACACCCGAGGAATCCGACCTTATTCATAAGCTAGAACTTGTTATCTCGGGTAGGAAGTCGATCCATCCCACTAAGGTCTATGTCCCACCAACCTTTACACTTAGAGATGATCTAACACATATTGGGGATCTTATGACTAGGCCAATCCAATCTGAGGATTTAGGTGAGATACACATTCCTAAAGTCCTAAGGTTCCATGATCCTTTTTACCCATTCCCTTGGGAACTCCAACACCAACATATTCCTGTTCCTTTCCTCACCATTACATACTACCCATCCTTTCCTAAAGACCATTCCAAGTGGCCCAATCCAGTCCTTACCCATTGCTTCACCACCACCACATGCCTAGTAGGTCCCGAACCGATCCCTTGGAACAAGCCACACCCACCCCTAAACACAAACGAGGCCAATGGACCAATCACACCCTTCACCCTCCCCATTGACAAGGTCCCAACCTACATTGGGGATTCTAGGAATTGGACTTTCTTAACCCGTGGGATTGATAACACCACCTTCACCGAGGGTCTAACCATGCTTGACCCCTTTGATCCCTCCGCATGGGAATCCCCAAGAACATCATCGTTGTTCCATTTCCCCAAAGAACTCTCATGCCTTGCCCCTTGCCAAGTCCAATACGCCAATGTTGGGCCAAGCCCCGCCTTGTCAACACCTACACTTGGGAAGGTTCGTCTCAACATCTGGATAAAGTTGCATGGTAGATCCACATTTGAGTGTCCATATCCACCAATTTTCAAAACCCTTGATAGGGTGTCTAGACATGCTCGGTCTACTTTTGGTTGCCCAGGTCCACCCATCACCCCTAAAATGTTAGCATTCTCAAAATTGCATGAAGAAATACGCAAGCACATCAGCAAGAACAATGAGATTTACAAAAGACAGGCCGACTCTCACCGACGCCACCAAGAATTTCACGTGGGTGATTTGGTGATGGTGAGGAAAGAGAGGCTCTCCCCGGGAACTATCTCGAAACTGAGGCCTCATGGGGCTGGTCCCTTCCAGGTTCTAAGGCGCATTGGCATAGATGCTTATGAGTTAGACCTCCCCGAGGATTACGGAGTAAGTCCCACAGTTAATGTTGCTAACCTAGTGCCATATAGGGGCCCCACAGTGGTACCCAGTGAGGATGTTGAGCCCATTCCCTCCTTTGAGAGAGCACCCACCCTTGAGAGAAAATCACCAACCAGGAGAGACCAACGTGAGCAGGTTGAGCGGATATTGGATGAATAGGTCACTACCACCAGGAGCAAGGCGTATGAGTGCTACCTTGTTAGGTGGAAGGGCCGGCCTCCATCGACAGATCCGTGGGAGGCCCTACTGCAGCACTCTCAGAGTAGGGAGGACTCTTTCTCGACAGAGTCAAGTTCTCCGCACCCCGGGAGTATGATGGGGACATCTCTAGCCACTTCATCTTTTCCAGGCCCTGATGATCGTCGTTGGCGTATAGTCTTGATTCGCCACTTTATTTCGAGTCATACGATGTATTTTTCATGTTCTTATGTGAGTCTTGTCATGTAATTTCCCTTTTATTTGAGTCGTGTGCCTAGGTTAGAAAGTTATTTACCTATGTTAGAGTCAAATGGGCTTCTAATCCATCAATTGGGCCCATTAAACCACCCTTGGACATGCTTGGTCTTTGGTGTAAATGTCAAGGGTATTATGGTCATGTAGAATGTTGGGCTCCTATAAATAGGACCCCAACCCCATTGTGAAAACTAATGAATAGTTGAATGAAGAATTAGCATTTGAATTTCCAGAAATTGTCAGCCATAGGTGTGAAGCCTTGAGAGCCTTGGGTGAGAAGCCCTCTCTCTCCCCCCTCCTTCTCTCTCTAGGGGGCGAACCCCTCTCTCTCTCCTCTCCCCTCTCTCACTAATTCGTAGCCCTCTCTCTCCTCCCCCCTTGCCACCTCAGCCCTCCACATCAGCCCAACCTTTCACCTTCCCCATGTCCCTTCAATTCTACCATTACTCTCACCAAGCCCCAAGCACCCTTTCCCATTCCAAAGCAACCTTTCCTATTCCCAAGCACCCTTTCCTCTTCCCCAAGCACCCCTCCACCTTCCCTATGCAAATTTGAATCTCCCTCCACCTGCTAGCTGCGCCCTTAACCCCTCCCCTTCCTCCCCTTTCCCTGGTTCGGCCAAGCCTCTCTTCCCCATTCTCCCTTAGCCACCCCCAAGACCTCCACCTCCCTCTCCAATCCTCCTTGGCTGCTAGCCCCTCACCACCATCGCCCCTCCCATACCCCTTGCACCAGACCCTCTCCAGCCCCATCTCCACCTTCCCCATATCACCACCCCCATATCCAATAACCCTCCACCAAAGAAACCTCCCCTTTCAACCATTTTCTACTAATCTGTGTGCAGCTGAAGGTCTGCTGAGTTCCAGCCTGTTGCAACACTGGCTACAGCTACATCTCGGAGCTCCTGGAGGCAGACCCTATATTGCTGGAAAGCCCTTCAACTCAGCTTCGTAGGCGAGGTGATCCCGCCTCAATCTGAGTTCGGAGCTGTCCAAGAGGGTCGTTCTCGTCAGTCCACGCGTCTGGCATCCTGGTGGAGATCATAAC
Source organism: Amorphophallus konjac (assembly GCA_022559845.1). NCBI lineage: Eukaryota > Viridiplantae > Streptophyta > Magnoliopsida > Alismatales > Araceae > Amorphophallus > Amorphophallus konjac. The sequence goes on from CM040125.1 coordinate 55,843,549, forward strand.
CATAGTGCAGAAGCTCCTGCGGCCACATCCCTATTCATCTTGGTGCGCCATTTGACCGGGACGAGCTACTACCTGTCCTCTATCCAACGCAGCAAGCGGAGCATCGTTCAGAGTTCAGAGTTCCCCGTTCCATTATATCTCCCTTGGGTGCATAGGTTAGTCCAGTCAGGGCCTAAACTGACACCCCTCCACTTAACGGGTTCTATCTCTCTGCTCCGACCTCCTCTGGTGTTCTTTCTGGTTGCTGCTCGAAGAGGACCCTCCCACAGTCGTATCAATATAAGCCGCGTTGCCTTTAGAGCTCAGAGTTACTCGAAGCAAGGACATCTTCCAGCGCCATTGACTCTGGAATAGATAGAAGCTGAACCAAGGAGTTCAGTTCAAGATCCTTCTTTGGCCTCCAATGTCCACGATAAATTCCTCAAAAATTCTGGAGCCTTCCTGGGCCAACCCAAGAAGTTTGGTGCTGGTCTCGCCCACTTCTGAATTCGGACGGACCCATGGCAGCTTCATCAGTGAACCCCTATCCTGCCAAGTCTGAGCTGACAGAACTGCGAGATCTTGTCTACTTCGACATTCCCCACCCCGCCTGGCCGGCTTAAAGCCTCTCCCAGCGGGAGGTAGTGTTTGTTGTAATCCCACATCTCCCTACCCCTTGTCCCACCCTCCTGCAAGAGGAGTAGTTCATGTAATTAATTAAACAGGAAGAAGCTTCATCGACGCAGTGTGCGGGGAAACCACACTTCCCCGCTCGCCCACGTCTCTGACACAGGGTCGGTTTCTTCAAACTGGCCAGGTAATCACTCATGCCTTGCTCATATTTTAGTGCTTGCACATTTAATATCCGTCAACGCTCCGCTGGAGTGTAAGAGAGTGCCCGGTCCTAAAAGCACCCTTGCTTTCGAGTGACCACCATGGAGGAAGAGAGTGATCGAGTCCCTTGTGGCACACGGTCAGCCCATCAATCCGGGCTTCCATATCTTGGGGGGGGGGGACACATTCATAACCTTGCTGGCCCCCTACCAGCAAGGGCCTAGTACCACCACCCTCGACTCGGCATCATCGAGTCACCCTTGGGTTGAGCGTGCGCATCGGTGAGCGATCGTCGACGTTAGTCTCTAATTTTGTGAATTATGCTTGCGTCGGATAAGTCCAAGGGCTCTTTGTCTAGTTGCTGCATTCTATAGGTCGTGTCACATCACTTGAATTGCTTGATTCTCCCAAGTCATCATTTTCTCTTGTCTCCTCTTGTGGAGGATCATATTTTTCCTTTGTGTTCAAGAACTCCCCATTGTCATCTTCCCCGTGTTGGGTCCCACAGTGTAGTGACACGGATCTAGAGGGGGGTGAATAGATCTCTCTCTAAAAATTAAGTCCAATTAAAATAACTTGAAAGCTTCTCAAGCAAACCTCAACAAACGTGCAAGAGATAAGATCGCACACGGGGAATTAGCACAATTAAATAGCCGTATGCTCAGACAAAACTAGCATCGATGAACAACATGATTAATAATCCATCCTGTGAATGGTGGTAGATGATAAGAAGCATACACACAACCAATCACACGTGCATAGCAAATTTAAGGTGGTTCGGGACCACGATGGGTACCCTATGTCCACCCCTCATCACCTCGGTGAGGCTTCACTAACACGCTACCCAAGGTAGCACACGGGGATGAACCCCAAATACACCACATGCTGCACGACGGCAGCAAACCACACACACGAGCATAAAGCTCAACACGCTGCAATGCAGCACACACACGAGGGTGAACCCTCAACACGGTGCTCAACACCACACACACACACCAAGACGGGAGACGCACCCCAACAGTGATTCCACACTCGGAGTTATCGCTCCGAACACACACACAATTAGTCTTAGTTTAAAAAGTGATTACAGATATACAAGCAAGCTCAATGAGCATAAATCTTCAATGCAATCTCACTGGACATCAACTAAACACTAGACTGCTGCAAACAAGAATAAGGACAGGGTTAAGGGAACTCCTGGCTGGAGGACGATAGCCTTGACTTCTTTAATGACTTGAGCGGACTGGACTTTGGGAAGAGGATGGACGATGATGCTTCAGCAGGTTCATTTCTAAAGGATGGAGGAAGATGAAGATCAAATCCTTTCCTCTTCCTCTTGAATCGCGTTCTGCCGATTGGGTGACATGGTGATGGTGCAGCCGTCGTTCTTCAACAAGATGGCTTCTGGAAGGTGGAAGACGATAGTCTTCAACCTTGAATCGAGCTCAGCACGACATGGGAAGAAGCTTCAACACCGCTCCGGCCTCTCTCCCTGCAAAACCCCAAAAATGTATATATCATTCAATGCTTTCCTCTCTCTTCAAGAAACCCTATCTCATTCGATTTATACCCAAAAGGAATGGGCGGCCACGTGGAGGATATTATCCTCCAAGGACCAATCACAATAGGGCACAAAAAGATGGGATCGAGCAAGGGCTCCGGCCGCCGTGTGAATCGGCATTTTTCCCGGTCGCCGAAAAGTGTCGACCCCATGGGTCGACATTCGCGTTCGGGCAAGAACAGAACTCGGCCCAAACAGAACCCAGCGTAGAAAGTGTCAACCCATGGGGTTGACACTTTCTACCAGTGGCATGAATAAAAGGCCACGGCAGAAAGACCCGGAATAAGTGTCGACCTTGTGGGTTGACACTTATGTCCAGGGTTCTGAAAATTGAACCCAGACAGAACCTAGCGATAAAAAGGTCGACCCTTTGCGTCGACTTTTTATCCCTACGTTCAAAGACATAAGAGGCCGGCTGAAAACAGCTTACCCCTGGACAAAGTGTCGACCGATGGGGTCGACACTTTTCCTGACATAAGCAAACTATAACAAAACACACAATGGGGTGATCCTAAAGACATGAGACAATAAGGACACATGCAAGGATGAATGAAATGAGAATTGCCTCCCCCAAATCATAGATATACCAATTAGAGATTGTTAGTGAATTACCTTGAGAGATGTCCATCCATTTTTCACAATAAACCTCCTCCTACCATTCAACAAAAGCAACTTACCATTTTGTTGGTCCACATGCATGTGAAGATCCAATTGGAAGATATCCAATGTGGTCTATATGTTCATTCCCATTCTTTACACTGCATGATAGCTATCACAATAGCTTGAATCCCATCTGAATCAACTAGGGAAGAGTTAGAAGAATTTCACCCAATTTGTTCGGAGACTTTCCTTTCTCACTAACTCCTATAAACAATTCAAAACACACGTCAGTTAAGTTCATCAAATCAGTTGACCGTGTCACTAGCCATTTAATCAAATGGAGTTTGCTCAGTTCATTTCAAAACCATAAACTACATATGCAAAATGTTTACATGGAGAACAATCACATGGTATTTAGTTCATCATCAAAATTCCTTAATACACGGTTGTGCACGGGATTCAACAATCTCCCCCTTTTTGATGATGACAAATACTATGTGTAATTAGACAAAATAGAGTTGACAGATAAAAATGTTTCAAGAAACTTCAACTCACATCTAGCATTCTAGACATGAAACTATGCTTAACCTTCCAAGTACACTCATTCTCAAAATGCAGTCAGACTCATTTAACACACAAGGCATCTTGTAGACCATTTGATACCACACCCATGAATGTAATGGATTCTAACCATGAATCAAGATAGCAACCAGCATCATTGATGAATTATCCATCAAACATCCAAAAGTGCATTTCCAATCAAAAATCGAAATGGCATCTGAAAAGACATCCATCAGCAAGACATGTTCCTTAAGCATCAGTGATCATCCCACAAAATAAACACAAGTCCACAAAATAAACAAGACAACCATGTCCACAAAATAAACACAAACCACAAAATGTCCACATAACAAGACACTCCACATAACAAGACACGCAACCATAACATCCACACATATAGCACATTTCATCTCCCCCTTTGTCATTAACAAAAAGGAGTGGTAAGGGGGGAAAGTTAATTAGCTTGGTCATTAGAAGGAGGGTGCTAGAGATCAAAGCCTCAAGGAGAGGCAGGCGGTGTACGTGGAAGCCGGAGAAAATCAGAGAGATCGTCAACCTTGGAGTTTTGAATGCCAATAGCAGTATGAAGGGAATCAATGGAGTCGGCCATGGCAGCGAACTTCTGAAGATAGGTGTCATGGTGAAGCTTCAGTTCCTTGACTTCCCGTGTGAGGGCATCCACAGATTCTTTAACATTGCAAACTTCATCACTCAATTCATCAAATTTGGTGCTCATTGATGGATTCGCTGAAGATGTAGCCTATGACACTCTGGTTTTGGTAGTTCTGCTGATGGGTTGTTCATGATCTTCACCTTCACTTTGCTCAGACCCTGCTGTCGGGGCTTTACCTTTCTGTGACGGAAGAGTATCACCAATAACACCATTTTTCAATTCATATCCCATGTTGTTGCTGATTGATAGAATAGTATAGATGTCAGCATCCTTAATTGGATGACTGACCTGTTGACTCAAGTCAATTTGCAAGGACTGAAAAATTGGTGTTAAAGCAACTCCATAAGGTAAATTCCGGTTCTTGGACTTCCTGCAGCTGGTTATGTACTCCATCATCACCTTTGGGAAGTTAACCGGTTCTCCACACATGATATGTACAAATAGGAATTTGTGCATGTCAGTTACTTGTTCCCTAGACCCTGATCTTGGCAATAGAATAGTGGTCATCATGTGATGCAGAATTCTCTGAAGGGATGGGAATTCATTTGCATTGAGCTTCGGTACACACCCTGGTGTTGCTACCTTATCCGTCATTAGTTCATATGCAAGTTCTTCAGAATAAATGGCTTCTTCATAAATCACCGCACTATCCCAAGGCAAATTCAGGGCTTTTCCTATCAGTTGAGGAGTTAAAGGAACAGAACGCCCATTTATCTCAGTGTACAATTCATCATTTTTGACAACCATATTTGCATAGAATTGATGAACTAGGGAATGATACACTCTCCGGTGATCTGACATGAAGGAAATTAAATTTGGCTGCTTCCTTAAGAGTTCGACTAACCTTGGCAGATTCTTTTCTATGCTCCTGAAATCAACCACACGAGGGCACAACACTTTCCTTTCAGCCAACATCTTCATCTCAGAGGCTCTTTTCCTTCTTTTAACCTGGGCTTCCTTGTCTTTACGCCTTAGCTCAGTTTGGATGCGGGCTTCTTCTCGTTCTAGCACAGACCTTTTCTTGGGTGCCATGGGTACGATTCAGACAACACTCAAGGCAAGCAAAAGACGACTGGGTACCAACCTCTGAATGGCTGGTCTTCACCCCACGAACAGCACCTTCTCCAAGAGAATGAGCTTTGTAGGAGAACCCTGCAACTACTTCCGGAGGAGAAAGAAGGGTCGACGCCGGCCGCCGCTCGCAGGAGGAAGCCTTCTGGAAGGGGTGACGTTGAAGGAGCTGCGGAGGGCACCGCGATGGCTTCAAGTGGAAGAACGAGGATGGAGAGGTATGAGGGGTGTAGGAAGAGTGTCGACTGCGGGGTTGGAGGTCACGGACGGTCACCCGTGGGAGGTCGCGGAGGAAGGTTAGGGTTGGAGGAATGGGTGGTGAATGGGTTTTAGAGGTGGAGAAAGGGTTTTGGGTTTGATGGGGTTCGACCAAAAGAGAGCCAGGCCAATATGGGTTCGATCCAAATGAAAAGGGCGTGAGAATTGAGCCCTACGGTCCGGTTCACAAACCGGGTTCCGAGACAAAAGTGTCGACCTTGTGGGTCAACACATTTTGGAGACGATTCTGTCTCGTAAGAAAAAGGACACCCGGTAAGAGTGTCGACCTTAGGGGTCGACAGTTTCTCTGCACTTTGAAAAATCAAGTGAAATGGAATGGATTGATGGCCAGATGAACCAAACTTGATATCCATGAAATGATAAGCACAGAGTGGGCAATATGTGGGTTGTTCAACTGAAAAGGTTGATCTTGGACACGTGAAATCAAATAACCACACTTTGATGATCAATTCAATTAAACATGCAACCACTCATTTCTAATATCCATTACAAATCATTTAGATTTAAACATTGCAAGGAATAACACCAGATTTGAGTTAAGCACATTCCATCCTCATGAATAGCATTAAAGCTAAGATTTCTTACCTTATCTCCTTCATTCTTGAGCACTTTAATGAATTCAAGATTAAAGCATGTTAGAGTCACCAATTGCAACCTATTGACTCTGTGCATCAGAACTCATGGTCAGTGAAAAATGAGACAAAGTCCGAGGAATGGACACAATGTTAGAGCAGTAACTCAACACACGAAATAGTTCAATCAGAATTTGTATTCCTTTCAGCCACCACAATTTTTAGTTGGTCACAAGAGAGTGATTCTAACCAACTCAGTCAACAATCAAACAGACATGGTTTTCTCTTCAGCAAAATCTATTTTTAGAGGAAATTTCGGGAATATGAGTGAGATAGTAGATTCAAAGTGAGTTGCATGCTCCAATTAGGGGGTTTAACAATCAAGTTCTTATTGTGCATTCCTAGCATGCAGGCAGACAAGCAAGCATATTTAGGTATAAGATCAAGCATGAAGGTCCCTTAAGGACGGGTATAAGAAGAATGCAATAGATTTAAGGAATTATGTCCATGGACCATATTAACATGGTTGTGCTTACAAGTAGACGTACTGCTTAACCATTGATGATCAACTAATTCAGGAAATACATTCAAATAATCAAGATCAGATTCAACATGTGAACGATGAAGAATGACTTTCAAAACAATATGGATAATCATATGTTCTAAGTAACACTAACAAGAATCTCTCCTCCCTACATTTCAATACAAAATGCTCAGCTTTTGGTAGCTTCGCACAGTCCCATACAATTTTGTATTTATTTTAAATAGCAACATGACTAGCCTTTTGACACGAGGCATGCCCTTTGTCTCAGGGGCAGTTCCCGGCTACTCGATATCGTCATTTATGATAATGTGGATAAGACACTTTCCGATGCGAGTTTCCGCCTTTATTTTAGGGAGGATTCCCGATGTACTCGATGTCAAATCACACTTATTCAATTTTTAGTGGGACTGACAGCTTTTTCCTCACGAGTCACTTGACTTTAATGTAGGGGTTTAAGAATCCTTAAAAGTGTTTAGTGGAATAACAGAGATCCTTATTGAATGAAGCCAGTTGTATCAAGGTTCCATATGAAGTGAGTGATTGAACAGATAGTAGAACATGAATTAGCCTTTTCAAGGTTTTGTCTCCCCCTAAGTGTGCACAATTGAAAAATCAAAATGACCTTGTTAAAATGTGTCATGAGGCATTCATGCCTGGATCATTGCAAATTTATTTAACAAGGTTGTTCGGTCGTAGAAGAGTTCAAAAAGAAACGGATGTATATGATATACACTCAAGCATGTCAAAATGGTGTATTCAAGCGAGTTGATTACCGGTACGTGGCGGAGGACGTAGGTCTGAAGACCACACTCACGCATAACGAAAGCTTCCAGGTGGACTTAATCCACCTTTCCACTGACGTCATTTTATATACCGGTGAATCATGGCATTCATGCACACGAATATAAAATATATGCGAGTCTGTACATCAAGGTGACAAATGATTAAATTTTTATTTGTATTCACAAGTATGCAAAAGATGTGATTTGTATGGATGTAAGATGTGTGCTCTGTGTGTAAAATTTAACTTTTATTCACAAAAAGAGACGAGTGTAGCTAGAGGTAACTCTGTGAACAGTTGCAAAAGATTGTTGTCACATGCGAAAGTAAAAGTGGAATGTATTACCACATTGCCTCATCAATTTCTTGCCTTGGAGGAGTTTTATTCTATTGACAACTTCTTCCATCACAAGGCATCCCTGCAAAACAAGATTTTCACTTTGAGGTTTTGGGAACCCAAGTCATCTTGGGTCCCTGGGGGTTAGCTGCACCACGACTTGTAGCTTTCCACATTTTCCTTGCATTCAGATCGTCAAGGTGCAATAATGAGCAATCATTCATGAGATGTCCCACATAACCACAGTAATGACAATACATACGTGGTTTCAATTTCTTTTGTTGAACATAAGCATTGGACTTTTGTGAATATCTGGGGGGTCTTTGATTTTGATTATGAAATCTGGATTTCACATTTAACAACCAACAATTTTTCATTGTATGGCCCATTTTCCCACAATGAAAACATTCAACTTTTCTTTTCTGATCAGCTTGAAATCTATTGGCATGCATCTTACAAGCATTCCAGTCATCCTCTTTCATTAAACTACAATCATGCATTAGATGTCCAAGCTCACCACAATAGTGACATGATGCATTATTTTATTTTTGAGCATGGTGTTTAACATCAAATTTCTTTGCATGCATAAGGGACTTTTGTTTGACAGATGAAGAAGTGTTTGGTGTACTTGAGGAACTAGAAGCATGCACAAACGAAGTTTTTATTTTCAGATTAAATGCTTCCTTTTTACTAGGATTATATCCTAGTCCTTCCCTTTGGAAGTTCACCTTAGTTCCCAAGAGTTTGTTTAGATTCTCCTCCCCACTCACGAATTTGCCCAATGACCTATTCAAGTCAGAAATCGCAGATTGAAGAGATGCTACATGAAGTTCATATGAGATAATCTGATTTTCACAGGAACTGACCTTTTCATTTAGAGTGGCATTTATTGTCTTGTAAGATTCTATTTCCTGTTCTAGAATTCTTACATTCTCACTCTCTTGAGAGACCATGGACTTGCCTTTTTCAAATGTCAAAAGTCTTTCACACATGGTCCTATTCAATTACTTTAATTTTTCAAGTTCAGATTTTAGCAAATCATTTTCTTTCTCAGATTTCTCATTTTTGTCCAGAAGGGATTTGGCATCAATTTCAGAGTCAAGTAGTTTATCAAACATTTTTTCATCATCCGACAATGAATCTAACTTGTTCTTTAGAGTTCTTTCACTTTTCTCAAGCAAGGTAACTTTACATGCCAAGAGTTCATTTTCTTTTTCCAGTTCTTCAATTTTTGAACTTAGATCAATGCATTTCACACAAGAGGAATTGTCATGGATATTTTCATTAGACTTCTTCTTCAAAGCTTTGTTTTCACATTTTACCTTTTTATATTTTTCTGATAATTCTTCATAAGCATCTACCAAATCTTCAAAAGATAATTCATCTTCATCGGATTTAGAGCTTACCTCCTCAGCACTTTCATCACAAGTCTGATAAATATCATCAGCCATTAATCCCCTTAGTCCTTGCTTCTCTTGAGCTAGCATTAACTTGTCCATAAGTTCTTTGGCGGTTCTGTAAGAGGAGATGAACGTGAACTTGTTAGTATTGACAGAATTTTTCAGCAATCTCAAGATTGTAGCATTTTCATGACTCTTTAGTCTGTCTTGGTTGGACCACTTGGTCTCATCCCGAGGCAGCTTATAAGGACCATCATTAACTAACTTCCACAGGTTTGGATCAATTGAATTTATGGTCCTACACAGTTTTCCCAGTCAGGAGTTAAAATCATCACCATTATAGACAGGTAAGGAAGTCAAAGAAGCAATATCTGAAGAAGTAGTCATCATTCAAAACTACACTAGGATCCCTCTGAAGATCGTTTGATCTAGAATAATAGAGCCGAGCTCTGATACCAATTGTTGGGTCCCATAGTGTAGTGACACGGATCTAGAGGGGGGGTGAATAGATCCCACTCTAAAAATTAAGTCCAATTAAAATAACTTGAAAGCTTCTCAATCAAACCTCAACAAATGTGCAAGAGATAAGATCGCACACGGGGAATTAGCACAATTAAATAGCCATATGCTCAGACAAAACTAGCATTGATGAACAACATGATTAATAATCCATCCTGTGAATGGTGGTAGAGGATAAGAAGCATACACACAACCAATCACACGTGCACAGCAAATTTAAGGTGGTTCGGGACCACGATGGGTACCCTACGTTCACCCCTCATCACCTCGGTGAGGCTTCACTAACACGCTACCCAAGGTAGCACAGGGGACGAACCCCAAATACACCACACGCTGCACGACGGCAGCAAACCACACACACGAGCACAAAGCTCAACACGTAGAAATGCAGCACACACACGAGGGTGAACCCTCAACACGGTGCTCAACACCACACACACACACACACCAAGACGGGAGACGCACCCCAACAGTGATTCCACACTCGGAGTTACCGCTCCGAACACACACACAATTAGTCTTAGTTTAAGGAGTGATTACAGATATACAAGCAAGCTCAATGAACATAAATCTTCAATGTAATCTCACTGGACATCAACTAAACACTAGACTGCTGCAAACAAGAATAAGGACAGGGTTGAGGGAACTCCTGGCTGGAGGACGATAGCCTTGATTTCTTTAATGACTTGAGCGGACTGGACTGTGGGAAGAGGATGGATGATGATGCTTCAACAGGTTCATTTCTGAAGGATGGAGGAAGATGAAGATCAAATCCTTTCTCTTCCTCTTGAATCGCGTTCTGCCGATTGGGTGACATGGTGATGGTGAAGCCATCGTTCTTCAACAAGATGGCTTCTGGAAGGTGGAAGATGATAGTCTTCAACCTTGAATCGAGCTCAGCACGACATGGCAAGAAGCTTCAACACCGCTCCGGCCTCTCTCCCTGCAAAATTCCAAAAATGTATATATCATTCAATGCTTTCCTCTCTCTTCAAGAAACCCTATCTCATTCGATTTATACCCAAAAGGAATGGGCGGCCACGTGGAGGATATTATCTCCCAAGGACCAATCACAATAGGGCACAAAAAGATGCGATCGAGCAAGGGCTCCGGCCGCCGCGCGAACCGGCATTTTTCCCGGTCGTCGGAAAGTGTCGACCCCATGGGTCGACATTCGCGTTCGGGCAAGAACAAAACTCGGCCCAAACGATAACCCAGCATAGAAAGTGTCGACCCATGGGGTCGACACTTTCTACCTGTGGCATGAATAAAAGGCCACGGCAGAAAGACCCGGAATAAGTGTCGACCTTGTGGGTTGACACTTATGTCCAAGGTTCTAAAAATTGAACCTAGACAGAACCTAGCGATAAAAAGGTCGACCCTTTGGGTCGACTTTTTATCCCTACGTTCAAAGACATAAGAGGCCGGCTGAAAACAGCTTACCCCTGGACAAAGTGTCGACCCAAGGGGTCGACACTTTTCCTGACATAAGCAAACTATAACAAAACACACAATGGGGTGATCTTAAAGACATGAGACAATAAGGACACATGCAAGGATGAAAGAAATGAGAATTGCCTCCCCCAAATCATAGATATACCAATTAGAGATTGTTAGGGAATTACCTTGAGAGATGTCCATCTATTTTTCACAATAAACCTCCTCCTACCATTCAACCAAAGCAACTTACCCTTTTGTTGGTCCACATTATTGTGTAGTGGACAACGGATCTAGAGGGGAGGGGTGAATAGATCTGCCCCTCTTTTCGCAATGCAACCCTCTTTAAAGCTAGATGATGAAATAAGCAGTGGAATATAACTAGCTTGATGAAGAACACAAATGATTTGCTTGGCAAGATGATTACGCAATATAGATATTGAACCTAAGCATGCATCTAACATAAAGCAATCGCGCAAGCAAACCACAACACATGAGATTTTAAGGTGGTTCGGACTGAATCTCCAGTCCTACGTCCACCCCTCACCAAATCCGGTGAGGCTTCACTAGTGCAGCACACCAAACTGCAAATCGGAGAACCACCGACTGCCTTCCTACTAACCACCGGTAGGGACGTCAACACCGCAGATCGGACAACTTCCGATTGCCTTCCTACTAACCACCGGTAAGGATGATTCTCAACTCCAAGTGTTTGAGTGAAATAGAAAAAGAACAACTTATGAAAAACACTCAAATAAGATATAGAATATGCTTAAGAGAAAAGATCTTGTCTGAGATTTGCTGGAGTTTGAATCTCTTGAGGATTCGATGAAGAGCTTCTTCCCAGAGTAGCTTGATTTCCTTCTTGGAGTGCGCTCCTTCTAGCTTCCTTTGATCACCCTTCTTACCCTTGAGTGCTTCTAGCTTTGTTGGAGATTGCTTGGCTTCAGATCTGAGCTTGAATCACCTTGGATGGATGAAGAACTTCCTCCCGAATCACTGTTCACGGAGGTCCTACAGTACCTCAAAAATGGCCTCCCTTGATCTCCCTTGAAGCCTTGAAGTATTCGGGTTTCCAACCCGTCATGTGTTATTTTTATAGACCTTGAATGGTCCTTGGACATCCTTCAGACGAGATCCACAATTTGTGGGTGATTAGGTGACTTTTGGATTAAAGAAATCCATGGAAAGGGGCTGGCCACGAGGTGGATTTCGAAGTCAAACATGGCTGCATCGGGGCTGGCGGTCGACCTGTGGCTTCTGGCGGTCAACCTCTATTGAGAAATCTACAAACGGGCGGTCCCTGGGATTTTTGGTCAACCGCTACTGGCTGGCGGTCGACCTACAGCTGACAGAACTGCTGACGGGAGTCTGCTGGCTGGGGCAGTCGACCGCCCCTGTGCTGGCGGTCGACCGCCAGCTGGGCAGCCCCCGGTCCAGCCCGGGTCGGTCCATTAGCCGCTTCAGCTCCATCGCTTGTGTCCATTAGCAGCCTGTTCATGTCTGTAACTTCATCTTTGTTGGTCTAGAAGGTACCAACTGAATCTTTGTCTTTGGACTCTCATCTTGTTCAGTGACATTGGCTATTTGAATGAAGCTTGTAGTTGTTGTATAGACTTTACATCAAGGCTTGGACGTGTGGACTTTGTGTGCATGTATGAACTCTGTACAGACTTTGCACCTTGAGCATGTATGAGCCTGTACAGACTTGCTTCATGAACGTACAGACTTGGTAACTTGATGCATGAACACAATAGAATGCAATGTATAGACTTTGCGTGTGAAGTAGCCGGCCAATGTATAGACTTGTGTTGCAGCCATCAACTAACGTACAGACTTGGAGTTGTGCTAGCAGCCAACGTACAGACTTTGTCTTGTGCAACGTACAGACTTTATTTTGTGCATGCAGCCAACGTACAGACTTCATCTGCAGCAACGTATAGACTTCATCTGCCGCAATGTACAGACTTCATGTTGTGCAACGTACAGACTTTGTGTTGTGCATGTAGCCAACATACAGACTCCATCTGCAGCAACGTATAGACTTTGTGTGCAGCAACATATAGACTTTGTGTTGTGCTAGGCAACCAACGTACATACTTCATCTGCAGCAACGTATAGACTTCATCTGCCGCAACATACAGACTTCATCTGCCGTAACGTACAGACTTTGTGTTGTGCATGCAGCCAACGTACAGACTTTGAGCAGCAGCCATCCAACGTATAGACTTCATCCAACGTATAGACTTTGTTGGATGTATAGACTTGCTGAAGCCGAGTGTACAAACTTTTTTGGATGTATAGACTTGATAAATCTGAGTGTACAGACCTTGTTGGATGTATAGACTTGATGAATCTTGTTGGATGTATAGACTTGATGAATCTGAGTGTACAGACTTTGTTGGATGTATAGAGTTGATGAATCCGAGTGTACAGACCTTGTCCAACGTATAGACTTTGTCCATCATACAGACTTTGTCCAACGTATAGACTTTGTCCAACGTATAGACTTCGTCCAATGTACAGACTTTGTCCAACGTATAGACTTGGAATGTAGTGCACATACTCGCAACCTGTTCGATGAAATGACAAACTGCTTAAACAGATACACAATGACATCATATGCAAACACAATGTGACTTATAGTAGTTGCTATCATCAAAACCATAATAGTAATCATGGTGCACATGTGTTCAACATTCTCCCCCTTTTTGATGATGGCAACACTATGAGTCATTATATGGCAGAAATAGTCAAGATGGCAAAGTGTATAATATATGTAACATATGCAGCTCAGGATCCATGATAGTAATAGCATGTGAATGCAATTATGAATGTAGCTATGAATGCTATGCATTGGATACACAAATGAGATGCACAAAGTGAATCTCCCCCGTACACCATTCACTCATCCATAACTCTTACAAAGGACCCACACAAAGAATTCTCCCCCTTTGCCAACAGCAAAAAGGATGGATAAAGTAGAGTAGGTGACAAAGATCGGTGAGACAAGAGGTGAAGGAGAGGGAAGAGCAAGCCATAATATGCAAACCTGAAACATATCGCGAGCAACATGTACGGGTCAAAGCTAATGAAATCTGATATCTTCAACAGAGTTCGAAGAGCATCTACATCGAAGATTTAATAGAAATGAACCAAAGGTGCATATCATTACAATGTTTAACCTTCCCTTATCTTATATATCCATATTCAATAGCTGCTAAGGGAATAACACAAAAACTAGTATTGAGACTAAACAGACATGAGTAGAGCATGGAATGTTATGATCGCAGCAAATGTAATTTTTAGTATTTTTTTTTGCATTTGAAGGCACAAGACTCATATTTTACAAGCAATCAAGTCTAGTACATGCCTCCTTGCCATGATAATACACGTTATTTAGACGCCAGTATTCCTAGGTATTTGGTAAGACTGACTATGATGCTTCAAAATGAACAGAGATAGCAAAGTCACATCATGACATATCCAAACTCATTTCTGTGATGCGAAGATATGTTTCTCAGTGATTATGTCATTGCTCTGCCTAGAGGCCAAATGTATTAAGACAGAGATAACAGGGGCACATCATGACATGTCATTCGTCACTTGATTTGATGACGGGACATATTTCTCCGTGCAACAATATCATTGCTCTATCAAATTTATTTTTCAATAATTCCAACTCATCAAGATGTTTAACACCAATACTAAGCTCTAGAGTATCACCGAGATTGTCATGAAATTTAGATTTTCAGATAGCAGGATAGTCATTCAAAGCATAATATGCAGTCTCTAGTTAAGGTCTATTAAAACCAAGAACATAGATGATTTCAGAACCAATATTTCAGAACTTCAAGGAAATCATTAAATCTGAACCGATTTCATTGAATGGATAATCATCAGGGCACATAATAGAAAGCTCTTACTCCATATGTTCGTCTGTCTCATGAACGGTATTATCAAACTGGAAGCCAGTGAAGTTCAGATTGCAAGACATAAGAAAAGCAACAAAACTCCGCCTAAAGATATGCAGAGAATGCACTCAAGGAGTTATGTTTGTAAGCAAATGTAAGGACAAACGTCAAGGAGTGAGTAGAACCATGCAGGGGTTGACCTGATCAAACATGAATTTGGTAGGCATGAAATGCATGACCCAACACATGGTTGTACATTTATTAAATGCAACAGAATGAAAATGAAACATATGCATGAATGCTGCAAGGTGACAACTCCCCCTTACTATATGGCCTATATGCGACAATGACTCATGGTACTTGGCGGAGGTGAAACCTCACGCATATTGAGTGTTTCTAGGCAAGCATAACCTGCCTTTCATATATCAACATTTGATATACCATGGCCATGCAAGAATGATGCTACACAAATCATGCAATACATTATGAACATGAATTCATTTTTATTATGCATCATGACTACATGCAATGCGACACATATGCAAAATGACATATTGTCATATAAACAATGCATGAACACACCAATCTGCAAAAACACACAACTAAATTGAACATGATCATCATTTCAATTTTTAGTGGCCTGAGGTCGGCAAAGACCAAGCTCCCTTCTGAGTGTTGAAAACCTATCATTACACAAGGACTTGGTGAAAATATCAACAATTTGATTTAGAGTATCAACAAAATACAGTTCAAAATTTTTCTTACTGACCTCGTCTCTAATGAAGTGATGCCTAATCTCAATATGTTTAGTCCTAGAGTACTGGACTGATTTTTTGCAAGGTTGATAGCACTAGTGTTATCACACAGAATCGGGACACAACCAAGATCCACCAAGTAGTCTTAGAGTTGGTGTTTAATCCACAACACTTGGGTGCCACAGCTCCCCGCAGCAACATATTCTACCTCTGCAGTTGAGAGGGCAACCGAGTGTTGTTTCTTAGAGGCTCAAGAAACTAAACACCCGCCTAGAAACTGGCAATAGCCACTAGTACTCTTACGATCCAGCTTGCATCCAGCGTAATCCGCATCAGAATAAGATATAAGAGATAAATCACATGATGACGGATACCACAATCCCAAATCTTGAGTGCCGGCAAGATATCGAAGGATACGTTTGACGGCAGTCAAATGAGATTCTCTAGGACTAGCTTGAAATCTAGCACAAAGGCATACGCTAAACTGGATATCTGGTCGGGATACAGTCAAATAAAGTAAAGAACCAATCATACCTCTATAGACCTTTGCATCCACTAATTTATCATTTTCATCTGAATCCATTAATGTTGTTGTGCTCATAGGAGTTGCAATGATTTTGTTATTTTCCATGTCAAATCTTTTCAGCAGCTCCTTGATGTATTTGGATTGATTTATGAAGCACCCATCTTCTCCTTGGTTGACCTGCAAACCGAGAAAGAATTGAAGTTTTCCCATTAGGCTCATCTCAAATTCGCTAGTCATGAGGTTAGCAAATTTCTCACACATTTCAGATTTTGTAGAACCAAACACAATGTCATCAACATAAATTTGAATAATCAAGATGTTCTTACCTTGCTTCTTGGTGAAAAGTGTTTGATCTACCTTACCTTGTGTGTACCCTTTTTCAATGAGGAACGAGCTTAGTCTCTCATACCAAGCTCTTGGTGCTTGCTTAAGTCCATAAAGCCCCCTGTCTAGTTTGTATACAAAATCTACATTGTTAGAATTCTCAAAGCCAGGGGGCTGATCAACATAGACTTCTTCTTTGATCAAGCCATTCAAGAAAGCACTTTTGACATCCATTTGATACACCTTTATTCTAAGGGAGCATGCAAAGGCAAGTAAAATTCTGATGGCTTCGAGTCTAGCAACTAGGGCATAAGATTCATCAAAGTCTACCCCAAACTCTTGATTATACCCTTGAGCAACCAATCTAGCTTTGTTTCGTATTATCGTACCATCCTCACTTAGTTTGTTCCTAAAGACCTATTTAGTGCCTATGACAGATTGTGATGAAGGTCTAAGAACAAGATGTCAAACTTTATTCCTTTCAAACTGGTTTAACTCGTCTTGCATTGAATTTATACAATTTTCATCTTTTAATGCTTCATCAATATTTTTAAGTTCATGCTGCGAGACAAGAGCAAGTTGATCTAATTCTTCCACAATTTTAAAATGTGACCTTGTTCTAGGTGGGTCATTCAAGCTGCCAATGACATTTTCTAAAGGATGATCCTTAAGAATTCTAATATTTGTAGAATCGTTACCTCCTCCTGGAGCTTGATCCCTTGCATTGCTTGATTCAGCTAGGTCACCAACTTCTTTTATTTCTTCTTGTGGAGGATCACTCTTGTCCTTTATGCTTAAGAATTCCCCATCTTCATCGTTTTTCCTGCAAGAGTTATCATTGTTAGAATCATGATATTCATCAAAGGAAATATGGGGTGATTCTTCCACAGTTTGACTCTTGATATTATAAATTCTATAAGCCCTAAATCTATCAGAATATCCAAGGAATATATGGTGAGGACACACGGCGCTATCCTCGACGGAGCACCCGGCACACCGCCACCTCCTTGTGGCTCGGCGACGGCGGCACCTTCTAGTTATCTTTTCATCATGTTTAGGCCATGTTGGGCCTTGGATTAGTCCCTGCGTGGACATTGCTTTCTAGTTGTGGGCCCTTGTAGGCCAATTGGACATTTTTTTATGCTTTGTAGGCTTATTTAGAGGGCAAAGGGTTAGTGGGCCATCTTGTGCTCCACTCCTCCTTGGCCCATGTGGGGACTTGCGCACCCACCCCTAGGGTTAGGGTTTTGGGCGCATCCCACCTCCTCCAAGTGGAGGAGGTAGCAGCCGCCTTCCTTTTTGGGCGCCCCCCTCTCCCTTCCCCTTTTCCCCTCTCCTCCTTTCCCCAACTCCATCCCTTCCTTCTCCCACTTAGATTTCTTTCTTATTTTCTAAGCTTGCTGAATTATGGGCCGCCTTTCTCTCCTTGGAGCTGGGCGCACCCCTCCCCTTCTAGCTAGATTAGGGTTTCCCCATCCCCTATAAGTAGTTCTCACCTTGTACCGATTACAGTTTACACATGATTTTGAATACAAGTGAGTATTGTGCAAAGCTTTTTGCGCCCTTCTCTCTCTCTCTCTTTCTTCTCCTGCGACGGGAGAACGGCGGGGTGTGACGCCTCAGCCCTCGGTGGACTCCGGGGTTCCCTCTTATCCTCATCTTCTTCCTCAACGGTTCGTGTGCGTGATTCCAGATTTCTGCCCCGACTTGTAGCAGAGCTCGCGCCCCCTTCTTGGACGAGTTTTGCCACGATCTATTTTCTGGAGATACGTCTGCGGATCAGCTTCGCGTCGGCGCCGGTTTTGCATCAATCGGGGATCGGCACTGCCCGTGCCGATTTTCTCCGCCGACCTGCGCCAGCACCACTTTCTCTGCTCGCCCAGCGGGGAGGCCCTGATTGCGAATTTTCCCCAGGCCTCCACGCTGCGTCTTTTGCGCTGGTTTCTTCAGGGTTCGTGGATCTCCGAGTCAGCTTTCCAACGCCGCCGACGGCGTCGCGTTTCGACATCGTCACCGTCCGTGGCGGTCGATCTCGTGGGGTTGCGCCGGCATGCCTGCACAGTCCGCCCAGCGAACCAACCCCAACTTCCAGCGGCTCCTGCGACTCGTGTCGGCATCATCTGCCGACGCCGTTTGGCCGAGGGTCACCTCTGCCAGTCAGCTCTCACCTCCAACCGGCCCGGACCTGTTCGGGCACCAGACGACCGAGTTCCGGATTTTACCGACGGCGTGCGCGGTTCTGCGACCACAGAACCAGACCTGGTTTTCGGCAGCGCCCACGGCCACCACCGGCGCATCCAGCGCGTCCCCTCTGGTCTGAGCGTTCCTCCAGCCATCAGCAACGCGTCCTCTCTGACGGTGCCTCGAACGGACATCGCATCAACCCGTGGGACCCGTCTCCGTCCAGGCGCGCGCGACACCGATTCTGCAGCATCGCGCCCGTCATCGAGTGCGGCCCGTCAACCCGTGTCCGGCAACCCGAACGTATTGTTTGTAGCCTCTTACCTCCCTGCGAGGAGTGGGCCATTATTGGGGGTTGTAATTTATTGCTCTGGTGTATCGGGTTGTTGGTCCACGGCCGGGGTTCCTTCCCCACGCCTAGGCGTGGAGGTACGCGCTCCGACTCCTCCACCTTTGCTTGCTCTTTTAGTATGTGATTGAATATGCCGCGTGAGAGAGAGTAGGCGCCTAGCTACTTTTGCCATCACCGCGGACCGTGAGTGAGAGCACCCGTCCGTTAGCACTAGCCGAGCTTCGAGCTAGGACTCGACTCCCCTTGTCTTTGGAGGTCGACTATACGCCTAGACACGTGCGCTTCCCTCCTTGGGACGGCCGAGGTCGGAGTTTCTGTTGAGAGACGTCCCTCATTCTGTGGGATATCACGGTGGTCAGCCACTTGGCGACCCTTGAGCGTGCTACTGCTGGCCTGAGTTAGAGTCTTTTGTGAGTCTTAGTCTGTGTCGGTCCCCGTCCCGCGTCAAATTTGGTATCAGAGCATATCGTCCCGCATCAAAGTGGTATCAGAGCTTAGGGAACCAGTTTGTTCTAACAAATTGGGGTCTTAGGTGATTTGAGTCTTTAGGTTGTCTAGGTTGCATTGAGTCTCTTAGTCATGTAGGTAACCTACCATTGCATTGTCATTTTAGGTTTGTGTCTAGTTCCCTTAGTCGTCCCGCATGTCAATTCTATAGGTTCCCCTCATAGTTTCTCATGAATTCCCAATCGTTTAGCCCATATGATTTATGGCATATCTCTCAGGGGCATGGGTACCACCCCATCCCATTCCGTAGGCCCGAAGCGCCTACATTTGACGGCTCCCATGACCCGAGTGTCTACCAAACTTGGGAAGCCGCCATGGATAGATATTTTGACTGTTATCCTATGTCCGGAGCCACACAAGTCTCTTTTGCTAGAGAGAAGCTTCTGCATAAGGCCAAGGATAAGTGGAGACATATTGAGGGTTTGAGAGGCATTAGGTGGCAAAAGCCCATCGAATCGTGGTGGGATATGAAGAAAGAGCTTAGGAGGGTCTATGTTCCCCAACCGATCACCTCCAACCGACCCCACCCAATTACATACGAACAAGTGGGTCCTAGTCGGAGGCAACGAGCCCCACACATAGAAGAGCCTAGACCCAAGCCCAAACCAAATGACTACGGGAAAGTCCATCATGATCTTCCTACTCCAACCCACACCATTGCCCAGCTTGTGCAAATGATTTCGGATCGGTTGGATAGGAGGGATGCTTATCTTAACTCACTGTGGCCCTCTAGCCCACAGTCCGCTCCGCCTCCGAGCTCACGCCTACCACCACCCCCGGAGTCCACCCCTGTGACCCCCTATAGTGGGAATGTTCGGTTCTCTGACCGATGCCCTTCACATTCCCCTATCTTGGAGGACTCATATTCGGAGGACGCCTCACCCAAGTCTATTCTAGTGAGTTATGAGGCTGACCAAGAGCTGGCCAATGCATACCTAGCTGAGGTAGAGGAGCTAGAGAGTGACCCCATGGAACTCTCGGTCGTGCCTGAACCTATGGAGGTTAGAGCTGACACTCTCAGCCTAGCACCCTTGATAGAGAACCAAAGTCCCATTTACGACATAGAGGACTCCTTTCCCTCACTTGAGGAAGATGCTTCACCCTTCGACACACATCTAGAGTTGATCCTACCTCTCAAGGGTGAGCTTGTCATTGGGGAGTTCCTAGCTAGCTGGTTAGGGAGGGGTCCACATCTAGATGTCTCGATTCCCTACTACCCCTCCATGGAGCCCGCTCTCCCAGTAGTACCCCTTAACTCCTTTCACACCACTTTTCGGTCCTTCTGCTTTCTTGAAAATGTGAAGGACTTCCTTAGGAGTTTAGATTGTCAATGGGAGTTGACTTATATGTTGACCTTAGGGTCTGACCAACCCTATAGTCATAGCTTTACACTCCCTGCTTTGGGGTCTATTACCTCGGTCTACACCATAGGACATATCACATCCGAGGTCCTTTTATTATTTCCCATACCCGTGGAGGTTGATTTTGTCCCCGCTTATGGTTTCACGGTCCCGAGGGAGGAACCTTGCCTTCCTTGCCTTCCTCATGAGCCTCTTGCCCCATACATGAGAGTGCCTGAAGGTGATTATCTACACCTGGGCGAATGTCGCACATGGGCAAGTATAGTGAAGGGACCTGTCGGGAGGGGTCATCATTTCTTTGACCCTTTCGATCCTCTCCCTAGTGAGCCTCTCGACCCATATTCTTTTCCCCACCTTGTCGAGGAGGTCCACTATCATACACCACCTAGGCCTTCTAGTCAACACCTCACCTTACCGGCATCCAGATGCCCGAGCTTAGGAGGCCAGGGACACATGTCTCTTCCCCATGTTTCTTCATGTCCACCATCATATAGGGGTTTGTCTCCTATAGGGAATGTCATGAGTGAGTTTGGGCAATTTAGTCCCCATGAGTCTACCACATTCCGTAGGACACCCATGCATGATAGATACAACTTTGGTTGTCCTGGTCCTCCCCGTGTTGTCCAATCATGTAGGAGTCATAGGCATGCTAGGTCTGTGTTTGGATGTCCAGGACCACCACTGCATTCACATAGGTATGAGTCAACACAGCTAGTTCGGAGTCTACATCATCATCACCCCCTCGAGGCCAGCAACGCACGTTACAAGGAGTTAGTTGACGCGCACAGACGCACACGTGAGTTCCGCGAGGGAGAGTACGTCATGGTCCGGGTTAGACCGGAACGGTTTCCTTCGGGAGCCGTAAAGAAGCTCCAAGACCGCGGTGCAGGACCATTCAGAGTGTTGAGGCGTATTGGGTCGAACGCGTATGAGATCGAGCTACCAGACGACTACGGGATCAGTTCGACGTTCAATGTCTCTGATCTGGTAGCTTATCGGGATCCCGCGGTGATACCCAGTGAGTTATTTGGGCCTGACCCTCCTGTTGTGAGTGATACACCTACTGAGAGTCCACCTCCTCCAGCCCCATTACAAAAACGCGAGCATATAGATTGCATACTGGATGAGCAGGTGACTACTACCAGGAGCGGAGCCTACCAACGCTTCTTAGTGCGTTGGAGAGGGCGCCCCGAGTCGGACAACACCTGGATTACACGTGGAGAGCTGGAGCGGATCGATCCGGACCTGCTGGAGCGGTACCTCAGCGACCGTGACCCTTACTCGACGGGGTCGAGTTCTTCCCACCCGGGGAGAATTGGTGAGGACACACGGCGCTATCCTCGACGGAGCACCCGGCACACCGCCACCTCCTTGTGGCTCGGCGACGGCGGCACCTTCTAGTTATCTTTTCATCATGTTTAGGCCATGTTGGGCCTTGGATTAGTCCCTGCGTAGACATTGCTTTCTAGTTGTGGGCCCTTGTAGGCCAATTGGACATTTTTTTATGCTTTGTAGGCTTATTTAGAGGGCAAAGGGTTAGTGGGCCATCTTGTGCTCCACTCCTCCTTGGCCCATGTGGGGACTTGCGCACCCACCCCTAGGGTTAGGGTTTTGGGCGCATCCCACCTCCTCCAAGTGGAGGAGGTAGCAGCCGCCTTCCTTTTTGGGCGCCCCCCTCTCCCTTCCCCTTTTCCCCTCTCCTCCTTTCCCCAACTCCATCCCTTCCTTCTCCCACTTAGATTTCTTTCTTATTTTCTAAGCTTGCTGAATTATGGGCCGCCTTTCTCTCCTTGGAGCTGGGCGCACCCCTCCCCTTCTAGCTAGATTAGGGTTTCCCCATCCCCTATAAGTAGTTCTCACCTTGTACCGATTACAGTTTACACATGATTTTGAATACAAGTGAGTATTGTGCAAAGCTTTTTGCGCCCTTCTCTCTCTCTCTCTTTCTTCTCCTGCGACGGGAGAACGGCGGGGTGTGACGCCTCAGCCCTCGGTGGACTCCGGGGTTCCCTCTTATCCTCATCTTCTTCCTCAACGGTTCGTGTGCGTGATTCCAGATTTCTGCCCCGACTTGTAGCAGAGCTCGCGCCCCCTTCTTGGACGAGTTTTGCCACGATCTATTTTCTGGAGATACGTCTGCGGATCAGCTTCGCGTCGGCGCCGGTTTTGCATCAATCGGGGATCGGCACTGCCCGTGCCGATTTTCTCCGCCGACCTGCGCCAGCACCACTTTCTCTGCTCGCCCAGCGGGGAGGCCCTGATTGCGAATTTTCCCCAGGCCTCCACGCTGCGTCTTTTGCGCTGGTTTCTTCAGGGTTCGTGGATCTCCGAGTCAGCTTTCCAACGCCGCCGACGGCGTCGCGTTTCGACATCGTCACCGTCCGTGGCGGTCGATCTCGTGGGGTTCCGCCGGCATGCCTGCACAGTCCGCCCAGCGAACCAACCCCAACTTCCAGCGGCTCCTGCGACTCGTGTCGGCATCATCTGCCGACGCCGTTTGGCCGAGGGTCACCTCTGCCAGTCAGCTCTCACCTCCAACCGGCCCGGACCTGTTCGGGCACCAGACGACCGAGTTCCGGATTTTACCGACGGCGTGCGCGGTTCTGCGACCACAGAACCAGACCTGGTTTTCGGCAGCGCCCACGGCCACCACCGGCGCATCCAGCGCGTCCCCTCTGGTCTGAGCGTTCCTCCAGCCATCAGCAACGCGCCCTCTCTGACGGTGCCTCGAACGGACATTGCATCAACCCGTGGGACCCGTCTCCGTCCAGGCGCGCGCGACACCGATTCTGCAGCATCGCGCCCGTCATCGAGTGCGGCCCGTCAACCCGTGTCCGGCAACCCGAACGTATTGTTTGTAGCCTCTTACCTCCCTGCGAGGAGTGGGCCATTATTGGGGGTTGTAATTTATTGCTCTGGTGTATCGGGTTGTTGGTCCACGGCCGGGGTTCCTTCCCCACGCCTAGGCGTGGAGGTACGCGCTCCGACTCCTCCACCTTTGCTTGCTCTTTTAGTATGTGATTGAATATGCCGCGTGAGAGAGAGTAGGCGCCTAGCTACTTTTGCCATCACCGCGGACCGTGAGTGAGAGCACCCGTCCGTTAGCACTAGCCGAGCTTCGAGCTAGGACTCGACTCCCCTTGTCTTTGGAGGTCGACTATACGCCTAGACACGTGCGCTTCCCTCCTTGGGACGGCCGAGGTCGGAGTTTCTGTTGAGAGACGTCCCTCATTCTGTGGGATATCACGGTGGTCAGCCACTTGGCGACCCTTGAGCGTGCTACTGCTGGCCTGAGTTAGAGTCTTTTGTGAGTCTTAGTCTGTGTCGGTCCCCGTCCCGCGTCAATATACCTTCATCACTCTTGGGCTCGAATTTATCTAAATCTCTTTTGTCAATATTGTGGATGAAGTATTTAGATCCAAACACTTTCATATGTGAGAGAGAGGGCTTTTTACCTTTCAGTAACTCATAAGGAGTCTTTTTGGTGTGTGGCCTTATCATAGAGCGGTTGATAATGTAACATGCCGAGTTTACCACTTCAGCCCAAAACCTCCTTGGAAGTTGCCGTTCAGCAAGCATGGTTCATGCCATCTCTACAAGTGTTCAGTTTCTCCTTTCAACTACACCATTTTGCTCCGGCGTTCTTGGTGAAGAGAATCGGTATGAAATGTCTTCAGCCCTGCAAAGATTATAGAAGTCAGTGTTTTCAAATTCACCACCGTGATCAGATTGAATCTTGGAGATCTTGAACTCACCGTCCTACTTTATCTTCATGTAGAGCGCCTGAAACTCATCAAAGGCATCATTTTTATGTGTGAGAAAGAAAACCCATGTGAACCTAGAGAAGTCATCCACCAAGACATATCCATATTTTCTACCACTTAAACTAGCAGTTCTGGTTGGACCAAACAAGTCCATATGAATTAGCTCGAGTGGTTTGGATGATGTATTTTCAGATCTTCCCTTGAAAGATTTTCTTGTTTGTTTACCTAGGGCACATGCATCACACAACTTTTTTTCTTGTTTAAATGATAATTCAGGCAACCCTTTCACCATTGAATGCTTTAACAATTTATGTAAGATATTATAGCTAGCATGTCCTAGTCTACGATGTCATAACCAAGTAATTTCAGATTTTAGTGCAGCAAGACAAAGGTTTAAATAAGTAGGATCATCTAAGTCAATCATGTAAATATTGTTGACTCTCTTATCAGAAAATTTTACCTTGTCAGATTTTGGTTCAAGGATTCTACATTCATGAGAGTCAAACAGCACTTTGTGACCTTTATCACACAATTGACTTATACTAAGCAAGTTATATTTCAATCCTTCAACTAGCAGCACGTTACAAATGGAGTTGGAGAGATTCTTACCTACATTACCTGTTCCAATGATTTTTCTCTTGTTGTTCCCTCCAAATGTGACGTATCCTCCTTCCTTTTCCTCCAAGAGACAAAATTTTGATTTGTCTCCAGTCATGTGTCTTGAACAGCCGCTATCAAGGTACCACATGTTATGCATGGCTGCAAGACACTCCTGCACAAGTAATTAAGCAATTGTGTTTGGAATCCAACTAAATTTGGGTCCCATCAAACTCTTCAAAATTTCAAAACATGAAACCATTTCTTTTGGAATCCAAACCTTCCTAGCATTCATGTTTTGTTTGCTTAGAGCAGGGATTTGGTTTTTCTTTTCAACCTTGACATTCATTTTCTGTTTGGAGGCTCTTTGTTGGAATTTTTGAAAGTTTGATGAAGTTGGCTTCTTGACCCATTGTTGCCATTGGTTGTTCTTGGGTTGAAAATAATTGTTTTGCCACCTATGGGATTGATGAACACAGAAATCACAATTGTCCCAAAAATATGGTGATGCTGGCTTATATGAGTGTGCAATCCAATTGTGGTGAAATCTGGAAGGTTGAGCGGGCAATTGCCAAGGAGTTGTTGACCTATGCTGCGGGGAAGGTCGACCTTTCTTAGGCTTTTGGACAGTCTTTTTGGGAAGTTCAGTGACTGCCTCTTCAACCTTTTCTTTCCCTTTCTCCTTTTGTTTTTGCTGGTTTTGTGTGGGAGTTATGTTTGAGGTTGAAGCTTCGGAAGATGAAACAAATGTGACAGTTTTGAGCCCAATTGGCCTTTTGTTTGTTGGTTCAAAACCCAACCCTTCCTTGTTGAAGTTCATTCTAGTACCTAGTAATGCATCTAGGTTTTCTCTTCCATCCACAAATTTTTCTAAAGATTGTTATTTGTCCTTTAACTCTTTTTGTAGGTTTTCAATGTTTTGCAAGAGTTGAGTGTTGACATGTTTGACAGCTTCATACTTCTCATTGCTTAATTTGCTATCCTTTTCATAGGTTTGCATTTTGAGTTTCATGCTGTCAATCTCATTTCTCAAATTTTCATTTTCAGTTTCCAAGTCAGCCATTTATTTTCTTCCTTCCTCCAAATTCTCAATCATTTTCTTAAGATCTTCAATTTCAGTTTCAAGTAGAGCATTCTTATCATTCATATCATGATCATGCACAAATGAGTTAATTTTTTTTCAATGATTTATTCTCCTTTTTGTACATTTCATATTTTTCCATGAGTTGTATATATGCATCCTCCCAATCATCAATTGTATAATCTTCAAATGGAGAATTTACCTCAGTTTCTTCATCACCTTTGGCCATAAGGCAGAAATCTTCTTTTTCTTTGTCCGAGGAGCTAGTTCCGTCATCACTTTCCTCTTCATCGCTCCATGTGGACACCATGGCCTTATTCTTCTTCTTGCCCTTCCATTTGTCGACTTTTCTGAATCTGTCGGGACAATCATTCTTGAAATGTCCTGGTTTATTGCAAGAATAGCAAATGATTTTATCAGATTTCTTAGAGTTTTCAGAATTAGATTTGAAACCATTTCTTACCTTTGACCTTCCTCTCATGAAGCTCTTACCTTCCTTTCTCAGGAATTTTTTAAACTTATGTGTGAGCATGGCTACATCATCCTCATCCCGCTCACTTGCAGAATCCTCACCTTCATCCGAAGTGCCTTGACCGCTAGATCCAGCTTTAAGAGCCAAGGACTTTTTCTTAGGTACTTCAGCTTCTTTGTTCTTAAGGTTGATGTAATAGGTCATTAATGAACCAATGAGTTCATCTACCTTAGTTGTTGTGAGATCTCTGGATTCTTCAACAACAGTAGCCTTTGTGTGCCATGCAGGAGTCAGTGATCTGAGAATCTTTCTTACAATTTCCTGTTCTGAATATTTCTTTCCCAAATCAGTCAAACTGTTAGTAAGCACAGTTAATCGAGCATACATATCTCGAATTGATTCATCAGGCTTCATGCGGAACATTTCGTATTCAGAAACTAAGATATTAGCTTTTGTTTCTCGTACCTGAGAGGTTCCTTCGTAGATTACCTCTAACTTGTCCCACATTTGTTTTGCAGTTGCACAGGTCGCCACTCTTGAAAACTCTACTAGATGGAGTGAGCATTGCATGATGTGTTTGGCACTCTAGTTGACAGTGGATTGTCTTATTTATTCTTTGGTCCACAAGTCCTCATTATCCGTAAGCTCATACGGACCTTTGCTGATCACTCGCCAAAGTTCGTAGTCTTGAGCGTGAATGAACACATGCATGCGATGTTTCCAATAAGGATAGTTAGATCCAGTGAAATAAGGAGGTCTGTTCATAGAGTATCCTTCAGGTAAATAACCCTTAGACGCTGATCCACCATTTCCCTCAAGGTCGTTGGACCCGATAATGAGAGATTAGGCTCTGATACCACTTGTTGTGTAGTGGACAGCGGATCTAGAGGAGAGGGGTGAATAGATCTGCCCCTCGTTTTGCAATGCAACCCTCTTTAAAGCTAGATGATGAAATAAGCAGCGGAATATAACTAGCTTGACAAAGAACACAAATGATTTTCTTGGCAAGATGATTACGCAATATAGATATTGAACCTAAGCATGCATCTAACATAAAGCAATCGCACAAGCAAACCACAACACACGAGATTTTAAGGTGGTTCGGACTGAATCTCCAGTCCTACGTCCACCCCTCACCAAATCAGGTGAGGCTTCACTAGTGCAGCACACCAAACCGTAAATCGGAGAACCACCGACTGTCTTCCTACTAACCACCGGTAGGGACGTCAACACCGCAGATCAGACAACTTCCGATTACCTTCCTACTAACCACCGGTAGGGACAATTCTCAACTTCCAAGTGTTAGAGTGAAATAGAAAAAGAACAACTTATGAAAAACACTCAAACAAGATATAGAATATGCTTAAGAGAAAAGACCTTGTCTGAGATTTGTTGGAGCTTGAATCTCTTGAGGATTCGATGAAGAGCTTCTTCCCAGAGTAGCTTGATTTTCTTCTTGGAATGCGCTCCTTCTAGCTTCCTTTGATCACCCTTCTTGCCCTTGAGTGCTTCTAGCTTTGTTGGAGATTGCTTGGCTTCAGATCTGAGCTTGAATCACCTTGGATGGATGAAGAACTTCCTCCTGAAACACTGTTCACGGAGGTGCTACAGTACCTCGAAAATGGCCTCCCTTGATCTCCCTTGAAGCCTTGAAGTATTCGGGTTTCCAACCCCTCATGTGTTGGTTTTATAGACCTTGAATGGTCCTTGGACATCCTTCAGACCAGATCCACAATTTGTGGGTAATTAGGTGACTTTTGGATTAAAGAAATCCATGGAAAGGGGCTGGCCACGAGGTGGATTTCGAAGTCAAACATGACTGCATCGGGGCTGGCGGTCGACCTCTACTGAGAAATTTGCAAACGGGCGGTCCCTGGGATTTTCGGTCGACTGCTACTGGCTGGCGGTCGACCTGCAGCTGACAGAACTGCAGATGGGAGTCTGCTGGCTGGGGCGGTCGACCGCCCCTGTGCTAGCGGTCGACCGCCAGCTGGGCAGCCCCCGGTCTAGCCCGGGTCAGTCCGTTAGCCGCTTCAGCTCCGTCGCTTGTGTCCATTAGCAGCCTGTTCATGTCTGTAACTTCATCCTTATTGGTCTAGAAGGTACCAACTGAATCTTTGTCTTTGGACTCTCATCTTGTTCAGTGACCTTGGCTATTTGAATGAAGCTTGTAGTTGTTGTATAGACTTTGTCCATCATACAGACTTTATCCAACGTATAGACTTTGTCTAACGTATAGACTTCGTCCAACGTATAGACTTCGTCCAATGTACAGACTTTGTCCAACGTATAGACTTTGTCCAACGTATAGACTTCGTCCAATGTATAGACTTCGTCTAATGTACAGACTTTGTCCAACGTATAGACTTTGTCCAACGTATAGACTTGGAATGCAGTGCACATGCCCGCAACCTGTTCGATGAAATGACAAACTGCTTAAACAGATACACAATGACATCATATGCAAACACAATGTGACTTATAGTAGTTGCTATCATCAAAACCATAATAGTAATCATGGTGTACATGTGTTCAACACACATGCATGTGAAGATCCAATTGGAAGATATCCAATGTGGTCTATATGTTCATTCCCATTCTTTACACCGCATGATAGCTATCACAATAGCTTGAATCCCATCCAAATCAACTAGGGAAGAGTTAGAAGAATTTCACCTAATTTGTTCGGAGACTTTCCTTTCTCACTAACTCCTGTAAACAATTCAAAACACACGTCAGTTAAGTTCATCAAATCAGTTGACCGTGTCACTAGCCATTTAATCAAATGGAGTTTGCTCAGTTCATTTCAAATCCACAAACTACATATGCAAAATGTTTACATGGAGAACAATCACAGGGTATTTAGTTCATCATCAAAATTCCTTAATACACGGTTGTGCACGGGGTTCAACACCCCGCAAGGCGTGTCATTGTTAGATTCATCCTTGAATTCATCAAAAGTAACATGGGGTGATTCTTCCACAACTTGACTCTTCATATTGTAAATTCTAAACACCCTAGATGAATCCGAATGACCAAGAAATATACCTTCATCACTCTTGGGCTCAAACTTTTCCATTTTTATTTTATCATTGTTATGGATGAAGCATTAAGATCCGAACACTTTTATGTGTTAGAGAGAAGGCTTTTTACCTTTTAGCAACTCATGAGGAGTATTTTTGGTGAATGGCCTTACCATGGAGCAGTTGATGATGTAACATGCTATATTTACTACTTTGACCCAAAAGCTTCTTGGGAGTTGTCGTTCAGAAAGCATTGTTCTAGTCATCTCTATGAGTGTTCGATTTCTCCACTCAACTACCTCATTTTGTTCAGGGGTCCTTGGTGATGAAAACCTGTGAGATATACCTTCAGCCCTGCAAAAATCATAAAATTAAGCATTATCGAATTCACCACCATGATCTGATTGAATGTTAGAGATTTTGAACTCACTATCTTGCTTTATCTTCATGTAGAGTGCCTGAAACTCACCAAAAGCATCATTCTTGTGTGCAAGAAGGAACACCCATGTGAACCTAGAAAAATCATCCACTTGCACATAGCCATATCTTCTACCATTTAAGCAAGCAGTTCTTGTTGGCCCAAACCAGTCCATGTGTATTAGTTCAAGTGGTTTAGATGATAAATTTTCAGTTCTGGTTCTAAATGATCTTCTTGTTTGTTTCCTTAAGGTGCATGCATCATAAATTTTATTGTCTTGTTTAAAGGAGAGTCCAGGCAGCCCTTCCACCATTGAATGTTTCATAAGTTTATGCAAGACATTGTAGCTAGCATGTCCTAGTCTACGATGCCATAACCATGCAAGTTCAGATTTTGGTGCAGCAAGACAGAGATTCAAATGAGTTGGATCATCTAAGTCAATCATGTATACATTGTTGACTCTCTTACCAAAAAACTTGATTTTATTTTGGTTCCAGAATTTTACATTCATGAGAGTCAAATATCACTCTATGTCCCTTGTCACATAATCGACTTATACTCAATAAATTATATTCTAGTCCATCAACTAATAAAACATTCTCAATTAAATTGGAGGGATTCTTACCTACTTTACCAGAACCAATGATTTTTCCTTTATTGTTCCCTCCAAAGGTGACATGCCCAGCTTCTTTTTCCACCAAAAGATAGAATTTTATTCTGTCCCCCGTCATATGTCTTGAATAGCCGCTATCAAGATACCATGTGTTGTGTACGGTTGCAAGACATTCTTGCAAGACAAATTAAGCAAAACTTTTTGGAACCCAACTAAATTTGGGTCCCATCAAACCATTCATCTCTTCAACACATGATACCATAGACTTAGGAATCCAAATTTTCTACTCATTTTTGATTTCCTTTCTTGCTAAAGAATTATTATTCTTATTTTCCACCTTTACATTCTTCTTTTGTTTTTCAGCCTTTGATCTATGTTGGATGTTTGAAAAAGATTGTTTTTGGTTCCAATTATTTCTTTTTTATTGATAGAATGTGTTATGGCTCATAGCGAAATAAGTTTGACCAGGTCTATGTGTGTATGAATCATAACTGCCCCAGAACTAGGACCGTGTCGACCTGTGTGGGTGTGTGTGTCGGCCTATCCCATATTCTTCCCATTCATAACGGTTTCTATTTTGTGGAAGTGTCGACCTCCTGTAACTTGTGCGTTGACCTCTCCCCTCTTTTACCCACTTATAACGGTTTCTATTTGGTGGGAGTGTCGACCTCCTGTAACCTGAGTGTCGACCTGTTGGGGCGTTTCTAGCAGCCTGACTAGGTGATGACCAGGAATGCATCGACCTTGGTTGAGGATAGTGTCGACATGACTGGAATTTCTAAGCATTTTTCTTAGGGAGTCCATGGTTTTTCTTTAGGGGCTTTTCCATTTTTTTCTTTTCATTTATTATTTGATTTTCCTTGACTTTGGATGGGTTTTGTGTTTGAGGAAGAAGCATCTAAAGAAGAAACAAAGGTGATAGTTTTCATGCCAATCTCTTTCTTTTTGGTGGGATTGTATCCCATCCCTTCTTTGTTAAAGTTCATTCTTGTTCCTAGCAATGTATCTAAGTTCTCTTTTCCATCCACAAACTTCTCCAGTTATTTTTCTTTGTCCTCCAGTTCCTTTTGGAGCTTTTCAACATTTTCTTGAAGTTTGGCATTGACTTCCTTGATGGCTTCATATTTTTCATTTGTTATTTTTATGTCACTTTCAAATTTTTGCATCTTTGATTTTGCATCATCAATCTCATCTCTTAAGCTCTCATTTTCTGCTTCTTCGTCTTTCAATTCACTCCTTCCATATTCCAGATCTTCAACCAATTTCTCCAAGTTCAAGATTTCAGATTCCAGTGAAGCATTTTTCTAACTTAAAGTGTGATCATGCACAACAGTGTTGATTTTCTTTCTGAAGGCTTTATTTTTCTTTTTGTACATGTCATATTTATCCATCAATTCAGAATAAGCCTCTTCACAGTCACTAGTTGAAAAATAATCAAAGGGGGAGTGTACCTCTAATTCTTCATCTCCCTTAGCCATGAGGCAGAAATCTGTCTTTTCCTCTTCCATGGAGCTTGTTTCATCATCATCTTCTTCTTCATCACTCCAAGTAGATATTATAGCCTTGTTCTTCTTTCCTTTTCATTTGGGTGATGATTTCTTCACTTCTTCAGGACATTCAGATTTTACATGCACATGTTTCCTGCAATAATAGCACACAATCTTATCATATTTCTTTATATTTTCATATTTTGATCTGAATTATTTCCTTACCTGGGGCCTCCCTTTTCTGAGGCCTTTACCTTCTTTTCTTAAAATTTTTTTAACTTTCGGGTGAGCATAGCTACTCCATCCTCATCTTCATTGCTAGTGGATGACTCACTTCCCTCGGACGTTCCTCGATTGCTAGGTCCAACTTTCAGAGCTAGAGGCTTTTTCTTGCTTACTTCTACTTCCTTGTTCTTGAGATTTATCTCATAGGTCATGAGGGATCCTATGAGTTCTTCTACCTTCGTGGTTGACAAATTTCTGGATTCTTCAACCACAGTGGCTTTGGTATGCCAGGCTGGGGTTAGTGATCGAAGAATTTTTCTTACTATTTCCTGCTCAAAATAACTCTTTCCTAAACCAATTAGACTATTGGTAAGCTGAGATAAACGAGCGTACATATCTAAAATGGATTCATCAGGCTTCATTTTAAACATTTCATATTCTGAAATCAACATGTTAGCTTTGGCCTCACATACCTGAGATGTGCCTTCGTATATTACCTCTAAACGGTCCCACATCTTATTGGTTGTAGCACATGTTGATACTCTTGAGAACTCCACAGGATAGAGAGAACACTGCATTATGTGCTTAGCACTCCAGTTGACTGCGGATCTCCTTATCTGCTCCTGTGTCCAAGTGTCCTCATCTTCTGGAAGCTCATAGGGATCTTTACTAACAACTCGTCGGAGCTCATAGTCTTGAGCACGGATGAACACCTACATACGATTTTTCCAATATGGGTAGTAAGTTCCAATAAAGAAAGGTGGTCTGTTAACAGAATGTCCTTCGGGCATGAGTCCCTTGGACGCCATTCCACCATTTCTCTCAAGATCGTTGGACCCCATCATGAGAGATTGGCTCTGATACCACGTGTTGTGTGGGAATGGCTGATATAGAGGGGAGGGGAGAATAGATCTGCCCCTCTTTTTTTAGAAATAAAAATGACCGCAATGGAATAGAAGGAACTACTTTAAATGCAGGGAATACACATACACAATGCAAGAGTGTAAATAGATAACGGGCCTATACAAGCATCTAGCGAAGAGCAAACACATAAGCAAACCACAGAGACAATGATTTTTAAGGTGGTTCTGACTTTCTCCAAAGTCCTACGTCCACCGCTCACTTAAACCAAGTGAGACTTCCCTAGTGCAACTGCACAACCCGCTGATTACACAGCTTAACAACCCGCTGGCTTACAGCTTGTAGAGAGATAATCCACTCTTAAGGAACCGCTATCACACAGCTTGATGGCACAAGGGCCAGACCACATATCCAAGCACACTAGCTTGATCTATCATCCTACTATCACCGGTAGGGACGGTTCAAGTTTCAGCAAGAACAAGAACAAAACAGAAAAAGGTAATGAATAACTTCAGACAAGAAGAATAAAACTCAAAGCCAAATGCAAATGTCCTTGTCTAAAAACTGGAGGGCTTGGTTTGCTGCTTTCAGATTCGTTACTTCAGTGATAGTAGCTTCTCTTTGCAGGACAACAAACAGGTAGAAGAGGAGCTTGTGGCATTGCTTCAGATCTTCACAGAGATGGCGCCAAGCTCTTCTTTTTCCAGAGGCACCGGTCTCTCCAACAGCACCAACAACAACTTCCCCTTCTCTTTCAGCCTATACTCTCTATTCTTTTTGGCACACTTTCAGCTCTCTAAAAACAAGAAGGTGTGTGTCCCTTCTTGGCTTCTCAATAGAGGAAACTTTCCCTAAAAAAATCTGTCCATTGATTGGTCCAGTATAAGTGGAAAAATATGATTTCAGACTTTATTTCTTTTGATTGTGGTGGGGACACCGGGTCCACTACCGGGTTCACTACTCGGAGCCGACGCCGCACTGCCCCGACTGCACCGAGCTTAAGGCTCGGAGACTCGCTTGAAGACTCGGCATCCTGAGTACGTATCCGTATGTATGTGTGTATGTATTGTGTGTATTTTACTATGGTGGTATTTGTATTTTAACCACCAAAGTATTTTATTTTTATTGAGTCAAAATATTATATTTTAAACCCACAAAGTCAAAAGTGGGTGGGTGGGTTTTGTTTTATTAGGCTAGGATATAAACACAATAAGTGAAAGTGTGAAGGTATGTATGTTATGGCCTTCCCTATAAATAGGGGGCTAAGGGTGTTACGTATGATATGAATGAAAGCTTAATTTTTGCAATCAAGTTGGTGCCTTGGCCCCTTCTAACTTCCCTTCCCTCTTTCTCTTTGTGAGTTTGAGTGTGTCGCCCGGTGTGAGACTGTCCGGCGTAAGGTCGAGCTGCGTGAGGTAGCAACCTATCCCGTCCTGTTCGTGATACCAGAGTTGCCGTCGATCCATTTCCACGTCGCCGCCGCGTCAGATTTGATATCAGAGCCCAACAAACGGCGTCTCCGTTGACCCCGACGTCCCCGCCGTCATCTCCTCTTCCTTCTCGTATTTGTCAGAAGTGTAAAAAAAATTATAGAGGAGATCACTCTCGGCTGATAGAGAAGTGAGAAAAAAAAGAAAAGAAAGAAAAAGAAACAGACGGTCTCTCGGTAGAGAGATAACATAAGAAGAGAAAAAAAATGAAAATAGGGAAGTTAGCAGGGGGGCAACATCGTCGCCCGTGCCCCCCCTTCAAAATCCCACAGCCGCGACGGCCAAGGGCGCCACCGCGCCCGGCGACCACCCGCGCCACCGTGCCTGGCCGCCGCCCGCGCCAGTCGACGCCCACCAGCGCTCCGCGCCCACCCGGTGCGCACTGCGCCCAGCGTCCGGCCACTGCCGACCCACCCCGCCTACGTGCATTGCGCGGCCGCGCCCCTGCTACCCGCCTTGACCGCACCGACGCTCACCCTCCGGCGCTCCCTCCCGCGCCCAGGCACCGCACGCGCCCGAGCGCGCCTCGCCGCGCCCGAGCGCCCCCCCCCCTCTGCTCGCTCCGCCTCCCGCCACCGGCTTGCCTCTCCGACTGCACCACCATTATTGTTCGCCTCTCCTGATGTCGGTGCCGCAGCAGCGACCTCCTCCGCTACCATCGTAGTCGTACGCCCACCGTCATCATCGTCCCCACTCCGCGTCCTCGCCAGACATCCCCTCTCACTCCACTGGACACCCCCCCGTCGTCCAGCACCTCCACACCTCCTCCTGCTAACTCCACCAACCTCCCGGACCCCACCTGCGAACCCAGCCGTAGCCTCCCACGATGCTCGCGCCCTCTCCGCGATTCGGCAGCCGCGTTGGCTGACCAACCCAACCGCCCACCCCGCCTGCCTTGGTGGCCGCCGACCATCCCTGACATTTCGCAGGAAAGTCTGAAAATTTGAAAAAAAAGGTTGAGAGTTGAAAAAAATGTGTTAAATATATATAATATATATATGGGATATACATAATGTTATATATCTATACATATATTTATATATATTATTTGATTAAAAAAGGGGTTTGAAAAAAAGGTTAATATATATAATATATATATATATATTTAAGATATATATAATCTTATATATATCTATATTTATATATATCTTTTAACTTATTGATCGTGGCACCCAAGTCTGCAACAACGACGGTTGAAGCAACGCCCAGGTCGATCGGTCGTCGACAGACGTTCCACACTTTAGGGCTGAGAGCGTCCTAAGCCTCCCTGTGAGGAGAAAGTCTGATCTAATTTATTCTGCTGCGTAGGAAATTTTAAAGTGATTTTGTAATAAATTAAAATCTCCCTGCGCGGAGTGAATTCATTGTAACCGTGAAGCTTCGTCGACGCCATGCGGGAATGCACGTCCCCGCTCGCCTTCGTCTCCGGTCAGAGTTAGACTTTTCAGTCTAACTAGGTACGTGCTCCCCTCACTTGCTCATTTAGTATCTTTTCAATTACCGCGCGAAGTGAGAGAGAGCTCGATCCATGCAGCCTGTCCTCTGAGTGCATCACTGTGGACGGTGAGAGAGAGCTTGCTTGCGCACATCCTTCGGCCCTAGACTGTCACATAAGGGCACCCTAATTGTTA
Source organism: Amorphophallus konjac (assembly GCA_022559845.1). Taxonomy (NCBI): domain Eukaryota; kingdom Viridiplantae; phylum Streptophyta; class Magnoliopsida; order Alismatales; family Araceae; genus Amorphophallus; species Amorphophallus konjac. The sequence goes on from CM040125.1 coordinate 55,880,278, forward strand.
GGAGGTAGTTCCACAACTACTTCACCTACGGGCGAGTAACTCTCCCTGACCGGTCCCTTCAAATTGGCCCTTTGCCTATTAGCCATCAAATTGGGTCTATAGCTTGCTAATTTTCGGTCCCAGGATTGTATCATTTATGTCCAAGTCCGTCCATGCCACGCTGGTCTAGGAATTCATCTGGCTATCTATAGCGCCCTTCAACGCTACTCATGGATCACAAGAGCGTGACTGCCATGCTAGTCCAGCTCGAGCACAACCTTATGGCCCATTTTGCAGAATCCATAGGCCAATTACGAGCAAAACTAGATGAGAGGATTCGAGACTTAGAGGATCGACTAAAGGGAGAGGAAGGAAGAGCGAATGGCCACAGTGATCCCATAGCCCATCCTAGGGAGGAGAGAGAGCAAGCCCGCCAAAATCAAGCTCCCCAAGGTAGAGAGCAAGAGACCCGTGCGCCTCGAGAGAGAGACCACGACGATGAGGATATCATCCTTCGAAATGTCAAAATTGACGCTCCGAGTTTTGATGGGTCCCTAAATCCCGCTACATACTTTGATTGGGAGACCGGGATGTATTAATATTTTGACTGGCATCGTCGCATGACCCCTGCCATAAGAGTGAGGTTTACCAAAATGAAACTCCTAGTCAAGCCAAAACGTATTGGTGTAACGTTAAGAATCACCTAGCAAGGAGATGAGAGGAGCCTATAAGCACTTGGGAAGAAATGAAGGAGAAATTAAGGGAGAAGTATCTGCCACCCTCCTACCATCAACGTCTTTTAGACCAATAGCAGAAACTCACTCAAGATGGAAAGTCTGTGGACGAGCACATCGCCAAATTTGATGACTTCTTCCTTCGGAGTCGAGTCATGGAGGATGCCTCCGTCACCCTCTCACGGTTTAGGGCTAGCTTACACGAGAGCATACATCGGGAGCTGTTCCTACGGGAAGTTAACACTCTTGAGCATGCCCATCAGGTTGCTCGGGACGTCGAGTGGTTTCAAAAGGTGGTCCCACCTCGGGTCCCCACCTACTGCCAACCCAAGTCCCGAAACCCCATGGTCCGCTACTCTGAGAGGCATGGCCCCTCCAATTCTTATGTCCCTACTGCTACCCCACTCCGGGCCGTTGCCCCTACGACTCCTTTCCCACGGAACCCCTTACCTGCACCCGCTGCTGTGCCCAGGCTGGAGTACACTCCGCCAAATGATAGGAGAGATGACAAGGGAAAGGGAGTCATCCCTAGCACCTCCCAACAAGTCCCTATCTCAGGAGTTCGTTGCTTTAGGTGCCATAACCTAGGGCATATTACCTCCAACTGCCCCACTCGAGCCTTAGTCATCACCGACCCCCAGCCTGTGGAGTTTTCACCTCAGGAAGGAGAAGCCATTGAGAGGTATGAGGCCGATCCTGACCTCATCACCCAGTTTGAGGAAATGGATGCAGGGTATGATGGAACGCATGTCGAGTACATGCAAGTGGGAGATATTGCCGAGAGTTCAAACCAGGGAAGACTGGGTGTAGTTCGCTGCATCCAAACACACCCCAGAAGGACGACTGGCGTCGAACCTCCATCTTTTAAACCTATATCATGGTGAAATCCCAACCCTGCAAGGTGATTTGTGACAACGGGAGCTGTATCAATGCAGTCTCTTCAGACTTTGACTCCCGTCTAGGTTTACCTACCAATCCTCATTCGAGGCCGTACAACGTCGCTTGGGTTGACGACACGTCTATCCCAGTCACCACTACATGTGTCATTCCTATCCAATTCCAGTCCTACCAAGGATATATTTTGTGCGATGTAGTGCCTATGAAAGTCAGTAGCATCATTCTAGGATGACCGTAGATCCATGATGTAGACCTTACTACATTTGGTCGGTCTAGTCAGTGTTCCTTCTCACATAATGGGAAGAAGATACAATTGTACTCGGCACCCCCAAAGGTGACCCCGGGAAAGAGTTCTACCTCCATCCCCACTGGAACCCCCAAGGTTCAAGAGAGTCCTCGGACTCCCACTGAAGGGAACTTCTCATTCCCTCTCTCCTGCACCTCTCACACCCATTCCTAAGAGCCCTAAGGTTAGTTATGACCCGATTAGGCGCCTTAACTTTATAGGTGTCCGTGAGCTGAATAGGGAGGTTACCGAGGGTGCCCCTGTCTGGGTTGTTGTTGTCACCATCACCCCCGAGGAGTCCCGAGTCTCAGTCCCACCTGAGGTCCAGGCAATTCTACAGGACTTCCAAGATATTTTCCCAGAGGACTTGCCCTCTAGACTCCCTCCCATGCGTGACGTTCAACAAGCTATTGATCTTGTCCCCTGGTCCACCCTACCCAACCTTCCCCATTACAGACTAAATCCCAAGGAGCATGCTGAGCTCCAAAGGATTGTCGAGGACCTTATCCAAAAGGGTTTCCTCATGGTGAGAAAGAGTCCATGTGCTGTCCCTGTCTTGCTCACACCCAAGAAGGATGGCACCTGGGGGATGTGTATTGACAGCCACGCCATCAATAAGATCACTATCAAGTATAGGTTTCCCATTCCCCGTCTTGATGACATGCTTGACATGATGAGTGGAGGCACCATTTTTTTCAATAACGACTTGAAAAGTGGCTACCACCAGGTCCGGATTCGACCAGGGGATGAGTGGAAGACAGCCTTCAAAATAAAAGAAGGTATGTATGAGTGGCTTGTCATGCCGTTTGGGCTATCCAATGCCCCCAGCACATTCATGCGGCTTATGACAGAAATCCTTCGACCCCTCATTGGTCGCTTTATTATCGTCTACTTTGACGACATTCTCATCTATATCCACAACCCTCAGGACCACATCCATCATTTGAGGGAAGTCTGCGAGACTTTGAGGAGAGAAACCATGTTTGCCAATCTCAAAAAATATGAATTCATGACAGACCCGGTCGCTTTCCTTGGATTTGTGGTATCGAGTCAAGGAGTGCCTGTGGACCAATCTAAGGTCCAAGCCTTAGTAGACTGGCTAGAGCCCCAGAATGTCTATGACGTTCGAATTTTTCATGGACTAGCCACTTTCTACAAATGCTTCATTCAGGGTTTTAGCACCATTATGTCACCCATTACGGATTGTATCTGTAAGGGGAATTTTGAGTGGACCAAAGCCGCCTCCCAGGCTTTTCGTGCCATAAAGGAGCTCATGACCAAAGCCCCTGTCCTCCGCCTGCCAGACTTTTCCATAGTCTTCGAGATATCCTGTGATGCATCTGGCGTAGGAATAGGTGGAGTGCTTAGCCAAGAGAGCCACCCCGTGGCTTATTTCAGTGAGAAGCTTTCTGATGTAAAGCTTTGTTACTCCACCTATGATAAGGAGTTTTATGCCGTGGTCCAAGCCCTCAAACACTGGAGACACTATCTCTTACCACAATAGTTTATCTTATACTCAGACATGAGGCTTTGAAATTCCTTAGCTCTTAGAAGGGCTTGAACCCGAGACATGGTCGGTGGGTAGAATTCCTCCAGTCTTTCACCTTTGTCCTAAAACATAAGGCTTGAAAAGAGAATAAGGTGGCCGACGTCTTTAGTCAAAGGGTCTCCCTTTTTTCCACTGTTCGGGTAGAGGTCACTGGATTTGACCTCATGAAGGAACTCTATGGAGAGTGTCCTGATTTTGGCCCTGCCTACTCTGCTCTATCTGTTGGACCCTCGATGGCCTTTTCTGACTATCTACTCCAGGATGGTTTTCTATTTCGAGGGCAACAACTCTATGTCTCGAGGACTTCTGTTCGGGACTTCCTGATTTGGAAAATGCATGCTAGAGGTCTTGTTGGTCACTTTGGCCGCAACAAGACCATCCATTCTGTGGAGGAGCATTTCTATTGGCCTGGCCTGAAAAAAGATGTGGCCAAGATTGTAGCCCAGTGTAGGACATGCACAATGGCCAAACAGGTCAAACAGAACACTGGTCTCTACACTCCTCTCCCCAATCCTGATAGACCATGGGTTGATGTGAGCATGGACTTCATCCTAGGATTACCTCGTACTGCTCACAAACATGATTCCATCTTCGTAGTCGTTGATAAGTTCTCTAAGATGGCCCATTTCATTGCATGTTCCAAAACATCTGATGCATCTAAAGTAGCCCACTTATTCTTTGATGAAGTCGTACGTCTACATGCTCTTTCCCAAACCATCGTGTCTAACCGAGATGTCCGGTTCACTAGTTACTTCTGGAAGACACTTTGGCACTTAGTTGGTACCAAACTCTAATTCTCCACTGTCTATCACCCACACACCGATGGGCAAATAGAGGTCGTCAATAGGAGTTTAGGAAACCTTTTGAGGTGTCTTGTAGGGGAACATTCTAGCACTTGAGATCTTCTCTTGCCTAGAGCCAAATTTGCATACAATAGTTCGGTCAATCGGTCCATAGGTATGAGTCCATTTGAGGTCGTGCATGGATACAAACCTAGAAAACCTGTGGATCTCATTCCCCCTCCCCTCGAGTCTAGAATGTCCAAGTCAGCTGAGGAGTTTGCACAGCATGTCAAGAGTCTGCATGAGTCGATTAGCAAGCAAATCAACCTCAGTAATGAGACTTATAAAAAATTGGCTGATTCGCATAGACATCACCATGAATTCCAAGAAGGTGACATGGTTATGGTATGGGTTCGACCCGAACGACTCCCCTCGGGAGCCGTTAAAAAGTTGCAAGCAAGCAGTGATGGACCCTTCCCAATTCTGCGGAAGATTGACTCCAATGCTTATGTTGTGGACTTACCTCCCGAATATGGGATTAGCTCGACCTTTAATGTGGCAGACCTAGTTGCCTACAAGGAACCTACAACGATTCCTAGTGACCCTTTCGAGCCTTCTCCTCCCATTGCGAGTGAGCCCACCCCTATGTGTCCTACAGTCTCGAGAGCACAGCGTGAGACAATTGAGAGGATACTGGATGAGCAGGTGACAACTACATGGAGCCGGGTGTACCAGCGCTACCTTGTCCGCTGGCGGGACCGTTCACCTTCTGATGATTCCTGGATCTGTCGGGAAGATCTCCAGTGCCTCGATCCAGATCTATTGGAGCACTACCAGAGCAGTGTCCCCCTTACTCGATGGAGTCGAGTTCCAGCCACCCCGAGAGGGTTGGTGGGGACACCGGGTCCACTACCGGGCCCACTACTCGGAACAGACGCCGCACCGCCCCGACTGCACCGAGCTTATGGTTCAGAGACTCGCTTGAAGACTCGGCGTCCTGAGTACGTATCGTACGTAAGTGTGTATGTATTGTGTGTATTTTACTATGGTGGTATTTATATTTTAACCACCAAAGTATTTTATTTTATTGAGTCAAAATATTATATTTTAAACCCACAAAGTCAAAAGTAGGTGGGTGGGTTTTGTCGTATTAGGCTAGGGTATAAACACAATAAGTGAAAGTGTGAAGGTGATAAGTGTGTATTTTCCCATCTTAATTCATGTTATTTATATTATTTATGGGCTTTAATAATAATAAATATGCACTTATCACACTTACTTTTAATTTATAGTAAAATAATTAATTTTCTGTAATTAAATGATTTTAATAAAGATATTTCCTTATTTAACAAGCATTCAAAATAATAAAAATAAGAAAAATAAGAAAATATAATGTACTTTGAAATGGGCCAAAAAGCCCAAGGATTTGTTCAATAAGAATAAAAAATAATAAAAAATAAATTTATCTGATATTTTTAAGGCCTTAAATAATATATACATATATATAGATATATATATCTATATCTATATTATGAAAATAAAAAAAATATATAATAAAAAAATAATAATTTTGGACTTAATGAAAAGAAAATAAATTTATTTGACATTTTTTAGATTTTTTCCAAACTATATATATGATTTTTTCCAAGCATATATATATGTATATTAAATACATAACTAATATATATATAACTGTGTGTCTGTGTGTGTTTTCCTTGTTGCAGGGCTCGAACCCGCGACCTCAAGGCGGAGGGGCGGGGGTCAACCGCACAGGCGGTCCACGCGCCTTCTGGGCGGGGTCAAAGGCCGAAGACGGGGGCGCACAGCGCCCCCGCGGCAAAGATGCGGAGCGGCCCAGACAGGCGGCGCACGCGGCTTCTCCAGCTGGCGCACGCGCGCAAAAGCGCGGAGGAGAGAGGCGGCCGGGCGCAGCTGGCGCACGTGCCCGAGGAAGAGAGAGAAAGAGAGAGAAAGAGAGAGAGAGAGAGAGAGAGAGAGAGAGAGAGAAAAGCCTAGAAAAAGGCCAGAAAATTACAGAAAAAAATCTGAAAAAAAATAGCAAAATGTGCAGCACATGCTAGCACACAAATTGGAGTCAACAAATGCAGCAATTGGTTGTTCACATTGGCAAAGTGTTCATATGGAATACGGTTGTTGTTTAAACACCCTATAAAAGGGGGGAAGCTTTCATTGTAATAAGAGGGTAAGGTGGTTAGGAAGTTACGAGTAGCTAACAAGGGGATTATGAAGAATTTGTAAGGGGTGCTTTGTGTTCTTAAGTTTCATTCTTGTTGGCCTTTTGTTTTAGGGTTAGAAGGTATTGGTTTGAAGACTTTTGATGCAAGCTTTGTAAGTTCAATTTGTTTTAATGAAAAGTTTTATTTAAGCATTCAGCCTCTTCTTAGTCTCATAACTTATTGTTCTGATCTCAATTTCAATTTCTTGTCTTCATAAAAGTTGTTCATCTGTAAGTGCTCTTCAACTTCTCTTTTCATCATTTTCTTTAATTCCTTCCTGGTTAAAAGTTATTCTCTCTGTTTTTATGTGCTATCCTGTGTATTTACTGTTCATCCGAAGTGATAGTCTCTACCAAATTACCATTTTGAAGCCTTTACAATCATAATTTTACTCTGAGTTATAAATGAAAGTTGTTCCTCTCTTATAGATCAAACTTTTATGCTTCTTGCTCTTCTTCAAATTCTTCTTAGTGTGAGCTCTAGAATTAATTCTTTACTGTTTTATTTTTCTGTCAATTACTGTTCACCAGCAGCGATAGATCTTGATTGTTCAAGTTTTTCATTGTCTTCCTTTCATTTTCTGTGTCTGTAGTTTTCATCAAAGTTCTTCATCTTTTAATTCTCTACAACGTTCATGTATTCCATTTTTTCTAATTCCATTTAGATTTTAAGTTATTCTATTTCTTCCAACCCCTATTTTCAATGAAATTCTGTTATGTTTTCAACTTAGTATTTCAAACTTGTTCTATCCAACCTATTTCTTCATAAGTGTTTCACTCACACCCAAAGCGGTGGTCTTCTTCAAATCATCTCACGGCGTCGACTTCCAAGGCGGAGCGATCTTCATCAAAGGCTCAGCGAGGAAACGACGGCATTCTTCAATTCATTGGCTAAATATTTCTTTAACTTATCTCTTGTTCTTTCAAATTGTAATTTCATTTCCGTTAGTTGTAATCGCACTCAAATCAAACAAAAGCAATTGATTTTCCCAAACATAAGGGTATTTTCCAACTTACATTCAAATTTCCTCCCCGTGGGATTGACCCGTATTTACCACTTTACTCGTATTTTCAAAATAATTTAAGTGAGTGAGTGCGGTTGTATAAATTTTGAAATTTGTGTGGCACGGCATTTTTAAACGACGACTGTCGAGCGCATCAAATTTTTGGCGCCGCTGCTGGGGATGGAATTTTTGAAAGTTGGATATTCTTGTGTTTGATTTGTATATTTGTATATTGATTTTGCTATTTTTACTTGTGCAGGAAAAAGAAAAAAAAGTCAGAACATCAAGGAAAGAGGAAAATCGGACCTGAAGTCCTCAGAAAATGAAGCGTCGTTAAAAGCTCGGAAGCATCTCTAAAGGGTAGAAACGTCGGAACAGGTTCTGTTTTTCCAATTTCTGAAAAATCTAGAAAAATTTGAAAAATTCTTCAAAACTCTATAAAAAATCAAAAACATCAAAACAAAAGACATTTTTATTCTGGCTAGATAGGTTCATTAATTAAAAACCAAAAAAATACTTACACCAAAATAAAAAAAATCATTTCAAGATTAGAAACCACACAACATGTTTTAGGTCATGCATCATTTAGCATATAATTTCTCTTTGTTAATTTCTGTCATTGCATTTGGACGATTGCGAGGGGCAAGGTACGTTCTACTTATCCGATTATGGCATGCATATTGCATAAGAACCCCTTGTTTGAAATTGTGGTGAGCATTTCATTTCAAAATACTTTAAGGGCGATACCTTTAAATAACATAAGGTGGGGATTTCATCACCCTTCCTTAGCCCAAAAATCACATTTCCCTTGCATATCTGCATGACCTACGCCATAAATAAAAGTCAGTAAACGTTGGCCCTAGGATCACACTGTGGTTCTTGTGTTATTTGAGTTTATCCTCATATGAAAATCGGTGCCTAAGGTAAGACGGTCGGACGGAAAACGCCTTAAGCGGGCTAGTGATTTGGCATAATAAGGTCCCTACGCAAGTAGGGGGAACCTCCCACTTCCCCACCCCTTACCTGGCTGGTGGTCATATTGAGGGTAAACTTAAGTTTCACGTTAATCATTTTGTGAAACCCTATTTGTAGGTCTTAGTCGCATGTAGATCATTGGATAATTTGTGTTAACTTGTGTGTGTTTGCATAAATTTTTTTTCAAAAAATAAAATAACAAATCCACGCCTATGTAGGAGCACTTTTATCCTTCTACTTACAAGCCCTCAACCTGTATTCAACTCCCTGACATTCTTGTTGATCAATATGAAATTCGCCCTAGTCTCTTCCAGATGCTCCCATCTTTTTATGGGAATCTCAATGAAAATCCTTATAGGCATCTAGATGTTTTTCTAGAAGTTTGCTCCCTGATTAAAATTCAGAATTTTAATGATGATGCCCTTAAGTTGATCTTATTTCCATTCTCATTGAAAGATAAAGCAAAATGTTGGTTAAGGAGTTTTGGAAAGATTATCAGGACTTGGGAAGATATGCAGTTAGAATTTTTGAAAAAAATTTACCCCATAGTCCGGACCAACATGATGAGAAGGGCTATTCTAGGATTTACTCAACGTCCGGGAGAGCAAATTCATGAATCTTGGGAGAGAATGAAGGATCTAATAAGTGAATGTCCACACCATGGGTTGCCCAAATGGTAAATTATATTTGCATTTTATGAGGGGTTATCCGATTTTGATAGGTAAATGGTGGATATATATTGTGGAGGGGCATTTTTGAGCAAAAGTGAAGATGAGGCGTATGATCTGTTTGAGATTTTGAGTTAAAATTCGGTGAATCGTGCCTCCATCTCATCTTATCAACAATCCATAGGACATGTCAAACAGGCTGAAAACCCAATCCATACGTTCACGGAAGTCTGTGCATTCTGTGCCAGTCTCACTCACCAAGTGAGTGAATGTCCTACTATAGCCCGACTCTCTCCAGTTATCCAAGCACAGGTCCACAATGTCCTAGGATTCTCTCCACGCCTGTGTGATACCCTTTCCGATAATTCTACGTCTGGCTGGAGCTATCACCTAAATTTTCCTTGGATGGACCAAACAATCCAAACCCATTTGTCTACACTTTCACCCCAAGAAGGCCACGGGTGGCCCCTGTGTCCTCAGCTTCAGCTCAACTCATCTCACCCAGATTTCGGAATCAACATTGATCTTAAGGGTGATTCACCGGGCCACTGTTTTGAACCTCAAATCGTGTACTCTCAGTCTACTTATCAACCCTCTCCTTCAACATTCCACCAACCCCCTCGATATGTGAATGATGATGATGATGATCTTCTGCCTGTCATTTTGGCTCAAGATATCACTATTGAGAGTGAGGGGGTGTGGGCAAGTAATACCATTATGAAGGAAGGAAAGGAAGAAGGGGGTGACTTCAAGGATAATGATGATCATATCACCCCATCCTATGAATATTTTGAGATTGAGAATATTACTGTCAAGAACAATGGCCCACACAACTCAATTGAGGACATGAATAAAGAGGAGGATTACGTTGTAAGTAATAATATGGTTGATTTAATGGAACAAAATTCTGAATATCCTCCTTCCTTGGAAGAATATGAGGATGGGGCCTTATTAGAAAAGTTTACATTTCATCTACCGACCCCATTTCTGGAAAATTTGATTGATAATTTTCAGTTAAATGAGGAGTGTGATGAGGGGCCCGTCTTAGAGAAATTCACATTTGATCTGACCTATGATGAAAGGGCCGGACTGGACTCATTTACATTTCCTATATCCACCCCATTAGTGGGTGATTTGGGTGATAATCCTCAGTTAAGTGAGGGGTATGATGAAGGGGTTTCATTAGAAAATTTCAAATTTGATCTAACCCCTGAGGCCTATCCAATGAAGTCTGAATCTGTGAATGAATTAGTGCGTCCTTCTACTTTGATTCCCTTGTCAGTTGAGCCTCTCCACTTTGAGATTCTAGGACCTGAGGGGGATGTGCCAACCACATTCATCTTCGATTTACCTTCCTCTCAGGACGACAAGTTGATCAATGCCCTTAAAGCTCAAGAGGCTGTTACTGAGAGGAAAGTGACTAAGGATGACAATATTATTCCTAAGCTACCAGGACCTGAATAAGTTTTCATGGAGGAAGTCACTAAAGGGTTAGACAGGAAAAATGATACAGGTGAAGGGGACCACGGGATTTATATGGTGACTGGGTTCCACCTCGATCTTGACAAATTAATGGTCATTGATCATTTCTGGATCCCTAAAGCTGAAAACTGGCTCACAAACAGGGTTAACGTTAAAATCCATAATGCGCGAGTCTTGCCTCTTTCTAGCCCCGGTCCGTACATGTTTAATCTTGTCTTCCAATGGCATAAGGGCTGGAATTTGAAGGAGGACAAGATCACGTGGTGGCTCATTCTGAATGCCACACATTGGTTAGTGATCTACCTTGTGTCTGTCTGACGACATAAAACTTAGCGCTTCTTGGGAAGCAACCCAAAGTTTAAGTGATTTTTGTGTGGTAATCAGTTTTTTTTTTGGAAGCTAGATGTGTGCAAGGATTCAAGAGACCAAAAAGAAGAGAGAACCAAGCATAAAAAAACATTTTATTCCACTCTCAACAACAGAAACAAACAACCAGAGATTACAAAGTTTAAACAAACAACAAAGAGATTACATCAGGTTCCACCTTCTTTCTCCACATTACTCGTCTTGCCACTCTCTGGGCAAGAAACTCTAGAGGGTGTTCCCACGCCGAGAGCAGCGGTATTCCTACCGCTCTGAGGTCCTCTTTCTATCTCCACTCCTCGGCGTCGATCAGCGGGGGCAACAAAGAAGCTACTGACACGAAAGCCACGCTCTCGTGCTCTTCGATAGCGCTCCTCGCCATCCTTCAGCCATTGATCGGGAAGGCCGAGACTGGTCTTCAATTCAAAAAGTTGGGCCTCCAGGGCCCTCTTCTCCTCTTTCTCGGCAAATCTCTTAGCTTTCTCTCTGTCCCTGTCCCTTTCTCTTTCAGCTCATTCTCTCTCTCTGTCTTCTCTCTCCAGCTGAAGGGTGATCCTCAGTTCCACAACATCCCTAGAAGAGTCCTCATCAGGACGACGCTGCAATTTCTTCTCCAGCTCAGTTATTCTAGTTTCCTTTTGGGTGGTAAGCGCGAGCGCCTCCTGTGTTTCTTTCTCCTGCCATACATATCATCTCAGGCATATAGCAATGCTTGCACAAGGGATATTAAATGGTGGAACCCTCACCTGTGCAGAAAGCATCCCTTCTGCCTCCGCAGCACGTTGTGTGGCATGAGCAAGCTACTCGTGGAGTAGATCCAGCTCTGCAGTAGGAATCCATAGACTGGACGAAACGCCATCTGCCCCCATCGCCGATGAAACTGCATCGAGCTGGGCACGCTGCAACACATATGAGGTGACATTAAGTGGTTAGCGCCATGAAGCTCAAATCATACCTAGAGTGTATACATAAACACTTACTGATGAACCCAGAGCTGCTCGGGTGTCACTTAACTCTTGCTCAGTGTCCGCCAGACCAGCTCGTAAGTTCATTATTATGGTATCACGGGTATCCTACAATTATGGCTTATGAGTTCACAAAATGAAAAAAAAATCAAAAACAAACAATGAAAAAGATAAAAACATGGTTTCTTCACCTCTACAAGCCCTCCGGGCTGGAGCCTCTCTGCATACATTGCCCTATAGAGGCGTAGGTAATCCTCGCTATCTTGTGCTTGAGATTCCACGAGCGCTCCACCCCGTTGCCAGTCTTCATATTGTTCGGGGAAGCGCACCCTCCAATCGACACAGGTTGCCGGTCCCCGCGTCTGCTTTCCGACGCTGGGAGATATGGTCATATCTACCTATTCACGGGCCAGCCCTAGGGTCCTCATAGCTAATATCAGTCTGAGGGGCTCGATTTCATTCAAGCAATGGAGCCAGAGGTCCTGTTTGAATCGGGCGCGGCTTCCAATAACCAACGGCTGGTCAACATCGACCATGTTTGAGAAAGGCCTCCAATTCACCTTTGATGGGTTGTACGCATCTTCTTGGTTAGCTACAAAATGATGATAAAATAAAACAAACCAAAAAAAAGGGAGAAAAAGTATCATACCATCGCGGCAGGGAACTGTTGCAACTCCCGCCTTAACACCATCAGTTGATAGGATAGAGGTGTTGTACTCATGATGGGTTGCCACTGTCTAGCAAGAGGGACCGTCAGTGGCCGGCAGTGACGAGCTCTCCCCATTGGAAGGCAATAGTAGCTCCATAGCTACACCATCATGTGTCATTAATATCAACAAATTCAAAAAAAAAGGGCATAAAACAAATAACAACAACAAAAAAATTTCTTTACCTGGATGAAGGGCGTAAACCCACATATTGTCATCTCTCGGTCTATATTTTGCGACAGACTTGTAAACAGATGTGCCAACACGGCAGCTCTCCAAGCATATTGTCCTACTCTTTCCAAGTCTACAAGCAGCTCTAAGAAGCGACAGTGGATACTGTCTCCCTTGGAGCCCAATAGCAACTTGACCAAAAGAAAGAGGAGGAACCTCCTAAGATCCATGTTGGTCCTCTCCCAGTTGCTGTTATCAACGCAATATACAGCACGGGCACCTCTTTCTGCGCTTTCCATAAATTCTTCAAGGGATTCGTCATCACGAGGACGCGTGTCAGTAAGCCCTAATGCCTCCATGATCGATGCCTTAGCTACTGACCTGTTCTTCATGCCGTCTAACTCCATCCCCAACAGCTTCTGGGCACCTTCTCGGTAGTCCGCGTAGGTAACTCCAGTCACTGCTTCCCCATCTACTTTGAGGCCTGTAATCCGGACCACGTCTTCTAGGCTGGGCACCATGTGCCCCCACGGCATCAGGAATGCCCGACTCGTCGGGTCCCATCTTTCACATAGTGCTTGGATCAGGGCAAGGTCGAGTTTGATCGGCTCGATTCTGAGAAAGGCCCCGAACCCCATCACGTCTAATCTCACCTTCTGGAAGGCCGGGAGACCTCGATAGGCCGCCACTACCAGCTCCCACGAGATGTGCGATCTCATCACATTCTGCATATACACACGAAATGAGAAATGGGAGCTTGGCAAAGGAAGAAAGGAGACGAAAGCATGAAGAAAGGAATGCAAGGATCCACTTACAGGTTGTGGTAGGGTCCTCTCCCTCAGTTGTCCTTCGACTTCTGAGAGTCTCCTGGAACTGCTGCCCGATCTGCTCCTCTTCGAGGAGCGAGAGGACTCACCTTCTGCTCTGAAGCTAGATTCACCCTCCATTCTAAAATTGATCAACACTCACTACTTCCCTTTACAACCTTTCACTCCTCAACATCTACTCTCAAGCCTTCGATGTGCCTAAGTTGAGCGGAAAGGGAGGTATTTATAGGATTGGAGAGAGGGTGATCTGCCTCTATCCCCGTCACCTTTAGCAACAGCTTTGGCGACAAGTCCTCCTCCCTTTACTCTCGCGCCCACTCTACCATGTGGAGTGATCGAGTCGGAGGCGTGCTTTATTGACTTTTTCGGCCCAAAGATTCCATGTGTTCATTGTCCCGTTGTGACTGCCTTTCGCACAAATAAGAAATAAGGGGACATTTATGCGGGAAATTCGGATCTATAACCCACGTTGAAATCCGTAGTCGATTCCCTTTGCAACTCATGGACATGGTAAGTTCCCTCCTTGTGTGCTAAGCAATATCTTCTGGGCGGGAATCCAAGATTTTGTGATTTGATGTTTTGCTTGAGTGTGTTTCAGTTGATCGGCCACGCGGAGCAGGAGCCTTCATCATTTCGCCCCACCCATCAGGTTGTATCCTTCCATCCAACCGTGTTATCTATTTACTTGTTCTCTACTCTGTCTACTGCTTATGCCATTGAGGACAATGTCATTTAAGTTGGGGGGGGGAGAAAAAATAATTTTTTTATCTTGTATTTTTCCCATTTGGAGTTTCTTGATTCATGTCTCATGAAAAGTAATTCCGGAATAGAAAAGACATGGAAAAGGATGATGGATAATTTCTTTAATCTAGCCATGGAAAACTGATTTAAGAATCTCTTTAAAGTTCATGTGCACTTTAGAAAAAAATGAAAACACGTTGCACGCTAATGAAACAAGTAAGACAAGCCTTCTGCTATTTTGGGTATGTTGTCTGATATTCAGCACTTCTTGAAGAAGAGATCTTTTATAAAGCTTTCTGCCAAGTTATCACAATGAGTGCAAAAGTACAATTGACAAAATTATGAGAAAAACACCATGAAAAATGCTCCGATTCTGAGTAACCGGGCCTACTTCACCTAAGACGTGTTGAGGTTCGCGTCAAAAGGAAAAGGGAACCTTGATCTGTGTAACTGGGCCTACTTCACTTAAGACGTGTTGAGTTTTACGTAAAACAGTGAAGGGTAGTGCAGCATCATGTGTGTAAAGAAAAAAAAGAAAAAAAATTTATATATATATATATATATATATCCCAACCGGGACATAGCACTAAGGCAGACAAAAAGCTAGTATGCTGAATGCTTTGATTAAGAAGTGCAGAATTGAAGGACACTTGCTTGTAATAACAAATGGGGGACGCAATTATCTTCATTGTAGACTTAGCATTTCACATGCATAAGTGCCACTGAATTTTGATTAGAATTCTTGATCATGTACCTGAATTTCCTACACAAGGCTAGTATGAGATAATGATTTCATATTCCTAATCTTTAGTAGATTCCATGAACGATGATCTGGAAATGAGGCATGAACTTTGTAAACTCTTGTTACTCCTTACATTTTGAGATTATTTGCATTACTAAGGGACTAGCAATGAGTAAGTTGGGGGTGTGATAAGTGTGTATTTTCCATCTTAATTCATGTTATTTATATTATTTATGGGCTTTAATAATAATAAATATGCACTTATCACACTTACTTTTAATTTATAGTAAATTAATTAATTTTTTGTAATTAAATGATTTTAATAAAGATATTTCCTAATTTAACAAGCATTCAAAATAATAAAAATAAAAAAATAAGAAAATATAATGTACGCTGAAATGGGCCAAAAAGCCCAAGGATTTGTTCAATAAGAATAAAAAATAATAAAAAATAAATTTATCTGATATTTTTTAAGGCCTTAAATAATATATACATATATATAGATATATATATATATCTATATCGATATTATGAAAATATAAAAATATATAATAAAAAATAAATAATAACTTTGGACTTAATGAAAAGAAAATAAATTTATTCGACATTTTTTAGATTTTTTCCAAACTATATATATGATATATATATATATATATTAATATGCATAAATATATCATATATATATGTGATATATGTATATTAAATACATAACTAATATATATATAACTGTGTGTCCGTGTGTGTTTTCCTTGTTGCAGGGCTCGAACCCGCGACCTCAAGGCGGAGGGGCGGGGGTCAACCGCACAGGCGGTCCACGCGCCTTCTGGGAGGGGTCAAAGGCCGAAGACGGGGGCGCACAGCGCCTCCGCGGCAGAGACGTGGAGCGGCCCGGATAGGCGGCGCACGCAGCTTCTCCAGCTGGCGCACGCTCGCAAAAGCGCGGAGGAGAGAGGCGGCCGGGCGCAACTGGCGCACGTGCCCGGGGAAGAGAGAGAAAGAGAGAGAAAGAGAGAAAGAGAGAGAGAAAAGCCTAGAAAAAGGCCAAAAAATTACAGAAAAAAATCTGAAAAAAAAAATAGCAAAATGTGCAGCACATGCTAGCACACAAATTGGAGTCAACAAATGCAGCAATTGGTTGTTCACATTGGCAAAGTGTTCATATGGAATAGGGTTGTTGTTTGAACACCCTATAAAAGGGGGGAGCTTTCATTGTAATGAGAGGGTAAGGTGGTTAGGAAGTTAGGAGTAGCTAGCAAGGGGATTGTGAAGAATTTGTAAGGGATGCTTTGTGTTCTTAAGTTTCATTCTTGTTGGCTTTTTGTTTTAGGGTTAGAAGGTATTGGTTTGAAGACTTTTGATGCAAGCTTTGTAAGTTCAATTTGTTTTAATGAAAAGTTTTGTTTAAGCATTCAGCCTCTTCTTAGTCTCATAACTTATTGTTCTGATCTCAATTTCAATTTCTTGTCTTCATGAAAGTTGTTCATCTGTAAGTGCTCTTCAACTTCTCATTTCATCATTTCCTTTAATTCCTTCCTATTTAAAAGTTATTCTCTCTGTTTTTAAGTGCTGTCCTGTGTATGTACTGTTCATCCGAAGTGATAGTCTCCACCAAATTGCCATTTTGAAGCCTTTATAATCATAATTTTACTCTGAGTTATAAATGAAAGTTGTTCCTCTCTTGTAGATCAAACTTTTGTGCTTCTTGCTCTTCTTCAAATTCTTCTTAGTTTGAGCTCTAGAATTAATTCTTTACTGTTCTATTTTTCTGTCAGTTACTGTTCACCAGCAGCGATAGATCTTGATTGTTCAAGTTTTTCATTATCTTCCTTTCATTTTATGTTTCTGTGGTCTTCATCAAAGTTCTTCATCTTTAATTCTCTACAACGTTCATGTATTCCATTTTTTCTAATTTCATTTAGATTTTAAGTTATTCTATTTCTTCCAACCCCTATTTTCAATGAAATTCTGTTATGTTTTCAACTTAGTGTTTTAAACTTGTTCTATCCAACCTATTTCTTCATAAGTGTTTCACTCACACCCAAAGCGGTGGTCTTCTTCAAATCATCTCACGGCGTCGACTTCCAAGGCGGAGCGATCTTCATCAAAGGCTCGGCGAGGAAACGACGGCATTCTTCAATTCATTGGCTAAATATTTCTTTAACTTATCTCTTGTTCTTTCAAATTGCAATTTCATTTCCGTTAGTTGTAATCGCACTCAAATCAAATAAAAGCAATTGGTTTTCCAAAACATAAGGGTATTTTCCAACTTACATTCAAATTTCCTCCCCGTGGGATCGACCCGTATTTACCACTTTACTCGTATTTTCAAAATCATTTAAGTGAGTGAGTGCGGTTGTATAAATTTTAAAATTTGTGTGGCACGGCATTTTTAAGCGACGACTATCGAGCGCATCAGAAGGTATGTGTGTTATGTCCTTCCCTATAAATAGAGAACTAAGGGTGTTACGTATGATATGAATGAAAGCTTAAGTTTTGCAATCAAGTTGGTGCCTTGGCCCCTTCTAACTTCCCTTCCCTCTTTCTCTTTGTGAGTTTGAGTGTGTCGCATGGTGTGAGATCATCCGGCGTGAGGCCGAGCTGCGCTAGGTAGCAACCTATCCCGTCCTGTTTGTGATACCGGAGTTGCCGTCGATCCATTTCCACGTCATCGCCGAGTCAGATTGGCTCAAAGGAGATATAGAATAAGACTTTTCTTCAGCTCCAGATATGAGCATTTAATGATCCACATGGAAGAAATCTTGCAGTCGGCTTCCTCATTGGCTCAGGTCAATTCTCTGCTTTGTGTACCTATCTAGGACCATATCCCATGGGTTGCCTGAAGAAAGTGGTGTGTCATTACGAGAGACATTTCCCAGATTTGGACTCTGACATAACTGTCTCCAAAAAGTTGTTCAGGTATGGTAATGATTACTGAGACACTTGTCTGACCTTGAACTTTCATCCAGATCTCAAAATCTGTATTTTTGGGGATTTGCGGTTCATATTTTTATTCCCTGGATGACCTGACGTGTTTGACTGAAAACAACTTAAAATGCTTCTGGGAGAACCATGGTGTCGACCTACTGTAACTGTAGTGTCGACACAACTTTAATAAATCCTATCTTGAACACTTTCTGGAAGCACCATAGTGTCAACCTGCTATAGCTATAGTGTCGACAGTGTTTTAAGAAATCCTATCTTCAACGCTCTCTGGAAGCACCATAGTGTCGACCTGCTATAACTGTAGTGTCGACACTGCTTTATGAAATTCTATCTTCAACGCTCTCTGGAAGCACCATAGTGTCGACCTGCTGTAACTGTAGTGTCGACACTACTTTAAGAAATCCTATCTTCAACGCTCTCTAGAAGCACCACAGTGTTGACCTATTGTAACTGCAGTGTCGATAGTACTTTAAGAAATCATGTCTTCAATGCTCTTTGGAAGCACCACAATGTTATGACCGCTAAATGGGCACTAGCCCAATCGGGCACAATTCGGACCCACGAACTAATCGGGCCAAAAATCTGGACAGATTATTTAAGAACCCTTATAAAATTTCGTAACTTAACATAGGAAGATCAGAATGGGATGAAACGAGGCTCATTAGAAAACTTGGGCTAATACCCAAACTCTTATGTTGAGGTGAAAACCCAATTCGCACCAGAACCCACGGTTCTGAGCCCTTTCTGCCAGCTATCATGAAGAGGTGTGACTGTTGGGCAAATACGCATGTAATTAATGGAAAAATCATAACTCTTGATAGGGATAATAGAATTCGATGAAACTATCACCAAAATTTAGATCCAAAAGTTATCTTGATTTCATCTGAAGACACCTAAACCCAAATCCCAACGGCAAAATGCACTCACTCTCATTTATCATAAGGTAGACGAAGGGTCACGACTGGAACACGGCAAATAAACGTTAGTATTGTGAAAATCATAACATGCGCTAGTGTTGATGAAATCCAATGAAACAAAGACTGAAAGTTAGTCCTGGAAGTCCTCTTCATTTCATATGAAGACACCCCAACCTAATTCCCAACCAAAATGTGCGCACACTAGCATTTATGATCAGTGGTCGAAGGGTCACACCTGTTCAAACTCGAAGGGATGCTTAGCACTAACTCCGCTTCAAAACCAGCGACCTTGGAGCTTGTTAGAACCTTGAGCGACGTGGGTGAACTCTTGGGAGGCCTGAAAAACTATATAAGGAGGGGGTTTTGTGGGTGGCCATCCTTTAGCAACACTCATCCTCCATTTTTCTGCCACCTACGGGTCCTTTTGTGAAAGAAAGAGAGGTGAGGGACCTTGGCCTTTGCGTAGGAGGGTGGACCTGCAGAGAAGTCTTGGTGGGTCTGGGGTGTGGATCTCATCCCCGGATCGAAGGGTAAAGCTGAGGTGGATCTAGGGTGTGGATATTATCTCTGGATCGTCGGTTAACATCTCAAAGGTAGGCACCTAATCTCAAACTTTAGGGGTCAATGATGCATTAGAATTATTTCAAATAAGTTTTCTACACTCTAAAAGAGAGATTAAGGGCATGTGGGGGCCACCATCATGTTCATTCGTGTTCTGTTATTCATTAAGTTCTCTTGAGTTTCATAAGTCCCCACAGCCCCTAGGTAAAAGGGTTTGTGCATTGTTTATAAGGTCTGTGCACTTTTTGTACATGCGTAGGTAAAAGAGGTCTGTGCGTTGTTTATAAAGTCTGTGCATTGTTTATAAGGTATGTGCATTTCTTGTCCATGTGTAGGTAAAAGAGGTATGTGCATGTTTGTAAAGTTTGTGCATGTTTTAAAATAAAGTATGAGCATTATTTATAAAGTCTATGCACTTCTTGTCCATGCGTAGGTAAAAGAGGTCTGTGCATGTTTTGTAAAGTCTGTGCATGTATTATAGTAAAGTCGGTGCAAGTTTTATAGTAAAATATGTGCAAGTTCTAGTCATGGTAAGGTCTGTGCAAGTGTTAGTAAGTCTGTGCATATTTCAGTCTGAACAAGCTTTGCGTCTATGCATGTTCTAGTGAAGTCAGTGCAGGTTTAGTTCAAAACATAAGCAGAGTCTGTGTAAGTTTCAGTAAGTCTGTGCATGTTTCAATCTGAACAGGTTTTGTGTCTGTGCACGTTCTACTGAAGTTGGTGCAGGTTTAGTTCAAAACATAAGCAGAGTCTGTGCAAGTTTCAGTAAGTCTGTGCATGTTTGAATCTGAACAGGTTTTGTGTCTGTGCATGTTCTAGTAAAGTCGGTGCAGGTTTAGTTCAAAACATAAGTAGAGTCTATGCAAGTTTTAGTAAAGTCTGTGCATGTTTCAGTCTAATCAGGTTTTGTGTCTGTGCATGTTCTAGTGAAGTCGATGCAGGTTTAGTTCAAACATAAGCAGAGTCTGTGCATGTTTCAGTAAGGTCTGTGCATGTTCTGCACAGACCCAATTTCCTCAAACTGAGAAAAAGAGAATTTTGAGGGGGCATATTAATTCATAAAAATCTGAAAAAAAATTGGAAGATGGCAGAAGGCTAAGTTAGTAACCCACAGTAAAAATTTCATCTCGACAGAAATTTCGTACTTTTAGATATAAATCATTATTTGAGCATGTGTAGCCTAGAAGGATAAACCTGTACTAACCTGAACATGACTGCAAGTATGTTTAGCCCTCTTAAACTATTAGGAGCACATCTGTGAGCATGTTTAAATTATGAGAAGCATGACCGTGAGCTTGTTTGACCCCTTAATCAATGAAAGCATGTCTGTTATGATAAATATCATGCTAGTCACTATAAGATAAATAAGAATGTGTATGCCATGAAGGGAAACCATCAACATTCTTGTTGACATCCATTTTTTACCGATAAGTTGAGTCATTTCTCTTACTCCCATTTATTGATGTCTCGAGTCGTCCGTCACTCGCTGGGCTATTTTCTGGCACGTTCTGGGCCAATTTTTTGGGTAGCCTTCCTCCCTGGCTAAGTCCGAGTTGATTCAGGGCTTAATCGGCCTTGGTGTTGGTTGATTGAGCTTTTCTATGAATTTCAAGCGCCCATGTATATGTACGGTTAGCATCCAGCCGTTCAACCATTTGTGCGGTTGATAGTAGGCCGTCCAAACATTTAGTGGGTATATTGGTTAATGTTCTGAATTTCCACCGACAAGTATTTATGCGGTTTCCTCCTAGTCGTCCAAAATGATGGACGGACGGATAGTAGCCGTTCTTCTCCCAGAGTCCTACGCTTGGTTGTTTTCTCAGATAATTACCCAATTTACCTATTTATCACCGACAAGGCTAGAATGGTCGGCCTTTGGCCGCTCTTATTCTTGAACGAACTAAGACTAGTCGTTCATTTGTGAGAGTCCAACGGCGAGATTCTCGGTTGGTTTAATGGATAAATGGTTGGATAATTCCTCTATATTTGAATTTTCACCGACAGGGATGGACGGTTTATTGATATCCGCTCAACATGATGAGTGGTCTATCGTAAGACCGTTAATATGCTCGTTTGCTGAAGATTCAACGGATTTTCTCTCTCTCTTCGTAGATTTATCCCCTAACTTCATCCAACCATTTCTCCACGAATATTGAGTCTTTTTTGGTGCCGTTTCTTATGGTTGAAAGATAATTCAATTATCTTTAACTTCCATGTTATTATCTCGACCTGAAAATGCACAGAAACCCTAAATTCGAGCTATGACCCCGGGTGCTCTATAAATAGACCCTAAGGGTCGGGCTTGAAAGGGGGGAGATTTTTGGTCGACGGTGAAGCCCTGCCGAACCTTTGAGCAACCTAGCACCAAGGAGGGAGGCCTTCTACATCCATACAGGCCTCCAGTTCAGGGAGTAGTCTTTGTTTTGAGTCTTTTACATTTGATAGTCCTGTCTCCTCTAGTTGCATGCTTGTTTCTTCATATCCGTTCTCCACATTTTTCTTCATTCGCACCATCATGCACACACCCTCCCATGTTTTCTGACGCCCCAGGGGTTTAAAACTCCCCAGGTATCCCCCGCTTCATTTAGTCTTGTTCATTTCTGTCTGTTTGAGTATTTACTACACCTTCTAGTTTTAATTCGGGTTTTTCTTGGTGTTCTATACGTCTTTTTGTAGGCCAGCAACACACTAACGCGAGGCCCATCCTTTCAGGCCGGCTGGAAAGAGTGGAGGTTGGACCTTTGCAACTTACGGCGTGGCAGCTTTAGGCGGTTCTCAACTGGCCGTTCAAGAAGACAGGCGGTGGGTCATAGACCGTGCTTCTTCATCCTGCGGTTGTGTTTGAGCCGTTCATCTTCCGGTCGTCCTTCATCCCGCGTCCTCTGCAGCACCTTTAGACGGTCTGTCGTGCGGTCGCTCATCATAACAGGCGGTTCTTCATAAACCGTACATCCTCTCAGCGCTGCTCCTAAGGCGAGTTCCTTTCTCCTTTTCCAAGGTACGACGTGTCCATCACGTTCGGCATCTTGGTGGCAATCACATGTTTGTGTATCTTCGTTCCTTCCCACCATTCATTTATATATATATATATTTCTCACATTGTTTTAGTGGAAGGAACATGTCAACATCCCCTTTTTTGGTGATCACGGTGGGACACCTAGTGCCCATCGTGTTAGTGATTTGCTGACCCTTTCTTTTGATGTGTTAGTCCTTTTCTTGAAGTGGTTGCAGGTTGGGTCGCGTTCTCTATCCTCTGGAACTTGAACGGCTCTCCCAGGGCCGTCCAACGTTTGTGCGGCTGAAGGTTCACCGTCCTTCTCCGTGAACAGTGCCACTTCTCCTCCCAGCCTGCGTTCGCGAGCGGTCTCCTACCGCCCGTTCATCATCCCTACGGCCTGTGTTTGGCCATCAACCATGCTGGCACAGGTACGCCTTTGTCTTCATACTGTTGATTTGGTTGCTTTTGCACGGTTGCTGCAGGTCCGTTCCAATGCTTAAGTAGTTGTCAATAGACTGCCCCTCCTGGTACATTTCCCATTTCCGTCTTCTTTCATTCCAGCATTTCCTGATATTTTCTGTTACTTTGTCGTTACTCCTTGGTGTGAACGGTTCAACCAGGACCGTATATCTCCCTGAGCGGTCTCCCAGAGGCCGTCCTTGTCGTGCTACAGTGCACCCGTGATTCACTTTGATTGCCATGTTCTATGATTGTCATGATATTTGGTGCTGATTATTGATCTCCCCTTGCTCTTATACCATCATTGCATGCTTGCTTTCATTGCTTACATATTTGATTGATCATTGATTGCTAGTTGCTAGGCTAGACTTTGCATGCACTCCGGTGCACATAGGGGCATACATTCTTTTCATAGTAGTTGCATTCCTACCGAGGTAGGGTTTCCTCTCATCTCCATACTCCTTGGAGCCGACTAGTGGACCTTGCTGAGGACCTCCATAAGCCCCCGTGAGCCGTGGATTGCCACACAGACACCGGGCAGGTTGTACCGTCACCACCCCCCAGTCTAGGGTTTGCATCAGAGGGAGAGAGAGTCCTCTAGTGTAAGCCAGTTGCCCTATTCCCGACCTTGGCTAGGAACCCCTTGGTCGAGTGAACTTAAATCTTAATTAATTCACCAAGGGCAAAAAAGGAGAACTTATAAAATCCTGCGCGCATCATTTGAAACTTCGTTGCATTAATTGGCTGATTCTCCTCTCATCTCGCTTCTCCATTGTGTGCATTTCATTTGAGTTGTTTGTTTTAGCTCTCTACTTAGGGCTATTTGCCTCCCCCTTCCCCATTATCATCAGTGCATGCGGAGTTGTTTCTTCCCCATAGGATCATCATCTAGGGGAAACTCTCACTTCATCTCCTACTTTAATCCCTTGTTTGATTCACCACCCATCATGTCGTCCTACGATTTCTCCCATTCCCATGAGGATTCTCTCCCTCGTGGACTTCTTGAGGACCTGCCTAGGGTCGCCCATGTGTAGGGAGGAGAGGGGACTGCCCCTCCTCTCCCGACCATTGCCATCGAGGGCTCTCAGCCCCCCCTTCCTGGTTCCTCCACACAGAATTCGACCAGTCAATTTCTAAATTTGATGGCCCAGCTTGACCCCTCCCAGCTCCACCTTATATGGCAAGCTTTGCAAGGGGTAGACGCCTCATCCTCAGTTCCTTCCTATGACGTGACTGCCGCCACCACCACTACGTCTCCTGTTGTTGGGTCAGCGCCCATCCCCGCTGCCCCCATTGATCTCACTCCCATCCGTTCCCAGGTGCTCCGATACCCAAGTATGGAAGCGGGCCAGGCCTCCACCTCGGCCCATTAGTATCTTGATAAGGGGAAGACCCAGGTCCCCTCTGGTTCTTATCTTGATCCATACACTACAATCTCTCCATCGCCGCAGGCCCCTCTGGTCCTGGCTGATTTCACTCGTTTACAACCCGGGGCTGCCCAATTGGCTCACGCGGATATGGGCCCTTCCTTGGCCCGTTATCCATCCTATGGGCTCCCCTCCCAGCCGGTTCACCCCTCAGTTCCTCATCCGGGCTCCGTCTGTCCTGCTCAGTCTCCTCCTTCCCGGGAACGGGACCTCCTTGATAAATGGGTGGCTATGCAGCAGCAGATTGACCTCCTCCATAAGCGGGTAGGCCCTCTGTCCATTGCAGATGTCCCTATTCCTAGCTTCCGGGATATCTGATTGCCTCCTCAGTTCGAGCTCCCCGTGTATCAGAAGTATGACCGGAATGGCAACCCGTTCATTCATATCAGGGAATTTCTTTACGAGTCGGCGCAGTTCCAGCATGATGACCGTCTGATGGCATATTTGTTTTGCCGATCCTTGGAAGGGGTTTCCCTTGAGTGGTTCTACACATTGCCTCTAGAGGAGGCCGATAGTTTCAATACCGTGAAGGAGAAGTTCATCACAAGATTCCAAGATCGGGTCGGTCCTGAATATTCTTTCACCGACCTAGTTGCAGAAAAGATGAAGCCGGATGAAGACTTTGCTGTATATGCAGATAGATGGAGGCAGATGGCCTCGCGTGTGCCCGGGCAGATCTCGGAAGAAGAAAAAGTAAAGTTGCTGATTTCTAATGCTACTCCGACGTTCTGGAATATTTTGGCAATGAACGACATTTCTAACATGCACCAGCTATACAGTCGGGCCCGGTTTATCCAGACCCAATTTAAGGACTCTCCCATCAATTCATTATTTGAAGCCCAGAAATCCAAGAATACCCGAAAATCCCAGGGCCCAGTTAGTGATGGAGTCCAAGTCAACGAGCAGGTCCAGGCAGTTCAATTCCCTAACCAGCCTACTTCACCCCGTTTCCAGCAACCCCCACACAACCCCCAGTTCGCCGCTCCGCAAGCTTCCCGACCCGCCTTCCAAGCTCCTCAGCACCCCCAACAACAACCACCACCACCTCAACAGCCGCAACTGCTACCCCAGTACCACAATGTTCCTCCTCCCGCTGGTTATGGGCCTGCTCGGCTAGGGCCCAAGATGGCTAATTATCCACCATTGCCAGAAACCCTCCCGACATATTTTCATCTCTAATGTACACTGGTGACATCCAATTGCCTCCAGAACGTCAGAATTGGAATCCGGTAGCCGATCAGTCCAGGTATTGTGTATACCATGGGCAGCCTGGGCACACTATAGAAAGATGCTTTCAGTTTAGAGATTTGGTGTATGATCTGCATGAGGGCCAGAGGATTGATTGGGCCCAAATGCATAAGATAATTGAAGATATAAAGGAGAGACGAAGACAAGCAAGGCCGCAGCAGGCGGCGCCCCAGCAACAGCAGTTCCAACAACAACCCCTCCAACAACAACAACAACAACAACAATAACAACAACAACAACAACAACCCCAACAGCAGCAGCAAGACCTCGGGATTCACTAGAATCCCATGCCAGTACATCCACTCGCTCCTCAGCAGCAACCGCAACAACAGTCGCCGGCACCGGCTCAAGTTAATGTAG
Source organism: Amorphophallus konjac (assembly GCA_022559845.1). Classification (NCBI taxonomy): domain Eukaryota; kingdom Viridiplantae; phylum Streptophyta; class Magnoliopsida; order Alismatales; family Araceae; genus Amorphophallus; species Amorphophallus konjac. The sequence continues at coordinate 55,906,299 of CM040125.1, forward strand.
TCCACCGCCCAGCCCCTAATGTTGGGTGGTCCTTTGATGATGAGACCCCCGCCCATCTCTTGGCCTTCCACCATACTAGCCCCGCGCCTTCTATTCCCTCCATCCTTCGACCCACCACCTTCACTACCGCTCCACCCACTATCCCTTCCCGACAACCCATCACGCCCACCACATTCCCCACCATGCCGCCAGTCATTCCACCACCACCCTCCATACCATCCATCATCACCCCTCCACTTAACCCTTCACCTATTACCCCTCCACTAGGGCCCATCAGGCCAACCTCCGTCATCTTCACTCCCATTTCTACCCCCTCCACATACCCCACTGGGCCAAGCGGGGGTCCATCTACAGTTGTGCCGGGACGACATTGCGCCCTTCGGAGCAGGCGTCCTATCCACAGAGTTTATCCTTCCTCTGGTGCGTCTACACCTAATCCCCGGGTTCCTTTCCCTACAACTGAAACAGAAGAAATAGACCCCGTGCCAGGCACGAAGTATGATTTACTGCAGCACTTGGACCGGATGCCGGCCAAGATATCAGTTTTGGAGTTGATTAAGAGATCCACGCTACACCAGGACGCCCTCAGGGCTTTTGTTCAGAAGGTTATGGTTAGTGACAATGTGGCAATAGATAGCTTGCCATCGGTGTTGGCGACCATTACGAGGGGGCCTTCTATTTCATTTTCTGAGTCAAAATTGCCACCCCCAGAAGAGCGGCAGATGCCACTTTGCATCACCATTTCTTTAAATAAAGTGGCAGTAGAATCAGCCCTTGTGGACACGGGAGCGTCAACAAATGTGTGTCCGCTGAGTACACTGCGTGCATGTAACATTTCAGAGGACATGCTTAAGCCAACACTGACCACAATTGCAACCTACGACAACTCCAGACGAGCATGCCACGGGGTCGTGACAGTGCAGGCTGAGTTAGGGCCTTTGGTGATGGATGTGGAGTTCTACGTATTGGACATAGACCCGATGTTCAAAGCAATTCTGGGTCGTCCATGGATTGATAGTTTAAATATTGTGCCTTCAACCGCCCACCAGTGCCTGAAGTTTCCATTCCAAGGCAGGGTGGTTAAGGTGAAGAGTATCTCCACAGTATAGTCAGTCGATGCAATTACGGACAAGATCCTCCCCACTCTATGTTCCTCATAGAAAATTATTGACTCTAGGGATATGGTAATATGGAGAAGACAAAATTGTTTGAACGAGTAACATGCCAGTTCTTTTAGTGATGGACTTAAATTATTCATGGGCATATGCGTCACGCAAGCCCGCCACTGCACCAGTCAATGTAAAAATTAAGTCCAAGATTAGGGATTCGAAAGGGTGGCACATGATTCTGAAATTAGGTTATCAGCCGGGCTTGGGTCTCGGCGCACAATTACAGGGGCGGACTAAGCCCGTCCCTAAAGGCAGAAAGATGGGCCGCAGAGGCCTTGGTTATCGTGATTCAGCATTGTCTATTCTGGGAGACTACGGGCCACTGACGTGGGATTACCGTCAACACTTCATGAAAGGCCCGCTGTAGCCCGACACTTTGAAGAAGCCGTTGCCATGTGCTGATGTGAAGGTTGATGTCGCCTGTGATGTTTCTGACCCACCGCCGCCGCTGAAGGGGGTGGTGGGTGATATGGAAGATTTCTGTGTTTGTTTTGAAAAGATGTTCAGTGAGGAAGAAGACTGTCCAAAGAAGAATGAGATGTAGTTGGTGAAGCATTCTCCAATGTAGCTAGTCCGTCGGAGGCCACGGAAAGTGGGGAGCTATATCACCACCTTTTCTCTGTCCCCATCCCATCTTGCCTCTCTATTTAAACAATTGGGATTTGTCCCCCGTTCCCCTCCGATTATGGTCGACCCGTACTTCACGGAAAGACCACCTGAAATTTTGTTCGTTCCTTGTGCCTATGGGCGCTGCCCACCTATTGATCTTTCAACTCTGTTTACTCCTCCTCCCCCCAATGCCCAACTCCACGAAATGTGGTTTCGATCCTCTGATCCATTCTTTGATTGCATCTTCCCCGATTTGTTTCCCATGCAACTCCCTCCTCCCCCATCTTCTTCTTCTTGTTGCGTGATCTCCTCCGACTTCCAAAAAAAAATGCCAATTTTAAAACGGAGGTTTCTATGGAAGATTACGCTGTTTTCAGTCTATCCTCTTCCCAGGGGCACGAGACCCCTGCTTCTTTCCCAGTAGATTTCTTATCTCCTAGGGTAGATGTACAACGTGTAGAATCTCCTAGGTTAGTCGAGTCAGTTGGGGTAGCGCCTAGTTCTAGTCTAGTTAGCCCATCCACGTCTGCGGCTCATCCTGTGATGCGTCATCCTAAATCCATCCTTGATAGGTTTCTGCAAGATTTGGCCCAGAGATGCATGCCCTTCTTAAGTGCCCGGAGTTTGTAGAGACCGCAATTGTTTTAGACGATGATGAGGAATTGGAAGGGGTGTGGAGCAATGACGGATTGGGAGTATATGAAATTATAGATGAGAAGGACCCAGCCGATGATGAGGAAAGCGATGTGGATGACACTGCCGATTTGTACGCGTAAGGTTTGAAGAGGTTTGACGAACCATCGACTGCAGTGCATGAACCCACGAAAGAAATTAACCTTGGAACAGAAGAGGATCCCAGGCCCATACTTATTTCTGCTAATCTCCCTCCTCAGGTTGAAGAGGAGTTAATCAAGGTATTGAGGGAGTACAATGATTCTTTTGCCTGGTCCTATGAGGACATGTCGGGTCTTGACCCCACGTTGGTTGAACATCGATTGATTCTTAAACCGGGGGCGACACCCGTCAAACAAAAAGTGAGAAGATTCCACCCGCAGATGGCCTTAAGAATAAAGGAAGAAGTCGATAAATTGCATAAGGCCAGGTTTATTAGAGTTATTTTATATCCGCAATGGGTGGCAAATATAGTCCTAGTAATGAAGAAGGATGGCAAAATTCGGATTTGTATTGATTTCAAGGACTTGAATAAGGCATATCCGAAAGACGATTTCCCGCTTCCTCACATTGATGTATTAGTTGATAACACGACTGGGTATGAGGCCCTCTCATTCATATATGGTTATTCTGGTTACAATCAAATCCGTCTTGCTCCTGAGGATCAAGAGAAGACCTCTTTCACAACGCCCTGTGGCACATATTTCTATGTTGTTATGTCATTTGGATTGAAAAATACAGGTGCCACATATCAACGGGCAATGATGGCTATCTTCCATGACATGATGCATGTGTATTTAGAAGCTTACGTGGATGATATTTTGGTAAAATCGAGGTCTCAAGAAGAACACCCCGCCATTTTAGCCAAGGTGTTGCAAAGGGCTAGGGAGTACAAATTGAAAATGAATCCAAAGAAATGCGTGTTTAGAGTTGCATCAGGGAAATTGCTCGGGTTTATAGTTAGTAAACAGGGGATTCAGATCGATCCGAATAAAGTAAATGCCGTTATGGAGATGTCACCGCCTAAGAACATCATTGAACACAGAGGTTTGATTGGGCATTTACAATTCATCAGGAGATTCATATCTCAACACTCGCAAAGATGCCGCCCATTCTATGACTTGTTAAAGGCGGGAGCAAAATTTGAATGGAATGACCAATGCCAAAAGGCCTACGAGGATCTTAAGGTCTATCTTTCTAATCCCCCGGTTCTGCAACCACCCATCCCTGGGAAACCCCTGATCCTATAGATTTCTGTTATTGAGGACTCCCTAGGAGCTGTCCTGGCTCAGGTGGATGATGAAGGAAGGGAAAGGGCAGCATACTACCTTTCGAGGTTGTTTAATCCCGCTGAATCCAAGTATACTGCCATGGAGAAGACCTGTGCAGCGCTAGTGTGGGTAGCTTAGAAGCTCAAACACTATTTTCTTGCTTATGAGGTTAAGCTGATCTCCAGAATGGACCCTATTCGTTACCTGTTAGAAAAACATGTCCTTTCTAGCCGATTAGCTCGCTGGCAGAGCTTTCTTTCCCAATTCGATATCACCTTCATCGTCCAGAAAGCGATCAAGGGATACGCCATTGCTGAGCATCTTGCTCATTCTACTATCCCTCACACTGATTCAATACAGGATGAATTTCCTGATGAACACTTGGCAGTAATCACTCATCTTCCTTTTGGTCTCTTCATTTCGATGGTGCTCGTAATTCCCAGGGCCGTGGAATCGTCGCCGTTCTCCTCACTCCAGAAGGAGTGACCATCCCTATTGCTTATCAACTCTCTTTTCTTGCCACGAATAATATAGCCGAGTACGAGGCTCTCCTTGCCGGTCTGAAGCATGCCTACCTCATGGGCGCGTGATATCTTAACATCATAGGTGACTCTCAATTGGTGCTGCATCAAGTTCTATCAACTTACCGCACCCGTGACCTCAAGCTCAAGCCCTATCAAGATCTGGTCACGCTCTTGGCTAGGTAATTCTGGAAACTTATCTATATTCATACTCCTCATTCTCAGAACATCCTGGCTGATGCACTTGCATCACTCGCTTCTTCTCTTTCATTTCCCCTCAGTCGCACCACTGAGACCATTGTGGTCCAGCGGTTAGATGCTCCTTCTCTTCAAGATCCCTGGTTCGACAACCTTAGGAAATCTGTAAAAGGAAGGCAGAAAGGGAAGATGTGAAAGAAGTTTCGTTAACTGAGCTCGAGGAGATCATCAAAGAAGAAGAATTGCCGTCGTATTATGAGATAGAACAGTATTGCAGGGATGGTTCCTTTCCCGAGATGGCGAACGCCGAGCAGTGCAAGGCCATTAGAAGAGCCGCCTCCAGATACACGGTTGTTGCTGGAGAATTGTATAGGCGGGCTCTCAATGGAGTTCTAATGAGGTGTTTGGATGACGATGAGGCTTGGAAGGTAGTAGAAGTCTCTCACTCCAGCGAGTGTGGAGGGCACGTAAATGGGCAGGCGTTGGCGAAGAAGATTCTTAGGCAGGGCTATTACTGGCCAACCCTAGAAGAAGATTGCTCCACCTATGTCCGTAGGTGCCTTCAATGCCAGCTCCATGCTGACAAGATCCATGCTCCTGCTTCTTCTCTCCATCTCTCTCTACTCCTTGGCCATTCTCCATGTGGGCCTTTGATATCATTGGACCTCTCGGTGACCCGAATTCTGCAGTCAAACAGAAGTCCTTCATTCTGACGGCTATGGAGTACTTCACCAAGTGGGCGGAAGCCGAAGCTTATGCCTTGATCAAAGCCACCACGGTATGCCACTTCATCCTGAAGAATATCATCTCGCGGTTTGGAGTGCCAAGTGATATCGTCACCGACAATAGACCTCAATTTGTTTCTCAGGAACTTCGGGACCTCTGTAAGAGATTTAATATTTCATTGCATCATTCATCACCATACTACCCCCAAGGTAAAGGCAAAGCTGAGGCCATAAACAACCCTTCTAAAAATCATCAAGAAAACATGCGAGTCACACAAATTTGCTGATTGGGCTGATAAACTGATAGAAGCTCTATGGGCTTATCGCACCTCCGTCCGTACTCCTACGGGGTAAACTCCTTTTGCTCTCACCTATGGGATGGAGGTGGTACTCCCGTATGAGATCTTGATCCCTTCCCTAAGAGTGTAACTAGACAAGGAACTTAATCTCGACGAGCGTCGAGAGGCGTTGCTAGTTCAACTGGAACTCTTAGACGAGAAGAGGCTTAACGCGGCCAATCACGTCTCGGTTTATCAAAAATGCGTCTCGCGGTATTTCCAAAAGAAGGTTATTGAAAGAAAATTCCAAGTGGGTAACATGGTTTTGAAACGCAAGTTTGTTAGATCAGCATGTCCCAGGTCTAAGCTGCAACCCAACTGGGAAGGGCCATTTGTAGTCAAGGAAGTCTATCCTGGTAACGCGTATCGTTTAGTGAACGCGGAGGGTGAAGAATTACCGAATCCGTGGAATGGGTTATATTTAAAATGCTTTTATCCATAAAGTCAAACCAGCGACAGCCCGACGGCGGGGTATGCCTTCACCTGATCACGAAAGGAGAGCCCCGATCCAACATCTCACACACTACACGATCGCCTATGGTTCTGTTTTCTTCTTTTTGCGCAACACCGTTTCTCCCTTGGCCATGCTTAGGGGAGGGTAAAGATCCTTGTTTTCCTCTCTCTCTCGACTGAAAATAGGGGCAAGTGGTGAATAAGGGGGCGAGAACTGATCTAGACCCCCCAATAAAAGAGGTCTCAAATAGGGGCAGTCCGTTACGACCTAATTCCGCAGGATGAAAGAGAAACAAAAAGAAAGAAAAGAAATAGAGAAGGAAAGGGGCAAAAATCAAAAATCAAAGCTGAAAGCTCACAAGCTCGAAGCTCTCAAAAGTCTGAAAGTCCCCAAAATGATGAAACTGAGCATGGCAACAGTGGCAGTACAGTTTCCCCACGGGACGTTATGAGCCCGGTCGTATGCGTGCCTAGAGCGGATGTAGGTTCGATGACGGACACAAAGCCCGGCGCAACAGACCAAAATTCTTTGAAAAGGGGGTGTCGTGAGAAGAACTCAAGCCCTAAAAATACCTCTATACCTATCGCCAGCTTTTCTGCTAAATCTTGTTTTATTTTCCAAGGAATGGATCCCACCTCGGGTATGGCCTCGGCAGAGGCACCGTTAAGCAAAATTGGCCCCGGCCACGGGCGATCCTTTTTTAGCACATGTTGGACCTGGGAGACCCCTAGTAAGATGGGAGGTTCCCCGCTGTTAGGTTTAAGCTAGTTTCAAAATCCAAAAAAAATCAAATATTTCAAAACTCAAAAAAACCAAATATTTCAAAACTCAAAAAAATCAGATATTTCAAAATTCAAAAAAATCAAATATTTTCAAATCCAAAAAAATCAAATATTTCAAAACTCAAAAAAATCAAATATTTCAAAACTCAAGAAATCAAATATTTCAAAATCCAAAAAATTAAATAATTCAAAACTCAAAAAAATCAAACAGTCCAAAATCCAAATTTTTTTAAATATTTTCAAAATTACAAAAAGGGGGTTTTTTATGATTTGCATTCATAGCATCCATTGCATTCATTATCATTTTGTTTGCCTATTTAATAATGGCTTACCCCCTTAACCAAAAATCAAGAACATGTCATTCCCTAACTTGCTACAGGCAAGGGGTTAAGCCTGAAATAGATTTAATTTATCTTTTTTATTTTGTGTGTGTGTGCAGGGGCAGGTTGAAGCTCAAGGTTCATCGCTTCAGTCTTCACACGGCTATTTGTCAATCGTTCTATTAATTTCAACAGTCTTGGCCGGACCGTCCAACCATTCACACGGTTTTAAATCAACTCCGCTCAACTCCCTTCTATCAAACCAGCTGTAAATCTGATGCACGGCTCCAAGAGAGCTGTCCTAATCTCTGAGCAGTATAGGTGTGACCGCGTAAATGCTGAAGTCATAACCCAACTCAATCGCTCAAAGCAAAGCCCAAACTCAAATCAATCAAATCGTCAGCTTTATTCATTCATATGAAACATCTCTAAACATAAATATCTACATCAATACCATCATGAAAAGAAGAAAAGAAAATCACTCAGTCCTCCGCTGGGCATCCCCGCAGGGATGAATCTCTCTCAGCTCTCTAACATAGGCCTGGCGTGTCGTCGGAATCTCTGCAACCTCTGCTGGTAGGGTAAGCACCCTGCTCACCTCCCACATGATCAGGGCACTCCTGACCGCCTGCTCGTCCTCCTCCGTGCCAATCCTCCTCGCCTGGAGTGCGGGAAGGTGGGGTAGTGCTGGTAGAACAGTCCGAGGTAGTCCAACCTGTAGGTAGCACCGGTGGGGCTGTACATCGCCAGTGCGGTGTCGCTCACGAGCCTCAAGTCCAAGCCTGGCCTCCTGGAACTCTGACGATGGTGTCGTAGAGGATGTCCGTTCGCATCACGAACCAATCCAGGGGCAGCCTGTTGATGTGCAGTCGCCACTCGTCCCTGGTCTTCTTCTCTGCTGTCCTGCACTCTACCTGTGGAGAGAATCCGAATGCTCCACCTATAAAGAAGAGGGGGTGGCTCCCGAAGATCCTGCTAGCTGAAGTGACATCCTCCTTATAGATGAATTTCATCCTGACACCCATCCAGCACTCTAAGAGTATCATAGAACCAAAGAGAGGACCGCCTAGAGCTGCTGAGGTGAGGCCCTCGTATAGGTAGGCAAGGATGGCCTGGGAGATAGAAAGACCCTGCCACAAGCCGCTAATGGTACTAAGAAGGGGAGTCTCTAGCACATGGTCAACTGAAGGAAAGAGGATAGCCCCGCACAAGCAAATGGACGCGGCCTTGGCTATGGCCTCATCCCACCCACACCGGTTCCTGCAATGCTCAATTACCCACTGGCTAAGAGGAAGAAGGTGGATCTGACGTGGGCCTATGAAAGTGTGGACGTCCCTGCTATCGGTATGAACCCTCCCAAGATGAGCCTAGGATCAATAGGGGCAACGGTGTGACACACTGAGTCCTCCTCTCCCACCTGGGATCTAGGGAAAGAGAAGTAGGTCTCTACCTCCTCTAGTAGGATAGTGGCCTCGAATGATGGAAATATGAACGTATGGGTCTGAGGGTGCCAGATTTCTACTAAAGCCGAGATGCTGTGCCAATCAAGAGAAAGCTTTGGATAGTTCTGACCTAGTACTAGGAGAGGTTGTAGGTGCCAAGATCTCAGGATAGATGTCACTCCTAGGGGCAATGCACGGACCATGGGAGCCATCCACTTCAAAGTAGAATAGCGCCTAGGGCCAGGGAGAAGCTGAGATGGAGAAAGAAGAAAAACACATAAGTAAACGAAAGATTTGAACTGAAGGAATTCATGATAACTTACCTCTCTCAGAGAGCTCGAGCTAAGATGTCGTGGGATTGCGGTCAGCCGTTGGAGTGCTTCCCGCTCTTTTCTGGCCGGTCTAGGGCCCTCAAGAGATGCTCCCTCCATGGAACTCCCCTCTAAGGCCCTCTTCATGATGGTTTGGTGAAGAATAGCAAGGGTTTTAAGGCTTAGAAGAGGGAGGATGTGTGAGTCACGAATTTAGACTCCCCTCCTACTTATAGGGCTTGATTAGAGGCCTACACCCCTTTGGAATGAGATCAGATAAGTTTAGGAAGGGATAAGATAGCTTTGGATTGGGTTAAAGTGGTTTACCCTTAGGTTAGGACTCTCCAGGAGGGTCCCATTCAAATTCGTAGGATGTCCATTTGGACGGTCTCACGATAGACCGCCTCTCTCATTGAGCGGTCCTATGGCGACCGTTTATCATCTTCCAGAGAGTTCAAGTACTGAGTTTGAGCGGCCTGAATCTGACCGTGTTTCTTATCATGTGGTCATTTATAAACCGTTCTACCAGTTGGACGGTGTCCAAAAGATCGTTTAATATCTCCTTTGGACGGTATACTCAGGACCGTATGTCTCTTTGGACGGCCTACTGAGGACCGTTTTACTGATCTGAAGCTTTCATTCCACAAGCTGTGCACCTGTGCCACTAGTAGTGAGGTTTGTCCCTCATCTCACTCATTTGACGTCCCTCATCTCACTCATTTTACGTTCCTCATCTCACTCATTTGGCGTCACTCTTCTCACTCATTTGGAGTCACTCTTCTCACTCATTCGGCGTCTCTCTCCCTCACTCTGAGTCGGCGTCCCTCTCTAACTCTAAGGTGGTGTCTCTCACTCGTGTCGTGACACCCGTAGTCGCATCTCACTCACTCGTGTCGTCTGTCTCTCTCTCACGCGTGTCAGTCTCACTCGTGTTGTAGTCGTAGTCAGTAAGTCAGTGTCAGTCATTTGCATTCATTCATACATCCATACATCCACAAAATCAAAACAAAGAAAGGCATATCACTATCATATCATATCATGTACAAAAGTCGGGCCCCGAGTACAAAAGTCAGGCCTGTCCCTCTCCCTGGCCCCCGCCACTGTCTCCACCGCCCTCGTGCCTCTTTGGTGGAGGCATCGCTGAAGTCGCCTCGTCACGCTGACGTCGCCGGCGCTGCTCATCCTCCTCGTTCCTCCGGTGACCGGAGGAACCCATGAAGTAACTCCTCACAGAGCCGTGGGTGCCGTGGCTGCTGCTCGGAGTCCCACTGTGTGATCGCCGGTTCATCTCCTTATAGGCTCGCAGCTCTCCACTCAGCCTGGACGCCTCGATTAGAGCCCGATCCCGCTCCGCTCAGACCCGCACCAGCTCCTCCGCTCTAGCTCAGAGTCGCTCTAGCTTAGCCCGTAGGAGTGCCGTCTCCAGCGTGTCCGCTGGTCGGCTCTGTGTTGCCTCCTCCCGCACACGGGCCACCTCCTCCCTAGCCACTGCCCGGCTCTGCTCTAACTATGCCCTAAGATGAGTCAGCTCGGTCGTCTGCATACACATATCATTGTCAGTCAATTGCATTTCATACATTTCATAAGCATAAATAACAAGAGAAAGTGTCATGATTTACGTACCCTCTCGGTGAGCGCCACCTCGGTCGCCTTGGCCCGCGCTACCTTCCGAGTGAAGTCGGCCTCCCACTCGGCCCGATCGGCAGGAGTCTGGGTCTGTGAAGAAGAAGGAGCATCGGCCCCCTGTCGCTGGGCCCCCTCGGCACGCTGCATCCAAAACTCCAGGTCAGTCACATGCATAGTCATAACCATAAGCATTTGCATAATTTAGAGAGTTTAGGTTTAGAAGACTCACCAGTAAGGCCAGGGCCTGCCGGGCCTCGTCCCGCTCCCTGATCGTGGAGTGCAGGAGCCCCTGCAGCTCCGCAAGTCATCCCTCAGGGTCAATCTGCATTTAGAGGTCCAAGTGTCAGTGCATCATCATATAGAAATCATAAGCATAATAAGTAGAGTTTGAGTTTAAAAGTCGTACCGGTCGGTGGGCACCCCGGAACACCTGGTCCCGGTAGTGTCTAGCATACGCGGTGTAGTATGCTGAGTCGCTATCTGCTTGGGAGGTCACCACCCACCCAAGAGCTATCCAGTCTGTGACCTGCGCAGCGTTCCTCGTCGTCCAATCAAACGCTGCCGCCAGGCCTCGTGTGGTCCTCGTCACGTGCTCCCCCGCCTTCTCTGGCACCGGGAACTCCACCACTGGCTGCGGGACCCCGATGGTCCTCATCACCAGTCTAAAGTACAGTGGCTCCACCACATACATGTAGTGAAGCCACACATCTCGTCCCGAGAAGGTGAGGGCCCCTGCCACCCAGGGCTGACCCTCCTGTCCCTCATCTGTGTATGGTGTCCACCGTACCTGCAAGAAATAGGAGTCACATCAGCATCATCATCTAGAATTGCATTTAATTAATGAGTCTAGGTTCAGAAGCATACCGAGGCAAACGGTAGCGCGTCCAGGTCATCCAGCAGCTCTCGGACTTGTCGTCTAAGGGATGCGGTCTCTCGAGGTGCTTTCCACCTCCGTACAATAGGCAGAAGCCCAGGACGGGTCTCCTCACCTCTGCCTAGCCCACGTAAGCACACGTAGGCCCAAACCTGCATCACAGCACTGTGTCAGCATTTAGGACACATATAGAGGTTGCATAACTAAGTCTAGGGTAGGAGTCATACCTGGAGTAAGGGGGAGAAGCCCCCGAGCATCGTCCGACGGGCCGTCGAACTCAGCGTGTCAAACAGAAAGGCGAGGACCGCCGCTGCCCACGCGTAGTCGCCCAAGTGGCTGAGCTCCTTGAGGAAAGGAAGGAAGCGACAGCTCATCACGTCCGCCCGAGTAGAGAAGAGGAGTCGCCCGAACAACAGCATCAAGATCCTCCGCAAAACTCTATCTACCTCTGCTCCTGGCTCCGCTGCTACCCTCGGTCTCGCCAACTCCGTCAGCCGCTGTAGGTGCTGCTCCGACTGCTCTCCAACTGCTATACCCGCCCGTCGCAATCCCAAGCTGTCCTGAAGGCTAGCCCGGGGTAGGAGGGTCGACTGCCTCTCGGGGCGCCGCAGCTCTAAGCCTAGCAGCCCCCGAGCCATCGCCCGGTAGTCGGGAAAAGTAGTCCCGCTAACCGGCAGCCCGTGTACTTGAAGGCCAGTGAATCTGGCCACGTCCTACAATGTGGGGACCATATGTCCCCACGGGAAGAGGATACGACTCACTGGATCCCAGCGGTTGTGCAGGGCGTAGAGTAGAGCTGTGTCAAACTGACACACCTCGATGCTCTGGAATGGGGCGAACCCCATGGCAGCCAACCGCTCCCGCTGGAAATCGGACAGTGCTAAATACACTGCGCGGACCTACATCCATGAGGTGCGGGTCCTGCGTTTTCCCTGCATTCATTCATTCATTTTGATGCATTTAGTAATTAATTTAGGTATTTTACTTCATAAATAAATGAAAATAACCAAAGTTCCATCTTCTATCAAAAGGACGGTCTCCCATGGACCACTCTTCTCAGAAACGGTCCCATATGGGCCGTTCCAGTCCTCGGGTTCCTTGTTGTGAACGGACTGGTAACGACCGTTCTTATCTTGAACGGATTATCATTCACCGTTCTTTCCCAGGGTTTTTGTGGTTTCAGGCGGCTACCCCTGGGCCGTTTTGAATGTTGGGTGGTCCGATGAGGACCGCATCGTTCTGAGTTGCCCAGATGTTAAACGGACCAATGTGGTTTGGTCTTAGCATCATGTGAGGTTGTACGGCCAACCCTAGGCCGCTAGGGTGGTGGACGGTCCGAAGTGGGCCGCGGAGTTCTGAGTCTCCAGGATCAGAACGGCCCTTTGGGGGCCCGTTCTTAATTTATGCGGTTGGATCCCCACCGTTTGACCTCCTGTGTGGTTCTGTTGTCTTCTGGTTTTGGGCGGCCATCCTGGGCCGTATGAGTTTGGGGTGGTCCTATGTGGCCCGCGTGTCATGAGTTGTGTGGTCTTATGAGAACCGCTCGTCCGTCGTCTTCCCCGATGACGGCGAGGGCTTTCCCCACCGGCGGGGAGGCCACCGTTGGCCCCACACCGATCCCTAAACCTCCCAGTAATTCCTAAAACTAACATGCATGAAAAAAAAATCAAAAATGGGAGAGGGGGAGGCCTACCTCGGGGTCCCGGGCCGCCTTCTCCTTCGTCACCGGTTCACCGGCGTATTCCTCCGACACTGCATCATCCTCTCCGGCCACCGCGGTCTCCTCCTCCGGTTCGGGCGCGGCCGCCGCGGTCTCCTCCTCCACGACGGCGGGCGACGCGGCCGTGGCGAGCTCCTCCATGGCGGGGTCCATGGACGGCGGTAGCGAGTTGCTTTCTCCGGCCATCGGGGGTGGGTGGGTGAGAGAGATGGAAAGAAGGTGAGGGGGATTGAGAGACGAGAGAAGGAGAGAGAGTTTGAGAGATAAGAGATTGGGAGACGGGGGGAGGTGGTGGTTCCCTTCGTGCTCCCTCTCCCACCGTCGGTTACTGTGGGAAGGAGGGAGACGAGGGTTTTTTTTTCTTTTCAAAACCCCAGACGTTATACGGTCTAATGATAGGCCGTCCTGGTATTGGGCGGCTTGTTTCTTGCCGTTCTTAGCCAACGGTATGTTGCACTTGAACGGTTTGGATTTGATCGTCACTGCTCTTTTCAAAACATTCACATTCAATACTCTTGGGCGACTTGTCCATAGCCATTTTTCATGTTTTGCGGTTCCTTTATGACCGTTCATGTGCCTCATCATTATTTGATGAATGTGGTTATTTGATGATATTATTGCAAATCTTGCTACTGACATTTCTTGCAGCATCACCTTTCACTTGCTGTTTTCCCTGCACAGGTAAGTCAAGTATGGCCTTCTAACCCTATCACCCTTATTTGCATTACTATATGGTATTATGTTAAATTATCTCGAGAACCAGTTGATTGCTCACGTGTTCCAAGATCTGATGTTCCCCTTCAACAAAAATAATGATGATCCAGGTTCACGCGTTTAATCTCTTGATAGGTTGTTAGGTTGGGATGTCCTAGGAAGGATGGTTCTATCATGCACGCTGTGGTTGCGGATAATGTCTTGACTCTGATTCTCCCAGCCTAGCAATATTATTCTCGAGTATTTTTATATTTTATCCTTTCTTTGCATTTGTTTTAACGATTTCTTTTATTTTAGCCCAGCATGCATCATGCGCATCTTTTGAGCATTCATGACTCATGGTTTGTCTAAATAATATCCCACCAGTGATGGTTAGCTATATGTTTCGTGTTTGGGTAAGAGGAACAATTCCACTCCGAATTGGAAGGTTCTCTTTGGTCGATTCGCTTGGTTTGGTTGATTAAGAGGTCCCCGTTTAGAGTTTTAGTCTGTTTCTTTACTTTTTCGCCGCTTACTCTGGTCTCCTCACTGGTTCGCGGGATTGTGTCCCCCATGAGGTTGATCTCGTGTTTCCTTTTACTTAATTTAGTTCCTCCAGATCGGTGTCACTATTGGTTTAATCATTCCTTGTGGATTATTCAGGGTTTTCCGGAAGATTCCTATCGCTTGTTGGTAAAAACGGGTGTCTTTTTACCTCAACGCCCGCTTTTTGGTCCACTCCGCTTCATTTCCACTTCATCTCCATGTTCCATTTCACTTTTGCTTCACCTCCGCTCGCTCCCCTGCAAAGAGGACGTCAAGGAGGGGCATCTGTTGACACCCATTTTTTGCTGATAAGTTGAGTCATTTCTCTTACTCCCATTTATTGATGCCTCGAGTTGTCCATCACTCGCTGGGCTATTTTCTGACACGTTCTGGGCAATTTTTTAGGTAGCCTCCCTCCCTGGCTAAGTTCGAGTTGATTCAGGGCTTAATGGGCCTTGGTGTTGGTTGATTGAGCTTTTCTATGAATTTCAAGCGCCCATGTACATGTATGGTCAGCATCCAGCCGTTCAACCATTTGTGCGGTTGATAGTAGGCCGTCCAAACATTTAGTGGGTATATTGGTTAATGTTCTGAATTTCCACCGACAAGTATTTATGCGGTCTCCTCCTAGCCGTCCAAAATGATGGACGGACGGATAGTAGCCGTTCTTCTCCCAGAGTCCTACGCTTGGTTATTTTCTCAGATAATCACCCAATTTACCTATTTATCACCGACAAGGCTAGAACGGCCGGCCTTTGGCCGCTCTTATTCTTGAACGGACTAAGACTAGCCGTTCATTTGTGAGAGTCCAACGGCGAGATTCTCGGTTGGTTTAATGGATAAATGGTTGCATAATTCAATAATATTTGAATTTTCACAGACAGGGATGGACGGTTTATTGATAGCCGCTCAACATGATGAGTGGTCTAACGTAAGACCGTTCATATGCTCGTTTGCAAAAGATTCAACGGATTTTCTCTCTCACTTCGTGGATTTATCCCCTAACTTCATCCAGCCATTTCTCCACGAATATTGAGTTTTTTTTGGTGCCGTTTCTTATGGTTGAAAGATAATTCAATTATCTTTAACTTCCATGTTATTATCTTGACCTGAAAATGCACAGAAATCCTAATTTCGAGCTATGACCCCAGGTGCTCTATAAATAGAGCCTAGGGGTCGGGCTTGAAAGGGGGGAGATTTTTGGTCGACGGCGAAGCCCTGCCGAACCTTTGAGCGACCTAGCACCAAGGAGGGAGGCCTTCTACATCCATAAAGGCCTCCGGTTCAGGGAGTAGTCTTTGTTTTGAGTCTTTTACATTTGATAGTCCCATCTCCTCTAGTTGCATGCTTGTTTCTTCATATCCGTTCTCCGCGTTTTTCTTCATTCGCACCATCATGCACACACCCTGCCATGTTTTCTGACGCCCCTAGGGGTTTAAAACTCCCCAGGTATCCCCCGCTTCATTTAGTCTTGTTCAGTTCCATCTGTTTGAGTATTTGCTACACCTTCTAGTTTTAATTCGGGTTTTTCTTGGTGTTCTATACGTCTATTTTGTAGGTCAGCAACACACTAACGCGAGGCCCATCCTTTCTGGCCGGCTGGAAAGAGTGGAGGTTGGACCTTTGCAACTTACGGCGTGGTAGCTTTAGGCGGTTCTCAACTGGCCGTTCAAGAAGACAGGCGGTGGGTCATAGACCGTGCTTCTTCATCCTGCGGTCGTGTTTGAGCCGTTCATCTGCCGATCGTCCTTCATCCCGCGTCCTCTGCAGCGCCTTTAGACGGTCTGTCGTGCGGTCGCTCATCATAACAGACGGTTCTTCATAAACCGTACATCCTCTCAGCGCTGCTCACAAGGTGAGTTCCTTTCTCCTTTTCCAATGTACGACGTGTCCATCACGTTCGGCATCTTGGTGGCGATCACAGGTTTGTGTATCTTCGTTCCATCCCACCATTCATTTATATATATATATTTCTCACATTGTTTTAGTGGAAGGAACATGTTAACAATTCTGTGAGGTTGGACTTCGGTCCCTTCTGCAGGACGGCGATACATAACGCTGCGGAAGTAAAAGTTCCCAGGGGACAACGATACGTAATGCCCTGGTTGCAATCCTATTGATTCAGTCTTCGGTCCCATTGTGGGGCGGCCTTTGTGGGACGGTGATACATAATGCCACTGGGCCACAAGAATCTAGGTGGGAGTTTGCTCTCGGGCCTGCGCAGTACTCTTTCGTTCGTTGTGTGTGGGCCTCCTGTGTTTGCAACAGCTGTCCGGTTCCATGAATGGCAACAATATGAACTCTCATAAAATATGATAATAAGAAATTGTTCTTGTACTGAGATCTTGTTGCACGCATGGGTGTTTATACTAGTTAAAGAATCTGTACCTTCCATGTTGAGTTATTTTAAGTGGAAGATAAAATGAATTATGCTATTGTTAACATCAAGAGAATGCATATAAATTATTATATAGATGCCAAGTTGATACCCGTTTGTTTAGGTTACCTACTGAGCGTCACACTCACCCATGTGACACGTTTTTTAGGAATTATAGAGGAGGAGGTTGAGGTGGAGGCAGCAACAGAGGAATAGAGTTAGCACCATTTATCTGGGTATGCTGCAATCAAAAGTCTTGATATATGTAGGGTGTGGGGTGAAACGCCCATTTGGGCTCACGTGTAAATCGAGAACATGAACATGTACTCTTTTTGGAGATTATGAATAGTGGAAATGCTTATCTACATTTCTTGTGACCTGTGGTTTCTCTCTCATGTAAATGTATGTATGTTACATAATATTGTGCTTCCGCGATACGTACGAAGTGAGTACTTTGGGGTCCGGTAAAAAGAAAAAAAATATCCCCAAAAATTTGGGGATCGGATCCCGGGGCTTTACAACGTGGTATCAGAGCACGAGAGACAAACCATGGTTACAACCATTCCAAGATGTTCCATAGGGGAGGAAGTGATAGGTTAGAGTGGGAAAGGGTAGAGTATGTTTGAAACCATTTAAAGCCCTCTCGCTAAAACTAGTGTATGTTCTTTTTCAGAACCATGCCACCAAGAAGGCAAAGAGAACTTCCCCAGGTGGATGAGAGGGGATCGGGGGTAGGTTTCCCAAATGGGGCACATGACGGGGCTATCCATGCCCCTGCAGTTGGCGGTCGACAGGGGCCCAATGCGGGAGTCAACCTGGAAGGGTTCATGCAGAGCTTCCAAGGGTTGATGCAGGCTATGCAGCAACAAATACTACAGCAGCCCGCAGCCACACCACGTCACAACCTGCCGGCACTTGATCGATTCCTAAGGCTGGCGCCTCCTATCTTTAAGGGGGAGAGTCGTCCAGAAGTGGCTGAGTCATGGCTCAACGAGATGGAAAAGAAGTTCCGCGCGATGCGTGTCCCGAAGAGGAGAAGGTGAACCTGGCAGTCTATGTTCTGCAAGACCAGGCCGACTTGTGGTGGAAGGCCAAGATGCGGACTACCACGACGGTGACATACTGTGGGAGGAGTTCTTGGCTGTCTTCCAAGAGAAGTATTTTCTAGAGCATGTGCGAGATGCGAAGGAGCAAGAATTTCTGAGTCTCGAGCAAGGGAGCAAGTCGGTGGCCGACTACGAGGCCAAGTTTTCAGCTCTGGGCCAATATGCCCCACACATATTTGATGACATGCATCGGAAGGTGAAGAAATTTGTCAATGGGCTATGCAGCAATGTCCGACGCTATGTCGCAACCCAAGACCCTGGCTCCTACCCAACGGCATTGAGGCTTTCTCATTTAGCCAAGCAAGAAAATACAAGGTAATGGCTGAAGCCATAAAAGTTAGGAGATATATAAGGGTAAGTCCTAATCAATGTCCATTTAAAGGTTCGCTGAGGAGCAGAAGTCGTCGGGCAAGAGGCCTATGTAGTCCGAAGGGAGGTAAGACATGGGAAAGGTGGCGCGCCAAGGACCGATTTCGAAAGGCGAGTCGGGGAGTCCATTTTGCATCCAGTGTGCGCGCAACCATCGGGGAAAGGAATGATGGAGGATCGAAGGCAAGTGTTATGAATGTGGCGAGGCCGGACACTTTGCAAAGGATTGCCCCAAGAAGGCTCAGCAAAAGCCATTTTCTGCACAAGAGAAGATTCAATACAAAGGGCGAGTCTATGCGCTAATGCAAGAAGAGGCAGACAATACCCCGACCGTGGCTGAAGGTACGCTCCTTGTAGATAATATTTATGCAAAGGTCTTGTTTGACCCAGGAGATACACATACATTCATATCCACTAGTTTTGCCAACCAACTAAAAAATCGACCCCAAGCGACATTCTTCGGCGAGATGATAGTTAGCACACCAACCGGGAAACAAGTCCACACCAAGCTTGTGATCCCCTCTATACAAGTCAGCATCAATGGGAGGATATTGTTGGGGGAAGCATACATCCTAGACATGAATGACTTTGACCTCATCCTAGGGATGGACTGGTTAGACAAACACTGCGCTCTCTTGGACTGCCATTAGAAGAGAGTGATTTTTCAGAAACTAGGAGAGGAGACATTTTTCTTCCAATGCCCCAAGAACAAGTCGGGAAGAATGATGGTATCAGCCATCCAGGCGTCCAAGATGATCAGCAGAGGATGCGACTATTTCTTAGCCAGTGTGGTGCTTGAAGAAGGCTCCGTCAAGATTTTGGAAGACTTGGACATAGTCCGAGAATTTCTTGATGTGTTTCCTGAGGACCTACCGGGGCTACCACAAGCTCGAGAGACAGAGTTCTCTATTGAGCTCGTACCAGGCACTGCACCCATCTCTGTTCCACCATACCGAATGGCTCCGGTAGAACTTACTGAACTCAGGAAGCAATTGCAAGAGTTACTAGACAAAGGCTTCATTCGGCCTAGCGTGTCCCCGTGGGGAGCACCAGTTTTGTTCGTGGGGCTATGTATTGATTACCGCAAGCTCAACCAGGTCACCATAAAGAACAAGTACCCCCTATCGAGGATTGAGGAGTTGTTTGACCAATTATCATCTGCCAAGGTCTTCTCCAATATTGATCTGAGGACAGGTTACCACCAGATCAGAATCAAGCCCGAGGATGTATCGAAGACGGCCTTTAGAACTCAGTATGGTCACTACGAGTTCCTAGAGGTACCATTCGGGTTAACTAATGCTCCGGCTGTGTTCATGGAACAGATGAACCATATCTTCTACCCTTATCTAGATCAGTTTGTCGTGGTCTTTATTGACGACATCCTGATATATTCTACCAGTCAAGAGGAACATCGACAGCACTTGAGAGTGGTTCTTCAGACCCTCAGGGAGAACAACTTCTTCGCCAAATTCAACAAGTGCGAATTTTGGCTGGATCAGGTTATGTTCCTCAGACATGTTATCTCCGGGGACGGTATAGCAGTGGACCCGAACAAGGTGGAAGCAGTGTTAAAGTGGGAGGCACCGAAGACACTCATGGAGATTAGAAGCTTCGTTGGCCTTGCTGGATACTACCACCGGTTCATTGAAGGCTTCTCCACCATTGCAGCCCCAATGACCAAGTTGACATAGAAAGGAGTAAAATTTATCTGGTCAAAGGAGTGCGAAGATGGCTTTCAGATGCTCAAGAAAAAATTGACTTCGGCCCCGGTACTGGCACTCCCTCAGGGGGTCGATGGCTTCACTGTCTACACGGACGCCTCTAGAATCGGCCTCGGTTGCATACTAATGCAAAATGGCCGGGTAATCGCCTATGCCTCAAGACAGCTGAAGGACCATGAAAGGAACTACTCCACTCATGACCTAGAAATGGCAGCAGTAGTCCACGCCTTGCGTATCTGGAGGCACTATTTATATGGGGTTCGGTTTGAGGTCTTCACCGACCATCAGAGTCTCAAGTACAAATTCACCCAAAAGGAACTCAATTTGAGGCAAAGAAGATGGGTCGAGCTATTGAAGGACTATGACTTTGCCCTACAATACCATCTGGGCAAGGCGAATGTGGTTGCGGATGCTCTCAGCCGAAAGTTGATGGCACTGAGTCTGCATCGAGAGTGGGATATGATGGAGGGAGTGATCGCATCACGACCCGTTAAAAGGAAGCAGTTCGGTCTCCTAGCTGAGTTATCGGCAAGACCTACATACTTAGATAGAATTACTGAGGTACAAAGGCAGGACATGGCATTGCAGAGACAGTTGAACTATGAGGGCTTTCAAAGGGGAATTGATGGACTGATCACATTTCGAGGAAGAATTTGTGTACCAGATGATGTGGAGATGAAGAAGGACTTGATGCGGGAGGCTCATGGGTCAAAGTTCTCCATCCATCCCGGAAGCACCAAGATGTTCCAGGATGTGAAGAGGACGTACTGGTGGCCAGGAATGAAGCGAGACATTACGGAGTTTGTGTCCAAATGTCTCACATGTCAGCAGGTAAAAATTGAGCATCAAAGACCTGGCGGTCCTCTTCAGACCATTGAGATGGCACAATTGAAATGGGAACAAATCACCATGGACTTTGTGTTTGGTCTACCCATGACCAGGAGAAGGCACGTCACAATCTAGGCAATTGTGGACAGGTTCACAAAGATGACACACTTCCTGCCCGTCAACAATCAAACTCCAATCAAATCCTTAGCAAAATTATTCATCGTTGAGATTATTCGGTTGCATGGTGCACCCTTGTCCACTATTTCTGATCGAGACCCTCGATTCACCACGTGGTTCTGGAAGAGTTTGCAGCAGGCTATGGGGATAGAGTTGCGGCTCAGCTCGGCCTTTCACCCTCAGAACGATGGGCAATCCGAGCGTACCATCCAAACCCTAGAAGATATGCTGAGGGCGTGCAGTATTGAATGGAGAGGCAACTGGGATGATAACTTACCCCTAATAGAGTTTGCATACAACAATAGCTACCACTCCGCCATCGGAATGGCACCCTATGAGGCACTTTTATGGGCAGCCATGTAGGTCACCGGTATGTTGGTATGGAGATGGCGAGAAGTAGCTATTTGGGTCACAATTGGTGCAAGACTGCTCAGAGAAGATATCCATGATCCGACAGTGACTTCTTATAGCCCAGAGCCGTCAGAAAAGTTATGCAGACCAGCGGCGAAGAGAGTTGACATTTGCGGAAGGAGACCATGTATTCCCAAAGGTGTCTCCTACCAAGGGATCAGTCGTGAGATTTGGGAAGAAGGCAAAGCTCAGTCCTAGGTATATCGGACCTTTGAGATTCTACAAAGGGTCGGTGAGGTGGCGTATCGACTTGCACTTCCGCCCGCTCTGTCACATGTGCATCCGGTTTTCCACGTCTCCATGCTTAGGGAATATGTCCGAGATGCCTCACATGTGATTGAATACGAGCCCCTAGAAGTTCGAGCAGATCTGTCTTACATTGAGCAACCCATCAAGATCATCGACTGGAAGGAACAGGTATTGAGGAATAAAACCATCCGGCTGGCGAAAGTCTTGTGGAGGAATTCTCAATCCGAGGAAGCAACTTGGGAGCCGGAGGATAAGATGCGCCAGGAATACCCCCAACTATTCGGTAAGCAATTCTTCCTTAAAGAAGAAGTTTTCTTCTTTCTAGTTCAATTTCGAGGATGAAATTATTTTATGGGGAAGAGGATGTTATGACCGCTAAATGGGCACTAGCCCAATCTTGCACAATTCGGACCCACGAACTAATCGGGCCAAAAATCTGGACAGATTATTTAAGAACCCTTAGAAAATTTCGTAACTTAACGTAGGAAGATCAGAATGTGATGAAACAAGGCTCATTAGAAAACTTGGGCCCTTAACCCAAACTCTTATGTTGAGGTGGAAACCCAATTCGCACAAGAACCCACGGTTCTGAGCCCTTTCTGCCAGCTATCATGAAGCGGTGTGACTGTTGGGCGAATTCAGATGTAATTAATGGAAACATCATAACTCTTGATAGGGATAATAGAATTCAATGAAACCACCACCAAAATTTATATCAAGAAGTTATCTTGATTTCATCTGAAGACACCTAAACGCAAATCCCAATGGCAAAATGCACTCACTCGCATTTATGATAAGGTAGATGAAGGGTCGCGATTGGAACACAGGAAATAAACGTTAATATTACGAAAATCATAACATGCGCTAGAGTTGATGAAATCCGATGAAACCAAGACTGAAAGTTAGATCTGGAAGTCCTCTTTATTTCATATGAAGACATCCCAACCTAATTCCCAACACAAATGTGCGCACACTAGCATTTATGATCTGTAGTCGAAGGGTCACACCTGTTCAAACCCGAAGGGAT
This sequence comes from Amorphophallus konjac, assembly GCA_022559845.1. Taxonomy (NCBI): domain Eukaryota; kingdom Viridiplantae; phylum Streptophyta; class Magnoliopsida; order Alismatales; family Araceae; genus Amorphophallus; species Amorphophallus konjac. Next base: position 55,928,835 of record CM040125.1, read on the forward strand.
GCTTAGCATTAACTCCTCCTCAAAACCAGCGACCTTGGAGCTTGTTAGAGTCTTGAGGGACGTGGGTGAACTCTTGGGAGGCTTGAAAAACTATATAAGGAGGGGGTTATGTGGGTGGCCATCCTTAAGCAACACTCACCCTCCATTTTTCTGCCACCTATGGGTCCTTTTGTGAAAGAAAGAGAGGTGAGGGACCTTGGCCTTTGCGTAGGAGGGTGGACCTGCAGAGAAGTTTTGGTGGGTCTGGGGTGTGGATCTCATCCCCGGATCAAAGGGTAAAGCTGAGGTTGATCTGGGGTGTGGATATTATCCCCGGATCGTTGGTTAACATCTCAAAGGTAGGCACCTAACATCAAACTTTAGGGGTCAATGATGCATTAGAATTATTTCAAATAAGTTTTATACACTCTAAAAGAGAGATTAAGGGCATGTGGGGGCCACCATCATGTTCATTAAGGTTCTGTTATTCATTAAGTTCTCTTGAGTTTAATAAGTCCCCACAGCCCCTAGGTAAAAGGGTCTGTGCATTGTTTATAAGGTCTGTGCACTTTTTGTCCATGCGAAGGTAAAAGAGGTATGTGCGTTGTTTATAAAGTCTATGCATTGTTTATAAGGTCTATGCATTTCTTGTCCATGCGTAGGTAAAAGAGGTATGTGCATGTTTGTAAAGTCTGTGCATGTTTTAAAGTAAAGTCTGTGCATTATTTAAAAAGTCTGTCCACTTCTTGTCCATGCGTAGGTAAAAGAGGTCTGTGCATGTTTTGTAAAGTCTGTGCATGTATTATAGTAAAGTATGTGCAAGTTTTACAGTAAAGTCTGTGCAGGTTCTAGTAATGGTAAGGTCTGTGAAAGTTTCAGTAAGTCTGTGCATATTTCAGTCTGAACAGGGTTTACGTCTGTGCATGTTATAGTGAAGTCGGTGCAGGTTTAGTTCAAAACATAAGCAGAGTCTGTGCAAGTTTCAGTAAGTCTGTGCATGTTTAGTGTGAACAGGTTTTGTGTCTGTGCACGTTCTAGTGAAGTCGGTACAGGTTTAGTTCAAAACATAAGCAAAGTCTGTGCAAGTTTCAGTAAGTCTGTGCATGTTTCAGTCTGAATAGGTTTTGTGTCTGTGCACGTTCTTGTGAAGTCGGTGCAGGTTTAGTTCAAAACATAAGTAGAGTCAGTGCAAGTTTCAAAAAGTCTGTGCATGTTTCAGTCTGAACAGGTTTTGCATTTGTGCATGTTCTAGTAAAGTCGGTGCAGGTTTAGTTCAAAACATAAGCAGAGTCTGTGCAAGTTTCAGTAAAGTCTGTGCATATTTCAGTCTGAACAGGTTTTTTGTCTGTGCATGTTCTAGTGAAGTCGGTGCAGGTTTAGTTCAAACATAAGCAGAGTCTGTGCATGTTTTAGTAAGGTCTGTGCATGTTCTGCACAGACCCAATTTCCAAAAATTGAGAAAAAGAGAATTTTGAGGGGGCATATTAATTCATAAAAATCTGAAAAAAAAATTGGAAGATGGCAGAAGGCTAAGTTAGTAACCCACAGTAAAAATTTCATGTCTACAGAAATTCCATACTTTTAGATATAAATCATTATCTGAGCTTGTGTAGCCTAGAAGGATAAACATGTACTAACCTGAACATGACTGCAAGTATGTTTAGCCCTCTTAAACTATTAGGAGCACATCTGTGAGCATGTTTAAATTATGAGAAGCATGACTGTGAGCTTGTTTGACCCCTTAATCAATGAAAGCATGTCTGTTATGATAAATATCATGCTAGTCACTATAAGATAAATAAGAATGTGTATGCCATGAAGGGAAAACAGTAGCATTCTGTGAGGTTGGACTTCGGTCCCTTCTGCGGGACGGCGATACGTAACGCCGCGGAAGTAAAAGATCCCAGGAGACGGTGATACGTAATGCCTTGGTTTAAATCCTATTGATTCAGTCTTCGGTCCCATTGTGGGGCGGCCTTTGTGGGACGGCGATACGTAACGTCACTAGGCCACAAGAATCTAGGTGGGAGTTTGCTCTCGGGTCTGCGCAGTACTCTTTCGTTCGTTGTGTGTGGGCCTCCTGTGTTTGCGACAGCTGTCCAGTTCCATGAATGGCAACAATATGAACTCTCATAAAATATGATAATAAGAAATTGTTCTTGTACTGAGATCTTGCTGCACGCATGGGTGTTTATACTAGTTAAAGAATCTGTACTTTCCATGTTGAGTTATTTAAAGTGGATGATAAAATGAATTATGCTATTGTTAACATCAGGAGAATGCATATAAATGATTATATAGATGCAAAGTTGATCCCCGTTTGTTTAGGTTGCCTACTTAGCGTCACACTCACCCATGTGACACGTTTTTCAGGAATTATAGAGGAGGTTGAGGTGGAGGCAGCATCAGAGGAATAGAGTTAGCACCATTTATTTGGGTATGCTGCGATCAAAAGTCTTGCTATATGTAGGGTGTGGGGTGAAACACTCATGTGGGCTCACGTGTAAATCTGGAACATGAACCTGTACTCCTTTTGGAGATTATGAATAGTGGAAATGCTTATCTACATTTCTTGTGACCTATGATTTCTCTCTCATGTAAATGTATGTATGTTACATAATATTGTGCTTCCGCGTTATGTATGAAGTGATAGCTTTGGGGTCTGGTAAAAAGGAAAAAAATATCCCCAAAATTTTGGGGATCGGATTCCGGGGCTTTACACACAGTGTCGACCTACTGTAACTGTAGTGTCGACACTACTTTAAGAAAACTGCCAGTATGACAGTTAAGCTGTGAGGTCGATGTAGTGGCTTCATGAGGTCGACACTTCCTCTTCACTTTTCATGTTTTCAGTCTGGTCACCTATTTTTCATCATCTGCCTTGATTTTTGTGCAACCAATTACCTCGATTTCTATGCACTTGATTTCTTTCAATCTTTGCTAACACATATTCTGAGACTTAGATTCATTTGAGCCTTTTACTTGATCTGCATTGAGAATATCAAAGTATCATTAGAAAGTCAATGACTCATGGTGTTAGACAACAACAAAACCATAGAATATCAATGACTCATGGTGTTAGATAGCATCAAAACCACAGGGACACAACAAGGCATCCTTCTCCACCACCACGTTCACATCCAGGCCCATCTCCGGTCTATCCTTCTTCTTTCTGAGGTAAGTAGTGTGCTTCCTTTGTTATCCTTTTTATTTTTGCACGTTATCAGCCCTCAGTGGCGATCACATATCTTAGTTTTTCATCGTTCATCGCATGCCCCCTTTGTTATTCATCTCTCTTCATATCATACATATTTTTCACCATATATTTATCATTATCATTTATGGTGGTATGATTTATTTGATTTATTTTATGTGATTTTTAATCATTTACACAGCGGACGCCTACATCTCATACTGAGATTCCTCCACCTCTTTATATAATCCAGGGTTGTTTCATCATTTCTTTGCCTAGTTTCATACAAGTTAGCTACTGTCACTTCTCTTTCAGCAATATAGAATCTTTCCCTAAATTTTCGTTGCATATCTGGCTAATCAGCAATAGAACCAGCTGGCAAGCTTGTGTACTATTCAAAAGTGAGCCCCATTAGTGAGGCCCCAAAGAATTTCAATAAGTATGCTTCATCTGTAGCTAAATCACCAAAGTCCAATCTGTAGAAGTTGTTCGACCTATTATTCTTGCCATTGCTCACGCATGGAGGTTCAAAGATGAACCAGCGTGGCTTTTGGGCAACCAGGTCTAGAGCCAAGGAGCGCCGTAAACCCAGATGGTAAACGAGTGAAAACTTATTCGAATATTCATTTGGGGACTAATTTATGCTGAGAGTGCAATAATGTCACGGATAATCCCATGAACAAGTGTTAGCATATAATCCGACATGGTTCAATATTCTTAGAACGGCACTAAGACCTCGAAAAAGGAGAGAATTAAAAAAAATGCAAATCACATCAAGGTGTTGGTCAGTCCTAAAGCGGGTTCAGGTCTTGGCCATAACAGGGCAAGCTTGGGGATCCGAACCTTACTCACAATGGGCATCATTTTTGTTCCCCTAATCCCATAATTTGGGGGCACCAGATCAGGCTAAACGGTTGGAGGGAGCGAATCTAAGGGTTTAAGCGAGGTGACATTAAGCAGGATGAATGTTAGCGACCAGCGATAAAATAAACTGAGTAAAATCTGTTCCTGAGACTCGGGGTTGCGGTTAGACCAAAAGTCAAAATTAAACTCTTAATGGGCTACTAATGAGCAGTAACTTGACACTATTTACACTATTCATTATAGTGGTGAATAGTCCTTCCTTCAGCAACAAGCAGAGCCCCTCGTTGTAATAGGGGTGGCGAGGATCATCGGCTTGGGCGTCCAGATGAGCAGGATCAGTGACACAGGGATCGACAACCATCCAATGCAGGGGTCTACTAGAAATATATTTCGTCACACCGGAACAGAACCAAAAACTTGAAGGATTTTCAGAGGAAATTCAGGGAGGGAGCGACTCAGATCTGGCTAGATGTCGAGGTTATTACGTGCTCTATATGTGGCCACAGATTTGATGCACTGGAGCATGATCCTTACCCCCAAAACAATGAGAGAGATTATCCCGAACTTGGCACGATAATGGTACCGGAACAAGATGCGGGAAACCAATGGCAATTTTTTGCTTCAAAACTCACAACCGAATATATTGGCCCACAAGCCTAATTTAATGGAGAGTGTAAGGTTTTGACTAGAAGCATAGCGGAAGACATCATAACCCTAGATGCATATCGTTATTGGTTTTTCAAAATCGAACAAGAACGGTAAATCTCGTAGTGTGAAGAATGATTCTTTATCTTTGCGGGGTCGAGAATCTCCCAAAAGCTCGAAGATGAACGAGAGGAGGAACCCAGAGTCACAAGCCGTCCAAGCGTCCGGCCTTTAGACATATCCAGACGAGTAGTGGATGCAGACGGGATCTCCTTCACAATCTCTGTACGCCGACTCGACCTCAGTACCACCATCCACCAGGGAGGAAGGAGAGAGAAGGAGGGGGCGCCCAAGGAGAGAGAGAGGAGAGTGGTCAGCCAGGGTTTCTCTAGAGCTTGGGCTAGGGTTTCTCCCTTCAGCATATATTTATTGACCTCTGGTGTTTTTCATAAAAATCCAGTAAAAGTCTATAAAGTTCACCCATCCCGGTTTGTCGAATACTATTTTGTGTGACCCTCTAGGCCAAATAGTCTATTTGATTTTTAAGCCTACTAAGCTAAGAACCACTACAAGAAGAGGCCGTAATAGCGACGAAAGTTTTCAACGGAAACTAATCCGTCGGCAAATCCGTCCATATTGTTGACGGATAATTATGTGTTAGAAATTCCATCTGAATTTGGGACAGATATAATTTATGTCAGAAAATAGGTCGAAAGTTCTGACCAAATTCTCGATGGTAAAATTCGGTCGGAATATCTGTCGTAAAATTTTGACTGAACTTACTACTGTCAGGAAATTCATCAAAATTTATTTCATTTTCCCTCCCATTCGTCCCCTACCCCACCCCAAGCTTGACTCTCCTCTCTCTTACGCCTGCGTCTCCCTTTTCCTCTATCTCTCCGATGAGATTGGCGGTGTCTCCCCCTCTCTCCCTCCCTCCGACGTGCGGTGGTGGCGTCTCCTCCTCTCTCTCTCTGATGACCTACTGGGGCATCTTCCCCACTACGGTCTCTCTCCAGCGAGCGGCGACGGCATCTCCCCCCTCTCTCTCTCGGTGAGTGACGACGGCGGCTCCCTCTGGTAAGTCCCTATCTCTTTCACCCTCCCTCACCTGAGCCCTCTCCCACTCTCATTGTATCCCTCTCTCACGGTCATATCTCCCTCTCCCTCTCCCTTTCTCTCTAACACACGCACGCACTCACAAAGGGGGAGGGCTGATTCCCTCCGTCTCCTTCTCTCTCACTCTGTCTCCTCTCTCCCTCTTTCACCATCTCCCTCTCCCACTCTCACTGTCTCCCTCTCTCATGGTCCTATCTCCCTCTCCCTCTCTCTCTAACACACGGACGCACTCACAGAGGGGGAGGGGTGATCCCCTCCGTCTCCCTCTCTCACCATCTCCCTCTCCCACTCTCACTGTCTCCTTCTCTTACGATCATGTCTCCCTCTCCCTCTCTCTCTCTAACACACAGTTGCACTCACAGAGGGGGAGAGGTGATCCCCTCTATCTCCCTTTCCCTCACTCTATCTCCCCTCTCCCTCTCTCACCATCTCCCTCTCTCACGGTCTTGTCTCCCTCTCTCTCTCTCTCCCTAACACACAGACGCACTCACAGAGGGGGAAGGGTGATCCCCTCTGTCTCCCTCTCCCTCACTCTGTCTCCCCTCTCTAGCTGTCTCGACACTCACAGAGATGGAGGGGTCGCGCCCCTCTACCACCCTCTCCCTCTCTCTCTCTAACACACACACACACACTCACAGTGGGGGGTGATCCCCTCTGTCTCCCTCTCCCTCACTCTGTCTCCACTCTCTAACTCTTTCTCTAACACACGAACTCACAGAGATGGAGGGGATGAGCCCCTCTGTCTCCCTCTTCTTCACTGTCTCCCTCTCTTACTCTCTCTCTCTCTCACTGTTGCACACACGCACACAGAGAGGGGCAATGCCCCTCTCCCATTCATTTACCCTCTATCTCTCACAGTGACGAAATTTTCATGCAGGGCTATTAGCTTCGGTGACGACAACTGACTTCGTTCTATTTTTTCGATGAATTTCCACTAATAAACATTCAATAAAATATAGTTTTTAAAAATATATTATTTAATTTTGATTTGTTTAATCTTATTTAAAATTATTATTTATTATTATTATATGAGGGTGTGTTTAAATTTTTCTTTTGAATTTATTGTTTATTATAATGTGGGAGTGTGTTTAGGAAAAGGAGGGGGGCCGAGCCAGTGGGGAGGGGAGATGGTACAGTGTAGAGAGCGGGGGCGGGGGGTTCGGGAGAGGGAGGGGGCACATTGGAGAGGGGAGGGTGGGGGCGTAGGTGGGGGAAGGGAGGGTAGGAGAGGGGAGGGGACAGGAGAGGATGGGAGGGGGGTTCGGGAGAGGGAGGGGGGCACGGTGGGGAGGGGAGAGGAGGGTGGAGGGCAGGAGGCGACAGGAGAGGACTAGGGGAGGGGAGGGGGGAGGGGGCATGAAGGCGAGGGGACGGGAGGGGGGCCGGGTCGGTGGGGGATGGGAGAGGAGGGGGACACATTGGGTGATTGAGGACGGGGGGGAGGGTGGGGGGGTCGGTAGGGTACGGGAGAGAAAGTTGCCCGCAGATTATCCGATGTTAGGACTAAATATCCACAAAAATCATCTAATCCTTGCAAGTGAGGAAGCTAAAAGATAAGATGGCATCGGCTAGATCAATGCCACCTATATACAAGCATGGCATGTACAACTAGTATGGATAGCACTTAGTCACTATTTTATAATTATTTCATTTTACAACTTTTTTGGTTCTTTGTTAGTCTGTAAAATAACATAGATGTGACTATTGTCGTTGGGTGTTGGCCCACATAACATAAGAACTTTCTAGTTTTGTTTTATAGATTATGCCACTAGAAACCAAAAATTGGAAGTAATTAAAATGACACAAAACTATAGTAAGCCAACAAAATATAGTGTTTTATTTTTCATGTATTATGTGGCCATCCAAATAAAATATCCTCCCATTTTAAAATAAAAAAATACACTAATCTTAAAACGATTCTAAAATTGGAGAATCACAACAATATTATGAACAAAACAAACAACACTAGACATGCAATAAATTAAATAACTAGGAAGAAGATGCTTATGGTGTTCCTCAGTCGCCATGATGAGCCTTCTCAAATCCTTGCCTGGTGTGGGACTAATCTCTTGGACAGCTTCATGCTGGTCCTCTCTTGAACTACCCAAATCCACCAACCATTCATGCTTACCATCCTCTCTTATCTTCGAATTGGAGATCAACACAGTGGCTTTTATTAGGATCCGACTAGCTGTGCTAGCAAGGTAGGCCCCACTTATCCAATCTCTTTTCTTATTCCAAGCGCCAAAATTGTCACATTTCAAATAGATTTGGTACATAGTTTAGTTGGGACAACTTTTTTCCTTCCATGTGTAGCCACCTACCTCTTTGCTAGTGTCCATTGTTGTCGAAGGTGAGCCTTTTTCCCAATTAGACTATTCTTGTTGGTAGGTGGTGAGGATCAGTGTGCCTGTGCAGAGCGAACCCAAAAAAATATGAAAATAAGAGGAGTAAATATGAAAATGAGCGAACCCAAAAAAAATAATTGAATGATGATGAGGAGCTCGGTCGACCTATACACAGCGTAGGTCGACCTAGGTCGACCTGCCCTGCATGGCATGTCGACTTATTTATTATATATATATATATATATATATATATATATATATATATCTTTTGTTTAAATCTATTTTTTTACCATCATGACTCTTGTTTTTTACTTTCTCTCTTCTTTCTTACCCTTTACATTATTTAGCTTTGATGTTCTTCATTTAAATATTTTTTAAATTAGATGTTGTTTAATTCGATGTATGCATAATGATAAGTGAGATGTTATTTAATTTTATGTTATATAATTATATAGGATATTCCCTATGAGCTGAGGTGTGTGGGTGTGACCTAATATTACACGCACCTCAGGAGAGCGTGTTAAACCCGTGTCAATGAACCTTCCCGTTCAAGAGTTTGAGATTGATGTGTATGTTCTCATTTTTTTACGAGAATGTAGACATCTATCTCAAAGTCTTGAATTGTCCCGTTTGGACAGTATGTGAATGTTTGATCACACTTAGGTAGTCATTTACTATATGTGTTTCTATGGTTTGTTGAGAATTTCGGTTGCGTCTTCTCACTCTTCTCTGGTATACCTTTATTGATTTTGAGTATTTTCTTAACCACTTACTAGTAAGTGTTTAAGAAATTTTTTTTTATGGAATGAAACCTAGGATTACTATTGTGGGAGTGCACAATTTGTGCAACCACCAACAATAGCACATGGCCCTAGTATTATTTGATGGGGACATCAACGTCAGCCCGCTCACTTTATGTTTGCATCTACGTCCTTTTGTATTTGTATGTACGCCCTTGTGATATATGGGTACACAATAGTAGGTCTTAGTGGGTTTATTTGCAAAAGGCCATTGGGTTTCTTTGCAAATGTGCATGTAGGCCCTGCAAGGGCCCCCTCCCTCCTCCTTATTGGTCCACCTGGACTCCTGGGTCCAAGGTGGCTGGTCCATGGTCCAACCTTGGACTTGGACCTAGAATTAATTAAAGAAGACAAATGCTAATTGTCCTCTTAAAGGGGGGGGCGAACCTTGTTGTTTAATGGGGTTTAATGTGGTTGTCAAACCACATCTCAACCCTTCATTGATCAACCCTTGATCCAAGGGCTTAGAATAGGTTAGACCCCTTGCATATATATACTTGTATTTTCATATTGAATGAATTAATGAATGGAAAAAAGGCATTTGCCCCCAAGGAAGCTTGCGCCCCTCCCCTCTCTCTACCTGGTTCCTCCACCCCCTCTCCCCTTTCTAGAGTGTAATCCGTTCCCCCTTGATCCCCTCCAGCATCTGAAGCAACTCCGGTGATCGCCGCCGCCATCGTCTTGCCGCCGACGCGTCGTCGCCAACGGTTTCGGTGTTCTGTCCACTCAGGACAGACCCTTCTTCTTCGAATTCCTGCTATCACCCCCTTCGTCTTCTGAAGCTCAAAATTTCAGGGTTGGTTCCCCTCTAGAACCCTTATCCCCACAAAACAAATCACGTCAAAATTCATCCTTTAGCTATTTTTTGATTTTCGTCCAAGTCCAAGTTCCAGATCTGTCCTGGTTCTGTTTACTGTTCATCAGCTCTGAGTTTACCCCATTCGAAGCACCTTTTGATTTCTGTTGGGTCGCCCAAATTTACTGGGATCTCTGTCCACATCCCTCTACCACCAGGATTTTCTTAATTTTTGGTTCACTCTCTAGGTAGTTTTCCAATTTCGTCCAAGTTCCCAAGAACAGTCTGCCCACAGTTTCCCAGATCCGACCCAGGTCTAGTAAAAAAATGCCAGAAAATCCATTTCGTCTCCAATCAGAAAACCAAAAATAGTTCCGGATTCCTCTCTCAGATACCTTCAACTTTGCTGAAGAGATTATTTCAAGATTCGGAGGTCTTCTCCCCGGTCAACGTCGATCTTCAGAGAAGTCAGAACCTGCCCCTACAGTTCTGGCCAGATTCCAGCAAGCTTGTAAAATACATGATCAGAAATACAGATCTGATTATTTTTTTTGAAGACCCCTACGTCGAAGTATTCTGAGTCAGCTTTCCAACGGCGCTAATCTCGTCGCATTCTGACGACGGGGCTGATCGCAGCAGTAGTTTTCTCCGAGTCGCGCGCCTGCACATAGAACTTTCAGGTTCGTGGCCGAGTTCCCAACGAGCGTCGTCCGAGGGCCGCCCGGCGTCCGACGGTCGTTCCAGCAGCTCGCCATCCCAGGGGAACGCTTTCCAGGTGTCTCCACAACAGAGGAGTCATCAGGCCCCACATGACCCCTCCGGTCAATACGTGGGCCCCCACTAGCACGAGTACGCGTGAAGCCGAAGCATTGCCCGAACCCGCCCGTCAACCAGAACTTGGTCCTCCCGGGCCCACTTGTGTCGCCCTTTACCTCCCTGCGTGGAGTGGGCTTATTTTTACTGCTGTAAACATAATGTACTAAGTTCCCGGGAGTACGAGCTTTGGCCGGGTGCCGTCTTCGCCACGCCGAGAGCGTAGAGGTATCGCCTTCACCCTTACACTTGGCATTAGCTTAATTCTTTATATGCTTTATATGCCGCTGCTAGAGAGCATGTGTAGGGATACCTAGCTCGCCTTCAATTTATAATATCACTGCTGCGAGAGAGAGCGAAGCCGTCCCGTGACCCGATCCGGGGGCAAAAGAGAGCCGACCACCCTAGCTCATTGCCGATTTCTCAACCGCGCACATCCGACGCTTCCCTCGTTAAGGGACGATCGCGAGCTTGTCGTGTCCGTGGTCCCGTCCCGCATCAATTTGGTATCAGAGCGAGGTCGAGTCTAGGGTGTCAAAAAAGAAAAAAAAAGTGTCATTTAAGTCATTGTCTAAGTCAGTCTAGGTTGCGTTTGCATCCCTTTACTCGGTATCTCAAAAGGTGTTATCCGAACGTTAGGCTACGCCTATCGGGAAGGCCGCACACTTGTGCGAGTGATCTTCGGATCGGTTATCTCCGCCACGTACCGAGTCTTGGTTTACGTCTAGGGTCCTTAGTGTGCATGCATTCCAACTTTGCATTACTTAGGCTCGTGTCTAGTGTTTTGTCCAAATGGCCTTGCATATCCATTCCCAGGGATCCATTCCCGTCTTTTGGCAACTATGGCCAACCCATGTCGACCCGTCCAAGGTGATAGGTCCGTGTCCGAGTACATTCGGGCATATCATAAGTATTGGTTGGAACATGGCTTGGGAGAGGAGAGCAACACGGCCGCATTTCAGTTTCGGAGAGGTTTGCGCTTTCACTTCCAGTTAGAATGTCTTATCCGCAATGCATTCTCTCTAGCGGAATCCTATACGGTCGCTCTAGTGGTCGAACCATTTGAGTCACACTTTTCTCGGTATGGTGGCTTTAGACAAGCATCTACCTCCCAGCCGCCTACACCATGGCCTTCACCACTCGAGAGAGTTCCAATGTCATCCATCTCTATTTCCGAATTTGATTCGGAATCCTCTCATTTGGAACCACCAAGGCCCGAGCCACCCGTATTTCTAACGGGTACGCTTTTCATAGCCGAGCCACTTCTTAGTTGGCTCAAGGATGGCTTGGTCCCACATCCCTTCCCATCAATGGACCCCACACTACCACTAGTGTCAATCAACTCATTTCATACCACCTTCCGGTCTCGTCACTATGTGGACACATTAGACGACCTTCTTAAAGGGTTAGACCGGCAGTTGACCTTTACACATTTATTGGCCCGAGGCTTCGACCAACCCGCTAGTCTTAGCTTCACCCATCCGGCCTATGGATCCATTACCTCCGAGTGCACCGTGGGTTGTGTCACCACGGAGATTCTTCTACTCCTCCCGATGCAGGCCGAGTCCGACTTCATTTCCATTTGCCCGAGGGAGGAAGTTTGTTTTCTTCACATGACCATCGTCCCGTTCACTATGGCGGATGAAGGTGACCATTCACACCTTCAAGAATTTCACGATTGGGACCGTGTCATGGAGGAACCCATCTCCCGGGGTCATACCTTCTTTGACCCTTTTGACCCCTCCACTAGTGAAGCTCCCGAGCTATCACATTCCCTCCACCTCTTCCAAGGAGTTCACTATTCCACCCATACCCCTCGGTCTATTCAGCAAGTCGTCTCTACATCTAGGGATGATGACGAGGGTAGTTTTGGATCTCCTACCCCTTCTTCACCCAAATCCCATCGGTCACCAATGCATGAGTGGTACATCTTACGGTGTCTAGGAGTCCTCCCTTCCATCCACCATCGTGTACATCTATTATATGCATGGCACATATTCGGGTGTCCTGGTCCGCCGTCACCCATGTACGGGTCGGACTAACAGTGTGCTTTTTTCTTTGTGTGGTTTGTTTGTGTGGTGATTTTGAGTCGATTGTTTGTGTGATTTTCATTCATGTGTCAGTGCATGGTGAGTCTGCATGTGTCTTGTGCAAGCTCGTGTCGTTCTCTTATGAGTGTGAAGCGAGTCGACTCACTCGATGAGTATGGGATCGGTTCTACACCTATACCCGGATCAGTCACCTATAGGGACTCAGCGGTGATTCCTAGTGAGTCTTCGAGCTGTTTCCTTCCTTTTGAGAGTGCCCCTTCGGAGTGACCACCTTTAGCCATAGCAGTGCGCATATCAAGTATATATGGAATGAGCAGGTGCCGATCACTTGGAGTGGAGCATACCCGCGCTACTTAGCACGGTGACAGATATGCCGGAGTACCGGAGCAGCCATACCCCTACTCGACGGGGTCGAGTTCCTCCCACCCGGGGAGAATTGATGGGGACATCAACGTCAGCCCGCTCACTTTGTGTTTGCATCTACGTCCTTTTGTATTTGTATGTACGCCCTTGTGATATATGGGTACACAATAGTAGGTCTTAGTGGGTTTATTTGCAAAAGGCCATTGGGTTTCTTTGCAAATGTGCATGTAGGCCCTGCAGGGGCCCCCTCCCTCCTCCTTATTGGTCCACCTGGACTCCTGGGTCCAAGGTGGCTGGTCCATGGTCCAACCTTGGACTTGGACCTAGAATTAATTAAAGAAGACAAATGCTAATTGTCCTCTTAAAGGGGGGGCGAACCTTGTTGTTTAATGGGGTTTAATGTGGTTGTCAAACCACATCTCAACCCTTCATTGATCAACCCTTGATCCAAGGGCTTAGAATAGGTTAGACCCCTTGCATATATATACTTGTATTTTCATATTGAATGAATTAATGAATGGAAAAAAGGCATTTGCCCCCAAGGAAGCTTGCGCCCCTCCCCTCTCTCTACCTGGTTCCTCCACCCCCTCTCCCCTTTCTAGAGTGTAATCCTTCCCCCTTGATCCCCTCCAGCATCTGAAGCAACTCCGGTGATCGCCGCCACCATCGTCTCGCCGCCGACGCGTCGTCGCCAACGGTTTCGGTGTTCTGTCCACTCAGGACAGACCCTTCTTCTCCGAATTCCTGCTATCACCCCCTTCGTCTTCTGAAGCTCAAAATTTCAGGGTTGGTTCCCCTCTAGAACCCTTATCCCCACAAAACAAATCACGTCAAAATTCATCCTTTAGCTATTTTTTGATTTTCGTCCAAGTCCAAGTTCCAGATCTGTCCTGGTTCTGTTTACTGTTCATCAGCTCTGAGTTTACCCCATTCAAACCACCTTTTGATTTCTGTTGGGTCGCCCAAATTTACTGGGATCTCTGTCCACATCCCTCTACCACCAGGAATTTTCTTAATTTTTGGTTCACTCTCTAGGTAGTTTTCAAATTTCGTCCAAGTTCCCAAGAACAGTCTGCCCACAGTTTCCCAGATCCGACCCAGGTCTAGTAAAAAAAATCCCAGAAAATCCATTTCGTCTCCAATCATAAAACCAAAAATAGTCCCGGATTCCTCTCTCAGAGACCTTCAACTTTGCTGAAGAAATTATTTCAAGATTCGGAGGTCTTTTCCCCGATCAATGTCGATCTTCAGAGAAGTCAGAACCTGCCCCTACAGTTCTGGCCAGATTCTAGCAAGCTTGTAAAATACATGATCAGAAATACAGATCTGATTATTTTTTTTGAAGACCCCTACGTCGAAGTATTCTGAGTCAGCTTTCCAACGGCGCTAATCTCGTCGCATTCCGACGACGGGGCTGATCGCAGCAGCAGTTTTCTCCGAGTCGCGCGCCTGCACACAGAACTTTCAGGTTCGTGGCCGAGTTCCCAACGAGCGTCGTCCGAGGGCCGCCCAGCGTCCGACGGTCGTTCCAGCAGCTCGCCATCCCAGGGGAACGCTTTCCAGGTGTCTCCACAACAGAGGAGTCATCAGGCCCCACACGACCCCTCCGGTCAATACGTGGGCCCCCACTAGCACGAGTACGCGTGAAGCCGAAGCATTGCCCGAACCCGCCCGTCAACCCGAACTTGGTCCTCCCGGGCCCACTTGTGTCACCCTTTACCTCCTTGCATGGAGTGGGCTTATTTGTACTGCTGTAAACATAATGTACTAAGTTCCCGGGAGTACGAGCTTTGGCCGGGTGCCGTCTTCGCCACGCCGAGAGCGTGGAGGTATCGCCTTCACCCTTACACTTGGTATTAGCTTAATTCTTTATATGCTTTATATGCCGCTGCTAGAGAGCATGTGTAGGGATACCTAGCTCGCCTTCAATTTATAATATCACTGCTGCGAGAGAGAGCGAAGCCGTCCCGTGACCCGATCCGGGCGCAAAAGAGAGCCGACCACCCTAGCTCATTGCCGGTTTCTCAACCGCGCACATCCGACGCTTCCCTCGTTAAGGGACGATCGCGAGCTTGTTGTGTCCGTGGTCCCGTCCCGCATCATTATTGCCAATGAATATGTCATGTACAAAATAGCCACGGGGCATACCCCTGGAGAGGAGACTGTAAAAGAAAGGAATTCCAGATATCTACAACTTAAATTCTCCAGCTTGGAAGACCTGCCGCATCCACAGTTGCATACCCACGAGCCCGACTTGGAAGACTTCTCCAACTCCTAAAATCATTGTTGGACTGGGTAATACATGCATAAGAAGCCAGTGCATCCGCAACAGAGTTCCCCTCTCTCTAAATATGTTGTACCTTCCACTTGTTTTTGCTGAGAATTTCTGTAATTTCATCCCACCATCTACATATTTTCCAAGGGGGAGATTCATTGGATTGAGTCATAGTTGTAAGAATTTTTGAGTTTGTATATATCACTGCCATTGGGAGCCCACTTTTAACCACCATTCTCAACCCATCAAGAAGAGCCCTAGCCTCAGCCATTAGGTTCGTGCCCACTGCATAATAGTATGAAAAATCATATATGAATTCACCTCTGCCTCCCCTCAGGCACCCACCCCCACAAGCGAGTCTTCGGTTGCCTTTAGATGCTCCATCAACGTTGAGTGCATATCCATTAGTCGGACAATGCCACTTTATAATTTTTGGAATCTTTGCAGTGATAGAATATGAGAATTCATATCGATCCAATGTCATTTTTTCATCAAGTGAAGGTGCCATGCTGAATTGCTTCTACTGTAGGGAGTATGCAACCTGATTTCTAATGTGTTGCTGCATAGATCTGGTGAAGCTGCCCTTGTCTTCGTATTTGGATTTACATCTTTGTTTCCATATTTCCCAAATGATATGTAGCATGGATAGAATGGATGCATATCCATATAGTTTAGCAATATTTGCTGATTTGGTAATATCCCAGCATTTAACAGTTATTGATATAGAACCCCTGGACTGAGAATCAAATAGAAGACTGAAATGTGTCCATAAGGCCTTAGCCATCTGACTGTCCATAAACATATGGTTTAAGTTTTCTTCCTAGTGGTTGTCTTTACAGCATACAGATTTTGAAGGGATGCTAATACCACACTCCTTAATAGCGCAGTATACTAGAATTGCCAAATGTAGAAGTCTCCAACAGAACAAGGAAGCCCTTGGTGAAATACAATTACCCCAAATCTTTTTAAGAGATTGTCTGTGATTACCTTTAGGCCGGACTGACTTATATGCTGACTTGCATGAGAAATGACCATCATTTGTTGCAGCCCATACACACTTGTCTGTCTTCGAAAGGAACTGCATTGAGTTGATCATCCCAACAAGGTGGTTCGAGATGTGAGACCAAGCCTCACAAGCTGGGTTTTGTCTGGCTTCCCACCGCGTTGTCTTAGGAGCATCTCCTTGAGGGTCAATCACTGTACCACACCAATTATCTTTTATAATATCAATGGACTTGCCATCCATAGGGACCCATCTAGTATTTTCAAGAACAAGCTGCCTTGCTTTATTAAAAATGTCTCTTCAAACACCACCCGGGAAAGGCTTGACAATGGTGCTAAAGTGACCTTTTATAAATTTAGAATTAGCATATTTTGACCATAAACATGAGCCCTGGGTGATGCCCCATATCTGTTTTGCCACCATAGCAACTTGAATATGTCTCAGGCTTCTTATGCCAAGGCCTCCCTCCTCAACAGGTTTAGTAACATTAGACCAAGATACCCACTGTCGCTTCAATCCATCCTTTTAGCTCCAGAAGAAGTTGGCGCACATTCTATTAATAATGTCAATGAGAGTGGATGGCAGGCAAGATGCACTGGCTGTGTATAAAGGGATGGACTGAAGGATAGAATTGATGAGGCATACCCTACCTACCTACGACAGAAACTTTGATTGCCACCCTTCCATTCTAGTACAAATCTTATCCAACAGGTACTTGTAGTGAGACACTTTTTTCCTACCTTCAAAAATAGGGACACCAAGATAAGAACTTAAACCTATTTTATGCTGAAAGCCAGTCATTTCAGAGATTCTTCGGATAGTTGCACTGTTTGTTTTGTGAGATACTATGTAACTGCTTTTGCTAACATTCACCTTTTTCCAGATGACTCCTCATAAATCATGATAAATGATAGCAATTTTCTGATATTCCTGGAGGCCCCATTAAGAAAAATTAATGTATCATCTACGTACAATAAATGAGAGACATGAATGCATCTCCTAGGCACTTGGAACTACTGAATCTGACCACTTTGAAATAAATTTGATATGCCTCTACTTAGAGCCTCCTCTGCAATGATGAATAAGGCCGGAGCCAACGAGTCTCCCTGCCTTACTCCTCTAGATGATTTACAAAATCCCATAGGGGAGCCATTAAAAATAACAGAGAACCAGCAATTATTTATCATCATTTCAATAAGAGAGCAGAAAGTTTGAGAGAAGCCAAATGCTTGCATAACCTGCAATATGAAGTCCCATTCCAGCCTATCATAGGCTTTTGCCATGTCCAGCTTTAGTATCAGATTATTTCCTCTCACCTTTCTCCTTATATCTTTCATCATCTCCGATGCCAAAGATATAGTATCCACTATATTTCTTCCTTTGATAAAAGCCCCTTGATTTTCAGAAATAATTCTTGGGAGGATATTAGTTAGCCTCTTGCTAATAATTCTGGAAACAATCGTGTATGAAAAGTTACACAAGCTGATTGGCCTCATATCTGCAAAAGTAGAAGGGGATGCCACTTTTGAGATGAGAGCAATCAAAGAAGATGCGGTACCCTTAGGCATGGGTATACCTTTAAAGAAGCATTGGACAGCTTTTATAACATCAACAGCTATAATATCCCAACATGAGGTGAAAAAAAGGCCTATGAACCCATCCGGCCCTGGAGCACTGTCCGGAGACAGACTATGTACAGCTTCTTTTATCTCCTCAGCTTCAGGAATAGCTGTGAGTAAATAGTTATCTTCTTCGAAAATCGGGTCTGGAACATTCTCTAGCAATTTAGGCTTTACTTGATGTTCAGAGGTGCTGAATTGATTGTTGAAAAACTCCACAGCCTTTGTTGGGTCCCAAACGGTGGCAATCAAGAGGGGAGGGGTGAATTGATTGGCAATTAAAATTATTTTATGAAGGACTAGAGAGACAAAAAAACAACACAATCAGGCACTCGGTCTTACTCGTGCATGATCTCACATGAATGCATAAGAAAGATGGTAAGTGTGTGAAGAAGGAGGTGGTGAACACTCAACTCACTGTGAAGCCCACTCGACAAAGGATGCAAAAGAACAAACCACGAGAGATACACGAAGTTTTTTAGGTGGTTCGGGTACACCGCAATGTCCCCTACATCCACCCCTCACTCATGAGGATTAACGACTTCACTATGATGTGAGCCAAGCACACACACGCTGTTATGAACAGCATACACACACACATGATACCCAATCTAGGCACCCCAAACACACACACACACACACTCGTGTCACAGATCACGAGCACACACACACAAATCTGCTTCAAGATAGTTTAGAGTACAACACTTTTCAGATTCAACAATAAGCACTAAAAGAGGATCAGAGTAGAAAGGATTCTAAATAGAACTCCCCCTTTGTGTTCTTCGAATCTTCTGTGATACTCCAGCAGGAAGGTGAACGATTTTGGATGAGATTTGTAAAGGCTTGATGTTGTATGCAGCTCTTTGATGTATACGACCTTGGGCTTCGATTCCAGCTCCTTCCTTTGAAGATCAGCTTCAGAACAAGGTAGAATGGAGCTTGATGGCTGCAACTCCGAACCTGCACATCCACAATAGCACCCTCATCAATCATCTTCGGATCCCCCATCTCTCATATTTATATAATGCCATTAGGGTTTGAATAAAAGAATAAAACAGTCAAAGAAAGCATGGGGACCAGATCCACAAAATGTGGAGATGTTTGTGGCAGGTCTAGAGGTGATTAGACAAGGATTGGTGGACAAACGGAACAAGAAAACGGCGGTCAAGATAGTCGGCTGGGCTCCCGACCGGAAAGGGTCGACCCTGGGGTCGACCCTCGAAGAAGATAAAGGCCAGCAGAACAAAGGGTCGACCCCTGGGTCGACCCCAAAAAAATGAATTGCTGCTGTTTGGGAGAAAGTCACAGGGGTCGACCCATGGGTCGACCCATGGGTCGACCCTGGGGTCGACCCATGTCCAGCCAGCGGCTGGTTTCCATGAAGCGTCCAGGGGTCGACCCTTGGGGTCGACCCTGGGGTCGACCCTGGGGTCTACCCTTGTTCAGCCAGCGGCTGGAGCCCATAAAAACGATCAAGGGTCGACCCTTGGGGTCGACCCATGAGCCAGGAAACATGAAAATGGTGAAAAACACTACAACACAAATCCAACAAAGTGGGTTCAAATGGATAGAAGGAAAACCAATGAAATGTAGGGATACAAAGACATGAGAAAAACAAAAACCAAGGCCAAATAACATAAATTCCTAATTGAATGATTACCTTGGTTTCTGAAACTTGCTTGCATTCCTACTTACTATACAAACCATGAATTCACCCATTGTTTTTGAACAATTTCAATCTTACTAGTTATCCGTGCTTTATTCCAATCTTGAAATGGCAATTTTTGACCTGTCAGAATATACATTTTGAGTTAGTGTTGGCGTTTACAAATTTCAGATTTACCTTTTTACCAACGGAATGATTCCTCCATTTTGAGAGTTCCTTAACTCTTACAAGCTGATCAAGGGCACACATATGTTAGATCGTGATAATATGCAAGTATGTAGTGTTTGGTCATCATCAAAATTCATTAAATACATTTACAAAGAAGGGGTTCAACAATCTCCCCCTTTTTGATGATGACTAAACACATCCGATCAACACAAGACCATGAACCAACTTAGAACCGTTGTGAGATTGATAAAAAGAACTTTCCGACAATCATCTTGGAATAGCAACAACAGCCATACTCGGATTACATTAAAACAAGAGAGGAAAGTGCAATGCATCAAGATGCCATGCTATGAGTAGAAGGATAATGCAACAGCATGCAAGTACAAAATGAGATAACACACATCATGCCATGCAAGCACATGCAAGCATACAACACACATATACTATAATAGCCGATAAACTGGTGGACCTCTCCCCCTTTGGCATCATCAAAAAGACGGGGTGAAAGTGATAGGGTAGAAGCCATGAGGAGGAGTGACCAAGGCCTAGTCTTCAGCCGGAGGCGGTGGACGGGGAGCACGACGGAGACATTCCAAAATCTCATGGCACATTAGGTGTTGTTGGGCCAAGGCATCGGTGAAGGTTTGAGTGCTTTCCTGGTGCGATAGCTTAAGATCATGAAGTTCATTTTGAATAACATCCAAGGTCTCGCCATACCGATCCAACCGGTCATCAATGCGGTCCAAACGATCAATGAATAGCCTGGCCGTCTCGGAGGGAATATCAATCGCAGGAGCACCACGATTTTCATCACGATCTTCAGTGTCTGCAGCATCAACATTAACTTCAGCAGGTGCACCGGGAACCACTGTTTTCAACTGCCGAACTAATTCATCATCACGAATAACGTATCCCATGTTGTGACAAATAGAGTGAATAGTATATATGTCGGCAGCTCGCAGTGTGTGTGAAGCATCGGCAGACAGATCTATCTTCTTATACTGAAAAATAGCAGTGAGGGCGGCAGCATAAGGTAAAGTCCTGTTGCGGTGCTGCATACTGGTCCTCATATGATCCAAAAAGAGAGCTGGAAAATTAATACGAATGCCATCCAAAAAACAGTAGAGTAAGAACATATGAATTTCAGTCACTTTGTCATGTCCACCTCCCCGGGGAAGTAAAATAGTAGTGATCATCCGGTGAAGAATGTGCTGTACCAGAGGAAAGTGATTGGCATTTAAGCCAGCGACAGACCGACCATTTCGGTCTTCAGAAGTGAGGTAGAGATATAGCTTATCTTCACGAACCAAGACGTCACCAAAACCATATCCCTCAGAAGGAAGCTGAAATGCCGCGCCAAGAAGCTCGGGGGAAAGAATGATCTGCACGCCATTAACCTTGGTAACCGGAGTTTCATTTGCCAAGGACATGTTGCTATAGAACTGATGAACCAAAGTGGGATACACCCTGCGGTGTGCAGACATGAATGCATCCAGGTTAGGCTGACTACAGATAATATCAACGAGACTCGGAATGTGATTGCACAGATTTCCAAAGTCGACGGCTCTCGGACTGAGAACCTTCCGATCTAATATGCGGCTAGAATGGCCGCGAAGAGATGCAACTTGTTCAGCTCGCTTGGATCATAGTTCTTGAGACCTGCTAGACTCAGCTTCATTGCGAGAGGGACGTCTCTTTGGGGCCATCTAGACAGGAGCGAAAGGAGACCACATGATGGGGGAAGGAAGAATAGGGTTCAACCAAAGATGATATGAATGAGATATGAATCCATGATCCTCCACAAGCACCAGAAGCTTACCTCAAGAGAAAGGAAACGCAAGAGACGATCCTTGGAGCCGTTGGAAGAAAAGCGTGCGCGGATAGCCACCCGGAGAACCGCGGCTAGGTTTGGAAGAAATGGGAGCCAAGAAGAGGGTTTTAGGGCTTGAAAGGGGTGGTGGCTGGCCTTATAGGAGGTTATGAGAGGATATATAGGTATAGGAGGGGCAACCATAGGGTTAGAACCCCATTCATGGATGGCCGATCGCGGGGAACCGCGTTTTGCCGGAATGGGTCGACCCACGGGTCGACCCCTGTACTCATAACCCCAATCAGCAAATGGATCCGCGAGGGTCGACCCATGGGTCGACCCCTCCGAGGGTCGACCCATGGGTCGACCCCTTTTAATGAATTTTAAGGGATGAAGATGCAGATGATTGGAGGGCCAAGAAAGCTAATAGGCTCGAGTCCCCAATGTAGAAATATGTTTGAAACAATGATATTAAGATTATGATGGGGGTTGAAAACATTTGGGGATATGCCACACCAGATTTAGAAACACATCCAGTCATGCTATTATCCATAGTTCGAAAAGCAGATTTTGGCCAGATTTGCTCCTTTTATGGCATAAGAGAGTGGACAAGGGTATAAAAAGGCCATAGAAGTGGCAACGAAAATGTGTGTATAGCCAGTATAAATAGAAGAAACACACAAGCACACAAAGGCAATTGACCACGCAAGATGTTTTTGTAATTTTTGTTTGACACAACAAAATGTGTATGTATAACAAGAAAATGCAAACTAGCATGTGACGAATGCAGAAACCTAAAGTGCAACGATCTAAACACACAGTAGCACAAATGGTTATGATGAAGACGCATCTATTTTGCAGACCCCTAATTCTCTTCTAAATGTTGTAAACTTCTCATCACACAGGGGTTTTGTGAAAATATTAGCAATTTGACGATCCGTCTCAATGAAGTTGATTACTACATCACCCTTGCCAACATGATCACGAATAAAATGATGTCTTATCTCAATATGCTTGGTGCGAGAATGATGGACAGGGTTTTTGGATAGATTAATGGCTGAGGTGTTATCACACAGAATTTCGGTATTCTTGAAAGACTCTCCATAATCAATCATTTGTTGTTGAATCCACAGCACCTGGGCAACACAACTGCCTACAGCCACATACTCGGCTTTGGCGGTTGACAGTGCCACTGAATTTTGTTTCTTGGAGGCCCATGAAACTATGCAACCTCCGAGGAACTGGCAATACCCGCTGGTGCTTTTCCGATCCACTTTGCAACCCGCATAGTCGGCGTCGGAATAGGCAATTAAATCAAGGTTCGAAGTATGCGGAAACCATAACCCCAAGTCTACAGAGCCAGCAATATACCTAAAAATCCTTTTCACAGCTGACAAGTGTGACTCCTTAGGGTTGGACTGAAAACGAGCACACAAGCATACTGCGAATTGAATATCGGGCCGACTAGCAGTTAAGTATAACAAGGAACCTATCATGCTTCTGAAAAGTTTTTGGTCTACAGATTTACCTTTTTCATCTTGATCAATTTTTATTGATGTGGACATAGGTGTGGGTTGTGGTTTGGTAGAAGCCAAGTCGAACTTTTTCAGTAGCTCCATTGCATATTTTTTCTGATGTACAAACATCCCATCGGCCGTTTGTGTAACCTGCAATCCCAAAAAGAATGTCAGCTCCCCCATTAGGCTCATTTCAAATTCACTTTGCATCAATTTTGCAAAGTCCTTGCTGAGAGTATCCTTAGTGGAGCCAAATATAATGTCATCAACATAGACTTGAACAACTAAAATTTCCTTACCGTTCATCCTTGTAAAAAGGGTTTGATCCACATTACCTCGTTTGAATCCATTTTGTATAAGGAAATCATTTAACCGTTCATACCATGCTCGAGGTGCTTGTTTAAGACCGTAGAGTGCTTTGTCTAACTTGTACACATGGTCTGGATACTTTGTGTCTTCATACCCTGGAGGTTGCTCCACATATACATCCTCCTGAATAAAGCCATTTAAGAATGCACTTTTCACATCCATCTGAAATAGTTTGATGTTGTTGCAGCATGCAAATGCTAAGAGAATTCTCACTGCCTCGAGTCTTGCTACTGGAGCAAAAGACTCATCAAAATCGATTCCTAGCTCTTGGCTATAACCTTTGGCTACCAGCCTTGCCTTGTTCCTAGTTACCACCCCTTGATCGTTTGTTTTGTTTCGGAATATCCATTTGGTTCCGATCACAGAGTGGTTTCTAGGGCGAGGCACAAGGAACCACACTTTGTTCCTCTGGAATTGGTGTAGTTCTTCTTGCATAGCCAAGATCCAGGAATCATCTTTTAAGGCATCATCTAGGGAGTGAGGTTCAGATTGTGAGAGTAGTGCAATGTAATCGAGATTTTCAACTTCCCTGAATGAAGAACGCGTTCTTATTCCTTCTTCTAAATTGCCAATGACGACTTCTGGTGGGTGATCTTTTGCAAAAGTCCATTGTTTAGGCAGCTGTAGTTCACTTAGAGTTTGCTGATTTTCATCATCCTTTTGTTGTTCTTCATCTCCAGATTTGTCTGCTTCCTTTGCGAGCTCTTTGGTGGTATCCTCTTCTGATTCTTCTTCCTGCAACACATGTTTTTCATTAGGATCCTTGAATGATGATTCATCAACAATAACATGGGGACTTTCCTCAACTACAAGGGTTCTCAAGTTGTACACTCGATAGGCTCGTGAGATAAGAGAGTATCCGAGAAATATCCCCTTGTCACTCTTGGGGTCAAACTTGGCCAAATCCACCTTACCGTTATTATGGATGTAACAAGTAGAGCCAAAAGGTTTAAAGTAAGAGATATTTGATTTCTTACCTCGATATAGCTCATAAGGTGTTTTCTTTAACAATGGCCTTACCATGGCTCGGTTTATTATGTAGCAAGCTGTATTGACGGCTTCAGCCCAAAAATACCTTGGAAGGTTGTTTTCACTTAGCATAGTTCTTGCCATTTCAACAAGAGTCCTATTTTTTCTCTCCACGACCCCATTTTGTTCGGGGGTCCTTGGTGCGGAGAAGTTGTGTATATAACCTTGATCCCTGCAGAAATTACTGAACTCATGGTTGTCAAATTCTCTACCATGATCGCTCCTCACAGTCTTGATGTACCATCCTTTTTCATTCTGAACCATCCTGCAAAACACCTCAAATTCCATCAAGGCATCACTTTTGTTTGAGAGAAAATACACCCAGCTATATCTGGAAAAATCTTCTACAATCACAAAACCATACAACTTACCACCCAAGCTATGTGTCCGGCTTGGTCCAAAAAGATCTATATGGATCAATTCAAGGGGTTTAGAGGTGGTAACATCACTTTTACATTTAAAGGATGATCTAGTCTGTTTGCCCTTGCTGCATGCCCCACAGATTCCTTCATTAGCCAGCTTCAGCTTGGGTAGGCCAACAACCAGATTTTTTCTGAACAACTTCATCATTACATTAAAACTAGCATGCCCAAGACGGCGATGCCACAGCCATGCATCATCAGAATTTTTAGCAACTAAGCAAAGATTTTTATGTGAAGCATCATCAAGATCAATCATATAAACATTGTTGTGTCTAAGCCCGAAGAACTTGATTTCATTGGTGTTTCTATCTACCACAGTGCAGCGAGTAGAATCAAAAGACACAATGGAACCTTTGTCACAGATTTGACTAATGCTTAAAAGATTGTGATGCAGGCCTTTGACAAGCAAAATATTTTCAATTACTTGAGTCTGGTTCTTACCTATCTTACCTTCTCCAACAATTTTTCCTTTATCTTTGCCTCCAAAAGCTACCACCCCACCATCCTTGTCTTGCAGGTCGGTAAACATTTCCTTGTTTCCCGTCATATGCCTTGAACATCCACTATCCAAGTACCATTTGTTCTTTTGAGCTCCAAAACAGACCTGCAAATACAAAGAGAGTACTTATGGGGTTTTTGGTACCCAAGCAAGCTTGGGTCCGTGGTGGTTAGACACAAGAGGTCTGTATGATCTATTCATCATTCTAATAAAATTTTCATCATCAATCCTCATGGTTCTGCACTCATACATATCATGACCCAATCTTCTACAATAAAAGCAAGTAGTGGTTCTTCTATCACGGTTTCTTCTCCTGTTCATATTCATATATGAACCATGCATCTGTGTGTTAGAAGATGGGGCAAAAGTATTTCTTGAAGTCCATGGAGTTGTGTAAGTTTTGGACTGAAAATTGTTTCTTTTCTCCGAAGTAGGTGGAGAACAGCCTTCATCAGAACCCACACTCGTGTTCAACACTTGTTTTCCTTTTTCTAATATGGCAGCAACATTTTTCAACTCATCTATTTCAATCATCAAGGTTTCCATTTTCCTTTCAGCTGTTTCCTTGGTTTGAATGCAAGCAATTTTGTTAAGCTTTTCTTGTTCTAATTCCTTTTGCAACTCTTCATGTTTTTTAATAAGAGTGAATTGATCCTCTCGCATACATGAACTCTCTTCTTCAAATAATTCTACTTTAGACAGGAGACTTCCATTTTCATGTTTAAGATTCTCATTTTCACATTTCATGAAATTGCAATTCTCACAAGAATTTTGAGCATTCACAGCTTGTTCCAATTTCTTTTTTAGAAGTTTATTTTCAGATTTTAATTTTTTGCATTTTCCATACAATGATTCATATGCAATCTGCCATTGTTCACAAGTGAGGGATTCAGTTTCAGATTGTACCTCATTGGTGTCGTCATTTGCCATGAAGCATAGATTTTGGACCAATTCATCTAGTCCATCTTCATTCCCGGAGTCTTCCTCATCTTCATCGCTCCAAGAGGCCACCATGGCCTTAGGCTTTTTGAATTTTCCCTTTTTGAATCTCTTTGCTAAGTCCGGACACTCTCCCCGCATGTGACCGGGTTTCTTGCATTCATAGCAAATTATTTCTTCCTTCTTGCTGCCTTCATTTTTCTTAGGTCCTTGCCTTTTTGGTCCTTTCTTGAACTGACCACCAAATTCCTTGTGTTCTTCACAAATCTTCTAGCTCTTCTTGTGAACATAGCTACAAGCTCCTCATCTTCAGTGTTGGCCGAGGAGTCTCCCTCGCTTTCTTCCGATTCGTGAGGGTTGACTTTCAATGCCAAGGTTGTGGCAACTTTTTTCTTCTTGTTGTCGTCCTCGCTTCTTTTGATGTTGATCTCATATGTCATCAAGGAGCCGACTAACTCATCCAGAGTCAGAGTGCTGAGATCCTTTGAGTCTTCGATCACTGTGGCTTTTGTGTGCCACTGTGGTGATAGAGATCTCAGAACCTTCCTCACAAGATCACGGTTTGAATACTCCTTGCCAAGGGCCTTCAAACCATTTGTGATTTCCATTAATCTTGCGAACATTACAGAAATTGATTCTTCTGGTTTCATCATGAATAACTCATAGTCGCGGATCAATAGATTTGCTTTGGTCTCCTTGACCTCAGATGTTCCTTCATAGATCAAGCGTAGTTTGTCCCACATTTCCTGTGCAGATGAACACATAGATATGCGTGAGTATTCATTCGGATGGATAGCACACTGAATTATATTCATTGCCGTAAAGTTAGATGAGTTTTTATTGATATGGTCGTCATCCCAATCATCTTCATTTTCAGGTAACTTATAAGGACCTTTGTTGATAACATTCCACACTTCATAATCTTGAGCACGCAAGAAAACGTACATTCTGTTTTTCCAGTAAGTGTAGTTTGTTCCATCAAAAAATTGAGGCCTGTGTACTGAATGCCCTTCGGGCATCATCCCTCTGTTTGCCATAAAAGGGATATGCTCTAAGACCGTGAGGTCAGACTAAACAGAGACCAATGCTCTGATACCAATTGTTGGGTCCCAAACGGTGGCAATCAAGAGGGGAGGGGTGAATTGATTGGCAATTAAAATTATTTTATGAAGGACTAGAGAGACAAAAAAACAACACAATCAGGCACTCGGTCTTACTCGTGCATGATCTCACATGAATGCATAAGAAAGATGGTAAGTGTGTGAAGAAGGAGGTGGTGAACACTCAACTCACTGTGAAGCCCACTCGACAAAGGATGCAAAAGAACAAACCACGAGAGATACACAAAGTTTTTTAGGTGGTTCGGGTACACCGCAATGTCCCCTACATCCACCCCTCACTCATGAGGATTAACGACTTCACTATGATGTGAGCCAAGCACACACACGCTGTTATGAACAGCATACACACACACATGATACCCAATCTAGGCACCCCAAACACACACACACACACACTCGTGTCACAGATCACGAGCACACACACACAAATCTGTTTCAAGATAGTTTAGAGTACAACACTTTTCAGATTCAACAATAAGCACTAAAAGAGGATCAGAGTAGAAAGGATTCTAAATAGAACTCCCCCTTTGTGTTCTTCGAATCTTCTGTGATACTCCAGCAGGAAGGTGAACGATTTTGGATGAGATTTGTAAAGGCTTGATGTTGTATGCAGCTCTTTGATGTATACGACCTTGGGCTTCGATTCCAGCTCCTTCCTTTGAAGATCAGCTTCAGAACAAGGTAGAATGGAGCTTGATGGCTGCAACTCCGAACCTGCACATCCACAATAGCACCCTCATCAATCATCTTCGGATCCCCCATCTCTCATATTTATATAATGCCATTAGGGTTTGAATAAAAGAATAAAACAGTCAAAGAAAGCATGGGGACCAGATCCACAAAATGTGGAGATGTTTGTGGCAGGTCTAGAGGTGATTAGACAAGGATTGGTGGACAAACGGAACAAGAAAACGGCGGTCAAGATAGTCGGCTGGGCTCCCGACTGGAAAGGGTCGACCCTGGGGTCGACCCTCGAAGAAGATAAAGGCCAGCAGAACAAAGGGTCGACCCCTGGGTCGACCCCAAAAAAATGAATTGCTGCTGTTTGGGCAAAAGTCACAGGGGTCGACCCTGGGGTCGACCCATGTCCAGCCAGCGGCTGGTTTCCATGAAGCGTCCAGGGGTCGACCCTTGGGGTTGACCCTGGGGTCGACCCTTGTTCAGCCAGCGGCTGGAGCCCATAAAAATGATCAAGGGTCGACCCTTGGGGTCGACCCATGAGCCAGGAAACATGAAAATGGTGAAAAACACTACAACACAAATCCAACAAAGTGGGTTCAAATGGATAGAAGGAAAACCAATGAAATGTAGGGATACAAAGACATGAGAAAAACAAAAACCAAGGCCAAATAACATAAATTCCTAATTGAATGATTACCTTGGTTTCTGAAACTTGCTTGCATTCCTACTTACCATACAAACCATGAATTCACCCATTGTTTTTGAACAATTTCAATCTTACTAGTTATCCATGCTTTATTCCAATCTTGAAATGGCAATTTTTGACCTGTCAGAATATACATTTTGAGTTAGTGTTGGCGTTTACAAATTTCAGATTTACCTTTTTACCAACAGAATGATTCCTCCATTTTGAGAGTTCCTTAACTCCTCTTACAAGCTGATCAAGGGCACACATATGTTAGATCGTGATAATATGCAAGTATGTAGTGTTTGGTCATCATCAAAATTCATTAAATACATTTACAAAGAAGGGGTTCAACAGCCTTTTCCTTAATGACAGTGTCATCTTCACACCATTCCCCATTGTCAAGTTTTAATCTGTGAATGGTCATCCTAGATCTCCTTTGTTTGACCTGCAGGTGATAGAACTTAGTGTTCCTATCCCCATGTTGAAGCCAATTGATTCTAGCCTTTTGTCCCCAGAAAATTTCTTCCCTGTGTAAGTTTTTCCGCAGCTCAGCTTGCTTAACTTGCAGACTAATCATGTTTTCCTCACATGGATCAGCATCGAAATTAGCTTCGGCCATAGCCACCTTCTCCTCAGCTTGGGCTATGTTGTCAAAGATGTTACCAAAGTGCTCTTTATTCCATTGTCTGAGAGAGTCTTTAAGGGCTTTAAGTTTATGTTGCAGAGTATAGAATGAATTATAGTGGCTAGATTGGTTGGTATTCCAAGCACTCTGCACCACATGTTTAAAATTGGTGTCATCAAGCCACATATGTTGGAACACAAATCGACTTGGACCAGGACATAAAACAGGAAAATAAAGCAGCATGGGAAATAAAGCCACATATGTTTAAGAAAATTTCTTAATCAATAAATATTTTTGGTATATCGGTGTAGGGAGATACTGTCGAAATTTTCAGCAAATCGTACAACACATATTGTAGCAACCTTGGTAAAATAAAAGGAAGATTTCAAGAAAAATTAAGTAAGTAAATGATAAGAACCAAAATGAATAAATAATAAGTCAAATGTAAATAGCGCCTCTCAACAAGGCGCGATTTAAATAAGAAACGCCTTCACCTGAGGCGTTAATTCAAAAAGTGACGCCTATACCAAATGTCGTCAAATTTCAAAACGGCCAAAACGAATAAAAGGAAAGAGAAGGAAACGCCCTCTTCTTGGGCGTGAATTACAAAAGAAACGGTACAGGTCAAGACGTCAATTAAAATGCACGCCCTAACCTAAGGCGTTAATTGCATTTGTGTTCCATTCGAACCAGGAGACTATCTAAGGTAAGTTTTAGGCTTGGTACGTGTTCGATTGATTATGGTAAGGACTCTATCAAGGAAACTAGAGTTCTAATCAAATTCTAACCCTAAGGGATTCCTGAAACCCTATAAATACCCCTTTCAGTCGAACCTATTAGCTATTTTGGTCAAAGGCGTTCTGTTGCTGTCTCGTGCGTGAAGAACAAGTTTGTTCTTCTTCCTCTGCCTTCAGTCAGAGAATATGAAGATTTTTAATCGTTCTTCATCTTCTTCTATAGGTCGCCTGCAGCAAGTAGAAACTCTCTCATCTATTACTCACCCTCACTGCACCCCCTGTGTGCTGCTACTATTGATTGTGTTCGGGGGTTGCTGTTTTCATAACCTTCAGGAGGCTCTGTTTTGAACAGAGTATCGTTCTCTCTTCAACTTTCTTCACGTAACTACACCCAGATCATTCTCAGGTAGGTTTTCTCAAGAATTGTAGCCCAAACTAGCATAAAAATTTGTGATAATATCATCTGTAATTCATGCATATAGTTTTACTGCGTTTTAGAGGTTTTCTGTGAAATTTTGGCAAGAGGCGACCCAAGTCAGGGCGCTAATTCATGAACTGACGCCCGAACTAAGAGTCGTCAATTTTAAGAAATTGATAAATACGCACGTTTAAAATTTAATATCTATGAAACCTGTAGTTAAATCTAATGCATGATCATATACCCTAAATCCTTCTATTTTTCTTGTCCAGTTCATATATGTGGTTCCTGCAAATTATTTATCATGAAAAACCTTTACTGTTCATATTCCTGGAAACCAAAAGGAATTAACGACCTCCAGTAGGTCATCTTTTATGAAAGTGACCCCCCTGGATAAGGCGCGTTTTATCAAAAATACAGAATTAAGAAAATGTCAGAAAATAGAAAATTGTAATGGACGACTGCTCCTGAAGTCGTCAAACTGAAAATAAACGACCCAGTGAAGGGCGTTAATTCATTAAATAGTGACTTAGGTTAAGTCGCTAATTTCCTGTATAAATTATTTTTCCACTGTGTTTCTGTGAACCGAGGGTTTTATTTATGTATATATATATATATCGGCACTATATTCCATTCCGTGAATATAGTCCCATGTTTTACGATGTTTTATCGATTACCCCTCAACTCTCAGTGACATACAAGCCCTCCATTGGACACTCCGTTCCTTTGGACTGGCGAGTTGGTCATTGGGACCTCCGTAAGTCTCCTCGTAGCCTTGGATTCCCTCAAGGCTGACTGAGCGGGTTGTACCATAAAAACCCTTTACACTATTTTACCATGTCACTCTATAGAAACATGGTATACCGGCCCTCATGATATGCTATGTGGATATCATGAAAATATTCTTAATGGGATGTGGAAATCATGCCATTATTATGATGTTCTTGTAGACCTCAATTCTATATCAAATGACATGACCATCTATATATGGACACTTAATTGTCATGGTACCCAATTAGGGAACCAACTCCACCTAGTTTTATCGATACTCGTGTTTGTATCGTTATTATCATCCTTATACATCAAGTTCAATTTTGAACTCTACTCTATCTTGAATATCCACAAGCTTTTTCTTGAAATTCCATATTGGCTATACTATAAAGTGGATGTCTAGATCTATCTTTAATGCTGTGCATATAAGGGCCCGATCTGGTCCAAGGAGGAGCACCAAAAAGAACTAGTGCCCATGGGAGTTGTAATGATCACGGTGTCTAGCATTGCACCGAAGTATTTTTTCTCTTGATCTTTGACATTCCACACACACACACTCTCTCTCCTACATGCGTGACTCGACTTGCGTGACTTTACTAGTATGGCCCGACACGGGCAAAGTACTTGCGTGAAATAGCCAATAATCTATAAAGTCTCTCATGAATATTTCTTGTTTAAGACTCGCTTGGATGTTTTACACGACGTGTTATTCTATTGATTAGTTATTTCTACATGCATAGCCATATTGCATTTACCTGTAAAAAATTGTAATTACTTAAACCCATTGCTAGTTCTTGAGATATAATTTCCTACTGAGCGTTCGCTCACTCAGTGTTTCCCTACTTTTCAGGTAAGTCTGACGTCGAGACCCAATCGGACATGGAAGGTCAAGAGTGAAAGAGATTAGAGCTTCTCAAAGCGTCATCTGATAAGTGTGTATTTTTACCATTTAATTCATGATTATATACATTTTTATGAGCTTAAATTGATGATAAATAGACACTTCTCACATGTACTGTTGATTTTGAATCAAATGTTTAATTTTTTGAAATTAAATAAATTTTAATGATAATTTTTATGTATTTATGCAGGCACGTAATACGAGAAAAACTCTAAGAAAAAGAAAAAAATAAAAGTTATATGTTAAACTGAGCCAAAAGCTCAGGGAGTTGTTCAAAAAGAATAGAAAAAAATTAGAAAAAAAATAAAATTATTTGAGCATTTTTTAGAATTTTCTACTAATATATACTAGATATATACTAGATATATATATATATATTTATTTATTTAAATAAAACAAAAAAAGTTTAAAAAACCCGCCCCGCTCCTTCCCGCCTTTGCCGCCCGCACGGGCGACGAGGCGAGAAGGGCGAATGGGGGGCGGGGGTCGTGGCGGGCGGAGGCGGCCGCGCCAGGGCGAAGGCGGGGCCGGGGGACGTGGCGGCTCCCGGCAGGGCCACGCGGGCCGCGACACGCGGCGAAGGCGGAGCAGAGGCACGCCGACGCGTGCGCTGCGTGCGACGCGTGGCGGTGACAGGAGCGGCGGGCGCACGGCGGGCCCACGGCGGTAGGCCGCCTAACGGTCGGCGGTCGGCGCAACGTGCCGACAGAGAGGAAAATGAGAGAATAAGAGAGAAAGAAGGAGAAAAAGGGGCATAAAAATTCTAAAAAAATTGAAAAAAATGACAAAGGTGCAGTACATTCCAACCTACCAAGTTGGGTCAAAATTAGGTGCACTTGATTGTTTCACATGGGCAAGAAGAGTTTGTAACCCTATATAAGGGCTTCATTTGTAATGGAACGAGGAGTGAGAGTTGTTATAGTTAGTTGTGAGGTTGAGTGAGAAAGAGAGATAGCATAGAGATTGTGAAGGTTTTCCATTGTATTCTTGAAGTTCTTCATTGTAAGTCTTAGTAGAGCTCCATAGGAGGGTTGGATCTTGATGTTTTACAAGCTTTTGGTGTCACCTTTGTAAGTTGATTTGATATTAATGCAAGGTTCTTTTTAAGCATTTAGTCTATTCTTGGTTCAATCACTTATTGTTGTGATCTCCATTTCAAATTCTTGTCTTCATGAAAGTTGTTCATTTTCAAGTGTTCTTTAACTTCTCTGTTTAGTATTTCTTCAAATTCATCCAAATTCATAGAGTTAATATCCATTTTCTTAAGTGCTGTCCTGTGCATTTACTGTTCATCCGTGGTGATACCTTCTTCCATTTCTTCATTTTGAAGTCTTTCTAGTCCTTAAATAACTCTGAGTTCTTCATAAGAGTTGTTCCTCTCTTATAGATCTAAGTTTTATTCTTCTTGTACTTTGTCAAATTCCTCTTCGTTTGAGCTCTAGAATTAAGTTTTCAAGGTGCTATTTTTCTGTCAATTACTGTTCATCCGAACCAATAGGTCATAGTTTTTCAAGTTTTTCCTTATCTTCCTTTCATTTTCTGTTTCTGTGTTCTTCATAAAAGTTCTTCATCTTTTCATTCTCTACAACTTTCATGTTTTCCATTTCTTCTAATTCCATCTAGATTTCACGTTATTCTTTTCCTTCCAACCCCATGTTTTTAACAAAATTCTGATGTATTTTCAAGTTATGTTTGTTTCTATTTACATTTCTTCATAAGTTCTTCAATCACACCCGAAGCGGTGAGTCATCTTCGAATCATCTCACGGCGTCGACTTCCAAGGCGGAGCGATCTTCATCAAAGGCTCGGCGTGGAAACGACGACATTCTTCAATCAATTGGCTAAATTTCTTTTACTTTTCTCTTGATATTTAAAGTTGTAATTTCATTCCACTGAGTGATAATCGCACTCCATGAACAAAATTTGTGTTTTCAAGCATAAGGGTATTTCCAACTTGAGCTAAAATCAAATATTCTCTCCCCGTGGGATCGACCCGTATTCACCACTGTACTCGTATTTTCAAAATCATTCGAGTGAGTGAGTGCGGTTATAAATTTTGAAATTTGTGTGGCACGGCATTTTTAAACGACGACTGTCGAGAGCAACAAATTTTTGGCGCCGTTGCCGGGGAGTGAATTATGTTGATAGTTGGATATTCTTGTGTTTGGTGTATATATGTGAATATTATTTTTGCTCTTTTTACTTGTGCAGGAAAAAGAAAAAAAATTCGAAAAGTAAAGAAAGAGGAAGATCGGACCTGAAATCCTCAGAAAATGTAGCGTCATTAAAAGCTCGGAAGCATCGCTAAAGGGCTGAAATCAAGAAACAGGTTCTACTTTTCCAATTTCTGAAAAAGTTTTACAAAAATTTGAAAAATTCTTCAAAACTCAATAAAAATCATAAAACATCAAAACAAAAGAAATTTTGTTGTGCTGGTTAGATAGGTTCATTAATTAAAAAACAAAAAAAAATACTTGCACCAAAATCTAAAAAAAATGTATTTCAAGATTAGAAACCACACATCATGTTTTAGGTCATGCATCATTTAGCATAGAACTTTTCTTTATTTAATTCCTGTCAATTGCATATTGAAGATTGCGAGGGGCAAGATACGTTCTACTCACCATATTCTGGCATTCATTTTGCATAAAGAACCCCTTGTTTGAAAGTGTGGTGTGCATTACATTTCAAAATATTCTAAGGGCACTACATTTAATAAACATAAGGTGGGGATTTCATCACCCTTCCTTAGCCCACAAACCACATTTCCCTTGCATCTTTACATGACCTACGCCATAAATAAAAGTCAGTAAACGTTGGCCCTAGGATCACACTGTGGTTCTTGTGTTATTTGGGTTTACTCTCATATGAAAATCGGTGCCTAAGGCAAGACGGTCGGACGGCAAACGCCTTAAGCGGATTAGTGGTTTGGCATAATAAGGTCCCTACGAAAGTAGGGGGAACCTCCCACTTCCCCACCCCTTACCTGGCTGGTGGTCATATTGAGGGTAAACTTACGTTTCACTTTAATCACTTTGTGAAACCCTATTAGTAGGTCTAAGTCGCATCTAGATCATTAGATAATTTGTGTTAACTTGTTTGTGTTTGCATAAAAAAAAAATTAAAAAAATAAAATCACAAATCCACGCCTATGCAGGAGCACTTTTATCCTTCTACTTACAAGCCCTCGACATGTATTCAACTCCCTGACATTCTCGTCGATCAATATGAGATTCGTCCAAGTCTCATCCAGATGCTCCCATCGTTTTATGGGAATCTCAATGAAAATCCTTATAGGCATCTAGATGATTTTCTAGAAATTTGCTCCCTAATCAAAATTCAGAATTTTAATGATGATGCCCTTAAGTTGATCTTATTTCCATTCTCATTGAAAGATAAAGCAAAATGTTGGTTAAGGAGTTTTGGAAAAACTATCAGACTTGGGATGCTATGCAGTTAGAATTTTTGAAAAGATTTTACCCCATAAGCCGAACCAACATGATGAGAAGGGTGATTACAGGATTTACTCAACGTCCGGGAGAGCAAATTCATGAATCATGGGCCAGACTAAAGGATTTAATAGGTCAATGTCCACATCATGGGTTGCCCAAATGGCAAATTATATTTGTATTTTATGAGGGGTTATCCGATTATGATAGGCAAATGGTGGATATATATTGTGGAGGGGCATTTTTTAGCAAAAGTGAAGATGAGGCGTATGATCTATTTGAGATTTTGAGTGAAAATTCGATAAATCGTGCCTCCATCTCATCTCATCAACAACTCGTAGGACATGTCAAACAGGCGGAAAACCCAACCCACACTGGCATGGAAGTCTGTGAATTCTGTGCCAGTCTCACTCACCATGTGAGTCAGTGTCCTACTATAGCCCGACTCTCTCCAGTCATCCAAGCACATGTCCAAAATGCCCTAGGATTCTCTCAACCCAAGCCTGCTACATTTTCAGATTACAATCTTGGCTGGAGTAATCACACAAATTTGCCTTGGATGGATCCACCATTTCAAGCCCATATGTCTGAATTTTCACCCCAAGCAACCCACGAGCGGCCCATGTGTACTCAACCTCCGCTCAACTCATCTCACCCAAATTTTGGATTCAACATGGATACTAGGGGTGATTCACCGGGCCACTGCTTTGACCCTCAAAGCGTGTACTCTCAGTCTACCTATCAACCCTCTCCTTCAACCTTATACCAATCCCCTCAATATGTGACCGATGATGACGATGACAGTCTTCTGCCTGTCATTTTGGCTCAAGATATCACTATTGAGAGTGAGGGGGTGTGTGCTCGTAATACCATGATAAAGGAAGGAAAGGAAGTAGGGGGTGAATTGAAGGATAATGATGCTCATAATGATGATCATATCACCCCATTCTCTAAATGTTTTGAGATTGAGAATACTACGGTAAAGGATAATGGCCTAAACAACTCAATTGAGGAAATGAATCAAGAGGAGGATTACGTTGTAAGTAATAAAATTGTTGATTTAATGGAACCAAATTCTGAATATCCTCCTTCTATGGAAGAACATGATGATGGGGCCTTATTAGAAAAGTTTACGTTTCATCTACCGACCCCATTTCTGAAAAATTTGAGTGATAATTCTCAGTTGAGTACAGAGTGTGATGAGTGGCCCGTCTTCGAGAACTTCACATTTGATATGACATCTGATGAAAGGGCCGGGCTAGAATCATTTACATTTCCTCCATCCACCCCATTGTTGGATAATTTGGTTAACAATCCTCAGATGAGTGAGGGGTATGATGACGGGGTTTCATTAGAAAATTTTAAATTTGATCTAACCCCTGAGGCCTATCCAATGACATCTGAATCTGTGGATGAGTTAGTGCTTCCTTCTACTTTTCCCCTTTCAGTTGAGCCTCTCCAATTTGAGATTCTCGGACCTGAGGAGGATGTGCCAACCACATTCATCTTCAATTTACCTTCCTCTCAGGAAGATAAATTGATCAATGCTCTTAAAGTTCATGAGGCTGTTACTGAAAGAAACGTGGCTAAGGATGACAATCCTGTTCCTAAGCTACCAGGCCCTAAACAAGTATCCATGGAGGAAGTCATTCCTAAAGGGTTAGTCAGGAAGGACGATACAGGCGAAGGGGATCAAGGGTTTGATATGGTGCAAGGGTTCCACCTCGATCTTGACAAATTAGACATTAATCATTTCTGGATCCCTACAGCTGAAAACTGGCTCGCACACAGGGTTAATGTTACAAACAATCATGTGCGAGTCCTACCTCTTTCTAGCCCCGGTCCATACATGGTTACTCTTGTCTCTCAATGGATTAAGGGCTGGAATTTGAAGGAAGACAAGATCACGTGGTGGCTCATTCTGAATGCCACGCGTTGGTTAATGAGCTACATTGCGTCTGGCTGAAGACGTTAAATTTAGCACTTTTTGGGAGGTAGCCCAACATCTTCATAGTTTGGTGTGCTAATAAATGGTTTTTGGGAAGCAACCCCAGATTTTGTGATTTGATTTCTTGTTTTAGTGTGTCTGTTTTTCAGTGTCAGGCCAAGCTGCACCGACGCCCTCGTCATTTCACCCCGACCATCAGGTTGTATCCTTCCATCCCAACCATATTATCTGTTTAATTGTTCTCTGATCTTTCTCATGCTTATGCCATTGAGGACAATGTCATTTAAGTTGGGGGGGAGTTAAATTTTTTTTTATTTTTTCTTACTTTTTTTTGTACTTTTGTATTGTCACGCTAAACAACAGTTTTCCCCGAGTTGAATTTCTTGATTCATGTCGCATGAAAAGTGATTCTGAATAGAAATAACTGGGAAAAGGATGATGGATAATTTATTTACTCTAGCCATGGAAAACTGATTTAAAGAATATCTTTAAAGTTCAGATGCACTTTCAAAAAAATAAAATCACGAGGCACGCTAATGAAATAAGAAGGACAAGCCTTCTGCTATTTTAGATATACTGTCTGATATTCTGCACTTTTGAAAAAGAGATTTGTTATAAGCTTTCTGTCATAGAAAAGTATGAGAAAAAAAAATAAAGCACCATGAAAAATACTCCGATTCTGAGTAACCGGGCCTACTTCACTTAAGACGTGTTGAGGTTCGCGTCAAAAGGAAAAGGGAATTTGGATCTGTGGCACCGGGCCTACTTCACCTAAGACGTGTTGAGGTTCGCGTAAAACAGTGACGGGTAGTGCAGCATCATGTGTGTATATAAAAAAAAAGGGAGAACAAGAAAAGAAAAAAAAGTGGAAAAGAGATCCCAAAAGGGACAAATGAAATAAGGCAGATAAAAAGTTATTATGCTTAAAGCTCTGATTAAGAAGTGCAGAATTGAAAGGCATTTGTTCGGAATAGCAAATGGGGGATGCAATTATCTTCACTGTGGACTTAGCATTACACATGCACAAGTGCTACTGAATTTTGATTAGAATGCTTGGTCATGTACCTGAATTTCCGACATAAGGCTAGTCTGTGGTAATTACTCCAGATTCCTGATCTTTAGTGAACTCTATGAAAGATGATCTGGTAATGAAGCATGAATATCTTTTAACTCTTGTTGGTCCTGAAATTTTTCATTATGTGCATTGCTAAGGGACTAGCAATGAGTAAGTTGGGGGGTGTGATAAGTGTGTATTTTTACCATTTAATTCATGATTATATATATTTTTATGAGCTTAAATTGATGATAAATAGACACTTCTCACACGTACTGTTGATTTTGAATCAAATGTTTAATTTTTTGAAATTAAATAAATTTTAATGATAATTTTTATGTATTTATGTAGGCACATAATACGAGGAAAGCTCTAAGAAAAAGAAAAAAAGAAAATAAAAGTTATATGTTAAACTGAGCCAAAAGCTCAGGGAGTTGTTCAAAAAGAATAGAAAAAAATTAGAAAAAAAATAAAATTATTTGAGCATTTTTTAGAATTTTCTACTAATATATACTAGATATATATATATATATATTTAAATAAAACAAAAAAAAGTTTTAAAAACCCGCCCCCGCCCTTCCCGCCTTCGCCGCCCGCACGGGCGACGAGGCGAGAAGGGCGAATGGGGGGCGGGGGTCGTGGCGGGCGGAGGCGGCCCCGCCAGGGCGAAGGCGGGGGCGGGGGACGTGGCGGCTCCCGGCAGGGCCACGCGGGCCGCGACACGCGGTGAAGGCGAAGCGGAGGCACGCGGGCGCGTGCGCCGCGTGCGACGCGTGGCGACGACAGGAGCGGCGGGCGCACGGCGGGCCCACGGCGGTAGGCCGCCTAACGGTCGGCGGTCGGCGCAACGTGCCGACAGAGAGGAAAATGAGAGAATAAGAGAGAAAGAAGGAGAAAAAGGGGCATAAAAATTCCAAAAAATTTGAAAAAAATCAGAAAAAAATGACAAAGGTGCAGTACATTCCAGCCTACCAAGTTGGGTCAAATGTTAGGTGCACTTGATTGTTTCACATGGGCAAGAAGAGTTTGTAACCCTATATAAGGGCTTCATTTGTAATGGAACAAGGAGTGAGAGTTGTTAGAGTTAGTTGTGAGGTTGGGTGAGAAAGAGAGATAGCATAGAGATTGTGAAGGTTTTCCATTGTATTCTTGAAGTTCTTCATTATAAGTCTTAGTAGAGCTCCATAGGAGGGTTGGATCTTGATGTTTTACAAGCTTTTGGTGTCACCTTTGTAAGTTGATTTGATATTAATGCAAGGTTCTTTTTAAGCATTCAGTCTATTCTTGGTTCAATCACTTATTGTTGTGATCCCCATTTCAAATTCTTGTCTTCATGAAAGTTGTTCGTTTTCAAGTGTTCTTTAACTTCTCTGTTTAGCATTTCTTCAAATTCGTCCAAATTCATAGAGTTAATACCCATTTTCTTAAGTGCTGTCCTGTGCATTTACTGTTCATCCGTGGTGATACCTTCTTCCATTTCTTCATTTTGAAGTCCTTCTAGTCCTCAAATAACTCTGCGTTCTTCATAAGAGTTGTTCCCCTCTTGTAGATCTAAGTTTTATTCTTTTACACTTTGTCAAATTCCTCTTCGTTTGAGCTCTAGAATTAAGTTTTCAAGGTGCTATTTTTCTGTCAATTACTATTCATCCGAACCAATAGGTCATAGTTTTTCAAGTTTTTCCTTATCTTCCTTTCATTTTCTGTTTCTGTGTTCTTCATAAAAGTTCTTCATCTTTTCATTCTCTACAACTTTCATGTTTTCCATTTCTTCTAATTCCATCTAGATTTCACGTTATTCTTTTCCTTCCAACCCATGTTTTTAACAAAATTCTGATGTATTTTCAAGTTATGTTTGTTTCTATTTAACATTTCTTCATAAGTTCTTCAATCACACCCGAAGCGGTGAGTCATCTTCGAATCATCTCACGGCGTCGAC
The DNA here is from genome assembly GCA_022559845.1 of Amorphophallus konjac. NCBI lineage: Eukaryota > Viridiplantae > Streptophyta > Magnoliopsida > Alismatales > Araceae > Amorphophallus > Amorphophallus konjac. Next base: position 55,969,451 of record CM040125.1, read on the forward strand.
TTCCAAGGCGGAGCGATCTTCATCAAAGGCTCGGCGTAGAAACGACGACATTCTTCAATCAATTGGCTAAATTTCTTTTACTTTTCTCTTGATATTTAAAGTTGTAATTTCATTCCACTGAGTGATAATCGCACTCCATGAACAAAATTTGTGTTTTCAAGCATAAGGGTATTTCCAACTTGAGCTAAAATCAAATATTCTCTCCCCGTGGGATCGACCCGTATTCACCACTATACTCGTATTTTCAAAATCATTCGAGTGAGTGAGTGCGGTTATAAATTTTGAAATTTGTGTGGCACGACATTTTTAAACGATGACTGTCGAGCGCATCATCATCTAGTCTTGTCTTTTCTATATTTTCTTGAGTCAATTTTGTACTTTTCTTTTTATTAAGTTTAGTATTTTCAAGGGATTGTAATAGAAACACTTTTGTGAAGGAATAAAAAGATTGTGTTATCTTTACTCTTGTGCATCTCTGATTTGGTGTCGAATACACTAATACTCTGATTGACATGATCGATATAAACTCGTCACGCGTCTCCGGGTATCTTCCGCGCTCGGGGCGTGACACATATAGTAAGTGATTGTGCAATCAGACCTTCATGGATGGGTTAAATAGTGATAATCCAAATAATATACTCTTCCTCTGCAAATGGTCTGTGGCGAACGATGTGAGGAAAGGGTCGGGCTTATTTTCAGGTTTAATGATTTCAAAGTTATTTGTGTATTAACATTTAGTGGGTGTAGGTAAAATGTTGACATATCGTTCATGGATGTATCGTAGAATAGTTGACCGGGTGGTGTCTATTGAGTTTAAGCATGGAGTTGAGAGTTTCATTCATTTTGCATTAGGGAATCCAAATGTAGCAATAGACCACGACGGTAACATTCGATGTCCTTGTTCAGGTTGTAGAAACTTGAGGTGGCATTCACCATGGAATGTGCAGCATCATTTGTACAAGAAAGTGTTTATGGACGGTTACGTGTCATGGTGAGGATGTCTTGTCGTATGAGTCCGACAATGTTGCATGCACAAGTGGGTACATGAATATGGTTGTAAATGTTGCTAGTCCTCGTTTTAATATTCATGAGGAACATGCATACATGGAAGAAGCGCCGAATAAGACAGTCAAAAGATTTTATCAACTACTTAAAGATGCTGATGAGACACTGTGGGATGGTTGTGAAAAGCACACTCGGTTGCCTGTGGTCTCACAATTGTTGAACTTGAAATCTGAATTTCACATCAGTGAGACTTGTTTTGACCGTCTCCTCCTCTTGATTAAGAGTATGTTGCCTTGAGATGAGAAGTTACCTGAAACTTTTTACCGTGCTAAAAAGATGGTCAATGAGCTAGGGCTTGAATATGTGAAAATAGATGCATGCCCGAATCACCATATGTTTTATTACAAAGAGGATGCAGGTAAGATATCATGTTCTATTTGTCGTCATGATAGATTCAAACGTAAGAGATGGGACAATTCAAAGTAAAAAGATATACCTTACAAGGCATTGTGATACTTCCCTCTAACGCCTAGGCTACAGCGGTTATATATGTCCTCAAAGACGGCTCGACATATGACATGGCACACTGAAAGAGAATGCCGTGCCGATAATATAATCAGTCATCCTATCGATGGTGAAGCTTGGACTCACTTCAGCTGTACTCATTTTGCTTTCTCAAAATTGCCATGTAATGTTAGGTTGGGTTTATGCACAGATGGTTTTAATCCATTCGGTGGTTCAATGGCATCTTACTCTTGTTAGCCAGTGTTCATGACACCGTACAACCTTCTGTCGGACATATGTATGAAGCGAGAAAATCTATTTTTATCCTTAGTAAGTCCTGGTCCAAAAAGTCTGAGAAAAAAATTAGACATATATCTCAGACCGTTGATTGATGAACTAAACTTTTTATGGACTGATAGAGTTATTACTTATGATGCATCTAGGAAGCAAAATTTTATTATGAAGGCTGCACTGATGTGGACAATAAGTGACTTCCCTGTATATTGATTGCTATCTGGTTAGAGCACACATGGGAGGTTAGCATGTCCTTACTATATGAAAGATACTAAATCATTTGTATTAAAACATGGTGGGAAAGCATGCTGGTTTGATTGCTTTCGACGGTTCTACCAAGTGACCATCCATTCCGAAGGTAAAAGGACTCATTTCAGAAAAACACTGTTGAAATGGATGAAGCAGACTTACAACGGGTGTCTGGTAGACATATGTCGGCATGGGTTCAAAATTTACCTGTAGTACAATTGTTCGGTAGCATACGACAACTCCCTCGATTTGGAAAAAATCACAACTGGGACAAGAAAAGTATTTTCTAGGAATTGTCTTATTGGTCAACTCTTCTTATACGACACAATCTGGATGTCATTCATATCGAGAAAAATGTTTTTGATAATGTGTTCAACATGATCATAAACATAAAAGGTAAAACAAAGGACAACGCCAAAGCGCGTATGGACTTAAAGATCCTTGTAAATGTCCAGAACTGCAACTGCAGAACGTACATGGAAAAATTGTGCAGCCTAAAGTAACTTACGTGCTTAGTGATACACAGATCAAGGACATGTGGCGGTGGTTGAAACCGTTGAGATTTCTAGATGGATATGTGTCCAACATAGCCCGTTGTGTGAATGTTAAGGAGAGGAAAATATATAGACTAAAAAGTCATGACTGTCATATGTTCATGGAGAGGCTAGTGCCTATTACATTCTGTGACTTGTTGCCAAAGCATGTTTGGAGAGCACTGACCGAGCTAAGTCAGTTTTCCAAGATTTTATGTGCATCAAAACTCAGACTTCGGGATGTACAAACTATCGAAGAAAGTGTGGTCATGACCATTTGCAAGCTAGAGAAGATATTTCCTCCGGTATTCTTCGATTCGATGGAGCACCTGATTATCCATTTGCCATACGAGGCTATAGTCAGAGGGCCAGTACAATTTTGATGGATGTATCTATTTTAGAGGTATGTGAGAATTTTTTTTCTTTTGTCTAGTGCAGGTGTACGATATGTATGTCATTGCCATCCGAACTGTTGTTGTAGGTGCATGCATGAACTAAAAATGAAAGTTTGCAACAAGGCGAAGGTGGAGGGTTCGATTACTAAGGCATACATTATTGAAGAAATTATAAACTTCTATTCGATGAACTTTGAGTCAAAGATTTAAACTCGTCGTACTCAACCTCCACGTAATGATGATGGGGGAGTTGCTGATTCGTCCGATCGACTCTCTATATTTAAGCATCCTAGATGTGCATTCGGATGTTGGTTGACTCGCACGGTCGAGGAAAGAGAGTTTTATGCCATAGAGATCTATATTCTTCTGAATTGTACCGAGATTGAACCCTATGTTGAGTAAGTTCTTAACTCACATTTCCTTATGTACATAAGTTGTTTATCCTTCTTCTTTCCATTTAAGGTAGTAGCGTATTCATATTGCAAATAATTTGATTCAGAATTAGTACAAAAATATCCAAATATCTAGGATGTGGAGGTTGAAAAAGAACGCGAGAAGTTTTTTGCCAGATGGCTAAGATATCGAGTTAGTGTCAATCGTTCAATATATACTTTTCTATTTACTTATGTTGAGGTAAATATTAATATTTTAACTACTTTAAATTACATATAGGTTAAATAAGGTGTTATTACTGATGAAAGAGTACAGGAGATAAGTTATGGCCCCTCAAAAGTTGCATGTGCCTATCCCAGATATATTATGAATGGATACAGATTTCACACGAGGGATTATAGATGAAATAAGTCTACGATGAACAGCGGTGTATGTGTTAAGGGAAGTGCATACAATGAAAATGAACTGGATTACTATGGTATTCTTCAGGAAGTCACAGAATTGCAGTATCTGGGAGAAGACAATCGTGTATTCCTGTTTAAGTGTCATTGGTTTGATCCTAATTCTATTCGACATGACACAACATATGAGATTGTCAATGTCAAACATAGGTCTAAACTTAATACATATGAACCGTTCATTTTGGCCGCACAAGCCCAACAAGTGTATTATTCAATCTATTCATCGTCCAAGAATAAAGACTGGAGGGCAGTTTGTAGGGTTAAAGCAAGACTTTTTTCCACTTATGAGTTGAATCTGAGTGAAACTATCTCAGAGGATGCCAATGCTGAATATTTTCAATCAGATGAAGATGGCGCTTTAGGTTCTACACATCTTCATTTGGACAAATCTGATGAGCCATGGTCATTACATGTGGGAAATGAAGTGGAAGCCGATCTGACGGAGTTAAATGTTGATGTTATAGAGGAGGAGGAGTCCGATGAAGATGAAGAGTTTGAATCTGATGAGGCTACTACAGATGATGAAGATGAGACTTAGTTAGATATATCATCAACATGGGCTGGGCTGGATAATATTTGATAATTTAAAAAAATATTTTTACATTTTTGCATAATTATTAACGACATTGATAAATCTTATATAATTATGGATTAATATGCATCAATTTTATTATTCTTAATAAAGAGACAGTCCGAGGAGGTCGTAGTGGGAGTGGGAGGAAACAGGGTAGTGAGAGGGGCTCTACTCCCTCCTCTTTGGCGTCTACTTCGGGCACAGGTATATCTATTCAAATATTTAGCTATATAAGTGTATTAATTATATATCAACTTAAAAGATTTATTTATTACAGGTCTAAATGTCGGCTCACCAGCTGCACATGGCACACTGCCACCATCCCAGCAGACATGTATGTCTTGTTAAGTCTCACCAGGTGATTTTAATGATAACAAAACCCCAGTATGACGAATGTTTTGAGTATATCCAGTTTTACTGAAGTAAGCACTCATGTAGGCTCACAAGTCTTTTTCTATCACAAGAATTCACTCAAAAAGGTTTGTGTTCCACAAAGCCCATAATAAGTCTAAACCAACTTAACTTGCTTGAAATAAAATGTGGTTTCAAATTTTATTATATAAGGATATGATTTATGGGCTAACAATGCTGTTTTTGCAAATTTTTCAGAGTTCGGTCGGCCTGGCCAGGTGGATCGGTCGACCTAATCTCCCAGAGCTGAAAACTCTGTAACTTTACAGAGTTCGGTCAACCGCCCCCCTAGACCGGTCGATCGGATTTCCCAGTGTCCAAAAGCCTTCAACTTGTAAAAGTTAGGTCGACCGCCCAAGTCTACCCGGTCGATCGTACCCCCCGAGGCAGCAATTGTTGACTTTGTGTTTCTTCAACGTGGGAAGCCCTTCTCCTTGGAATTTTTAATCTCAAAGCCACCAGACATGTCATGATTTGTTGATCTGGTTCCTGGCTTGTCTCTTGACCATTTAAGATGTATAAAAACATCTCATTGGGGTCAAAAATATTAATCACTCAAGAGAGATCAAAAGGGGGCTGCCAAGGGAGAAAGAGTGCTGCAGAAAGAGCTCCGTGAATAGTGCTTCGTCCAAAGATTCTCCATCCAAGATCAAGATTTTCAAGATCAAGCTGAGGCCATTCAAGTGGAAATCAAGCTGAGAAGCAAGCTTCATCAAAGATCTTCTTCATCCACTAAGGGGGAGCTTAAACCTGAAGTTTTTCTTTTGTGTCTCTTCTTCCAAAATTCTTGAGCTTCAAGTGTTTGTTTCTTGTAATCTCTAAACACTCAAGTGTGTATGGATCTATTCAGATCCGTGTGTGTGTGTATTGGATCTTTCAGATCCTTGTCTGTTTTTGGTGTATTTGCACCTTCATGGGAATTTCTCTCATCCTACGAGTGTGTGTGTTCAGATCTTGTAATCCTTTACAAGATAGTGTGTGAATCCTCACAGTCTGTGAGGGGTGGATGTAGGTTGCCGTCATTGCATCCGAACCATCTAAAAATCGTTGTCTGTTGTATGGTTTGGTCCTTTTCTCCTATCTCCTTCTGTGCAAGCTCTCGTAGATAAAATCGTTTGTTTTTCTCTGCTTAGATCTAGCTTAATTGATCATTCTTACAACATATCCTTGGTATATCAAAAGCTGGGTTTAGATTGACAAGGTTAGTATTGTCAGGACGATAACACCTTGCGAGAAATAATCTTTGGATTCCAACTCCTCCTAGTACCAAGGAGCTATTGTGGTTGTTAATTTTGATAGATCTAACTTGCCTTGTATCAGATCTAAATTTGATAGTTGCTATTTTATCATACTTGTTTTAAATCAACTAAGTTTTACTAAAATTTGTATTCACCCAATTCACCACCCCTCTTCGGTGTCATTCATCGCGGGACTTCAATTGGTATTAGAGCTAAGGCTCTATATTTTTTAAATCTAACGATCTAGAGTAAGATCCAGATCTATGGTCAACAAGGGGATGATGCCTGAGGGTCACTCAATCCACCATCCTCCATACTTTGACGGCTTGAATTACTCCTATTGGAAAAATAGGATGCATGTTTTCTTCAGAGTCCAGGAGTATGAGATCTGGAGGGTGGTGGACAAGGGTCCATACGAGCTTTCTAAAAATGAAGACGAGTGGAATCCTGAGGATATTAAAAAATCCACAGTGAACTTTAATGCCATGAACATCATGCAATGTGCCATTCATCCTAATGAATACTCTTGTGTTTCTATGTGCAGCTCAGCAAAGGAAATGTGGGATAAGCCGTGGCTTATCTATGAAGGAACCTCCGAAGTCAAGGAAACCAAAGCCAATATGCTGGTCAGAGATTATGAGTTGTTTAAAATGAAGCTGGAATAGACGATCTCAGAAATGTTTGCAAGGTTGACAGAAATTATCAATGGTCTCAAAGGTCTTGGGAAGGAGTATACTAACTCCGAACTTGTGAGGAAGGTATTGAGATCCCTTCTACCTGCGTGGCACACAAAAGCCACAGTTCTTGAAGATTCAAAGAATCTGTCAACATTGTCCTTGGATGAGCTCATAGAGTCACTGATGACCTATGAGATAAACATGAAGAGAACAGCTGAGGAAGAAACGAAGAAGAAGAAAACGGTGGCCTTGAAAGCCCACCAACCTGAAAATGACTCCCAAGAAGAGGAGTCTACTGAAGGAAGTAATGAGGAAGAGAACTTGGCTATGTAGACTCACCAAGTGAAGAAATTCTTGAGAAGAAAGAATAATTTTCAAGAAAATTTTAGAAAGCGCCAAAGAAAGCCCGTTCAAACTATAGGGGAGCCAAGCAAGCCAAATAGCATTATATGCTATGAGTGCAAGAAGTCCGAGCACATGAGAGGAGAGTGCCCAGAATTGAAAAGTTCAAGAAGGATAAATTCAAGAAACCCCAAGCCATGGTCGTCACATGGAGCGACGAAGAGGATGAACAATCTGATGAGGAGCTGGAGGAGCTCGTGGAAAGCCTATGCCTCATGGCACATGAGAATGATTCAACCGAGGTAAATTCTGATCCTGATTTTATTTCAAATGAACAATGGGAGTCAGAATATGAAAAGTTGTATACAAAATATAAAAAATCAGATCTGAAAATAAAACTCTCAAAAAGAAAATTGATGATTTAACACATGAGGATACTTCTGTTAAGTTTGAGAAACTGGAACAGGAATGGTTCGAGTTAACAGAAGAAAAAGAAACTTTGCTTCAAACAATTTCATATATTGAAAAAGCCAAAGAGGAGTTATCATGTGAAATGTCTGAAATTGAAACAATTTGTGAAAGTTTAAAAATGAAAAAGAAATTATGACATCTTCCATTTCAGAACTTGAGAATAAAAATGTGAGTTTGAATAAGGTGGTGACTGACTTGCAGTTCACTCTCTCTAGGTTTGTTAAAGGGAAAAAAAACTTAGACAATGTGTTGGGAGTTAAAGTTAACTTCCGAAAAGAAGGATTGGGGTATATACCCCAGAACAAAAAATCATTTGAGCACAAGATTACTACATCTTATGTGCATGAAAAAAAAAATGATTGTGCTTCATGCTCGCACACCAAGCCGCCACATGTTCAATCTAAACCACATAGATATCAAAGAAGATTTTCAAATGTCAATTGCTTTCATTGTGGTAGATTTGGTCATGTGATTGCTAATTGTTGGTTCAACCAAAACACACAAGGAAATCATGCTGCTTGGACCAGAAAATGATATGTGCAGAATTGGACTAACTCCTCTGGACCCAAATTAGTTTGGGTACCAAAAATAATTGGATGAGAATATTGCTTCTTGCAGATATGCCCTGAAGCCAGGGGGAGCAAATGGTACCTGGACAGCGGTTGTTCAAGACATATGACAGGACACAAGACGGTGTTCTCTACTCTACAAGATAAGGATGGAGGCCTGGTTTCCTTTGGTGGAAAGGACAAAGGTAAGATAATTGGAATTGGCAACATAAGTAAGAACTCTGAAATTCTTATCGAAAACGTGCTTTTGGTGAAGAGTTTAAATCACAATCTTTTAAGTATAAGCCAACTATGTGACAAGGGTTTTAAAATTATTTTTGACGAAACTCATTGTCTTGTCATGAATAAAATCTCTAATCAAATCAGATTCGTCGACAAAAGGAATAACAACGTGTATACTATTGATCTTGATGATGTTGCCGGTGATGATGTGTGCTTGGTAGCAAACAACCATGACAATGTATGGCTATGGCTCTGAAGACTAGGTCATGCTAGTTTTGAAGTAATCTCCAAATTGTTTAGACATGACTTGGTAAATGGGCTGTCTAAATTAAAATTTAAAAGTGATAAGATATATGAGGCTTGCACAAAAGACAAGCAAGCACGTATCTCTTTCAAAAATAAAAATATTGTTTCTACCGCTAGGCCTTTAGAACTGCTCCACCTTGATCTTTTTGGTCAGACTAGGACATCCAGCCTAGGAGGAAAATCTTATGGATTTGTAATTGTTGATGATTACTCCAGATTTACATGGGTGTTATTTTTAGCCAATAAAAGTGATGCCTTGATGGAGTTTCAAGTGTTTTGCAGAAAAATCCAAAATGATAAAGGATACCTCGTCACCACAATTCAGAGTGATCATGGTGGTGACTTTGAAAATCATGATTTCAGCAGTTTCTACCAGGAACAAGGATATAAGCACAACTTCTCATCACCGATGACGCCTCAACAAAATGGAGTAGTAGAGAGAAAAAAAAGAATATTGATAGACATGGCTCGGACCATGTTAAGTGAGAACTCCCTACCCAAATATTTTTTGGCTGAGACGGTAAGCACAACATGCTACATCATAAACAGGGCAATGGTAAGGCCAATCTTGAAGAAAACCCCATATGAGCTCTACAAGGGTAAGAATCTAAATATTTCTTATCCTAAACCCTTTGAATGCCCATGCTTCATCCTGAACAACGGTAAGTCTAACCTAGGTAAGTTTGATGAAAAGAGTGACAAGGGAATCTTCCTAGGTTATGCACTAAATTCTAGAGCTCACAGGTTATTTAATAAAAGGACTTTGGTTGTTGAACAAAGTCTTCATGTCATTTTTGATGAATCTGAATTAAAATTGATAAATCAAATTTATTCTACATTGGATGCAGATGAAGCTCCTAAACAATTAAATGATGCTGGAGCATCTCAGGTTAAGGATGAACCAACTGAAGGAAATTCTAGCAAGGATGAAAATGATGAAGATCCCTCCATTCAAACACTTCAACAATGACCACTACAACACCCTGATTTGCCTAGAGCTTCAACATACTTGAAAGATCACCCCGTTGAAAACATCATTAGTAATCCTGAAGATGGGGTAAGAACTAGATCTTCTCTAAGGTAAGTGGAAGAAGAGGATTTGATGACCCTTATCTCTCAAGAAGAGCCTAAGGATATTCTTGAAGCTCTTCAAAATGAATCCTGGATCCAGGCTTGAAGTCATGCGATCAATGACACCAAAGAGGGGGGGGTGAATTGGGTGATTACAGATTTTAATAAACTTTTACCCGATTTAAAACATGTATTAAGAACAAGCAACAAACAAGTGAAAATCTGATGGATAACAAAAAGAATCTGGCTAAATCAACCCCGACACTAGTTCTTTGGTACCAGGCGAAGTTCGGGAATCTGAAGATTCTCTCACACAAGGTATTTTCCTCCCGACAGGACTAACCTTGTCGATCAGAACCTACCTTTTGATATACCAGAGATCTCCCGTAAAAGGTTAATAAAACTAGATCTAAACAAGAAAACTAGATGATGATGCAATATGCAAAAGAGCTAGAGCAGAATTGAGGTAGAAGATAAGATGCAAACCACACAGAAGACCACAATTTTTAGGTGGTTTGGATGCAACAACTGCAACCTACGTCCACCCCTCACCGACAGTGAGGATTCACACACTATCTTGTAGAAGGTTACAAGATCGAAGCACACACACACACACTCATGTGAGTTTGAAACTCCCACGAAGGTGCATAAGCACCGAATCACAAAGAACCGTGAAGAACAAAGAGATCTCTTACACACACACACACGGATATACGGAGATCCACACACACATAGGTGTTTCAATATTACAAGAACACACAAATAAAGCTCAGCAAGAGTGGAATGAAAAGACAGAAAATGAAGACACGGATTCAAGCTCCCCCTTAGTGGATGAGAATGGTATTGGATGAAGCTAGCTCCCAGCTCGATCTTCACTTGAATGACCTGCAAATCAGCTGTAGAAGCTTGCACTTGGATGAAGAACTTCTTGCACGAAGCACTATTCACGGAGCTACAGTGCACCCTTCCTTCTCGTTTGATGGCCTCCCTTGTTCTTGCTTCAATCACTTAGGTTTTTGACCCCAATGAGATTATTTATAGAACTTGGGTGGTCAAGAAACATGCCACAGACCAGATCCACAAATCATGGTGAAACTGGTGAGTTTTAGATTAAACAAACCCAATGAAGAGGGCTTCCCACGTTGTAGAAAACAAAGTCAAAAAGGGATGCATCGAGACTGGCAGTCGATCGGTAGAAGCTGGCGGTCAACCGGAATTTTTCAGAAATTGGCCGTTCACTTCTGGGAAGACCGGTCGACCGCTTCTGACTGGCGGTCGACCGCTGGCTGGGATTCCTGCAAAAAATAAAGTGGTTAGCCAATGCAATATAATACATGAACAAAACAGTTTATGGCTACCTTATTCCAATCAAGGTGAGTGGGTTTAAGCTTAGCCTGGGTGGTTTAGAAACTAAGATTGATTTATGCATTTGGAAGAGGTTAAGCATTTAAACATTACATGATGACATTAGGCTTTAAATGCGTATGAAGGTCAAACTTGATTGTTAATAGATGGCACGTGAGAAAACACATAACCTGGGTTTTGTTATTATCAAAATAACCTGGATATACTCAACAATCTCCCCCTTTTTGATGATGACAAAATTGAAGGGGTTTTGAAATACATGAACGTGCCTTTGAGCAATGTTTGAAAATGGAGATCAAAGTTTGAAATCACAGCATTTCACTCACATCCCATCAAGCCAGTGAACACAAACCATTCGACACTTTATTTTCCAAGTAGAAAAGTAATGAGATACAAGAGCCAACCATTTGAGATCAAACACCGGTTGCATTCAATTCATCATTCCATTACAAGGTACATTAATGCGAGAGTGAATGCACGACAATAGACTCAAGAGACTAAACAAATGCATAAAAATAGACTCATGATCCTCACATGATCAAACATGCAAACACACAACCACACATAGACATACATAAATATATAGACCCTGCACTACTACTTCTCCCCCTTTGGCATCATCAAGAAGGGGTGGGATAGATGAAGGGGGGGACCCAAAATGACACAAGACCAAAGTTCAGCAATCTAGAGGGGAAAAAAAGCGAAAATCCTCAAGGTGCATTTGCAGGAGGCTGATCCTCCGGAGGAGGGGGCTGGTAACCAAGGCGATGGTGGATGTCTTCAAGAGAATGAACTTGAGCGTGAAGAGTATCCCAAATACGGCCAATGGCGAGGTCACGAGCCGCATCACGGCGAGCCATGCCAAGAAGTGTCATGTTCATGATGTGGAAGGACTGGCTGGAATCAGCAACACTGTCGGTGAGGATAGTCATATGAGTGGTGAGTGTGGCCATTTGAGTGGAGAGGGTATCCAGAGTAGTGGAGAAGGAGTCTATGCGACCTGACATGGTGTCAATCACATTACCCATAGTGTCGACGTGATCCCCGAGAGTAGAAAGTCTATCCCCAAAAGTATCCACACGAGTATCTAGCCCAGTAAACCGTATGTCAAAAGTCTCATAATTTACCCAAGAGTGCTGTGTGGCCCCCTGAGTGGAGGACTCTCCATGATTAAACTGAGGTGGAGGAGGCATCTCCGGATCCATATGCTGCGGTGATGGCGGAGGAGGCAGCTCCTAGACCTGAACTGGAGGGGGAACATCCCCTTGATCCTACTACTGGTCTTGTTCCTGCTCTTCCTCACTATCAAATTCATCCCCATAAGTAGGCACATCCCGACCATAGTAATATCTCATATCTGTAAGGATCTTATGCTTATTGTAAATATCATCTTGGCGAACATAGATAAATTGTTCTTCTGCAAAATTGATCCCAGCATGAATGAATACCCCAGTCAACTGTGAGGCATACGGCAAAGATCGCTACAGATTTGTTCGACAAGCTCCAATGAGAGTCGTCATGAGGCGACCCATGTTTATTTGTATACCATTCATCACATTGTAAAATAGGAATTTATGAACCTATGTGACTTCATTTCTGCTGCCACTCTTTGGATAAATGAGGGAGGTGAACATATGATGCAAAACACGCTGCAGTGGTGGAAAATGATTTGCATTCAATTCAATCAAATTGCTGACACCACGTACGTAATAACAGCCAGTCATAGCAAGAAATGTGTCCTCAACCTCCCCATGACCAAAAACCAAGTCGGCTCCTCTAGCCGAAACTCCTAAGCATCTCTAAAAAAGGTCGGAAGTAATGTGAATCTCAACCCCTTGAACAACAGAAAATAACTGCTCATTTCTTGCAACCAAGTTCCCATAGAACTGCTGCACTAGACTAGGGTAATAGCGAGTGTATCTAGTGACAAAATCAGTCCAACCCGGCTGAATCTCAAAGACTGCACATATATCAGGCAAGAGCTCATTCACCTCATTGAAATCGACCAGTGGAGGGTCGATAATAGGACAAGGAGGCAATCTAGTTGCTCGACGCAGTGCAGGCACCCGCTGTGGTGGAGCAGTCGGTGCCTCGCGTCTCTGGCCACTCCCTTCCCCTTGGGCAGAATGCCGAGAGCTTCGTCTAGGCGGCATCCCGAACTAGAAACCCGGTGAAAACCCTTGAAGAGATGACCCTCAACCCAGGGAATGAAGATAGATCTACGGACACTCTAGGGGCTTGCGAAAGCCTTCTCCACAGACTGAAACCTAGGAAGAAGTTCCTCGAATACACGAATGGCCGAATGGAGTTCGTCCCGAAACCGTGACGAACACGCCGGATCTTGTGCGGATGAAGGAACGATGGGTTTTAGAGGCTTGGGAGGTAGAGAAAATGGGTTCTAGGGTTAGGAAAAGAGGTATGAGGGTGAATGGGGTGATAGAATGAGAGAATGGGGTATTAGACCTTATAAGTTGGCTCAGTTGGGACCCCGGTCTGGCCGGTTAGCCGCCACCGGTCGACCGGTGCGTGGCTGGCGGTCGACGCTAGCCCAAAAACCCTAAATTTTGTATTTTTTGTTTCTTTTTCTTTTCTATTCTATTTTTTTATATAAATGGGGGGACTAACAACCGACCTTCTGATTTGAGCCAACGTCATGAAGTGGAGGGTAGGAAATAGATGCAGATTTGAGGAAAGTTTTTAACTCCCCCTCAGAAGTTACCTTAGATCCGACATCACTGGGTCCACAATTATTTATCCAAGGAATATCTGGCCTTAGAAAAAAAATTTGAGGAGGGCTATACATATAATTACATTCAAGCATGCAGGAGTGTATGTGAACACACAAGGTATTAAAAGTAAAGACAATATGCATGTTTTCCTACCCTTGATGCATATGAGCTTCTACAAATGCAAATCTTAACCTAAGTGCAAACCTATGCAAGTATGCTCTCACCCTTACACATCCCAAGTTCTCTTCTTATCTTGTTAAATTGATCTTGGTTGAGGGATTTGGTGAAGATGTCAGTTAGCTGATTGTGTGTGTCAATGAAGTTCAATTCAAAGACCCCCTTTCCTACATGATCTCTCAGAAAGTGATGACGAATATCAATATGCTTGGTTCTAGAATGTTGAATAGGGTTTTTAGACAAACTGATTGCACTGGTATTATCACACAAGATTGGCACACATTTCATCTCAATATCTAAATCAAGGAATTGATTTTTGATCCAAAGTACTTGGGCTCCACAACTTCCGGCGGCTACACATTCAGCCTCGGCCGTTGAGAGAGCTACTGAATGTTATTTCTTGGAGGCCCATGAGACTAGGCACCCACCAAGAAACTGATAGTACCCGCTAGTACTTTTACGATCTACAATACATCTGACATAATCCGCATCGGTGTATGCAATCAAATCAAAAGAACTACCGATGGAAAATCACAAGCCAAAATCTATTATGCCAAGTAAGTATCTAAAAATGCGTTTAACAGCCGATAAATGAGATTCTTTAGGGCATGACTAAAAACGGGCGCAATGACATACACTGAATTGAATGTCAGGGTAGCATGCTATAAGATACAGTAGTGATCCGATCATACGTCAAAACAGTGTAGGATCTACTATTTTACCATTTTCATTTTTGTCTAACTTCGAGGTTGTGGCCATTGGAGTTGACAAAGGTTTTGCTTCAGCCATCCCATATTTCTTCAACAGCACCATTGTGTACTTGGCTTGACTTATGAAAATACCCTCAGATGTTTGCTTCACCAACAGTCCAAGAAAGAATGTTAATTCACCCATTAAGCTCATCTCAAATTCTCCTTGCATAATGTCTGCAAATTCATCACATAGCGCATTATTAGTAGCTCCAAAAATTATGTCATCGACATACACTTTAACTATTAATATATCTTTACCTGATTTCTTTGTGAAAAGTGTTTCATCAACCTTACCTCTCTTGAAACCATTTTCAATCAGAAATGAGGTGAGCCGTTCATATCATGCCCTTGGTGCTTATTTTAGTCCGTACAAGGCCTTATGGAGCTTGTACACATGTTGTGGATGTTTGGGATCTTCAAAACCTGGAGGTTGTTCTACAAAAACATCCTCTTTGATATACCCATTTAGAAAAGTAGGTTTAACATCCATTTGAAACAATTTCAAGTTAGATGAGCAAGCATAAGATAATAAAATTCGGACTGCTTCTAGATGAGCAACCGGTGCAAATGACTCATCAAAATCAATACCCACCTTCTTGATATACCCTTTGGCCACAAGCCGGGCCTTGTTCCTAACAACCAATCCCATATCATTTAACTTATTTCTGAAAACCCATCGGGTTCCAATTATGGATTGATTCTTAGGTCGTGGCACTATAGTCCACACCTGGTTTCTTTCAAACTAGTGCAACTCTTCATGCATAGCCTGGATCCAGGATTCAATTTGAAGAGCTTCATAGATATCCTTAGGCTCTTCCTGTGAGATTAAGGCTACCAAATCCTCTTCTTCTACTTACCTTAGAGATGCTCTGGTTCTTACCCCATCTTGAGGATTACCGATTATGTTTTCAGCTAGATGATCCTTTAAGAATGTGGAGGTGCTTGGCAAGTCGGGGTGCTGCACTTGCTGCTCTTGCAGTGTTTCAATTGAATGATCTTCATCTTCTTCACTCTTGCTGGGTATTCCTTCCCTTGGTTCATCCATGGCTTTAGATGTTCCAGCATTAGTTGAATCTTTGGGGGCTTTACCTGCATCCACAATTTGCATAGTAGTTTTAGTTCAGATTCATCAAAAATCATCTGAGGACTTTCTTTAACAACCAAAGTTCGTTTATTAAACACTCGATTAGCTCTAGAGTTAAGTGCATACCCTAGGAAAGTTCCCTTGTCACTTTTCTCATCAAACTTACCTAGGTTGGACTTACCATTGTTCAGGATGAAACATGAACATCCAAAGGGTTTAAGATGGGAAATATTCGGTTTCTTACCCTTGTAGAGCTCATAGGGAGTTTTCTTCAAAATGGGCCTTAACATTGCCCTATTGATGATGTAACACGATGTACTTACTGTCTTAGCCCAAAAGTATTTTGATATAGAATTTTCACTTAACATGGTCCGTGCCATGTCTATCAATGTTCTATTTTTCCTCTCCACCACTCCATTTTGTTGGGGCGTCCTTGGTGATGAAAAGTTATGCGTATACCCGTGCTCTTCCCAGAAATTGTTGAAATAATAATTTTTAAATTCACCACCATGATCACTTTGGATGGTAGTGATAAGGTAGCCTCTATCATTTTAGATTTTCCTGCAAAACACTTGAAATTCCATCAATGCATTATTTTTATTGGATAGAAATAACACCCATGTAAATCTGGAATAATCATCAACAATCACAAAATCATAGGATTTTCTTCCTAGGCTGGATGTCCTAGTTGGGCCCAACAAGTCAAGATGCAACAGTTCCAAAGGCCGTGAGGTGGAAATAATATTTTTATTTTTGAAAGATATGCATGTTTGCTTGCCTTTCGTGCAAGCCTCACAGATTTTATCACTTTCAAACTTTAACTTTGGCAAGCCATTCACCAAGTCATGTTTAGACAACTTGGAGATTACTCCAAAACTAGCATGACCTAGTCTTCGGTGCCATAGCCATGCACTATCAAGATTGTTTGCTACCAAGTACACATCATCACAGGAAACATCATCAAGATCAATAGTACATACATTGTTGCTTCTCTTGCCGATGAATCTGATTTCATTGGAAGTTTTATTTATGACAAGGCAATGGGTTTCATCAAAAATAATTTTAAAACCCTTGTCACATAGCTGGCTAATGCTCAAGAGATTGTGATTTAAGCCTTTCACCAAAAGCACATTCTCGATAAGAATTTAGAATTCTTACCTATGTTGCCGATTCTGATGATTTTACCTTTGTCCTTGCCTCCAAAAGCAACTGAACTGCCATCCTTGTCTTGCAGTGTAGAGAACACCTTCTTGTCCCCTGTCATGTGTCTTGAACAGCCGCTATCCAAGTACCATTTACTCTCCCTGGCTTCAAAACATATCTGCAAGAAACAACATTCTCATGCAAATGATTTTGGTACCCAAGCTAGTTTGGGTCCGTAGGAGTTAGTCCAATTCTGTACATATCTTTTTTTGGTCCAAAGAACATGATTCTCTGGTAAGTTTTATTTGAACCAGCAATTTGCAACAACATGACCAAATCTACCACAATGATAACAATTAATAGGTGCAAAGTTTCTTTGAAATTGTCGTGGTTTGGGTTGGACATGTTTTGGCTTAGAGTTAGAACATGAAGCATGGTTGTTTTCTTTTTCATGAACAAAGGATGTAGTGATCTTATGCTCAAAGGATTTTTTATTTTGGGGAGTGTATCCCAATCCTTCTTTTTGAAAATTGACTTTAACTCCCAACAAGTTATCTAGATTTTGTTTGCCCTTTACAAACCTTGACAAGGTGGACTGAAGTTCAGCCACTTCTTTATCCAAACTCACAGTTTTCTTTTCAAGTTCTGAATTTGTGGATTTCAGAATTTTTTTCTTCAATTTTCATTTTTTCACATTTTCTCCATTTCGGACATTTTGCAAGATAACTCGTCTTTGACCTTTTCACAATCTGAAATTGTTTGTAGCAGACTTTCTTTTTCTTCGGTTAGTTCGAACCATTCGTGTTCCAGTTTCTCAAATTTAACAAAATATCTTCATGTGACAAATCGTCAATTTTATTTTTGAGAGTTTTATTTTCAGATCTGATTTTCTTGTATTTAGTATACAATTTTTCATATTCCGACTCCCATTGTTCATTGGAAATAAAATCAGGATCAGAATTTACCTCCGTCGAATCATCTTCATGTGCCATGAGGCACTTGCTCTCCATGAACTCTCCGACCTCATCTTCAGACATCTCTTTCTCTTCGTCGCTCCATGTAGCGACCATTACTTTTGGCTTCCTCAATTTCTCCTTCTTGAACTTCTTCTTCAGATCTGGACACTCTCCTCTCATGTGTCCGGGCTTCTTGCATTCATAGCAAATGACGTTGTTGGGCTTGCTTGACTCGCCCTTGGTTTGAATGGGCTCCCTTTGCCCCCTTTTGAAATTGCCTTGGAAATTTCTCTTCTTTCTCAAGAATCTCCTTACTTGGTGAGTTATCATGGCCAAGTCTTCTTCTTCATTGCTTCCTTCGTTGGATTCTTGTTCTTGAAAGTCTTCATCAGATTGATGAGCTTTCAACCCAATTACCTTCTTCTTCTTCGTATATTCCTCGGTTATTCTCTTCATATTTATTTCATAGGTCATGAGTGACCCTATGAGCTCATCCAAAGTGAGTGTGGACAGATTTTTTGAATCCTCAATTACTGTGGCTTTTGTATGCCACGCCGATGGAAGTGATCTCAACACTTTCCTTACAAGCTCGAAATTAGTGTATTCTTTTCCGAGACTCGTGAGACCATTGATAATCTCAGTTAACCTTGCAAACATTTCAGAGATAGATTCTTCAGATTTCATCTTGAATAGCTCGTAGTCTCTAACGAGTAGGTTGGCCTTGGTCTCCTTTATCTCGGATGTTCCCTCATATATGAGACGCAACTTGTCCCATATTTCCTTCGCTGAGCTGCACATGGATACACGAGAAAATTCATTAGGATGTATAGCACATTGCATAATATTCATAGCATTAAAATTGATAGTGCATTTTTTATTTTCCTCGGGTGTCCATTTCTCATCATCGTTAGAGAGTTTGTAAGGACCCTTGTCCACAACTCTCTAGATCTCATACTCCTGGGTCTCAAAAAAACATGTATTCTATTTTTCTAATAGGAGTAATTTGAGCCATCGAAGTATGGAGGACGATGAATGGAGTGACCCTCAGGCATCATACCCTTGTTTGCCATTGATCTGGATCTTACTCTAGATCGCTAGATCTGAAAGAAATAGAGCCTTAGCTCTGATAGCAATTGAAGTCCCGCGATCAATGACACCCAAGGGGGGGTGAATTGGGTGATTACAGATTTTAATAAACTTTTACCCGATTTAAAACACGTATTAAGAACAAGCAACAAATAAGTAGAAATCTGATGGATAACAAAAATAATCTGGCTAAATCAACCCCTACAGCAGTTCTTTGGTACTAGGCGGAGTCCGGGAATCCAAAGATTCTCTCACACAAGGTATTTTCCTCCCGATAGGACTAACCTTGTCGATCAGAAGTTACCTTTTGATATACCAGACATCTCCCATAAAATGTTAATAAAACTAGATCTAAACAAGAAAACTAGATGATGATGTTGAAGTCTCAGAATCAATGGCACCCAAGAGGGGGGGAGAATTGGGTGAAAACAAAGTTTTATCAAAGTTCTACACAATTTTAAGATTATGCAAGAATGCTAAACAATAGGTGCAGAATGAACCAGATCTATCAAAGATAATCACTGTAATAGCCTTTGGTACTAGGCGGAGTTAAGAAATCCGTAGATGTACTCACGCAAACTATCGTCTTTCCGACAAGAGTAACCTTGTCAGTCTGATTCCAGCGTTTGATATACCATGGATCTATTTGATGGTGATCAATAAAACAAGATCTAAAGATAGCAATTAAACTAAATCCACATGCATGCGTAGAAGTGGGATAGTAGAAAAGGAGCAAGCCACAAGGAGAGCAATTTTTAGGTGGTTCGGATGCCACAGCAGCAACCTACGTCCACCCCTCACCAACCGTGAGGATCCACACACTATCTTGTGAAAGGATACAAGATCAACCACACACACACACACACACACACAAGCAATCAAACTTGACTGCACACATACACACGGATCTGTGAAGATCCACACACACACAAATGGTTTAGGATTACAACCACAAGACACGTGAAGAAGAGAAGGATGTGAGAATGGAAGAACAAAAGAACAAGGGCTTGATTAGTGCTCCCCCTTAGTTGATGAAGGATTCCTTGGATGCAGCTTGAGGTCCACTTGATGCAGGCTTGATCTTCTTCAGATGTGGCTTGATCTTCACTCTAGAAAGAAGGAAGAAGGATGAAGAAATCTTGTCGGAGCACTGTTCACGTCTACAGTGCAAGCTTCCTCCTTCCCACCTTTGGTAGCCTCCTTTGATCCACAATAAGCATTAGGGTTTTTCAATCCCTCTTGTATATGTTTTATAGGTTCTTCAATGGTCCAAGGACTCTCCCAGACCAGATCCACAATTTCTAGAGAGTTTGGTTGCTTAGGGATTAAACAATGCCAAGAGAATGGCTTTTCTCGAAATGATAAAAAGTCAACAATTGTTGGTAGCTCGGGGCTGGCGATCGACCTACAGAGGCCAACGGTCGACCGCCAGGGTCCGTCCTGTGGCCATTTTGCTGCTGGGAAAATAGGTCGACCGCTAGCTCCTAGCGGTCGACCGCCAGGTTCACAGGTTGCCAGACTTGAGTTCTGTTATTTTAGGTTGACCGCCAAAGGTCCACAGGTCGATCGCCAGTCTCCAATCCTGCAAAAATCAAGTGTTAGCTCACTTGAAACTATCCATTGGTTCGATGCTTGAAATGGGCTTGTGTTATAGTTGATTACAAGTTGGTTTAAATTCGATATAACACATGGAAGGATTCATTAACACAAGTGTGAAATGGGATGAAATTTGATGGTTTAAAGCATGAAACTTCGTTTTAAAACAAGGTACATGGGACATAAAAGTCCTGGGTTTTGTTATCATCAAAATCACTCAGATATGTTCAACAATATCCCCCTTTTTGATGATGACAAAAACTAGGCATTAGATTTGCATTTTCACCAATGTGCCTTTGAGAGAGTTTTGGAAGCGTCGTCAATCACATTTGAAATGCAGTTGAAATCCATCAAGTTGAAACATTTGAACTCACGATGTGAAGGCATTCAACACGTCCATTTCAACGCAACATATCACTTCCAACACAAGCACGTCAACGAATCCATATCAGCCATTCAATACTTATTTGCCATATTGACAAGAAGTGAGATAGGAGAGAGCCAATCTTGTAAATTCAAAGAGTGCATTCTTCCATTCATTCTCATTAGATCCATACAGGGTACATGGAATGCAAGAGGTGAAAGAGGGAATGCAACCACTAAATGCAAACCACTAATGCAATATAACCAAATAACCAAATGCAATACAACGTGCTCAAACTAAAATGCAAGAGACAAACATGCATGCAAGCAGGCACACACACACACATATAGCATATATATATAAGCCTAATATTCTACTTCTCCCCCTTTGACATCAGCAAAAAGGAGAGGCAAGGGATACAAAAAGTGGACAAAGGTGACACTAGAGAGCCAAGAACAGCTACTCAGCAGGGTGATCCGCAGCTTCCTCACACTGAACATCATTCGGGGGACCATCACCATGGGTGGAACCAGCAGGAGCAGGAGCAGGAGGAAAATGATCCTCAAGGCCATGGAGAAGCTCATCATGATGAAGAAGCAGGCTACGGATGGAAAGAAGGGATTGGTTGGTGAGGCGGAAAGCCTCATGGTTGTCTTCATGGCTGGCATAGAGAGTGGCCATATGGATAGACAGATCATCCAGAGCGTGGGTGAAGGAGTCCATTCGTCCAGTCATGGTATCCATAAAAGTGTCCAGACACCCAAGAGAGGAGTCAATGCGGGTTTCCATACCTAAAAGACGCCGGTCTAGAGCCTCATAGTCCCCCCAAGTGGAATGCCCAGCACCCTGAGTGGAAGACTCCCCATGAAAGTACTGCGGTGGTGGAGGGAGAGCCACTGGAGGAGGAACATCTTCGGGCTGGACTGGTGCAGGTGCATCGTGGTGATCTTGCTGTGGGTTCGGATCTTGTTCTTCTTCACTAACATTCTCTTCCCCATAAACTGGGACAGCACGACGAATTGTACCATCTGCAGCACGGTAATATCCCATATCTGAGAAAATCTTATGCTCATTATAAATGTCATCATGGCGGACCAGAACAAACTGCTCATCCTCCAATGGGACCCCGATAGAAGTGAACACTCCAGTGAGTTGAGAAGCATAAGGCAGGGACTGTCGTAAATGTGTCCAGCATCGACTTATCAGTTGAGTCATGAGCCATCCCATATTAATTAATTCACCATTCATAACATGATAGAACAGGAATCTGTGCACTTCCGTCACTTCATCTCGGCTGCCACTCTTGGGATAAATAAGTGTAGTAAACATATGATGCAGAACCCGTTGTAGTGCGGGAAAGTGGTTGGCATTGAGCTCAATGAGCTCACACCACGCAAAAAATCACAGCTCGTCATGGCAATGAAACTTGCCGCAACCTCACCATGCCCAAAAGTCATGTCTGCACCATGTGAAGAGACACCCAGGGCATGATTGAATAATTCTGAATAAATTCGAATCTCAATGCCCTTAACCATTGTGTATAATCTTCCAACTCTGTCAACCAAATTACCATAGAACTGTTGTACTAGATAGGGATAGAACCGGTTGTATCTAGTGACAAAGTCAATCCACCCCGGTTGCATTGAAAAAACTGTATAAATGTCGGGCAGGATTTCATTCAACTCTTGAAAATCGACAAGACGAGGGTCAATGATAGACCTTGGAAGTAACCTGGGTGCGGGAGCTTGTGGTGGAGGTGCGACCAGAGCTTCACGTCTCGAGCACTAGGTTCCCCTTGGAGAAGAGGCCGAGCACTCCTTCTAGGTGCCATTTAGACTAAGAAACCCGCTGAAAGTGTGATCCGCTTGAGAGGTAGAACCTCTACCTTGGGATGGAGAGAGAGACACCGGGGAGGACTGTGAACACCGTCTCCACGCTCTGGAACTCAGGGAAGGGTGGCACGAGCGCACGAATGCCGGCGAGGAGGCGTTCCGAAATGGAAAACAATCGACCGGATCGTGCTCGGGGAGGGAAGATGTGGGGTTTTTAGGGCTTGAAAGGTGGGAGAGAGATGTGCTAGGGTTGATGTGGAGTAAGGGAGAGAGAAGGGAAAGTGATGGAATGAGAGAAGGGGGGGAGAAAACCCCCTTAAAAAGGGGTTCGGACGCGGCTGAACCGGGCCGGTTCGCCGCTGGCGGTCGACCGGCACGAAGCCAGCGGTCGACCGCTGGGGCATAGAAAACCCCATTGTTCACCCCGAGAGAAAAGGTGTTTAGCCAGCGGCCACCAGAGATAGAAGTGGGCTCCATGACCCTGTGGACTCCCCCATTTTCACAGATCACTTTTTCTTTTTCATTTTTATTCTTCCTTTTTTTTGTTTCGAAATCTTTTTTTTTATAGCTAAGCCACGAAAGATATCAAGCAGGAGTCGACTATGGAAACCCTTGAATGGAGACTGCTAAGAGCACTAGATCACTAGTCCACATTTATTTATCAAGGAATATTCAGTTTTAGGAAAATGTCAAGGAAGAAGTGTATATAAATATAAGTACAGGCACACATGCTAGGTATAGTCATACACAATAGAAATGAACAACACACAATGCATGCATCTCACATAATCTACCCAACGAAAAAGAAACAACCTAGTGCAGACCTAAGTACGTATGCCCTCACCCTTACACATGCCAAGTTCTCTCCTAATTTTATTGAATTGATCCTGATTTAGGGGTTTTGTGAAGATGTCAGCCAGTTGGTTAAGTGTGTCAATGAACTTGAACTCAAAAACCCCTTTACCTACATGATCTCTCAGAAAATGATGCCGAATGTCAATGTGTTTGGTTCTGGAGTGTTGAACAGGGTTTTTAGATAGACTAATTGCACTCGTATTATCACATAAGATGGGCACACAATCCACTTCAACATTCAAATCAAGCAATTGATTTTTGATCCAAAGTACTTGGACTCCACAACTTCTGGCGGCTACATATTCAGCATCGGCCATTGAGAGAGCTACTGAATGTTGTTTCTTGGAGGCCCATGAGACAAGACACCCACCGAGAAACTGACAGTACCCACTTATACTTTTACGATCTACAATGCATCCGGCATAATCCGCATCGGTATAAGCAATTAAATCAAAAGAACTACCGATGGGAAACCACAAGCCAAAATCGACAGTGCCAATAAGGTATCTAAAAATGTGTTTGACAGCTGATAAGTGGGATTCTTTAGGGCATGACTGGAAATGGGCATAGAGACATACACTGAATTGAATGTCAGGATGGCAAGCTATAAGGTACAGTAGTGATCCGATCATATCTCGAAACAGTGTAGAGTCTACTGTTTTACCATTTTCATCCTTATCCAGCTTTGTGGTAGTGGCCATGGGAGTTGATATGGGTTTTGCTTCTGCCATCCCATATTTCTTCAGCAGTTCCATAGTATATTTTGCCTTATTGATGAAGATTCCTTCTAAAGTTTGTTTCACCTGCAATCCAAGGAAGAAAGTCAGCTCCCCCATTAAGCTCATCTCGAATTCTCCTTGCATAATTTTTGCAAATTCATCGCATAAAACATTGTTAGTAGCTCCAAAGATGATGTCATCCACATACACTCGAACTACTAAAATGTCTTTACCTGATCTCTTTGTGAAAAGTGTTTGGTCAACCTTACATCTCTTGAAACCATTTTCAACCAGAAATGAGGTAAGCCGTTCATACCACGCCCTTGGTGCTTGCTTTAGTCCGTATAGGGCCTTTTGGAGCTTATATACATGTTGTGGATGTTTGGAATCTTCAAAACTTGGAGGCTGCTCTACAAAAACGTCCTCCTTGATATAGCCGTTAAGAAATGCAGATTTAACATCCATTTGAAATAACTTAAAGTTCAAGGAACAAGCATAAGACAATAAGATTCGAACAGCTTCAAGTCTAGCAACCGGTGTAAAAGACTCATCAAAATCAATACCCATCTCCTGGCTATACCCCTTGGCTACAAGCCGTGCCTTATTCCTAACCACCAATCCCACATCATTTAGCTTGTTTCTGAAAACCCAACGGGTTCCAATAGTGGGATGGTTCTTGGGACGCGGCACGAGAGTCCACACCTCGTTCCTTTCAAACTAGTGCAGTTCTTCATGCATAGCCTGAATCCAGGATTCATTTTGAAGAGCTTCATGAATGTCCTTGGGTTCTTCTTGTGATAGCAAGGCCATCAAGTCTTCCTCTTCTACTTGCCTTAGAGAGGACCTAGTTCTTACCCCATCCTCCAAATTGCCTATGATGTTCACAGCTGGATGATCCTTTAGAAAAGTGGAGGAGCTGGGTAGATAAGGATGCTGCACTTGTGGTTCTTGTAGTGTCTCGAGTGTAGGATCTTCATCTTTTTCACTATTACTTGAGGTTGCTTTCAATGGTTCATCCTTAGCCTTGACACTCATTGTGTTCTTAGGAGCTTCATCTGCATCCACAGTAGAAGAAGTTTGATTTGTTAATTTTGATTCGGTTTCATCAAAAATCACATGAGGACTTTCCTCAACAACCAAGGTTCTTTTATTAAATAGTCGGTAGGCTCTAGAATTGATTGCATAGCCTAGAAAAATGCCTTTGTCATTCTTTTCATCAAATTTGCCTAGGTTAGACTTACCGTTATTGAGAATGTAACAGGAGCATCCGAATGGTTTAAGATAAGAAATGTTTGATTTCTTACCCTTGTAGAGCTCGTATGGAGTTTTCTTTAGAATAGGCCTTACCATTGCCCTGTTGATGATGTGGCACGATGTACTTACCGCCTCAGCCCAGAAGTACTTGGGTAGAGAGTTCTCACTAAGCATGGTCCGAGCCATATCCAATAACGTTATGTTTTTCCTCTCCACTACTCCATTTTGCTGTGGCGTCCTTGGTGATGAAAAATTGTGTGTGTATCCCTGCTCTTCACAGAAGATGCTAAATTCATGATTTTCAAACTCACCACCGTGATCGCTCTGTATGGTAGTGATGAGGTGACCTCTTTCATTTTGGATTTTCCTGCAAAACACTTGAAATTCCATCAAGGCATCACTTTTATTGGCGAAAAATAGCACCCATGTGAATCTGGAGTAATAATCAACAATTACGAATCCAAAAGATTTGCCTCCTAGACTGGATATCCTGGTGGGGCCAAACAGATCAATATGCAGCAGTTCTAGAGGCCGGGAGGTAGAAACAATATTTTTGTTTTTGAAAGAGGCACGTGTCTGCTTGCCTTTTGTGCAAGCCTCACAAATTTTATCGCTTTCAAATTTCAATTTGGGCAGACCTATCACCAAGTCATGTCTAGACAACTTAAGGATAACTCCAAAACTAGCATGTCCTAGTCTTCGGTGCCATAGCCATGCATTCTCATGGTTGTTAGCTACCAAACACACATTATCAATCGAAACATCATCAAGATCAATGGTGTACACATTGTTGCTCCTTTTACCGATGAATTTGATTTCATTTGAATCTTTGCACATGACAAGGCAGTGAGTCACATCAAAAACAATCTTAAAACCCTTATCACACAACTGACTTATACTCAGCAAATTATGATTCAAACCTTTCACCAGAAGGACATTTTCAATCAAGGTCTCATAACTTTTACCTATGTCTCCAACTCCGATTATTTTTCCTTTGTCCTTCCCGCCAAAAGCAACTGAACCTCCTTCCTTTTATTGCAGCTTGGAGAACACCTTCTTGTCCCCTGTCATATGCCTTGAGCAACCGCTGTCCAGATACCATTTGCTCCCCCTGGCTTTAAGACATAGCTGCAAGAGACAATTTTCTCATGCAATTGTTTTTGGTACCCAAACAAGTTTGGGTCCATAAGAGTTAGTCCAGCTCTTTGAATGTATCCTTTTTGCCCATGGAGCATGATATTTAGGTGTGCTTTGTTTGAACCAGCAGTTGGACATCACATGACCAAATCTACCACAGTGAAAGCAATTAACATGTGAGAATGTTCCTTGGTATCTGTGTGGCTTAGACTGAACATGTTGGGGTTTGGTGTGAGAACATGAAGCATAGTCATTTTCTTGTCCATGCACGTGAGATGTGGTGATCTTGTGTTCAAAAGATTTTTTATTCTGGGGTATGTACCCCAATCCTTCTCTTCGGAAGTTAACTTTAACTCCCAAAATGTTGTCTAGGTTCTGTTTACCTTTAACAAGCACAGCAAGAGTGGATTGCAGGTCAGTCACTTCTTTATTCAAGCTCACATTTTCATTTTTGATTTTTGACATGGAGAAAGTCAGAGTTTCTTTTTCATTTTTGAGTTTTTCACATATGTTTTCAATTTCACAAATTTTGAATGAAAGTTCCTCTTTAATTCTCTCAAGATCAGAAATTGTTTGAAGTAGAGTTTCTTTTTCTTCAGATATCTCAAACCATTCTTGTTCAAGTTTCTCAAATCTCACATAAATATCATCATGGGTTGACTCACCAATCTTTTTCTTGAGATCTTTATTTTCACTTTTGATTTTTTTGTATCTTGTATATAGCTTTTCATATTCCGACTCCCACTGTTCATTTGAAATAAGGTCCGGGTCAGAATTTACCTCGGTTGAGTCATCTTCATGTGCCATAAGGCACAAGTTCTCCACCAGCTCTTGAATTTCTTCATCAGATGATTCATCCTCTTCGTCGCTCCACGTGGCGACCATGGCTTTGGGCTTTATGAATTTATCTTTCTTGAATTTCTTCTTCAGATCTCGGCATTCTCCTCTCATGTGCCCGGGCTTCTTGCACTCGTAGCATATTATGCTACTTGGTTTGCTTGATTCACCCTTAACTTGATTGAACTTCCTTGGGTCCCTTCTGAAGTTGCCTTGAAAGTTCCTCTTCCTTCTCAAGAATTTCCTCACTTGATGAGTGATCATTGCCAAGTCTTCTTCTTCATTACTTCCTTCACTGGATTCATCTTCTTGCAGGTTATCATCAGACTGATGAGCTTTCAGTCCAACAATTTTCTTCTTCTTTGTGTCCTCCTCAGTCGTTCTCTTCATGTTTATCTCATAGGTCATTAGAGACCCTATGAGCTCATCCAACGGCAATGTAGACAGATTTTTGGAATCCTCAATTACTGTGGCTTTTGTGTGCCACGCGGATGGAAGTGACCTCAAAACCTTCCTCACCAGTTCGAAATTTGTGTACTCCTTCCCGAGGCTCTTGAGACCATTCGTGATCTCAGTTAACCTTGCGAACATTTCTAAGATTGTTTACTCGGGCTTCATTCTGAACAGTTCATAATTGCTGACGAGCAAGTTTGCCTTGGTTTCTTTAACCTCTTAGGTTCCTTCATATATGAGACGCAACTTGTCCCACATTTCTTCGGCTGAGCTGCACATAGACACACGAGAGAACTCATTAGGATGAATAGCGCATTGCATAATATTCATAGCATTGAAATTTAAAGTGCATTTTTTAATTTCTTCATGTGTCCATTTCTCTTCGTCATCCCCGAGTTTGTACGGACCCTTGTCCACAACTCTCCATATCTCATACTCATGGGCTCTTAGGAAGACATGCATCCTATTTTTCCAATAGGAATAATTCGAGCCATCGAAGTAAGGAGGACGATGAATTGAGTGGTCCTCACGCATAGTTCCCTTGTTTGCCATTGATCGGATCTTGCCCTAGATCGTTAGATCTGATGAAATTGAGCCTTGGCTCTGATACCAATTGAAGTCCCGGAATCAATGGCACCCAAGAGGGGGGTGAATTGGGTGAAAACAAAGTTTTATCAAAGTTCTACACAATTTTAAGATTATGCGAGAATGCTAAACAATAGGTGCAGAATGAACCAGATCTATCAAAGATAATCACTGCAATAGCCTTTGGTACTAGGCGGAGTTAAGAAATCTGTAGATTTACTCACGCAAACTGTCGTCTTTCCGACAAGAGTAACCTTGTCAGTCTGATTCCAGCTTTTGATATACCACGGATCTATTTGATGGTGATCAATAAAACAAGATCTAAAGATGGCAATTAAACTAAATCCACAAGCATCCGCAGAAGTGGGATAGTAGAAAAGG
Source organism: Amorphophallus konjac (assembly GCA_022559845.1). Taxonomy (NCBI): domain Eukaryota; kingdom Viridiplantae; phylum Streptophyta; class Magnoliopsida; order Alismatales; family Araceae; genus Amorphophallus; species Amorphophallus konjac. The sequence continues at coordinate 55,998,471 of CM040125.1, forward strand.
AGCAAGCCACAAGGAGACAACGATTTTTAGTTGGTTCGGATGCCACAGCAGCAACCTACGTCCACCCCTCACCAACCGTGAGGATCCACACACTATCTTGTGAAAGGATACAAGATCAACCACACACACACATACACACACACACACAAAAGTAATCAAACTTGACTGCACACACACACACGGATCTGACACACACACAAATGGTTTAGGATTACAACCACAAGACACTTGAAGAAGAGAAGGATGTGAGAATGGAAGAACACAAGAACAAGGGCTTGATTAGTGCTCCCCCTTAGTTGATGAAGGATTTCTTGGATGTAGCTTGAGGTCCACTTGATGCAGGCTTGATCTTCTTCAGATGTGGCTTGATCTTCACTCTAGAAAGAAGGAAGAAGGATGAAGAAATCTTTTCGGAGCACTGTTCACGTCTACAGTGCAAGCTTCCTCCTTCCCACCTTTGGTAGCCTCCTTTGATCCACAATAAGCATTAGGGTTTTCCAATCCCTCTTGTATATGTTTTATAGGTTCTTCAATGGTCCAAGGACTCTCCCAGACCAGATCCACAATTTCTGGAGAGTTTGGTTGCTTAGGGATTAAACAATGCCAAAGAGAATGGCTTTTCTCGAAATGATAAAAAGTCAACAATTGTTGGCAGCTCGGAGCTGGCGATCGACCTTCAGAGGCCAGCGGTCGACCGCCAGGGGCCGTCCTGTGGCCATTTTGCTGCTGGGAAAATAGGTCAACTGCTAGCTCCTAGCGGTCGACCGCCAGGTTCACAGGTTGCCAGACTTGAGTTCTGTTATTTTAGGTTGACCGCCAAAGGTCCACAGGTCGACCGCCAGTCTCCAATCCTGCAAAAATCAAGTGTTAGCTCACTTGAAACTATCCATTGGTTCGATGCTTGAAATGGGCTTGTATTATAGTTGATTACAAGTTGGTTTAAATTCGATATAACACATGGAATGATTCATTAACACAAGTGTGAAATGGGATGAAATTTGATGGTTTAAAGCATGAAACTTCGTTTTAAAACAAGGTACATGGGACACAAAAGTCCTGGGTTTTGTTATCATCAAAATCACTCGGATATGTTCAACAGATGAAATATGCAAAAGTGGTAAAGCAGAATGGAGGTAGAAGATAAGGAGCAAACCACACAGAAGACCATGATTTTTAGGTGGTTCGGATGCAACAACTGCAACCTACATCCACCCCTCACCGACAGTGAGGATTCACACACTATCTTGTAGAATGTTACAAGATTGAAGCACACACACACACACTCGTGTGAGTTCGAAACTCCCACGAATGTGCACAAGCACCGAATCACAAAGAACCGTGAAGAACAAAGAGATCACTTACACATACACACACGGATCTACGGAGATCCACACACACATAGCTGTTTCAATATTACAAGAACACACAAATCAGTGTATGAAACTCCTGTGCTTCCCACCCCTTTTGTTTTCTCGTCTGTTCTTGGTGCCCTCCCCTCCCCGCCGGCCATGGCCGGAGAGGCGGGGGTTTCAACCTCTATGATGAAGGCTCCAGAGGTGGCTTCGTCATCTTCTCCAGCATTTCCTCGCCGTTCTTTTGCACAAGCGCTGATGGATTCCAAGCAGCGACCGAAGATTGGCATTCCAGTCAAGGAACCTGCATTTACCGACCGAGGGGAGCCGGCAGTGTTTTTTTTCAAAGGCGGAGATTCAGGCATCCATTCAATTTCTATCTTTCTCCATTGTGGCCAAATGCGCTTATGGTCATCCGGCTTTTTCGGATATCAAGAATTTTTTGATACAGCGTTTGAAGATTTCTCAGAATTTGTGATAATCAAATTAAATCCAAGACACCTTCTGTTGCGATTTGATAATGAAGCGGATTTTACGAAGCTACTAATACAGAAGAACCTATAGATCAGAGGTTTTCTGTTTTGATTCTTCTGATGGACATCCGACTTCAAATTTGATACAGATCCACTGACTGTCCCTGTGTGGATAGGCTTCCCAGCCTTGCCGGCTACTTTGTATCATGAAGACTGTCTTCGGTCGATAGCTGGAAATTTTGGTGTTGTTTTGCGAATACATGAAAGATCATTGGCATTATCTGACACATCGAAGGCTCTGGTTTGTGTAGAAATGGATTTATCTGCCCCACGAAATGAGCGGCTCTGGATTGATTTGGATGGGTTTGGCTACTGGCAAAAGGTAAGCTATATCTGTGTTCCGGCGCTTTGCTCTTTTTGCCATAAGCTTGGACATTCAGAGGATGGATGCAAGAAAAAATAGGGCAAGTTGGCCCGGATCCAGCTGGTTCAAGAACCAATAGTCAAAAGTTCCAGACAGATTTATCGGCCTAAGCAGGATGAAACATCAACTGTTCGACAGAATGTGGCAGTTGAGAAGCAATTTAAAATGTTGGAGCAGATTGTTGAACTGGTGGAAGTGCCACATGATCCCAATCCTTCTATCAGCAATGATCAAATATTAGAGGCAAATGATGGGAAGTCTCTAGACCTGGAATTGATTCCAGGAAGGCAGCTTGCATCTAAGCAATTGCTACAAGATTATATGTTACCTTTCAGTAAAGAGACTAGTAAGTCTCAAGAATTTAGTGAACCTAATGATCATGGTATAGAGAAGATGACTTTGATTGAAAAGGAAACTACTGTAATGGTAGATTCAATATCTGATACAGAAGTCTCATGTCAAATACATATGAAAGAGCTATTAAAGGCCAGTAAGCAGGTATCAGAAAGAGCCTTGCAGGATAATGAAATAATGCAATCTTTTATTCAAGATAAACGTGCAGAAGTCCTTGGCAAGCAGCAAGAAAAGGGGATAATTACTAGATCTAAAGCTAGATCCATGGAAGATTTTCCCTGGGAGCCTCAATGATGCTGTCACCATTAATTTGGAATATCCGGGGAGTGGGGAATTCTGGTTCCCGAAGATGTCTGAAAGACTGTGTGCAATCCAATAAGGTCGATCTAGTGGCCATCTTGGAACCTATGGTAACTCTCAATAAAGCCTCGCCTCTGGGGAGGTATATAAAACTGGGGGGCTTTGCTAGCAATAGCTCCCTAGACCCAAAAATTTGGGTATTTTGGAATGATAGTTACAATTTGGAGGTCATTGATTCTTCTTCCCAACACATAACTCTTGGACTGAAAGAGAATAATTCTTTGTGTACATATTTTTCCTTTGTATATGCTTCTCGCAATTCTTACCATAGACAGTTCATGTTCAATGATATTGTCAATTTTGGTGCTTCTGCTTCTCTTCCCTAGCTGATAGGGGGGATTTTAACTGTGTCCTTCGCCCCTCAGAAAAGGTAGGAGGGGTATGTCGACCCTATCTGCAATGTCTGACTTCAACAATTGCTTAGGTTCTGCTGGTCTGATTGATATTGGTTTCATTGGCAATGCAATGACCTGGACTAACAATAGAATCGGTTCTGCAAATATTAAGGCAAGGCTAGATAGAGTGTTAGTGAACAGTTTATTTCAGTCATCTTTTCCTCAGCTGATTGTTAAACACCTCCCCAGAGGTCCTTCGGACCATGCTCCACTGTTACTCCAAATGGACAAAATACTGAGCAGTCCAGGCCGGTTCATTTTTCAGAAGATGTGGTGAACTCCTGTTTCATTTCAACAGCTAGTTTCAAATACCTGGCAGCAGTCTCAAATTCATCACCCTAATCCTTTGGTTAGGTTCTTTTCCAAACTGAAGGCACTAAAGGTTTCGCTATGCAAATGGAATAAAGAAACCTTTGGGGATATAAATTCAGCTGTTAATTCTGCAAAAGCTGAAGTAGAACTAAAGCAAAGCTGTTATGACTTTGACCCCTCAACTGAAAACAAGGAGAGGCTGAATGCAGCCAATGCCCATCTTCGTCAAGCTCAAGTCAGAGAGGAAATTTTTTGGAATCAGAAATCTCGGGTTGATTGGATAGATAGTGGAGATAGAAATACTGCTTTCTACCATGCGGTTGCTCAATGTAACAGAGGAAGGAACATAATTAGAAGGCTCAAAGTTGGGGAATCTAATGATTGGTGCTCTGACCAGGACATCTTGAGGAAACATGCAGAGAACTACTTCAAAAGCCTTTTTTCTTCAGAAGACCATGCCCTAGACTCAGAATTGCTGAATTGCATTCCGCATGTTATTACAGATACCCAGAATATGGATTTATGTGCTGTCCCAAGTCTTGCTGAGATCCGTGAAGCTGTCTTGTCTTTAAAAGGATCTAGTTCCCCTGGTCCAGATGGTTTCTCTGCGGATTTCTTCACTTCAGTATGGGATATCATTGGACAGGATTTTGGCGAAGCTGTTAAAGCCTTTTTCCAAGGCTTTCCCCTTCCAAGGGGAATATCTTCCTCCCTCATTACTTTAATTCCCAAGGTACATGAACCAACTTCTTTTAATGATTTCCAGCCTATTAGTCTGTGTAATTTAACATACAAAGTTATCTCCAAGATTATTTCAGAAAGATTGGCTCCTTTTCTGCCTAATATAATATCAAAGGAGCAGGGTGCCTTTGTGATAGGGCGTTTCATTTTGGATAATGTTTCCCTTGCTAGATAGCTGATGATGGATATTAACAGGAAAGTTAGGGGTCACAACATGATAATAAAGCTGGATATGGCAAAAGCATATGATAGAATTGAGTGGGATTTTGTTTTAATAGTCATGAGAAAATTTGGTTTCAGTACCAGGTTCACATCTCTAATTGGTATGCTTTTGTACAACTACTGGTTCTCAATAAATTTTAATGGTACTGTGTCTGGTTTCTTTAAGTCCAGTAGAGGCATAAGACAAGGGGACCCAATTGCTCCATATCTTTTTATTATAGCTTCAGAGGTTTTAAGCAGAGGACTATCAGCCCTTTTTCACTCAGGAGGACTGAAGGGATACATTGGGCCCAGAAGGACAATGCCAATTTCCCACTTGTTATATGCTGATGATACCTTGGTATTTCTTAATGCCAGCAAAAGGAACATAATGGCATTCCAACAGTTTATCACCAATTATGAAAGCTGCTCAGGGCAAAAGATAAATGCTGCTAAGAGTTGCTTTATCCTGTCTGCAAAAGCCCCTCAATCACTAATTCAAGCTGTCCGAACTTTAACTGGCTATAAATATCAAGCTGTTGGATTCAAGTATCTTGGAATTCCTATTAAAAAAGGTAGATATCTGTGTTCGGATTTCAAGTTTCTAGTTGACAGGATACAGACCAAGTTAGAAGGTTGGCAGTCAAAACTGCTTTCCCAAGGTGGTAGAGCAGTTCTAATAAACTCAGTTCTTAATAGTATGCCAGTATACCTTGCATCAGCTTGCTTCATACCAAAGAAGATTATTAAATTCATGGATAGCCAATGTGCTGGTTTTTTCTGGCAAGTAGAACATGGAATTAATCGCAGGCACTGGATTGCATGGCATAACATTCAGAAGCCCTGTATAGAGGGTGGCCTTGGAATCAGAAATCTATTATATGTTCAAATTGCCTTTGCTGTCAAGATGCTCTGGAACATTATTCATGGTTCATCTCTTTGGTCTCAATATGCTAGACAAAGATTTCTCAAAACCCACATTGCTAACAGTAACAGTCCATTTCCAGTAGGCATGCCATTAACTGTTTTTAGGCAGGGCAGAGAAATTCTATTAGAAAACAGTAGGTGGATTGCAGGGTCTGGAGACAACATTGATTTCCTTAGGGACAACTGGACAGGAAATGGCCCTGCTGTCAATGCTGAACAGGCCAGTAATAGAGATAATGGGAGATCAATTCCCAATGCTTCGGTTAGTGAAGTGCTCCGGAATAACCAGCACATGGCTTGGGGTTTCATTGGTAATGATGGTCAAACTCCAAATATTCAGCTTAACAGTGAGCATGATATATGTTTTTGGACGAATACAGCTAAAGGTAACTACTCCATTAAATCAGCTTAAAATATTATTCGTACTAGAGGAATGATAAGGCCTGCCTGGGCAAAACTGTGGCATTCAGCCTTTAATCCTCGAGCTGCTCTCTTCATATGGAAGCTAATTTATCGGGCAATACCAGTTGACAGTAGGGTTATTGACTGTGGTATCCAAATGGCATCAAGATGCAGTTGCTGCTCTCAACCAGAGTATGAAGATCTAAACCATGTCTTCATTAATGGAGATTTGGCTGCTGAACTATGGGGCTGGTTACAACCAATAATCAGTAACAATGTATGGTTAGGTGATCAAATTACTAGAAGATGCTGGAATCTATTGTCTGCTACCAGAATGCATTCAGCATTTTACTTAGCAGGGCTGTATTCTACTTTCCTTATGCTATGGGAATTATGGAAGCAGAGATGTGCATCTAAATATGAAGGGGCTCTCTTCAATATTACTTTAATTAAAAGGAGGATCATTTACTCTGTTCAGATGGCTTTGGATAAAATTACCTTTCATAGGCCTCTCTCTCCTGCTCAAACCAACTGTTTAGCTTCATTTGGTTTGTTTCCGCGGGTGCAGGTCAAGCAGCCAATTTTGGTATACTGCAACTTGGCCAAACAAGGGCTTTCTCTGCATGTAGATGGGGCTTCCAAAGGGAACCCCGGCAGAAGTGGTGGAGGCGGATGCATTAGAAATCATAAAGGTGATATGATAATAGGCTTTGCCTTTTACTATGGTGTAGGAAATAGCTTGATGGTAGAATGCAGGGCATTACATGATGGGCTGGCAATTGCGAAGCATGGTGGTATCAAGATATTGGTAATTTATTCAGATTGTTCCCTGCTAGTGGAGGCATGTCGGAGTGGAATTCTTCCCAATTGGGCAATCTACCCGTGGTGGAGGGATACATTAAAGCTTCTTCATGAAAGTGGAACCGAAATTCATCATGTTTTCAGGGAAGGTAACCAGGTAGCGGATTCCTTGGCCTCTTTTGCTTGTAGCATCTCTTATAATACTGTATACACTAAAGAAGGGGAGTTACCGCAGTTAACCAAGGGAGTCCTTAGAGTGGAAAAGGCTAGTCTGCCCTCCTTCCGCTGCCATTAATTTTCCTGATTGTAAATTCAGCTCATTAAACATCACTGTCGTCTTGTTCGAGCTATTACTATTAGCCTTTTGGTTTTTCAGGGGTATGCCCCTTTGACTGTGTAAAAACTACTTCTTTTAATAAAAATTAGGACCACAGGGTGAGCTAGAAGGAGTGAGAACACTCCCCCTCTCTGAGGGAGGGTGCACTCGACCTTTGCCCACTCTGATTGGTCGGTGTTGGAAAAAAAAAACAAGAACACACAAATAAAGCTCAGCAAGAGTGGAATGAAAAGACAGAAAATGAAGACACAGATTCAAGCTCCCCCTTAGTGGATGAAGATGGTATTGGATGAAGCTAGCTTCCAGCTCGATCTTCACTTGAATGGCCTACAAATTAGCTTGAGAAGCTTGCACTTGGATGAAGAACTTCTTGCACGAAGCACTATTCACGGAGCTATAGTGCACCCCTTCTTCTCCTTTGATGGCCTCCCTTGTTCTTGCTTCAATCACTTAGGTTTTTGACCCCAATGAGATTATTTATAGAACATGGGTGGTCAAGAAACATGCCACAGACCAGATTAACAAATCATGGTGAAACTGGTGACTTTTAGATTAAACAAACCCAATGCAGAGGGCTTCCCACGTTGTAGAAAACAAAGTCAAAAAGGGCTACATCCAGACTGGCGGTCGACCGGTAGAAGCAGGCGGTCGATCAGAATTTTTCAGAAATTGGCCGTTCACTTCTGGGAAAATCAGTCGACCGCTTATGACTGGCGGTCGACCACCGACTGGGATTCCTACAAAAAATAAAGAGGTTAACCAATGCAATATAATACATGAACGAAATATTTTATGGCTACCTTGTTCCAATCAAGGTGAGTGGGTTTAAGCTTCGCCTGGGTGGTTTAGAAACTAAGATTGATTTATGCATTTGGAAGAGATTAAGCATTTAAACATTGCATGATGACATTAGGCTTTAAATGCGTATGAAGGTCGAACTTGATTGTTAATAGATAGCACGTGAGAAAACACATAACCTAGGTTTTGTTGCCATCAAAATTACATGGATATACTCAACAAGGCTATGCATGAAGAGTTGCACTAGTTCGAAAGAAACGAGGTATGAACTCTTGTGCTGCGTCCTAAGAATCAACCCGTGATAGGAACCCGTTGGGTTTTCAGAAACAAGTTGAATGACACGGGATTGGTTGTTAGGAGTAAGGCCAGGCTCGTAGCCAAAGGGTATAGCCAGGAAATGGGTATTAATTTTGATGAGTCTTTTGCCCCGGTTGCTAGACTAGAAGCAGTCTGGATCCTTTTGTCCTATGCTCACTCATCAAACTTCAAACTATTTCAAATGGATGTTAAATCTACCTTTCAAAATGGGTACATAAAAGAGGATGTCTATGTAGAACAACCTCCAGGTTTTGAATATTCAAAATACCCACGGCATGTGTACAAATTGCAGAAGGCCTTGTACGGGTTGAAGCAAGTTCCAAGGGCCTGGTATGAAAGGTTTACTTCATTCCACATTGAAAATAGTTTCAAAAGAGGTAAGGTTGAGCAAACACTGTTCACGAGAAAATCAGGTAAAGACATATTAGTAGTTCAAGTGTATGTGGATGACATAATTTTTGGAGCTACTAATAATGCATTATGTGATGAATTTGTAGAAATAATACAAGAGGAATTTGAGATGAGTTTAATGGGGGAACTTACATTCTTTCTTGGATTGCAGGTTAAGCAAACGTCAGAAGGCATTTTCATGAATCAAGCTAAGTACACACTGGAGCTGTTAAAGAAATATGGGATGGCTGAAGCGAAACCCCTGTCAACTCCGATGGCCACAACCACGAAGTTAGACAAAGATGAAAATGGTAAAATAGTAGATTCCACACTGTTTCAAGGTATGATCGGATCACTACTGTATCTCACAGCATGCCGCCCTAACATTCAATTCAGTGTATGTCTATGTGCTCATTTTCAGTCATGTCCTAAAGAATCTCATCTAATGGCTGTTAAACGTATTTTTCGATACTTAATCGACACAATAGATTTTAGCTTGTGGTTTCCCATCGGTAGTTCATTTGATTTGATTGCATACACCGATGCGAATTATGCCGGATGCATTATAGATCTAAAAAGTACTAGTGGGTATTGTCAGTTTCTTGGTGGGTGCCTAGTCTCATGGGCCTCTAAGAAACAACATTTAGTAGCTCTCTCAACGGTTGAGGCTAAATATGTAGCCGCCGGAAGTTGTGGAGCCCAAGTACTTTGGATCAAAAATCAGTTGTTTGATTTGAATGTTGAAATGAAATGTGTTCCAATCTTGTATGAGAATACCAGTGCAATCAGCTTGTCAAAAAATCATGTTCAACATTCTAGGACAAAGCATATTGATATTCGGCATCATTTTCTGAGAGATCATGTAGGAAAAGGGGTGTTTGAATTAAATTTCATTGACACACACAATTAGTTGGCTGATATTTTCACAAAACTCCTAAACCAAGAACAATTTAACAAAATAAGAAGAGAACTTGGCATGTGTAAGGGTGAGAGCATACATACCTAGGTTTGCACTTAGGTTAACAGTTGTACATGTAGAATGAACTCATTTGCATAAGGGTAGATTGTCATGCATATTGTATGCATTTATTTTTCAATACCTATGTGCATTTACATCCCTGCCTACTTGATTGTATTTATATATACAACCCTCCTTGAAATTTTTTTAAGGACGAATATTCCTTGATAAAATAAATGTGGATCCAATGACTTCGGATCTAAGGCACCTTCTGAGGGGGAGCGAGAGAATTTTCTCTTTATCCCATCTCTTCTCATTCCAAGTCACTCTCTCTGATTATTCCTCGGTGTTGGTTCAATAAAAAATGGTTGAAGGAGTTATTTTAAAAAAGGAAGAATGAAAAATAAAAAAAAAATGGAATTTAGGGTTAGGTCGACCACCACCCTCGCTCCGGTCGACCGAACCCGACGAACCGGCCAGGCCGAACCAACATCTGAACCCCTTTTAAAGGGGTATTCACACTCCCCTTCTTCATTCCAATGCCCCCACTCTCTCTCATACCCTATTTCCTAACCCTAGAACACCAAAACTCCACTTCCCTAGCCCAAAAACCTAATTCTTTCTTCACCCGCACAAGATCCGGTCCATTCTTCACGATTTCAGGACGATATCTCCGTGGCCATTCGTGCGTTCGTGAAGACCTATCCAGGGTTCCAGATTGTGGAGAAGATCATTCCAAGCCCTAGGAGTGTCCTTTGGTCCATCTTCATCCCAGGGTTGAGATTGATCCTTCGAGGGTTTCCACAGTGAGTTTTCTAGTCTAGGATGCCGTCTCGACGGAGTTCTCAGCGTTCTGCCAAAGGGGAACCTAGTGGTCAGAGATGAGAGGCCCCGGCTCATCCACCACAGTGGGCACCTACACCTCGTCGTGCACCTCGGATGCCTCCACGGCTCATTATCGACCCTCGACTGGTCGACTTCAATGAGGTGAACGAGATTCTGCCCGATCTATGTGCTCTTTTTGAGATTCAACAATGCTGGACCAATTTTTTCACTAGATATACCAGATATTACAAAAATCTAGTGCAGCAATTTTATGGACATTTGGTTGAGAGGAATGGAGAGCTATATACGGCTGTTCAAGGAGTTGAGATTCACATTACTCCGGACCTTTTTGAACATGCTTTAGGAGTGTCAGCCATGGGAGCTAACATGATTTTTGGTTAGGGCGAAGTTGAGGATACATTTATTGCTATGATGAACTGTGAGTATGTGCCTGGTGTTAGTAATTTGATTACATTAAATGTAAATTACTTTCCACCACTGCAGGAGATTCTACACCACTTTGTTGACACCTGTTTTATACCCAATAAGTCGGGTCATCTCCTTATTTATTCAATATGATGCTCCGAGTTGTTCACTCTTCATTGAATTCCTTTTAATCAGTTGAAGCCTATTTTCTGGGTCTCAATTCCTGGATTAGACCTGGTTCCTGGTGGCACTTCGTTCGAAAGCTTGGCAATCCCTCCATTCTATTTTCTTGAAAATCAATGACAATAATGGTCTGGACTAGGCGCGTCATTTCATAATAACGCATGAAGCCTAGGCCGTTACTCTTTGAAGAGTCCCAAGACTTAGGGCCTCGTTGTCCTTTGATAATAACGGTCTACTCCCTAGCCGTTGTTTCCTTATGACGCCCTATGCCCTGGCCGTTACTTACTTGCAGAGTCCTGTTGTTTAGATCTTCTTCCTGTCGATCTTATCCTTTGGATAGGGTTGAAAATGACGGTAATTCCTTGGAGCGTTATTTCCAAGTGGCGGTCTATCGTGCAACCGTTACTTCCTTCAGAGAGTCCTGACAGTTCAGGCCTTTTCTCTGCTACTCCGTGGACGAGATAGGGTTTTGGATTGGCATTATCTCCTTCAATTCTAATCCTCAGGACCTCTCGTTTGTTTCTTTAGACTCTTGTTGATATTATCCTCAAGGATTTGCTAAGGATTATCCTCCTTTCTTGGCTGATTTATCTTCAACTCGACCTGAGAGTTTGAGGGAGTCTATAAATAGAACCCTTGATTTCATGACCCAAGGGAGGAAGATTTGATTCACGACGAAGTGCTGCCAAATTCAGGAGCCATCTACATCCAGGAGGAGCTACTTCCCACGTCCATCTTCCAAGTCAAGGGAGTAATTTTGGGTTTTAGCTTGTCAAGATCATCATTGCATGCTCAAGTTTCCCTTAGTTTTATCAATCAAAAGCATTGTCCCTCCTCTTCCTCCACGTTTTTCACTGTTGCTAAGCATACACATATCCTCCTAAACTTAAAAAATGCCCAGAGGGGTTAAAAAACCAACAACTCCCCGGTAATCCCCTTTCCTTTTGATGTTCTTAAGCTTTTTAAGGATTGATGCTATACTTATGTTGAGGGCTAATTGAGGTTGTGTTGTTTTGCTTTCTACATCCTTGGCAGGTTTTACAGGATCACTAGCACGAGGCCCAAGCCTTCTAGCCTGCTGGAAGGGTTGGAGTTCAAAGAATTCACATCTTTTCACTGCAGGTTATCTGACGGTCAGGTGCAGGAGCGTTATTTCCTTCTGGCGGTCTATCGCACGACCGTTACTTCCAAGCGACGCACAGGGTTTGGACCGTTATTTGCAAGTTGATCTGCAGGCTTTTCTTGGTTTTCTCTCCCGTGGGCGGGTGTTTCATCCACCTACTTCCAAGGTATATTCGAGTCTTTGACTCTTGTTTACTTTGGTGGCGATCACGACTTTCCTTAGTGTTGGGCACTAGCTGTCTTTCTCATCAAATCTCTTTATTCCCCTTGATTGTTCCACCCCTAGCGGTGTGTTTTTATTTATCTTTGCTCCACGCCCCGGCGTGTGTTTTTGTTTTTTCCCTTAGCGTAATTTGATTGAGATAGCATGCCCATGCTAGAGTTAGATTTGATTGCCTAGGTTCATGTTCACATGTGCATAGGTTGAGCTGATCTTTGGTAGTTTATTTATCATCTCGCCATATCATTTTTCAAAACCCTCACAATCAACAAAAAAAGAAAGAAGATAAGAAGAGATAGGTAAACAAATAATCAACAGATAATTTTTTGGCGATCACGGTGGGACGACAGTGCCAATCGTGCTTCTGATTCCTGTTTAAACCTGCCATCATCTGTTTGTTCAGTTGTCTTTTGATCCCTTTGTTTTCACCCCTCTTTCTGGTTTTCTGAATCATATGACGGCCCTATCTCGGCGCGTTACAGTGTTCTGACGCGGGGACATCAGGCCGTCGCTTGTCTCTGTGGTGTGAGCTTTCACGGGTTTTCCTGTTACTTCAGTTTGTTTTTTGGTTCCCTGGCTCATACGACGGTCTGGAACCCCTGCGTTACATTATTTATGGCGGTCTGGTCTCTGACCGTTATTTGGCTCTGACGCAGGGGCCTTCGTCCATCACTCTCCTGGTAGGTACGCATCCGAGGTGCAGTTATTTCCGCAGTTTTTGGCTGTGATTTATTGCTTGGGTGCTGCTTGATTTCTGCCATAATTCCATTCATATTTTCATATCATTATGTGCACCGTTGTTTGCTAGATTCTAGGCTAGACTTTGCATGCACTCCGGTGCACATAGGGTCATCCATCCTTTCATATATTAGACTGCATTTTCCTACCTTGTTGTGAGGACCTCTCGTCTCCATATTCCTTGGGGCCGACTAGGAAATCACAGCAGGGACCTCCATAAGTCCCCGCGAGCCGTGGATTCCCACACGGACGCCGGGCCGGTTGTACCTTTCCCCCCTTGTGTCTAGGGTTGCATAAGTGAAGGAGTGGTCACACTTAAAGTCAAGCCAAGTCCATATCCACCTCCTATCAGGAACCCATTTGGAGAGAACACATATCAATCAATTCACTAAAAGTTCCAAAGGAGAAACCATAAAGAAACTTTGTTTGCATCATCTTAAGTAACTTGGTTGACTTTTGAGTGTCTTCATTCCCTATCACTTATATCTTGTTTGAATCACCTAGGTGCGGTTGCTCATTGTGTGTTTGTTGTGTTTGTTGTTTTGCATTTATCAAGGTTGTCCGTTGCATGTGGAGTTGTTTTCGTTCGTCCGAATCATCTCCTCGAGTCGCTTCCTCCTTCACATTCTATTCCAATCCCCTCTTCGAATCTACCATGGCATCCTGCAATCCTCCTCGCTCCCAAGAGGATTCTCTTCCTCAAGGGCTCCTTGAGAACCCCCCGAGGGTTATTTCTTTCTCCGCCGGAGAGGGGACCGCCCCTCTCTCATCCTCCACTCCCATAGAAGGTGGTCAGGTCATCCCTTCTTTATCCGCTCCTTCCGCGGGCTCTGTCCTCCATATGATGGCCCAGTTGGATCCGACCCAACTCCAGGTCCTCTATCAGGCCATGCAAGGGTCCAATCCTCCTCCCTCCGCTACCGTCCAGGGGCACTCTAATTCTTCCATTATTGGGCCGTCTGTTCAGCCCACCCCGATTGAGCTCACCCCGGTCCAGCCCCGGACCATCACCTTTGCTGGCATGGAGATGGGTCAATCCTCCAATTCGACCCATCAATCTTTTGATAAGGGGAAATCGCCTATCCCCTCTCTTCCGATGGATTATCACCCCTCTGCTCTGGCGGCTCCACAGGTCCTCGTGGGCCCATCCGATTTCTTGCCCCAACAGCACGGGGTGGCCCAATTTCACTCCAATCCGGGTCTATCTCAGGCCCAGTACCCTTCTTACGGCCCCCCTAATTCCACTAGTTATCCTTCTGCTCCTTCCTATGGGCTCCCGCCCTCGGCAACCGCCATTCCTCCTGCTCACCAGATACAATCAACTCCCTTCACTGCCCCTGCTCCCTCTCGAGAGCAGGATTTGCTTAATAAGTGGGCCACCATGCAGCAACAACTTGATTTTCTTCAGAAGAAGGTGGGCCCACAATCCTTGGCTGATATTCCCATCCCAAGCTTCCAGAACATCCGTTTCCCTCCGCAATCTGAGCTCCCCAACTACCGTAAGTATGATGGGAACAGCAATCCCTTCATCCATGTGAGGGATTTTCTGTATGAATCGGCGCAGTTCCAATATGATGATCGCCTTATGGCGTACCTATTCCGCCGATCATTGGATGGCGTTGCTCTGGAATGGTTTTATTCTCTGCCCCTAGAAGAGGCCGAGAGCTTCAAAGTGGTCAAGGACAAGTTTATTCAGCGGTTTCAAGACCGGGTCGGCCCGGAATATTCATTCACAGATCTGGTGGCCGAGAAAATGAAGCCGGATGAGGAATTCGTAACTTATGCAGATAGATGGAGGCAGATGGCCGCCAGGGTGCCCGGCCATATTCCAGAGGAAGAAAAAGTTAAACTGCTAATTTCAAATGCTACGCCCACCTTCAAGAACATCCTGGCAATGAACGATATAGCCAATATGCATCAACTGTATAGTCGGGCGCGATTTATACAAACTCAGTTTAAGGACTCCCCTATCCATTCTCTTTTCGAAAATCAAAAGCCCAAGTACCATAAGAAACCACAGGGGCCGGTTACCGAAGGAGTCCAGACAAATGAGCAAGTACAAGCTGTTGCTTTTCCCTACCAAGCCGCACCATTCCGCTACAACCAAAGCCCCCGCAATCCGCAAAACTCCGCTCCGCAACACTTTCAAAACACTCCACAAAACCCTCCGCCTACCTTCACCATCCCACAAAACACCTTCACCGCACCACAACAACCACCACCATCACCACAATACCATAACGTCCCTCCACCCGGCGGCTATAACAATAATAATCCCAATAGCAAGCGCCCGGCTCCCAGAAGAGCCTAGTATCCTCCATTGCCAGAGACACTTACAGACATATTCTCAGCGCTCATGGCAGTAAATGCAATTCAACTTCCTCCAGAAAGGACTGTTTGGAACCCAGCTGTTGATCAAACTAAGTATTGCATGTTCCACCGGCAGCCGGGTCACACTATAGAAGGATGCTTTCACTTCCGAGATCTCGTGTACGACTTACACGAAGGACAGAGAATAGACTGGGCCGAGATGCATAGGGCCATTATGGAAATCAAAGAGAAGAGAAGGCAGCCGCAGGGGCAGCAAGTGCAGCAGCATCCAGCACCGCAGCCGCAGCAGCCGCCACAACAGCAGCCACCACAGCAAGCACAAGATCTGGGCATCCATCAGAATCCGATGCCGAACCATCAACCCGCTCCTCCGAAACAGCCGCCAGCACCGGCACAAGTTAATGTAGTCCAACCACCGGCCTCCAACGCCGGGTGGTCATTTGATGATGATGGCGCCGCACCACAGGTCATGGCCTTCCACCACAAACCTTCCTTCATCCTCCCTACACAACCAACGCCCTCTCCGCTCATCCCACCATTCACACCCGCTCCACCAAGTCCGCTCACCATCCCGTCGTATCCTTCGCCAACCCCCATCACCGTCATCACACCACCATCCAATCCCGCACCTATCCTTACCCATTCATTCACCCTGCCTTCACCAGCATCCACGTCCATCACCACCCTACCACCCACCAATCCTTCACCTATCATCCGCGCATCCCCCATTAACTTCACCAACCCTCCGCTTTACCAAACTGCCTCCCCCACGCCACCTATTCCGCTCATTCGCCCCGCAGGGCCCATCATACTATCCCCCGATGCCGCGGCAAATTGTGCTCTAAGGAGCGGGAAGATGTTCCATCGGAACTACGCCACTACTAGCAATCCCCAGTCTTCCCAACCGGTGGCCGAGCAAGAGGAAGCTGAACCGTTGCCGGGGACTCAATATGATTTACTGCATCATCTAGATCGGGTACCCGCCAAGATATCTGTGCTGGAGTTAATCAAGAGGTCCACTCTCCATCAAGATGCACTGAGGGATTTTTTGCAGAAGGTCATGGTTAGTGAAGACATGGCAGTCGACAGTCTACCAACGGCACTAGCAACTATCTCTAAAGGGCCGGCAATCACATTCTCTGAGACCGAGCTTGCACCTCCGGGGGCTCGGCAAATGCCGCTCTGCATAACAATTACTTTGAACAAAGTCGACGTTGAAGCAGCACTGGTCGACACTGGGGCCTCAATTAATGTCTGCCCCCTCAGCACTCTCCGAGCCTGCAATATATCTGAGGAGTTACTACGGCCTACCCCCACCACTATAGCAGCATACGACAACTCAAGGCGGGCATGTCACGGGGTAGTCACTATTCAGGCTGAGCTCGGGCCTCTTTCCATGGCTGTAGAATTCTATGTACTTGATATCGACCCTATGTTCAAAGCTATCTTGGGTCGTTCCTGGATCGACACACTTGGCGCCGTGCCCTCTACCACGCACCAATGCATTAAATTCCCTTTTCAAGGGAGGGTCGTCAAAGTTAAAAGTTTATCCACGGTACAGTCAGTGAAGGCCATCTCTGAACAGATTCTTCCTACTCTCTGGCCAAGCAGCCGGCCCGTGCTATCAGTGCTAGACCTAAACTTTCCTTGGGTGTACACCACTCCTAGGCCCGTCACTACCCCGGTCAATATCAAGGCAAAGCCGCAGATTCGAGATTCAAAGGGGTGGAACATTATATTGAAGCTGGGATATCAACCGGGGAGAGGCCTCGGTGCACAGCTACAAGGGATGACCAAGCCCATACCAAAAGGAAGAAAAATGGGCAGACGAGGTCTCGGTTACAAGGAGACAGCATTATCAATGATGGGTGACTTTGGGCCGCTTACCTGGGATTACCGTCAGCATTTTGTCAGAGGGCCCCCACAGCCGGGCACGTTAGCTGCGAAGCCAGTCCAGTCAGAAACCGACACGGTTTGTCCAGTCACCAGTCCACCCCCATTGCCAAGGGGGCTAAATGACGATGTGATCGACTACAGCTGGGCCCTCCAGGGGCTGTTTTGTGAAAAAGGCAGCCAGAAGCCACAGAAGGTTCAGCTTATGCAGTGGAGGCCGAAGAAGCGGCCTGGTGATGATTCAAAGAAAGAAGGGAGCTCGCTGATTGCTCTTTCTCTATCTCCCTCTCATTTTCAGTGCATGATCCAGCTGAAGGGGTTTGTACCCCGTCCTCCTCCGATTATGATTAATCCATCTTTCAGTGATCCATTCCAGATTCCAATCAATCCTCTTGCTTATGGGCCTCGCTGCCCCATTAATCTGCCTGCTTTCCCCATCCCTCCGTTTTTTAACTCTCAAATCCACGAGATGTGGGGTTCCTCCTCTTGTGATCTTTTCTTCGATTACATCTTTCCTGAGCTGTTCCCTATGCAGCTCCCGCCTCCTCCGTCGTGCTGCGTGGTCTCCACTGATCTCCAAAAAAAAACGTCAAATTTGAAACGGAGATTTTAGTGGAAGATTATGCTATCCTGTCTCCATCCTCCTCGTCCCAGGGGCACGAGTCCCCTGCTCCTTCCCTTCCATTAAGCCTCCTCTCTCCTAGGTCAGAGTTAGGGTCTAGCGAGTCTAGAGAAGAAGAGTCAGTTAGGTCTAAAGAAGTAGGGTCTTGTTCTAGGTCGTTCAACCCTTCCCCTCCTGAGCCGCGCTCGCTTGCACATCCTTCCCGATCTATTCCTGATAGGTTCTTGCAAGATCTAGCTCAGCGGTGTCATGCACTTTTGAAGTGCCCAGAATTCGTCGCCACGGCGATTGCAATTGAAGATGAAGAGGAAATAGAAGGGGTGTGGAGCGATGACGGATTAGGCGTCTATGAAGTGCTGGATGAGAAAGACCCAATTGATGAAGACAGCGATGTAGAGGACACTGCCGACTTATATGCAAAGGGACTGAAGAGATTCGACCAGCCGTCGACGGCAGTGGATGAACCTACGAAGGAAATCGACTTGGGAACGGAAGAAGATCCAAGGCCCATCAATATTTCAGCTAATCTCCCTCCACAGGTAGAAGAGGATCTAATTAAGGTACTGAGGGAGTATAGCGATTCTTTCGCCTGGTCTTATGAGGACATGCCAGGTCTTAACCCCTCCTTAGTGGAACACCGACTCGTGCTTAAACCAGGGGCAACACCTGTTAAACAAAGGTCGAGAAGATTTCACCCCCACATGGCCTTACGGATTAAGGAAGAGGTCGACAAACTTTACAAGGCCAAGTTCGTCAGAGTAGTTTTATATCCTCAGTGGGTGGCAAACATAGTCCCTGTTCTCAAGAAGGATGGGAAAGTGCGCATATGCATTGATTTCAGGGACCTTAACAAAGCATGTCCTAAAGATGATTTCCCGCTGCCTCATATAGACGTCCTTGTTGATAACACTGCCGGGTACGAAGCTCTATCGTTCATGGATGGATACTCGGGCTATAATCAGATCCGTCTTGCTCCTGAAGATCAAGAGAAAACTTCCTTCACCACGCCCTGGGGCACATACTGCTATGTAGTTATGCCTTTTGGATTAAAGAACGCAGGCACCACCTATCAAAGGGCGATGATGGCTATCTTCCACGACATGATGCACATCTATATGGAAGCTTACGTGGATGACATTCTGGTGAAGTCAAGATCAAAGGAAGAACACCCCTCTATTTTGGCTAAAGTGCTGCAGAGAGCCAGGGAGTACAAGCTAAAGATGAATCCGAAGAAGTGCGTATTCGGAGTCTCCTCGGGGAAGCTGCTAGGTTTCATAGTGAGCAAACGGGGGATCCAGATTGATCCTAACAAAGCACAGGCCGTCATGGATATGCCTCCGCCAAAGAACATTACGGAACTTCGAGGACTGATTGGTAGATTGCAATTCATTAGAAGATTCATATCCCAGCATTCTCAAAGGTGCCGTCCGTTTTATGAATTGCTCAAGGCGGGGGTCAAGTTCGAATGGAATCAAGATTGTCAAAAGGCCTATGAGGACCTCAAGGAATATCTATCCAATCCCCCGGTTTTGCAACCTCCTGTCCCTGGGAAACCCCTGATCCTATACATGTCGGTCATTGAGGACTCCCTAGGGGCGGTTTTAGCACAAGTGGATGACGAAGGAAAAGAGCGGGCTGCGTACTATCTTTCTCGGTTGTTTAATCCAGCTGAATCCAGGTACACCGCTATGGAGAAGACTTGTGCCGCCTTAGTATGGGTAGTTCAGAAGCATAAACATTACTTTCTCGCCCACCCAGTTAGGCTGATCTCTAGAATGGACCCGATCCGTTATCTCTTAGAAAAGCCCGTTCTTTCTAGTAGGTTAGCTCGCTGGCAGAGCTTCCTCTCTCAATTCGATATCACCTTTGTCGTTCAGAGGGCAGTCAAAGGATACGCCATCGCTGAGCATCTTGCACATCTCCCTATTCCTCACACCGACTCTATTCAGGACGATTTCCCTGATGAGCATCTCTCTGTCCTTTCTCAGCATCCCTTCTGGTCTCTGCACTTTGATGGTGCGCTTAACTCACAGGGCCAAGGGATCGGGGCTGTCTTGCTTACTCCAGAGGGAGTAACCATTCCCTTCGCTTATCAACTTCGATTTCCTGCTACCAACAACATCGCTGAGTATGAGGCTCTCCTGGCCGGCTTGAAGCACGCCTATCTCTTAGGCGCGCGTTATTTAAACATCATAGGAGACTCTCAGCTCGTCTTACCGCAAGTTCTGTCCACTTACCGTACCCGTGACCCCAAGCTCAAGCCCTATCAAGATTTGGTCACGCTCATCGCTAAGCGATTCCGCAAGCTAATCTATATCCATACTCCCCGTTCTCTGAACATTCTGGCGGATGCATTGGCATCCCTGGCCTCCTCCTTATCCTTCCCTCTCAGTCGTAGTACTGAGACTGTCGTCGTCCAGAGGATGGACGCACCCTCTCTCCAGGATCCTTGGTTCACCAACCTTAAGAAGTCTGCAGAAGTGAGAGCTGAAAAGGAAGATCTCGAGGAGGTATCATTGGCAGAACTAGAGGAGATTTTGGATGAAGAAGAATTGCCTTGGTACCATGAAATCGAGTTATTTTGCAAAGAAGGGGCATTCCCAGAAGGGGCAAGAGCTGAGCAGCGCAAAGCAATAAGAAGGGCCGCCGCAAGGTACACTATCATTGCAGGAGAACTGTACAGGCGCGCTACTAATGGAATGCTCATGAGATGCCTAGATGATGTGGAAGCTTGGAAAGTAGCAGAAGCAGCACATTCCAGCGAGTGTGGAGGTCATGTCAATGGCCAGGCTCTAGCGAAGAGGATTCTTAGGCAGGGCTACTATTGGCCCACTCTGGAGGAGGATTGCTCCCTCTATGTCCGGAGGTGCCTTAAATGCCAACTCCACGCTGATAAAATCCACTCTCCAGCTTCATCTCTTCATCCTATGACCGCTCCTTGGCCATTCTCTATGTGGGCTTTCGACGTCGTCGGCCCACTCGGTGATCCTAATTCTCAGACCAAGCAGAAATCCTTCATTCTCACAGCAACTGAGTACTTCACCAAATGGGCTGAAGCCGAGGCGTACGCAGAGATCAAAGCTACAACGGTGTGCCGCTTTATCATGAAGAATATCATCTCGCGGTTCGGAGTGCCAAGCAGCATCATCACCGACAACGGACCCCAGTTCGTCTCCCAGGAGCTTAAAGACCTCTGTAAGAAGTTCAAAATTACATTGCATCATTCGTCACCATATTACCCTCAAGGCAACGGTCAAGCCGAAGCCACTAATAAAACTCTTCTTAAAATCATTAAGAAAACATGCGAGGCGCATAAATTTTCTGATTGGCCTGAAAGATTGGTGGAAGCTCTGTGGGCTTACCGCACCTCCGTCCGTACTCCTACGGGACAAACTCCCTATTCTCTAACCTACGGGATGGAGGCGGTGCTCCCATATGAGATCTTAATCCCTTCACTCAGAGTACAGCTCGATAAGGAACTTAATCTCGATGAACGTCGAGAGGCGTTGCTGGTCCAACTGGAACTCCTAGATGAGAAGAGGATGAATGCGGCCGATCACGTATCTGTTTATCAAAAGAGAGTTTCGCGTTATTTTCAAAAGAAGGTAATTGAACGAAAATTTTGCAAGGGTGAAATGGTTTTGAAACGCAAATTCATTCGGTCTGCAGGTCCTAGGTCTAAATTGCAACCTAACTGGGAAGGGCCGTTCGTAATAAAAGAAGCTTATCCAGGGAATGCTTATCGTTTAGTAAACGCAGAAGGTGAGGAGCTCTCTCACCCGTGGAATGGGTTATATCTTAAGCGTTTCTTTCCTTAAAAATCTAAACCATGTGCTTTTCCGGCAATAAGAACTGCCTCCCTATCTTCAAAAGAGAGTCTTGAGTAAGGCAAACACACACTACACGACGCCCCTGGTCGGGTTCCTTGCTTAAAAAGACACCGTTTTTCCTCGGCCATGCTTTGGGGGAAAGTCAAAATCCCTGTCCGTTTCATTCTTCGGCTAAATCCAGGGGCAAGGAGTGAATAAGAAGGCGACAACCAATCCAAACTCCCTAACGAGAAGAGGTCTCAAATAGGGGCAAGTCCGTTATGACCTGACTCCACAAGAAAGAAAAGAAAAGAAAAGCAAAGAAGTGCTCTTTACCATGAAATCAAAAGCATCATCTCAAGGTCTGTGAATGAATTCTCAAAAGCTCCAAAAGAAAAAGAAGATTAGGCATGACAAGAGTGGCAGTACAGTTCCCCGCGGGACGTTATGAGCCCGGTCGCATGCATGCCTAAGTGGACAAAGGTTCGATGACGGACATAAAAAGCCCCGGCACAACAGACCGAATCTCTAATAAGGTTGTACGGTGAGGGAATCAAATTCTAAAAACTTCCATACCTGGCCTAAGCTTACCCCCCATGTTCTTTTTTCTTTTTAGGACCGAGACGAGTACCCTAGGTATGGCTTTGGTAAAAACACCGTCACGATGATCAGGTCTCGGCCAGGGGTTGCCACGCTATTGCACGCCGGTCTCGAGACTCAAGCTAAAACAAGGGAGGTCTCGTGTTGCTAGAGAGGCACTGGTTTTCCAAAAAAAATCCAAAAACAACAAATATCTTCAAAATCCAAAAACAATCAAATATTTTCAAAATCTAAAAACAACAAATATTTTCAAAAATCCAAAACATTAAAGATTTTCCAAAACCCCCAAAATACCATCATATGCATAGCATGCATCGCATTTTCATTATGTTTTTCGCCTATTTAATAAGGCTCCACCCCTTGACCAAATATCAAGAAACGGTCATTTTCTAACTTGCTTCAAGGCAAGGGGTTGAGTCTAAGAACAGATCTAACTTGTTTTCATGTCTAAGTGTGTGCAGAATACAGGAACAAGCCCAAAAGCAGAAGCTCACAACTATGCAGGTTCAGAGCGTGTAACGCGCCAGGATCGGACCGTTACAGTCATATAACGGGCCCCTCTTCGACCGTCACTTCCCTTGGCATGGGCCCCTTTTCCTTTCAATTAAACCATCATTATAACGGTCTGAGACCTACCGTTAATTAAAAATAACGGCTCAAGACCCATCCGTCACATCCTTCAGGGACTGAGCTCTTGTTACTTCCATTATGACAGCCTATCGCAGACCGTCATTTCCAAAATAACGGCCCAGAGTACATCCGTCATATCCTCCAGAAGCCCTGTCTGCTCACATCAGTCTAGCCTTTTAAACTATGGAACTCAAGATCCCTCAACTGTGGCAATCTCATCTCATTCAAGCAAAGATTAATGAAATATAGATCTTGATGAATTCAACTTTGATTGTCCATTACATGATATCTCTCATAAACAAAGGAAAATCAAGATACATTCAGTTTCGTATCCGCAAAAGGGCGGATCTTCCTCAATTCTTTCACGTAATCTCGGCGTGTTTCGTCGTTCTCTTCAACTTCTGCTTGCCACGGGCGCACCTTGCTGATCTCCCACATGGTCAGCGCGTTCCGGATCGATCTTTCATCTTCCTCGGTCCCCATCTTCCTAGGTAGAAGTGGAGGATAGTGTGATAGTGCAGGAACGCCAATTCGAGGTAATCCGATCTGAAGATGGCATCGGTGCGGGTTGTAGATCGCCATGGTAGTATTCCCTACTAGCTGGAGGTCGAGGCCTTGACGCCGCGGTATTTTAAGAAGAATGCTTCGAAGAACGCTTGGTCGCATGATGAACTTTTCAAGAGGCAAAGCATTGAAGAAGAGGCGCCATTCATCCCGCGTTTTCTTATCCGCCGTCCTGCATTCAACATGAGAAGAATATCCAAAAGCCCCTCCAATGAAGAAGAGGGGGTGGCTCCCGAAGATCCGGCTCGCCGAAGTTATATCTTCCTTGGGAAGGAATTTGATTCTCACTCCTATCCAACACTCAAGGAGTATCATGGAACCGAACAAAGGCCCTCCAAGGCAAGCCGAGCTTAGTCCTTCATAGAGGTATGAGAGGACAGCTTGAGAAATAGACATACCCCGCCACAGTCCACTAATAATGCTAAGATTTTGGATATCTAAGAGGTGGTCGGTTGTGGAGAAAAGGAAGACCCCGCACAAGCAAACCGCCACCGCCTTGGCTATTGCTTCGTGTCTCTCCCACTTATTTTTACAGTGAGACACTATCCATTGTGCCATAGGGATCATGTGAATGTGGCGCGGGCTGATCATGGTCCGCACGTCCTTTGGGTTATGAATGAAGTCGCTTAAGATCAAGGACGGATCAATAGGTTCTATTGTATAGCAAACCCGATCCTCATCCCCAACTTAGTCTTAGGAAGGGCTAGGTAGGTCTCTACCTCCTCCAATAGGATGGTTGCTTCAAAGGAGGGGAAGATGAAGGTATGAGTTTGTGGATGCCATAGTTCCACAAGGGCTGAAAGGCATGGCCAATCCAAAGATAATTTCTGGAAGTTTTTGCCTAGAACCAAGAGGGGTTGGAGGTGCCATGCTTTGAGGATTGATACCACCTCTAAAGGGAGTGCCTTTACCATGGGAGCCACCCACTTCAGGTTGGAGTAACACCTTGGGCCAGGAAGAGGCTTGAAGAAGGAAAGTTATGAAGAAAATTAAAGTGCAGCAAAAAATCTGAACTTTGGATGAAGTCATGCAAGCTTACCACCCTTTGGACATTAGAGCTTAGATGCTTGGGGATCGAGGATAGCCGTTGAAGCTCCCCATGTTCCCTCCTTGCAGCCTTAGGGCCGGTGTAGATCTTCTCTTCCATAGCCGCCATCTCGAAGCACCTCTTCATCTTGATTTCTGCTTGTTAGGAGAATTCTTCAACCCTAGAACAGAGGTTTTTGCAAGCTGCGATTTTGGATAAGTTTCCCAAGTTGCTGGGGCTTTTTATTAACTTTGGAAGGATAAGATTGGAGTTGGGAGGCTTTATCTGAAATTTGGATAAGTTCTAGCAAGAGATTAAGTGGCTGAACCTCGGACTCTAAGCTCTCACGGCCGAATCCGTTTTGGAAACGACCCAGACTCTGACGGTCTGTCGTAGGGCCGTTACTTCACTCTGGCGCGCCTACCCTGGGCCGTCACTTTTTCTGTGGGTTGGGTTTTCCTTAGAACTTGTTCTGTGGCTGTTTACGGTCTGGTCTCAGACCGTCGCCTTTCAACGGACGAACCCTAATCCGTTATATCCTTCAAATCGCTCAAGTTTCTCTCTTCTGGGCTGAACGCCATGTAACGGTCAGGTTAGGACCGTCGTTTCGTTATGATGCGTCTCCTTCAGGCCGTCGCATTTTCTGCGAGTAGTTCTAAAAACATGTTCTGCCATG
Organism: Amorphophallus konjac; assembly: GCA_022559845.1. Classification (NCBI taxonomy): domain Eukaryota; kingdom Viridiplantae; phylum Streptophyta; class Magnoliopsida; order Alismatales; family Araceae; genus Amorphophallus; species Amorphophallus konjac. The sequence goes on from CM040125.1 coordinate 56,023,680, forward strand.
AACAACGGTCTGATCTAGGACCGTTGTTTTCTTTTAACGCTCCTACCATGGGCCGCTATTTCCTCTGCAGCCCGGCTATCAGAATAAGATATTTCATGAATGACGGCCTGAGGTAGGCGCGTCGTTTGATTATGACGGTCCAAGACCAGACCGTCATTTCCTCTGCTACTAAATTCAGGCAGTTTGTCTATCCTTTGCCTAGACCTGGCGATCTTTCACATCTGTACACCACACCTTCTCCACACAAGCATTCACTCACCCATACACATCCATCATGCGTACTTTCAATCACTCATTCGTGCATATCCATTCATACATCCACATAAAAAAGTCAACAAAAACTTCATTTTCATAAAAAGGCATGTACAAGTGGTAAGAAAAGCATAAAAGTACATCATTCGGCCGGCTTATCCGTCGGGCCGCCCTCATCCTCTCCACCCTCGGGTTTCCTGGGTGGCGGTGCTATGGAAGCACTCTCCTCCTACTGTCCTCTCTCTGCCCTCCCATTTCTCTGTTGGCCGGCGGAACTAACTAGGAAATCCCCAATCGAGCCACTAGGGGCAGCACTCCTATGAGCCCCGCTCCGGGAAGAACTCCGCTCTGGTGCCCGGCCTAGCATCCGGACCGTCTGCTCCATTTTCTGCAGCCTGATCTTCAGCGTGAAGATCTGGCGTCGCGTCTCCCGTGCCTCGGTCCGATAGCGATCAAGATCCGTGATCCCAAGGCGAAGGTCCTTCACCTCGGCCTGTGCCCGTGCTAAATCTGCTCGAAGTCGCTCCATCTCCACATCGTCCACATGTCGAGGGGTCTCCGCTCTAAGTCGGGCTATCTCTGCCCGCACGAGCTCCGTCTCTGCTCGAGCTCGATCAGTCTCGGCCCGGCTCCTCTCCACCTCTGCCCTCGCCTGGGTGGCCTCCGCCACTGCCGCTGCCAGCTCTATCGCCTGTAGATTGCATTGCATTGCATATAGGTTAGTCATATAAATTTAATTAGCATAAGCATAATCATAAAGCATGTAAGTATCTTACCCGCTCCGCGAGGGTGGCCTCCGCCTCCTCGGCCCGGGCGACTGCCCGAGCAAAGTCAGCATCTCGCCCAGCCATGTCTCCCGCAGGCTGCGAGGACGACGATGGGGCATCCGGTCTTGCTCGTTGAGCTCCCTCTGCCCGCTGCATTGTCATAGCCAAAGCATTAGCATCATGCATAATCATAGTCATATCATAAGCATTCAGAATCTCACTAGGAGCTCCAAAGCAGTCCGGTACTTGGAGAGGGGGATTTCCGCAGCCCACCACCAAGGCGGCCCAACAAGGCCTACAAGGTCCAACCGGGCGAGCCCCACCCAAGTGATAGCCCATAGGGCCTACTTTGGGAGAAAAGCCCAATAAATAAAGACTCGAGGAACCAACTCTCCCCGGCGGCCTTCTAGGCTCGGAGGGCCCGAGACAACGGTCAGGTCGGATGGAAGGTCCAGTCTAAAGCCCACTCTCCGACCGAGAGAAAGAGGCTCCAGCCGACCTATCCGACCCCACCTTCGCCGGGCCATGCCTATCGCTCGGACACGAGCTAGCATCCCCGTAGCTCGGTGAGACCGCTTGTTTACCTGCAGGTGCGGCCGTTCAGAGTCCTCCGGCAGCGGGAGAGTCATGGGAGCTGCCGAACTCAAAGGGGATAACGCCCCCACGATCCGGCCATGAAAGCCCCCGATGAAGACGTAACTCCCGCTGGGAAGCCCTCAGCTCACCGAACTCTTAAAAGGCGATGCACTATTTAAGTAAGGGAGACCCTCCGGAAGATGGTAAGATGAACTAACCCTTCACATACCCTAAGCTCCTAGGCACGATTCGCTTCACCCTTGGTGGAGAGGATTCTCGCGCATCAGCTCTCTCCTCCCCTCATTATCGCTTCCACCATCGCTCTACTGACTTAACCATCGGAGGGTTTTCTCCCAGGGAGATCCCCTGGGCCCTCTGATCCGTTTCCCTCCTCTTGCAGATTCATCTTCTGGTGATCCACAGCCCGCTCAGGACTCAGCGCGAGATTCCGCCTCTTCATCTGGCGCCGTCTGTGGGAAACGCACGAAGAGTCAAGATGGTGAGAAAAAGCTCAGGGAGGAGATCCGCCGGCGGGGCAGGTAAGGCTGTGGCAGCGGGAAGCGTCCCCCCTAGGGTCTCGCAGAGCCCCCCCTCCAACGCCAGCGTCCCCGCCAACAGGCCACCACCCCCCCCCGGCGGAGACAGGGGCACCCCTCGACGGCGGCGGCAACGCCTTCCAAGCCCTCAACGAGAAGATGGACGTCCTCGTAGAGCTCATGAGGGCCCAGGCGTCCCGAGACGCAAGGTCCCGCGCCCCGTCAGGAAGTCCCCCTCGAAGGAGTGCAACGCAGCACACCGCCGGAGGCCGCTTCACCCTCCGCGGCCGACAGCTCCTCCGCAACGACGTCGGAGGACCCTCGCAAGCTCCGCCTGCGGAGCAAGAGGCTTCCTCCACGCCGAGGAAAGGGAAGCAGGGGGCGAAGCCGCCGCACCCGGGCACCAGTGCTCCGGGAGATCGCCATGACGCCCCCCCCAGCCCCACGGCACGGCCACAGCCGGAGCTGTCTCTCCGGCTACGAGATTTTGAAAGACGGTTCGCAGAGCAAGAGCGCGCTCTTCGCGCCCTGCAGAAGACCTCTTTCCCGGAGGACGAGGAGAAATCCCCTTTCTCCAAGTACATCTTGAAGGCAGAGGTCTCTCCTAGAGCCTCCATCCCAACCTTCAAGCTCTACGACGGCCAGGGCGACCCAGCCGACCACTACGACAGCTTCGACGCCCTGGTGACCCTGCATGGAACGCCGGATCCCATCAAATGCCGAGCCTTCGCGGCCACCCTGGTCCAGGGCGCTCAGGCATGGTTCCGAGCCCTCGCCCCGGGGTCCATCCGAGACTTCAGGCAGTTCGGGCGAATTTTCAAGGAGAGCTTCGCCGGTAGCGCCCCCCCAAGGTCGGTAGCGGGGCTCCTGGCTCTCAAACAGGCGCAAGGGGAGAGGCTCCGGACTTACGTCCACCGATTTAAATCGAAAGCCCTTAGGATCCCCCGCCTGGATGTGGCCTCAGCCACAACCGCACTGACCGGGGCACCCGGGACGAGAATCTCCACCGCGAGCTTGTCCTCCACCCTCCCTCGACCCTTGCCGAGCTAGTGACTCTGGCACTGCGCCACGCCGAGTGCGAAGAGGTACTCAGCGCCTGCCGAGACACAACCGGCTCGGGTCGGGAGGGGGACAAAAAGTGGACCTCCGAGCCAAACCCTGGCTCGAGCAAGAAGCGCGATCGAGAAGGAGAGCGCAAGAGAAAGTATGAGCGGTATACCCCTTTGACCGCACCAGTCTACGAGATCTATGAAGACATCAAAGACTCGGGACTTCTCCGCCAGCCCGAGCCTATGAGGTCGAAGAACTGCAAGCGGGACAGGCATTGCCTGTTCCACGGCGACCACGGGCACCACACCGGAGATTGCCATCAGCTCCAGGACGAGATCGAGCGCCTCATCCGTCTGGGGCATCTAGCCCGGTTCACAACCGGGCACAAAGAAGATCGAGACGCCGCAGAGGAGATCGACAACGCCCCCCGAGGGGTCCACATCAACGTCATCTCCGGCGGAGCGGCATCGGGAGGCGACACCAGCCGAGGAAGGAAACGTCATGCCGAGCGGGCCAGCCGAGCCTTAGAGCCCCCCAAAGGCCCGCCAATGGAGCCCCAGGTCATAGTCTTCTCCGACCAAGACCTGGAAGGGCTGAGCACCCCGCATGACGATGCCCTCGTTATCTCGGCCACGATAAATCACTGTAATGTAGACAGGATTTTGGTTGATAATGGGAGCGCCCCCGATGTATTATCTTATGACTGTTTCCTCAAGATGGGGGAAGACCCATCCAAGCTCCACCCGATCCGAACACCCCTGTGCGGGTTTAATGGCCTGGCCACCTACCCCGAGGGAGCCCTAAGCCTGCCGGTCACTATCGGCACCCCACCCAAAACCGTTACGGTCATAGTGGACTTCATAGTGATTAAAGGTATGATAGCGTACAACGCCATTTTCGGCCGAAAAATTCTCAGCCGAATAAAGGCCGTACCATCTACCTATCACCAAAAAATGAAGTTTCCCACCAAAAACGGGTTGGGGGAAGTCCGAGGTAACCAGGCCACGGCTAGAAGGTGCTACAATATCTCGGTGGAAGCCTCAAGGCCGGACGGGAAGGATAAGGGCCCCAGGGGAGTCGAAGGAAAAACCGTAACCGCCGAGCCCGGTGGCGAATTATTAACGGTATTCCTGAACGACGACCCGGCCCTTGGAGTGAGGATCGGTTCCGACCTACCACCGAAGGAACAGCAGCAATACAAGGAGTTTCTTTCTGGGTACGTCCGGGTCTTCGCTTGGTCCGACGATCAACTCCCTGGTATACCAGAGGAAACAGTGATGCACAAGCTTAACCTCGACGCCACCGTGAGGCCCGTACAGCAGCGGAGGAGGAAGCATGCGCCCGAGAAACAGGCGATCATCAAGGCGCAGGTCACCAAGGGACAAGAGACTGGTCTTTTCAGACCGGTCCTGTACCCAACGTGGCTAGCCAACGTCGTCCTGGTGCCGAAGACCACCGGCAAGTGGCGAATGTGCGTAGACTTCACCGATCTGAACAAGGCCACCCCCAAGGACTGCTATCCGCTGCCGAGCATCGACCAACTGGTTGACTCAACCTCGGGCAACGAGATACTCAGTTTCCTGGATGCCTATTCGGGTTATCATCAGATCCGAATGAGCCCTGAAGATGTCGAGAAGACCGCCTTCATCACCGACTACGGCGTGTACTGCTACACCCGGATGCCTTTCGGATTGAAGAATGCTGGAGCCACATACCAGCGACTGGTCAACCATATGTTCGAGGGACAGTTAGGTCGGAACGTCGAGGCCTACATCGACGACATGCTTGTCAAGACCCCGAGGGTCCAAGACCACCTCACCGACCTGGCCGAGACTTTCGGCACCCTCATGAAGTACAGCATGAAGCTCAACCCCGCCAAGTGTGCCTTTGGAGTAAGATCCGGGAAGTTCCTGGGTTTCCTGGTCACTCAGCGGGGGATCGAAGCAAACCCTGACAAGGTCCAGGCCCTCCTGGACATGCGCCCGCCCACGTGCATCAAAGACGTCCAGCGTCTGACGGGGCGTGTTGCCGCTCTCAGTCGTTTCCTGTCCCGTGCGGCCGAACGATGCTTGCCCTTCTTCAAGCTAATGAGGGGGCCTAAAATAGCATCTGCTACGTTCGTATGGGACGGGGAATGCCAGACAGCGTTCGCCGAGCTCAAAGAGCTCCTAGCTTCACCCCCGGTGCTCTCCAAGCCCGTTGCAGGCGAGGTTTTGCTGCTCTATCTCTCGGCGACGCCATCAACGGTCAACTCGGTCCTAGTCAGGAATGACTCGGGAGTCGAGAGGCCGGTCTACTACACCAGCAAGGTGCTCGGCGAGGCCGAGCGGAGGTACCCCGCAACCGAGAAACTCGTGCTAGCGTTGGTTACCTCCGCAAAGCACCTCCGACCCTACTTCCAGGGGCATCCCATCACCGTGCTAACCGGCGAGCCACTGAAGAAGATTCTGGCCCACCCCGAGGCCTCGGGGTGACTCGTCAAATGGGCCATCATGCTCGGGGCATACGACATCTCGTATCGGCCACGATCAGCTATCAAGGGGCAAGCGCTCGCCGACTTCATCGCCGAGAGCACCGTTCCGGTCGAGGACAGGCCTCCGACAGCAACCGGGCCAACCTGGGAGCTGTTCGTCGATGGATCGTCCAACTCGGTCGGTAGCGGCGCAGGGATCCTCCTAAGCTCCCCCGAAGGAATAGAGTTGCAGTACGCCCTAAAGTTCAACTTCCCGGCGTCCAACAATGCTTCCGAGTACGAGGCCCTTATCTCGGGGGCCCGCATGGCCCGACGGTTGGGGGCTGAGCGAGTCAGGATCCACACCGACTCCCAGCTGGTCGCAAGCCAGGTCAGCGGCGAGTACGAAGCTCGGGAGGCACCTATGATCAAATACCTCCAGTTGGTCCGGAGCCTGGCCCAGCAGTTCGTGGAGTTCGAGGTAGTCCGAATAGCTCGGGAGCAAAACTCTCGGGCGGACGCCCTCTCCCGACTGGCCTCCTCCCTAGACCCGGAAGGTACACGATCGGTCCTCCTAGAAGAGCTAGAGCGCCCGAGCATAGACTCGGAGCTCCTCGCCGTTGACTCGGCCACTCCCGACGACTGGCGCTCCCCCTACCTCTCCTGGCTACGAGACTCCCAGGAACCCTCCGACTCTCGAGAAGCCCACCGGATGAAGTACCAAGCTCGGCGCTTCGTCATCCTCGACAGCGCCCTCTACCGAAGATCGTTCTCCGGGCCCCTTCTGAAGTGCCTCGGCCCCGACGAAGCGAGCCAAGCTATTGAGGAGATTCATCAAGGCCTGTGCGGAGCACATTCAGGAGGTCGGTCGCTGGCCAGAATCCTGCTAAGGCAAGGATACTGGTGGCCGACCCTCCAGCGCGACTGCACGGCTTACGTACAACATTGCGACCGTTGCCAGCGGTTCGACCATTTGGTCCACCAGCCGGCCACGGAACTTGTCACCCTTACCGAGCCCTACCCTTTCGCTCGGTGGGGGATCGACATCCTTGGGCCATTCCCAACGGCTCAATCCCAGAAGAAGTTCATCATCGTCGCCATCGACTACTTCACCAAGTGGATCGAGGCTGAAGCAACAGCGAGGATCACCGAGACAGTCGTCTGGGGTTTCGTATGGAAATCGATCATTTGTCGCTTCGGCATCCCCCGAGTGATAGTGAGCGATAACGGGCGGCAATTCGACTCTCGATACTTCCGACCTAAATATCCGCAACCACTTCACTTCGGTCGCCCACCCTTAGGCCAACGGGCTGGTTGAAAATGCCAACAAGACAATCTTGAAAGGCATAAAAACCAGACTCGGCAAGGCTAAGGGTAGCTGGCTCGAGGAACTGCCTAGCGTACTATGGTCGCACCGAACGACCCCCAGAACGGCAACCGGTGAGACCCCTTTTCAACTGGTATATGGCCCCGAAGCCGTCGTTCCATTGGAAATCGCCAATCCGTCTCTCCGAGTGATCAGCTTTGTGCCCGAGGCAAACGAGCAGAAGCTGCTCGAGAACCTCGACCTGGCAGACGAACTCCGAGAGATCGCGAACGTCCGAGCTACGGAATATCAGCGCCGCCTCACTCGGTACTACAACGCCAGGGTCCGAGGTAGACAATTTCGACCAGGGGACTTCATCCTCAGGAAGGCAGAAGCCTCTCGACCACTAGAGGCGGCGGGCAAGCTATCCCCCAACTGGGAAGGCCCCTACCGAGTGATCGAGACGCTCGGGAAAGGTGCGTACAGGTTAGCCACAATGGAAGGGGAATCCATTCCCCGGACATGGAACGCAACCACACTACGTAGATTTTATTTCTGAATACTGTATCAATAAATTGGGTAAAATAAACCCCCTTATCTTTCGCATTCATTCAAGATAACTGTTGGTACATCAGAAAGGCAACTGCCAATACATTACATAACAAAAAGCGAAAATCCATCTGGCACCGCAGCAAACGGCCATCGCCCGGTCGACCCGGTCTTGACCTTCTCGCATCCAGCCACTGACTCTGCCTCGCGTAGAAACTGGCTCGGACAAGAGATGGTCGACCCAGTTGGCTCGGGTGGTCCGTGACAAAGGTGACAGAGGGACGGCAAGGAGAAGGCCACCTTTCACGCAAGGAAGGCTACCTTCCAAGTTGGCAACAACCTGGAAAAAGGGCATGCCGTGAAGGTCCCCTTTCTTCCAAACTGCCAACTCTTTGGAGGCGAACAGAAAGCCAGCAGCCCCCGAAGAGTGAAAGAAATGAAGAACAAAAGAGAGAGAAAGAGGCAGTGCACGGGGGTAAGGAAGGGACTGGAGCCGCCTCCTCCCCTCCCACGGAGGGGAATAGCGGCCGACATCCCTAACTCCCCCATCCGCCCTCCATCTCGGCGTCCGCCCGGAAGCCTCGCCGGAGCCAAGAGGAGGAAAACGGCGTGCCCCCGCACGTCGAAGCCCTCTCCCGATCCGCGCGGTGACCGTCGGACCCGCCTCATGCACGCGCGGCGACCGTGGGACCCGACCGATATTCCAGGACATCTGGAACCGGCCGCTCCCCGTCGTCTGCAGCATCACCTTCTGAAGGGTCCTCCATGTTCCGATCGCGGTGGCGCAACGCAAAGCGAAGACGAGGGAATAAGAGCAGACCGCCGGCGAAAGTCCTAAGTGTTAAGAGAGAAGGAGCGCCCTTCGGTCCTTTTTATAGGCCAAGGGAGGCCACGCGCCTTAAAAGACTCCCCCCTCAAAAACACGCTACAGGACCTCCCTGGAAGGTCACCTCGAAATCCCTGCCCCCCGCCCTAGCGGGATTCGCGAAGCACCTCACCTTTCAAAGCATGGTAATACGGAAGGACGCCCGCCAGAAGTCTCCCGAATCGACATGCGAAAACGGCGCAAAAAATATCGGCACTTTCCAACTGCCACGATACGCCAACCAAATCACAGCAAAGATAGCGATCAAATAAAGTAAGTTATTTATTGCCTCCCATAAAAGCCTCTTACAACGAGGAAGACGGACAAAAAGGGGAAGGGGCAAAATAAAGTTACATCAGGCCTCGGGCCCACTTTGAAGCTCGGGAACCGCAGTAGGGGATGCGTCACCCCCGGTACCCTCGGCGACGGCCGGCCCGGACACTGACCTCGCCTGTGCGAGAACTGTCCCGGTCGCGAGCCCTCCCGAGGCCTCCAGAGCCGGTGACCCCGCTGAAGGCGATTCCCCCGGTTCTTCCCCGGCCGAAGATGAGGAGCTGGAATCTGACTCGTCCGAGTCATAACGCTGGCCGTAAGGAAAGTCACCTCCGGCCAGGTGCTCATTAGCATAGTTCATCGCTCGGCGATAGCCCTGCTTGAACCCCTTTCGAGCACCCCGGCGGAGAGCTACCTCGTAGTAGGGTAGGGCGGCTGCAATCAGGTCGGCCGAGTAAGCTTCCGAGCCTTTATAGCGCTCGATCGCCTCCGCCTCGACCTGCCCGTCCCGAGCCCGCTCCGCCTCGGCCGCACGCTCTTCCGCCCTCGCCAGACGCTCCTCCAGCTCGGTCATCCTCCGCTCGGTCTCGGTCATCCGACCCTCCGCCCGGGCTCGGTCCGCCTCGGCCTCAGCACGAAGGCGCTCCGCGTCCTCCGCCTGATCCTGCAGCTCGGCACGCTCACGCTCCCAGAGGCCATCCAGCTCGACGTGGCGTTGACGCTCGTCTTCTAGACGTTGCTCTTCCTCTCGAGCGATTCTCGGGCCCTTGTCAGCTATTCGGCCAGTACCTCGGCCTCCCGACGGCTCGACCGCGCCAACTCCCTGAGAGCAAGGAACTCCCGCCGGAGCCCCTCGTGCTCCCCCTCGAGCCGAGCTAGTTTCCTCTCGCATCCACCGAGGGTCCAGGCGAGCGTCGACCGCTCCGCCTCCGTCCGGGCGTGCGCCTCTGCCATCACGGTCGCTGTCCGAGCTATAACAAGGCCGCCCTCCATCAGGATGTCAAGGACCCCGACAGGAGTGCTGCGCTTTTCTCCGCCCCTCGTCCTATCGGTGATCGACCGGCAGATCCGGTACAGATCACCCGAGACACCAAGCCTGACCAGAGCTTCCGGCAAAGGGGACCGCTCCACCCTGGGCGCCCCGTCAGAAGGCCCTGTTGTGGTAGTAGAACTAACCGCCCCGCGCACCACGGTCGGTTGGGGTTGCAACGCCTCCCCGGGCGAACCCCCACCCTCGACCGGCGCCGCGGGATCAACGGCACCAGAAACTGTCGGCACTTGGGGTTGCGACACACCCCCATCTGCACCGACCGAGCTCTCGGTCCCAGCGCCGGCCACGCCGGCATCGGCCCCCTCTGTCCCTACAGAGGGGAGAGCCGACCCATCACCTCCCTCTGCGGGGCCCCTGGTCTCCTCGGCCCCCTCTCGCTCGGCAGATGGGAGAGCCAGCCCAGAAGGGTCGGCCCCATCCTGCCCCCGAGAGGGGAGCGCCGCCGAGCCAGAGTCACCCCCGACGGCGGTAGGAAGACCGGCTTTCCTGGCCCTCTTCCTGGCCTTCGCGGCCTCCCGCAGTTTCCCCACCAGGGGATCCTTGCGCTTCAGGCCGGTCGACCGAGAAGTCCCCTCGGGGGCCGCCCCCTTGCCCTTATCTCGGGCATAAGCGCGACCCACCGAGACATCAGGCTCGTCGGCTGCCGAGTCCTCTCCCAGATCGATGACCTCGGCCGCCTCCTCCAGAGGCTCCTGCCTCACGTCTGCAACAAGAAGAAGCCCCGGTCAGGAGGAGAAAAAAAGGGTTACCACCCCAGAAGAAGAACCTCAAAGAACCGTACCTGACGCCGTCAACCGCGGGAGAAGACACCGTTCGATGTTCTCCGGTGTCACCAGCTCCTCGGTCGATTGGCGATTCTCCAACAGACGGGCAGCCTGCTGCTCCACGTGGGGAGGAAACTCCTCCTGGCGAGGGGGCAGATTCGGATGAAAATTGGGCGAGGTCCGGCATCTCCAGATCTCGTCCGTCGCCATCGCCTTCACCCAGAAGAACTGAGTCTTCCACCCCTTGTGCGAGGAGTCCTTCGCCGCAAGCGAGATGCAGCTCCTATTCCTCCGCGCCTGGATGAAGTAAAAACCTTTTCCCGCCGATTGATGCGCCTTCAGCTCAAAGAAGAAGTGGAAAAGGTCCAGAGACGGGAAGATGCCGCGCTGGTGGCACAAAATCCCTAACGCCGAAAGAAGAAGATAGGAGTTGGCCACCAACTGGATAGGCGCCAACCGAAAAAAAGTGAGCAGCTGCAGCACGAAAGGATCGAAAGGAAGCCGAAATCCACTCTTCCAGGCCAATAGGAAGGTGCAAATGTGCCCATTGCGGTCGTCCAGACTCGTCTCGTACGGAGTGGCGGCAGCAAAGCTATAGCGGAGAGGCAGACGGAAACGATGCTCCAGCCTCCGCACCTCCGCTTCTCCCAACTCGCTACAGTTGGGGACGGGATCGCGCCTCACGGGCACAAGCTCCGGACTCTGATCCGCCATCGGATCGGGAGAAGACCCCTCGTACGAGCTTGAAGACTCCGGGGGAGAAGGAAGCTGCCGAACCGCCTCCGCGGTTATCCTCGCCAACTCTTCAAACGCCGCCGCAAGGCTCCGCGTCTCCACTGTGCTCTCACGGCGCATCAAGAAGCAAGGAAAGCCTAAAACCCTGGAAGCCTAGAACGATGAACAGCGCCCCCTATAAACCCCTGAGGGTGGCGGCGCGCCGTTCCGTGCTCCGAGAAAAAGGGGGGCCCCTTCGTTTCAAATCCGTCAGGATCATCATTACGGGCCTCGGCAACCGCTATAAGCGGCCACATAACGCCAACGGAATTCCACCCACCTGAGCCACGCCGGTCCAAAGCCTCTAAAAACTACTCATCCGAGCCTCCTTTGGCTCGGGAGTAGGAGGGGGACAAGTGGAGAGGGGGATTTCCGTAGCCCACCACCAAGGCGGCCCAACAAGGCCTACAAGGTCCAACCGGGCGAGCCCCACCCAAGTGATAGCCCACAGGGCCCACTTTGGGAGAAAAGCCTAATAAATAAAGACTCGAGGAACCAACTCTCCCCGGCGGCCTCCTAGGCTCGGAGGGCCCGAGACAACGGTCAGGTCGGATGGAAGGTCCGGTCTAAAGCCCACTCTCCGACCGAGAGAAAGAGGCTCCAGCCGACCTATCCGACCCCACCTTCGCCGGGCCATGCCTATCGCTCGGACACGAGCTAGCATCCCCGTAGCTCGGTGAGACCGCTTGTTTACCTGCAGGTGCGGCCGTTCAGAGTCCTCCGGCAGCGGGAGAGTCATGGGAGCTGCCGAACTCAAAGGGGATAATGCCCCCACGATCCGGCCATGAAAGCCCCCGATGAAGACGTAACTCCCGCCGGGAAGCCCTCAGCTCACCGGACTCTTAAAAGGCGATGCACTATTTAAGTAAGGGAGACCCTCCGGAAGATGGTAAGATGAACTAACCCTTCACATATCCTAAGCTCCTGGGCACGATTCGCTTCACCCTTGGTGGAGAGGATTCTCGCGCATCAGCTCTCTCCTCCCCTCATTATCGCTTCCACCATCGCTCTACTGACTTAGCCATTGGAGGGTTTTCCCCCAGGGAGATCCCCTGGGCCCTCTGATCCGTTTCCCTCCTCTTGCAGATTCATCTTCTGGTGATCCACAGCCCGCTCAGGACTCAGCGCGAGATTCCGCCTCTTCAGTACTCATCCCGCTGTTGGATGGTAGAGTGGAGTAGTCCCTCTAGCTCAGCTATCCGCCCCTCAGGATCGAGCTGCATGTAGAAAGCATGAGCCAGCATGTCACATCCGCATTTCATCATATAGAAAGAGTTTTTTAGTTTAGAATTGCATACCGGTCGTCGGGTACCTCGGTATACCCGGTCGCCATAGTGTCGAGCAAAGGCCTTCAGCTAGGCCTCGTCGCTCTCTACCCGCTCTTTCACAGCCCTGCCTCGCTGCCTCCAATCGAGGACGTACTCCGCCTTCCGGGCACGCCAATCCACATTCCCACTAATACCTCTCGCCGACTTGCCTGGATGGTCGTCGGTGCGGCGTGGAAAGGTCACCTCGGGCTGGTGTAGTCCTCGGGTCCGCAAGATCAGCCGGTAGTGCAGAGGCTCGATGATGTGGAGGTAGTGCAGCCAGACGTCTCATCCCCGATACGATAGAGACGCCTCCACCCATGGCTGTCCTGTGTAACCCTCACCGCGGTAAGGGGTCCACCTCACCTGCAGGCATTTAGATCCATTAGCATTCGCATAGCATGAGCACATATAGGCATATAAAGCATTTAAAGCATTTAAGTTCTGGGCTCACCGATGTGTGTGGGTAGGAGTCCAGGTCCTCCTGGATCATCCGGGTCTATCTCAAGACCGACCCTGTATCCCTCGCCACCGACCATCGCCTCGCGATCGGTATCAGGCCAGGATGGAGTAATGCGCCTCTCCCAATGCCCGGGAGGTACAAATAGCTCTAGATCTGCATTTAGGAATCAAGTCAGTTACATAAATCATCAATTATAGCATACATCATGGCATAGTATGATGGGGACATCACCTCCCATGCCCACGTTCACAGCTCGTCTCCTCGCCCCGATTGCATCCGGCATTGTTTAGTCATTTAATTTTAAGTCCTATGTAATTTTATTTGAGTCATTTGATGTATTTTCCCTTTTATTTGAGTCATGTTCCTAGGTCTTGCATTTATTTTCCTAAGTTTGAGTGTCATTAGATTGTGTAATGTGCTATTGGGCCCAATTCTTCGGGCTTGGCCCATGAGCCCCCCCTACCCCTTCGGTTATTTGTTATTGAGTCTTTTGTAAGGGACTTATTGTAAAATGTGGGTTTCCTATATATAGGGCCCCATTTCCTTCATTTGGAGGTAATGAATCAATGAATGAAAAAACTTGCCATTTTGAGAGTTTACACTCCTTATCTAGTGGAGAGATTCCATTTTTTAGGTGAGAAACCCTAGGGGAGAGATTCCCCACCCTTCCCTCTCTTAATCTCTCTTTTTCACTCCACTTTCTCTCTCCTCAACACCCAAATTCGAATTTTCTTCTCTCTCCTCCCCCTCTCAACCACTTCCAACCCCCACCTACCTCCATTAACTCCCCACAACTTCCCACAACCCCTCTTTAATCCTCACCTAGTCCCAAGGAAGTTCCACCACTCAAAACCCCACCCTCCAACCACCACCTACCCCTTTCACTTCCCTAAGCATATCTCCACCTTCCCAAGGCTGAATTAACTCATTCCAAAGCCCAAATTCGAATCTCCCCATCCCTCCTTGCTCCCTAGGTCGCACCCCTCCTCTCCCCTCAAGCCAAGTTCACTTCCCTCCTCTCTTCTCCACTCCAGCTTTATGTGCAGGCCGACCTGCAGATTAGCACTCTGTTGGAGCGACGTCCACGACTGCATCCTGGTTCTGCTGGTGGCGTGGCCTAACTTTCTGGAAAGGCCTCCCTGTGCTCTTCGCAGGCGAGGTGGAATCACTCCATTCTGAGTTCGTGGCCGTCCGTGAAGGCTGTTCTTCCCCGACTGCGCAGAACCTCTCAGACCAAAAGCCAGAGCGGCAGAGAAGACTCTCCCACGATGAACCTTGAAGGAATCAGCCTTCAAGGTCTTCTACAAAGATCTTCCACCCCCTGTCAGCGTCCAGGAACAGAAGGCGGAGCTCCGTTCGGCATTCGAAAATCAGAGATATTAATTTTCTACCACAACCACGCCGGTCTGCCTCCTCACAGTCTGCCCCGACCACCGTCCACTTCTCTGGACACCCAGATCATCTCCGACATCAGAAGACTTCCCCGTTTATTTTTCTGCAAAGTACACTCGTCAGCGATTCCAACGAGTCCAGCGGTGCCAGATTTGGAGCTCAGGAGCAACCGTGACCGCTTCTGCAACCTGCTGTTTCAGACTGAGCTCGGCCAGAGACCAGAGCTGCATCCATCTTCCAGTCGCCGGAGCAGTCAGCCCCCAGATCAGAACGTCGTCCAAAAATTCAGGCTGCACCCCTCTCCGGTAGCAATCTTTTGGCGCAAGTCTCATCAGATTCTGAGCTCGGTGGATTTATTGGCTGCATCAACATCGACTCCCTGTCCAGAATTACAGAAGCTAGACAGAATCGGCGAAGCTCGGAAACTCGGTTTCCTTTGCATCTCTCCCCACCCCGCTTGGCCGGCTGAAGGCCCCTCCCTGTGTGGAGGTAGTTTTGAATGTATTAAGCATAACCCCCACCCCAAGATCACCCCTCCTGCGTGAGGAGTAGTGCTGTACCGTTTGTAATTTCAGGTCAAGCTACACCGCCGCGGCGTGTGGGGATCCACCGCCTCCCCGCTCGCCCTCGTCTCCGAGCGGGACCGGTTTCTTCAAACCGGTCGAGTAAGTGCTCTAAACCCTTGCTCATTGTGCTTGTCTTTCAATGTTTGTTTCTTAGCTCCGCTGGTTGTGCGAGAGAGAGCCCGATCCTCAAGCCCCGTTGCCTTGAGTGATCACCGTGGGAAGAGTGAAACCGGTGCCCTTGGCACTTTGTCGGCCCCATTGAATTGGGTTCCACATCCTTTTGGGAATCAAGCCTTGGCCTTGCTGGCCCTCTACCAGCAAGGGCCCAACCCCACATCTTCACCTTGGCATTGCCAAGTTACCCCGGGCTTGGGTGAGCGACGAGAGAGCGGCGGCCCAAATTGGCCCATTTAGAATGCGAATGTGCTTGCTTGCTTAAGTCCAAGATTGTGTCACATCAAGTGGTATCAGAGCAAGTTCACAACTTGTCTCTCCACAAGTTGGTCCTAGGGCATGTTTATGCATTTAGAGTCCTCGGTTGCATCTCCCATGTCCACTAGAATGGCCACTTCATACCCGTCATATTCATCCCCATCAACTTTCCCAAGAAGCCCAAATCCTCATGGAAGCTCCATTGCCAACAAAGTGGGTAGCAACACCTCTATCATAGAAGCCCTACCTAATGTCCTTAATCGGCTTGAAGATATCATGTCTCGACTCGACCGACTTGAAGGAAATAGCCGTGCACCAAGAGTGAATGAGAGTGACCTTTGGGGAAATCTAGAAACCATAATTTTAGAACACTTGAAAATCAAAACCCCCGCCTTTGATGGATCCAACAGCCCAAGCCTTTACATAGATTGGGAGATTTCCCTAGACCAATTCTTTAAAAGTTGCCCCTTGAACGATGAAAGGAGAATGAGGCTAGCCAAGGCACACCTCTCCAAACAAGCTAAAACTCATTGGTTAGTTGTGGAAGGTTTAAGAAGGATCCGCAGGGAGGCCCCCATTAGCACTTGGGATGAGATGAAGGTCGAGCTTAGGAAAACCTACACTCTCCAACCCTCTCCCTCCTACTCAAATCACAAAAGCCCAAGGAGTACTTCAACTCCTTCATCCCCACCCGGTCAATCCAAGACCCCAATCACCCATTCCCTACCACTTCCCATCTCTCCCACCCCAACCACTACATTTACACCCCACCTCCAAGTCCACACCACAACCATAGGCCCCCATACCCAATTGGGCCCCATGGCCAACTCTCCACCTAGGCCCATGGTAACCCCCACCACTACCTCTCCATCACCCCCAAAAAGAGACACTCCTCTCAAAACAAATCAACCCAAACCCCTTCAACCCACCCATCTTCCTCTCCCTACCCCAATCCAACTCCCACCAAAGCCTCCACTACTACCCTCACCTATCCTAACCCAAGTTTCCCACTACCTACCACCCCGGATACACCATGCCCCAATCATCACCACACCCTCAAAAGCCCCTCTCACCTCCTTGGAAGAAGAACCCATACCCCACCCCATAGTGGTGAACACTCCAAACCCACTCTCCACCTTGGAGGAAACCCAAGCCCAAATTGAAGAAGAAACAACACATGAGGGTCTTCACCTTACATCACCCTCTCTAGTTGGGACCAAGCTCATCTTAGGAGAACCCATTGTTAGTTGGCTAAATGAGAGCCCAATTGGAGAGACCCGGGCCCATATTTTCCCTCCCATAGAACAAGACCTTCCCTTAGTGCCCTTCTTCTCCTATCACACCACAATCCAAGCATCCTATCAAGTGGAGACCTTAGAAGACCTTCTCAAGGGCATAGCATGGCAATTAGAGATGACTAGCATGTTGACCCCTATGGTAGAACAACCTAGGAGCCTTAGCCTCCTACACCTATGCATAGGGTCTATCACCTCAGTTTGCACCATTGGTTGCTACACTAGCGACCTCCTTCTATTCCTCCCTACACCTGATGAGCCCAACCTTCTCCTCGATTTAGAGCTTCTTATCTCGGGTAGAAAGCCAAGCCCTCCACTCATGGCCGACCCACTTGTCAAGAACATTGGCCCAACTATCATGGAGAAGGATGACTTAGCACCTTTTAAGGATCTTGAGGACATGGAGTTCCTCCCCCTAGATGACCCATTTTATGATCCATATGATCCATTCCAATGGGAGTCAAGGGACTCATATGACCCAACCATCTTACCAACCACCCACCCTTTCCTACCCTCACCCACCATATTGGGCCAAACCCACCTCATCCATGACTCGGGTTATACCTTGGGAGCCATGACCTTGGGCCATATATCCCTAGGTAATCAGGTTGTACCCTACCCCATGATGACTACCTTCTTAGATCCATTCGATCCTTTCCAATGGGAGTTCAAAGGTTGTCCCACACCTATACACATGGAAGTCACCTTTGGGAAAAGCATGCATGTGTCTAGGCTTACCATACCCCTTGGCATGAACACTATGTTGGGTCCATTCATTCATATCACCCACATATCAAGTAGAAAGTATGAGTGGTCCACATTCGGATGTCATGGTCCTCCTTCATTCATCATGGATCTTAAGCATGTCAAAAGTATCTACGGATGTCCGGGTCCCCCCACATTCATCACCACTTTGCATGATAGGTTCACCTACAAGTGCCCAGGCCCACCTAGGCCCACCAAAGTCTACATGACAACATTGCATGATAAGTCCACATATGGTTGCCCCGGCCCTCCAAAATCCATCAAAGGCTTCTTGGCATCAAAGCATGATCGGTCTACTTTCGGTTGCCCAGGTCCACCCATCACCCCTAGAATGTCAACATTCACGAAATTGCATGAAAGCCTTTGCAAGCACATAAGCAAAAAGAATGAGGCTTATAAGAGGCGGGCCGACTCTCATCGGCGTCACCGAGACTTCCATGAGGGTGACTTTGTGATGGTAAGGACGGAGAGGCTCTCCCCGGGAGCCAACTCTAAACTGAGGCCACGTGGGGCTGGTCCCTTCCAGGTCTTGAGGCGCATCGGTGCAAATGCCTACGAGTTAGATCTCCCTGAGGAGTATGCAATAAGTCCCACATTCAATGTGGCCGACCTAGTGTCATATAAGGGACCCACGGTGGTACCTAGTGAGGAGATTGAGCCCACTTCTTCCCTTGAGAGAGCACCCACCCATGAAGAGAGATCACCAGCCAAGAGAGCCCAGCGTGAACAAATTGAACAAATATTGGATGAACAAGTCACTATCACTCGGAGCAAGGTATACGAGCGCTATCTCGAAAGGTGGATGGATCGGACTCGTTCGGAAGACTTGAGGGCAGTACCACTTCTACACCCTCCAAGGAGGGAATGACACTTACTCGACGGAGTCGAGTTCTCCGCACCCCGGGAGTATGATGGGGACATCACCTCCCATGCCCACGTTCACAGCTCGTCTCCTCGCCCCGATTGCATCCGGCATGGTTTAGTCATTTAATTTTAAGTCCTATGTAATTTTATTTGAGTCATTTGATGTATTTTCCCTTTTATTTGAGTCATGTTCCTAGGTCTTGCATTTATTTTCCTAAGTTTGAGTGTCATTAGATTGTGTAATGTGCTATTGGGCCCAATTCTTCGGGCTTGGCCCATGAGCCCCCCCTACCCCTTCGGTTATTTGTTATTGAGTCTTTTGTAAGGGACTTATTGTAAAATGTGGGTTTCCTATATATAGGGCCCCATTTCCTTCATTTGGAGGTAATGAATCAATGAATGAAAAAATTTGCCATTTTGAGAGTTTACACTCCTTATCTAGTGGAGAGATTCCATTTTTTAGGTGAGAAACCCTAGGGGAGAGATTCCCCACCCTTCCCTCTCTTAATCTCTCTTTTTCACTCCACTTTCTCTCTCCTCAACACCCAAATTCGAATTTTCTTCTCTCTCCTCCCCCTCTCAACCACTTCCAACCCCCACCTACCTCCATTAACTCCCCACAACTTCCTACAACCCCTCTTTAATCCTCACCTAGTCCCAAGGAAGTTCCACCACTCAAAACCCCACCCTCCAACCACCACCTACCCCTTTCACTTCCCTAAGCATATCTCCACCTTCCCAAGGCTGAATTAACTCATTCCAAAGCCCAAATTCGAATCTCCCCATCCCTCCTTGCTCCCTAGGTCGCACCCCTCCTCTCCCCTCAAGCCAAGTTCACCCCCCTCCTCTCTTCTCCACTCCAGCTTTGTGTGCAGGCCGACCTGCAGATTAGCACTCTGTTGAAGCGACGTCCACGACTGCATCCTGGTTCTGCTGGTGGCGTGGCCTAACTTTCTGGAAAGGCCTCCCTGTGCTCTTCGCAGGCGAGGTGGAATCACTCCATTCTGAGTTCGTGGCCGTCCGTGAAGGCTGTTCTTCCCCGACTGCGCAGAACCTCTCAGACCAAAAGCCAGAGCGGCAGAGAAGACTCTCCCACGACGAACCTTGAAGGAATCAACCTTCAGGGTCTTCTACAAAGATCTTCCTCCCCCTGTCAGCGTCCAGGAACAGAAGGCAGAGCTCCGTTCGGCATTCGAAAATCAGAGATATTAATTTTCTACCACAACCACGCCGGTCTGCCTCCTCACAGTCTGCCCCGACCACCGTCCACTTCTCTGGACACCCAGATCATCTCCGACGTCAGAAGACTTCCCCGTTTGTTTTGCTGCAAATTAGACTCGTCAGCGATTCCAACGAGTCTAGCGGTGCCAGATTTAAAGCTCAGGAGCAACCGTGACCGCTTCTGCAACCTGCTGTTTCAGACTGAGCTCGGCCAGAGACCAGAGCTGCATCCATCTTCCAGTCGCCGGAGCAGTCAGCCCCCAGATCAGAACGTCGTCCAAAAATTCAGGCTGCACCCCTCTCCGGTTAGAAATCTTTTGGCGCAAGTCTCATCAGATTCTGAGCTCGGTGGATTTATTGGCTGCATCAACATCGACTCCCTATCCAGAATTACAGAAGCTAGACAGAATCGGCGAAGCTCGGAAACTCGGTTTCCTTTGCATCTCTCCCCACCCCGCTTGGCCGGCTGAAGGCCCCTCCCTGTGTGGAGGTAGTTTTGAATGTATTAAGCATAACCCCCACCCCAAGATCACCCCTCCTGCGTGAGGAGTAGTGCTGTACCGTTTGTAATTTCAGGTCAAGCTACACCGCCGCGGCGTGTGGGGATCCACCGCCTCCCCGCTCGCCCTCGTCTCCGAGCGGGACCGGTTTCTTCAAACCGGTCGAGTAAGTGCTCTAAACCCTTGCTCATTGTGCTTGTCTTTCAATGTTTGTTTCTTAGCTCCGCTGGTTGTGCGAGAGAGAGCCCGATCCTCAAGCCCCGTTGCCTTGAGTGATCACCGTGGGAAGAGTGAAACCGGTGCCCTTGGCACTTTGTCGGCCCCATTGAATTGGGTTCCACATCCTTTTGGGAATCAAGCCTTGGCCTTGCTGGCCCTCTACCAGCAAGGGCCCAACCCCACATCTTCACCTTGGCATTGCCAAGTTACCCCGGGCTTGGGTGAGCGACGAGAGAGCGGCGGCCCAAATTGGCCCATTTAGAATGCGAATGTGCTTGCTTGCTTAAGTCCAAGATTGTGTCACATCATAGTAGAAAGCACTTAAGCGCATTTTTTTACCTGTAGGAAGGGCGAGAAGCCTCCCAGCATCGTCAGTCGGTCCGTGGTGCTCAACGAGTTGATCAGGAAGGCCAAGACCGCTGCTCCCCAGGCGTATTTCCTCACTCTGCTTAAATCCTCTATCAGCGGCAGCAGTCTGCAGCTGATGACATCCGCTCTAGTCGCGAACAGGAGCTTCCCGAACAACAGTATCAAGAAGTGCCTCATCACTCGATCCCCCTCCTCTCCTGCCTCTGCCGCCACACGAGGGCGCACCCGGTCTATCACTCTGCTTAGATGCTCCTCGGGCAGTTCTCCCACGGCAATCGCTGCCCCTCTCAGCCCCAAACTCTCCTGCAGCACCGATCTCGAGAGCTGGGATGAAGACTGGCCCGGCCTGATCAGGTCCAACCCCAGTAGCTGCTGTGCTATCTCCCGATAGTCACCGTACGTCCATCCTGTCACTGCAGCGCCGTGGACTCTCAAGCCTGTAATCCTCACCATGTCCTCTAGCGTGGGGATCATGTGGCCCCACGGGAAGATGAACGCCCTGCTAACCGGGTCCCACCTCTCGTGCAAAGCGTACAGCAATGGCGTATCCATCCGGATCACCTCGATACTGAGCATCTCGGCGAAACCCATCTCTGCAAGTCTGTCTCTCTGGTAGTCGGGCAGTGCCTGGTACACCGCCCGAATCTGTAGCCATGAGATCCTCGATCTCCTCTTTCCCTGCATTGCATATTAGAGCACTAATTAGTCCATTCGTATCATATAGACATTGCATAAACATTAAATATCGAAAAGGAAAACAAAAATTTGAAAATTCAAAACCGTAAAAAGACTTTGGAACCCTGGCAGAAGTAACGGCCCTGGGATGGGGCGTTACTTGTCTCTGACGGCCTTAGCTTGGGGCGTCAGATGAGTGACGGTCGCTGGCGGGACCGTCACTTAGTCTGCCAGTAGGGAATTTCTCCCTGCATCCCCATGATTTCTCACTTTGGCCAAATGGCCTACAAGTGTTCCTAGTGGGTTCATAGACCCTTTTCTACCCTTATCCCCCACATGCATTCATAAATAAAAACATAAAAATCAAAAATTTAAAAATTAGGGTGGAGGGCCTACCTCATGGTCGAGGACCTTCCTCTTCTTCTGCTCTGGTTCCGTGGGCTCCTCTGCACCCAAGGAGGCTTCGGTTGGTTCTTCCACGACCGTGGGGACCTCCTCCTCTTCCCTTGGCTCCCTTCCCCTCGGTTCTTCCTCCACGGACGGCGGGGTGGTCTCTCGTTCGAGTCGGCGGTGGAACCGCCTTATAGCCATCTTCTTTCCTCTCCCTCTCTTCTGAGGTGGTGGCTGCGGTGCCTCGTCGCCGGCCATTGGAGGGTGGAGATGGAGGTCGCCGGTGGGTTTTTCTGGTTTGGCGTTTTGGTTGTTTGAGCATGAAATGAGACCGAACGGCCGTTCGGTTTGTTTTTTTTGAAAACTCAGGAGAAGCGACGGTCTATCGTTAGACCGTCACATCATCCTGACGCCCCCCTCTAAGGCCGTCGCTTGTGACGGATTGTTTTATTGAAGAATTTGAACCGACTCGGTGTTGACGGACTAGGCTTAATCCGTTATTTTCATGTGACGCTCTTCAGTCAGGCCGTTATATGCTTGCAAGTTTCTTGATGAATGAATGGTCAAAATTAATGTTTAAAATTAATCTCCATCATAAAAACATTTGATGAGTTTACCACATAAACAATGGTTATGCCTTAACTATTATCATAACTATCTTGTTGGCTAACCTATCTTTCATGAAAGGAACTATGAACAGAAGGCACGCTTCGCCGTCCGTCAAGCAGGTAAGTCAGGTATTGTATCTCGTTCCCTTATCCCTTAATGCATTACTATATGTTATCTATGATATATTATCTCGAGAACCGGCTGGTCATTCAGGCGTCCTGGGATCTGATGTTCCCCTTAAACAAAAATGATGATGATCTAAGTTCACGTGAATAATCGTTGGATAGGCCGTTAGGTTGGAAAATTTAGGGATGATGGTTCTATCTTGCACGCCGTGGTTGCAGATAGTGTCTTGACTCTGGTTTCCCCAATCTAGCAATACTATTCTCGAGTATCTTGTTATTTTATCTTTCTTTACATTTGCTTTGAAGATTAGTTTTTTTCTTTAGCCCAGCATGCATCATACGCATTCTTTGAGCATTCATGAGCTTCATTTGTTCAAGAGGTCTCATTGACGGTGAACAGTTGTGTTCTTGATCCTGGATAAGGAGAATTATTCCACTCTGAATTTGAAGGTTTCCTTCGATTTGCTCGCTTGATCTGGTTGACTGAAGATTCTTGTCCGGAGTTTAGTCTCTTTCCTTTCCGTTGCCTCCGGCGGCCAGCCGTGTTTTCTTTCCTTAGTTAATTAAATCCTCCAGACTTGCATCCTTTGGTTAGCTATTTCCTTGTGATCAGTTTTGAAGTTTTTCCAGAAAATTCTTATCGCTTGTTGGTAAAGAACGGGTGTCGTTTACCTTAACGCCCTCTTTTTGATCCACTCCGCTTCATTTCCACTTCATCTCCGTGTTCCATTTCACTTTCGCTTCACTTCCGCTCGTTCCCCTGCAAAGAGGACGTTAAGGAGGGGCATCTGTTGACACCCGTTTTATACCCAATAAGTCAGGTCATCTCCTTATTTATTCAATATGATGCTCCGAGTTGTTCACTCTTCATTGAATTCCTTTTAATCAGTTGAAGCCTGTTTTCTGGGTCTCAATTCCTAGATTAGACCTGGTTCCTGGTGGCACTTCGTTCGAAAGCTTGGCAATCCCTCCATTCTATTTTCTTGAAAATCAATGACAATAACAGTCTGGACTAGGCGCATCATTTCATAATAACGCATGAAGCCTAGGCCGTTACTCTTTGAAGAGTCACAAGACTTAGGGCCTCGTTGTCCTTTGATAATAACGGTCTACTCCCTAGCCGTTGTTTCCTTATGACGCCCTATGCCCTGGCCGTTACTTACTTGCAGAGTCATGTTGTTTAGATCTTCTTCCTGTCGATCTTATCCTTTGGATAGGGTTGAAAATGACGGTAATTCCTTGGAGCGTTATTTCCAAGTGGCGGTCTATCGTGCAACCGTTACTTCCTTCAGAGAGTCCTGACAGTTCAGGCCTTTTCTCTGCTACTCCGTGGACGAGATAGGGTTTTGGATTGGCATTATCTCCTTCAATTCTAATCCTCAGGACCTCTCGTTTGTTTCTTTGGACTCTTGTTGATATTATCCTCAAGGATTTGCTAAGGATTATCCTCCTTTCTTGGCTGATTTATCTTCAACTCGACCTGAGAGTTTGAGGGAGTCTATAAATAGAACCCTTGATTTCATGACCCAAGGGAGGAAGATTTGATTCACGACGAAGTGCTGCCAAATTCAGGAGCCATCTACATCCAGGAGGAGCTACTTCCCACGTCCATCTTCCAAGTCAAGGGAGTAATTTTGGGTTTTAGCTTGTCAAGATCATCATTGCATGCTCAAGTTTCCCTTAGTTTTATCAATCAAAAGTATTGTCCCTCCTCTTCCTCCACGTTTTTCACTGTTGCTAAGCATACACATATCCTCCTAAACTTAAAAAACGCCCAGAGGGGTTAAAAAACCAACAACTCCCCGGTAATCCCCTTTCCTTTTGATGTTCTTAAGCTTTTTAAGGATTGATGCTATACTTATGTTGAGGGCTAATTGAGGTTGTGTTGTTTTGCTTTCTACATCCTTGGCAGGTTTTACAGGATCACTAGCACGAGGCCCAAGCCTTCTAGCCGGCTAGAAGGGTTGGAGTTCAAAGAATTCACATCTTTTCACTGCAAGTTATCTGACGGTCAGGTGCAGGAGCGTTATTTCCTTCTGGCGGTCTATCGCACGACCGTTACTTCCAAGCGACGCACAGGGTTTGGACCGTTATTTGCAAGTTGATCTGCAGGCTTTTCTTGGTTTTCTCTCCCGTGGGCGGGTGTTTCATCCACCTACTTCCAAGGTATATTCGAGTCTTTGACTCTTGTTTACTTTGGTGGCGATCATGACTTTCCTTAGTGTTGGGCACTAGCTGTCTTTCTCATCAAATCTCTTTATTCCCCTTGATTGTTCCACCCCTAGCGGTGTGTTTTTATTTATCTTTGCTCCACGCCCCGGCGTGTGTTTTTGTTTTTTCCCTTAGCGTAATTTGATTGAGATAGCATGCCCATGCTAGAGTTAGATTTGATTGCCTAGGTTCATGTTCACATGTGCATAGGTTGAGCTGATCTTTGGTAGTTTATTTATCATCTCGCCATATCATTTTTCAAAACCCTCACAATCAACAAAAAAAGAAAGAAGATAAGAAGAGATAGGTAAACAAACAATCAACACACTTGTTCACCTCTCTTATATATCCAAAGAGTGGGAGTAGGACTGAAGTGACTGAGGTTCCCAGATTTCTATTTTACCATGTTATGAATGGGAATTTAGTCAACATGGGTCGGCTCATGACAGATTTAATTGGGACATGCCGAACCCAACTGAGGAGATCTTTGCCCTATGCTTCTCAGTTGACGGGAGTATTTATTTATGCTGGGATAAACTTGGGTGATGAACTGTTCATACGTGTCCGACAGGATGATATCTACAATAAGCATAAGATTTTCACAGATTTTGGATATTACTATGGTCCCGATGGCGAGCTACGTCGGAATGTGCTCGTTTATGGAGAAGAAGCTGAAAGTGAGGAAGAGCAGGAACATGAGCAGCAACAAACTCAAGGAGAAGTCCCCCCTCCAGTCCAGGCGGAGGATCAGCCTCCTCCACCTTCACCTCATCATATGGATCTAGAGATGCCTCCTCCACCACAATTCTTTCATGGGGAGTCTTCTACTCAGGGGGCCGGACAGCACTCTTGGGCAGACTATGAGACTTTTGACAGACGTCTTACTGGGATAGAAACTCGAGTGGATACTTTTGGGGTCACCTCTCTACCTTTGGGGATCGCATAGACACTATGGGTAATGTGATTGACACTATGTTAGGTTGCATAGATTCCTTCTCCACGGTCTTGGACACTCTCTCCACTCAGATGACCACTCTCTCCGCCCATATGGCCTCCCTCACCGCCAGTCATGAAGACTCTAGCCAAGCCTTCCACATCATGAACTTAACACTTCTTGTAAATGCATCGCCGTGATGTGGCCCGTGACAAATTTATTACCAATATTCAAGATCGTCTTCAGCTTCAAGACCATTCTCTTGAGGACATTCGACGTCGCCTTGGATATCAGCCTCCTCCTCCTAAGGATCACCCTCCTGCAGATGGCCACTGAGGATTTCTTTTTAGTTTCCTTCTTCCAATCTGCGTCCTTAGGTTTTGTGTCTTTCGGGTCCTCTTTTCGTCTATCCTATCCCCTCCTTTGATGATGCCAAATGGGAGAAGTAGTTATGCAGGTCTTATATTATTTATGCATGCATGTTCTTATGTTCTGTATGAATGATCATTTGTGAGAACATTTTGTGAGTCATTGCATTTTGTGAGTCAGTTTTGCATTTCCCTTGTTATGATGTCTAGAAGTCATTCTCTAGAAGTCTTGCATTCTCTCAAGCATCAATGTACTCTGTAATGAAATGATAAAATGAATTCAATTGGTATTTAATATCAAATGGTTGGATCGTGTCTCTCATTTCCCATCTATTTTGGTAAATAAAATATTGAATGGTTAATGTTGCTTTGCAAAATGAATGAATTCTTGGTTGATCGTCTTGCCCATACTCAATTTGATTATCAAGGAATGCCATTGCTCTTATAATCTAATGTTTTATCATCATCAAAAAGGGGGAGATTGCTGAGTCTCTCCAAGTGATTTTAACTATAACAAAACCCCAGTATGATGAACGTTTTGAGTATATCCAGTTTCACTAAAGTAAGCACTCATGTAGGCTCACAAGTCTTTTTCTATCACAGGAATTCGCTCAAAAAGGTTTGTGTTCCACAAAGCCTAGAATAAGTTTAAACCAACTCAACTTTTTTGAAACAAAATGTGGTTTCAAAGTATATTATATAAGGATATGATTTATGGGCTAACAATGCTGTTTTTGCAGATTTTTCAGAGTTCGTTCGACCTGGCCAGGTGGAGTAGTTGACCTAATCTCCCAGAGCTGAAAACTCTGTAACTTTACAGAGTTCGATCGACTGCCCCCCCTAGACCGATCGACCGGATTTCCCAGCATCCAAAAGCCTTCAACCTGTAAAAGTTAGGTCGACCGCCCAGGTCTACCTAGTCGACCGAACCCCCCGAGGCAGCAATTGTTGACTTTGTGTTTCTTCAACGTGGGAAGCCCTTCTCCTTAGAATTTTTAATCCCAAAGCCACCAGACATGCCATGATTTGTGGATCTTGTTCCTGGCTTGTCTCTTGACCATTTAAGATGTATAAAAACATCTCATTAGGGTCAAAAACACTAATCACTCAAGAGAGATCAAAAGGGGGCTGTCAAGGGAGAAAGAGTGCTGCAGAAAGAGCTCCATGAACAGTGCTTCGTCCAAAGATTCTCCATCCTAGATCAATATTTTCAAGATCAAGCTAAGTCCATTCAAGTGAAAATCAAGTTGAGAAGCAAGCTTCATCAAAGATCTTCTTCATCCACTAAGGGGGAGCTTAAACATGAAGTTTTTCTTTTGTGTCTCCTCTTCCAAAATTCTTGAGCTTCAATTGTTTGTTTCTTGTAATCTCTAAACACTCAAGTGTGTGTGGATCTATTCAGATCCATGTGTGTGTGTACTGGATCTTTCAGATCCTTGTGTGTTTTTGGTGTATTTGCACCTTCGTGGGAATTTCTCTCATCCTACGTGTGTGTGTGTGTTCAGATCTTGTAATCCTTTACAAGATAATGTGTGAATCCTCACAGTCTGTGAGGGGTGAACGTAGGTTGCCGTCGTTGCATCCGAACCACCTAAAAATTGTTGCCTATTGTATGGTTTGGTCCTTTTCTCCTATCTCCTTCTGTACAAGCTCTCGTAGATTAAATCGTTTGTTTTTCTCCGCTTAGATCTAGCTTAATTGATCATTCTTATAGCAGATCCTTGGTATAACAAAAGTTGGGTTCAGATTGACAAGGTTAGTATTGTCAGGACGATAAAACCTTGCGTGAGAGAATCTCCAGATTCCAACTCCGCCTGGTACCAAGGAGCTATTGTGGTGGTTAATTTTGATAGATCTAACTTGCCTTATATCATATCTAAATTTGTTAGTTGCTATTTTATCATACTTGTTTTAAATCGGCTATGTTTTCCTAAAATTTCTATTCACCCAATTCACCCCCCCTCTTGGGTGTCATTGATCGCGGGACTTCAATCTATTTTGAAAATGTTGTGTGATTATATGGTTTACTTATGATATTTAATTCTTATAGGTCTCAGTGCCCTCCCACCAGCTGTGCAGGGCACACCCCCACCATCTCCCACTATAGGTATGTCTATTTAAATTTATAGCATAATATGTATTGATTAAATGGTATGCTTATGACATTTAATTCTTACAGGTCCCAATGCCCTCCCACCAGCTGTGCAGGGCACACCCCCACCACCTCCCGCTACAGGTATGTCTATTTAAATTTATAGCAAAATAGTTATTGATTAAATGTTATGCTTATGACATTTAATTCTTATAGGTCGCAGTGCCCTCCCACCAGCTGTGCAGGGCACACCTCCACCACCTCCTGCTACAGGTATGTCTTTTTCAATTTATAACAAAATATTTATTAATTAAATGTTATGCTTATGACATTTAATTCTTATAGGTCCCAGTGCCCTCCCACCAGCTGTGTAGGAACACCCCCACCACCTCCCGCTATAGGTATGTCTCTTTCAATTTATAGTCAAATATTTATTGATTAAATGTTATGCTTATGACATTTAATTCTTACAGGTCCCAGTGCCCTCCCACTAGTTGTGCATGGCACACCCCCACCACCTCCCGCTACAGATATGTCTCTTTCAATTTATAGCCAAATATTATTTGATTAAATGTTATGCATATGTGATTTAATTCTACAGGCCCTAGTGCCTCTATCAGCTCCTCCACCCAGCCGCTACAGGATGTCGACAGTCATCACGAGGGCGAGGGAGGAGGGGCCCATATATGATGGACGCCTGCCGTGCTGGATCTCCTGATAAATTTATATGCTTATGAATTATATTCATTATTTATCCTTCAACTATCTAATACCAACTATTTTAACATTTGTAATTGCAGTGATAAATTAGAACCTGCCGGGGCTGTCCGTCATTCTATGAGACTAATAATTGAACATGTTCCCAAGCCGACAATGTCTTTCAAAGAATTTCGATCAGTATCTGGGATTTATTGTTCAACATGTTCACAATAAGTAATTTAATCATTTAATTCACGTCTTACCCAAACTCAATTCAGAACAGTATACAAACCTATATAACTTAATTTATTTATAGCGGACTTATCAGTTCACAAGTGGATAGGATGCGGCGAGAGCTTGTTCTGTTTGGGAGGCTATTATGTAGACAAATTCCCGAAAGACATTACATGAGGCCCGAGTAAGGACTCAGAAAAAAGCTGGTGGGAGCCAAGACTGACAACAGTGGAAGGAGCACCGCCCTCTTTGGATGAGGAAGGAGTATTGGGATGCTATTTGTGACAAATGGGCCAAGCCCAAGTGGATAGAAAAGTCCCAAAAAGCCGCAACAAACAGGGCATCACAACCAGATGAAAATGTGCATGTGAGTGGGTCCGTCTCTTTCACGACCCATAAACAAAAATTGGTAAGTAATTTTTCAATTTATCCCACTTATGATTTATACATATATATGACATTTTTTACTATGAGTTATAAAACAGGCCGTGAAGCTCAATCGAGCTCCATCATTCCTGAAGGTGATCGACAGAACACATAAAAAGAAGAGGGCAGACCAGTTTGTTAGTGAGAGAGCCCTCTCAGTAGCAGTGAGTTTATATATATATGCAAGTTTTTCTTTTCATTTAAATATGATTGATTCACATGAAATTTACAAGTTTTTTTATTCAATTTGTAGGAAACATATAGCAGACATGTAACGGAGAAGTACGGGGAGGGAGACGCAGTTGGCATGGGTAGCAGCAGTTGGCGTACCGAAGAAATGCTCGCTATATGGTTTTGGGCAGAGCGTGGAGACTAGCACCGTGATATCATCGTGTGCGAGTTCAGGCACTGCCTTGACCAGTACCAGTGCCTTTAGTATGCCCCCACCAGGCCCCAGTATTTCTCTCGGTGACGTTAGAGACATCGTCCGAGCGGAGATGTCTAATTTGTAGCAGTAGATGTGGATAAAGATGTCGAGCCAGGAGGGGCGCATCTTGCAGGCACCCGCTGGCCTCCTCTCCCAGGCGAGAATTCTCCCTCATGGAGCACCCTCGACCATGGCACAGCCCCCTCAGGTGAGTGTTTGTTATATTTTTATTTGGGCAGGATTTTGACTTATAAAATCAATGAATATACATGGATTTAGATTCAAAGTAACAAAACCCTCTTTGACATAGGAATAAATCAAGTTAAGATGGTTTATATGGGATAGAATGAGTAATTTTTATTTTACTGATGGAATCCAATTTGGATATCCAGTTTATGCTCGCCGTTAAATTTACTCAATTCAGAACTAAGTTAGTTTAAAAAGCTAACCTTGTTTAAAATAATTAGGGGTTTGGGAATCCAAAATATAAAATACTAGCCTGATCGACGTGCCAATTATTCCAACGCGACCTGGGTGGTGACAGTGATGTAGGAGAGCTCACGGAATCCAAATCGGATACCCAGTTTGGGCTCGGTGCTCAAATTACTCAATTCAGAACTAAGTTAGTTTTTAAAGCTAACTTTGTTTAAAATAATTCAGATAACTAGGGGTTTGGAGGTCCAAAATAGAAAATATTGGCATGATCTGTGTGCTGATTATTCCAACATGACCTAGGTGGTAAGAGTGACTTGGGAGAGCTGATGGAATCCAAATCAGATACTCGATTTGGGCTTGACGCTCAAATTACTCAATTCAGAACTAAGTTAGTTTTCAAAGATAACTTTGTTTAAAACAATTCAGATAAGCCGATCATTCCAACGTGACTTGGGTGGTGATAGTGACTTGGGAGAGCTGACGGAATCCAAATCAGATATCCGGTTTGGGCTCAACGCTCAAATTACTCAATTCAGAATAAGTTTTCAAAGCAAACTTTGTTTAAAACAACTCAGATAACTAGGGGTTCAGGCGTCCAAAATGTAAAATACTGGCCTGATCGACGTGTCGATCATTCCAACGCGACATGGGTGGTGAGAGTGACTTGGGAGAGCTCACGGAATCCAAATCGGATATCCGGTTCGGGCTTGACGCTCAAATTACTCAATTCAGAACTAAGTTAGTTTTCAAAGCTAACTTTCTTTAAAATAATTCAAATAAGAAATTAGGCTGGGTGGTCCAAAATCTAAAATACCAGCCTGATCAGCACACCGATCATTCCAACATGACCTAAGAAGTACAAGTGACTTGTGAGAACTGACGGAATCTAAATCGGGTACCCGGTTTAAGCCCGACGCTCAGAAGTGCATTCTCTAAATGCATTTAGTTTAAAATTAAAGAAGCTGGGTTCGGGGGTCTAAAATCTAAAATACCGGTCTGATCGACATGCCGATCATTCCAACACGACTTGGAAGGTAAAAGTGACTTGTGAGAGCTAACGGAATCCAAATCGGATATCGGATTTGGGCCCGACGCTCAAAAGAGCATTCTCAAATGCACTTAGTTTAAAATGTAGATAGCTAGGAGTTGGGGAGGTCCAAAATCAAAAATATCAGTCTGATCGACATGCCGATCATTCCAACACGACCTGGGAGATAAAAGTGACTTGTGAGAACTGATGGAATCTAAATCGGATACCCGATTTGAGCCCGACGCTCAGAAGTGCATTCTCTAAGAGCACTTAGTTTAAAATTAAAAAAGTTAGATTTGGGGGTCCAAAATCTAAAATATCGGTCTGATCGGCATGCTGATCATTCCAACATGATCTGGGAGGTAAAAGTGACTTGTGAGAACTGACAAAATCTAAATTAGATACCCGATTTGAGCCATTGCAAACCCTCGCTAGAGAAACAAGTGCAAATGTGGTTGCGATGACTACAAATGTTGTCATCGTCGAAGATGATGGCAAAAGACCAACATCATCTCCAGATATTCCATTGGAGGGAGGAAGCCAGGTTGCCAACCCCTCTACCCATGATCCGGCTGTGCTCATGCTTCTCCAGAAGTATCAGCAAGAAGTTGAAATGCTGAAGAGACAACTGAGCGAGTTGAGCATGCATGCTTTGGTTTCCAAGCAGATTGAAGTTCCTCCCGAGATGTTGTGGCAAGGAGCCGATGCACTCAAAGCTTCAACATAGATAACGGCCTGCCAATCGATACCTAATCACCCTGGGGGCATGGCCCCAATACAACAGCCGGCTCCTCAATGCCGGGGAACTATCGCTACACCTCAGGCAACGGTGTTGACCACACTGCAGATGCAGCAAGGTCACTTTCACCCAGATCCGGCGGACCCGGCAATAGTGAATAAACTAATCATAGAATAAATAATTGAAATGAAACTAGCTGATAGAGGCGGTGATGATTGTGCCTCTTTTGATGTGTACAAGGTACCCTACCCTGTCCATCATGCTGCTAAAAGGTTGCCCCCTGACATCAACAAGCCACCAAAGTTCGACAAGTTCGATGGGCAAGGATCACCGAAGGAACATATAGTCTATTACATCAATGTGATGGGCGATCTGGCAACTGACGAGTCTTACCTGCTAAAGTTCTCCGGGTCTTCACTTACAGAACTCGCTTTGAATGGTACTCCAACTTGCCAGCCGGATCAATCACTGATTGGCCAGATATGCAACGCAAGTTCAGAGAAAGGTTCCATGTCACTGAATGGGAGGTGACCGTGGCCAAACTCTATGCATCCAGGAAGCGAAATGATGAAACAGCCCTGGAGTACATTAAAATGTGGTGGAACCTCAGTATGAGATGCAGGCGGCCACCCCATCAAGAAGATGTAGTGCAGATATGCAAGCAAAATCTGAAAAGGGAGGTCTTAGAAAATACGATCGGAATTGAAATTAGGTCTTTTGACCGACTAAATAATGTGGTGGTAGAAATTGAGGCCTTCCTCTTCAGATACTTCTCTGCCCCTATTGCCTCAAGCCAGAAGGCTAGACCAACCGATAAAAGGCCCGCACTTAAGGAAGTCCATACAATCGAGTTCAAGGCGTTTGAGCAGCAAAATGAAAAGGATAAAGGAGTTGCCAACCCTCCTCCTGCCAAGCCTGCTGAACGTCAGGAAGGCTCCTCCTTGTGGGTCAGGATGAAGAAACTCTACTCCTTCCTTATGGATAGGACTTGTGTCATGTTCGAATGGGCCACCAGATATAACAAAGTCACCCTTTCAGAGCCGAAGAGGTCTGGCGATGCCAGGAGGAAAGATGATCCTCGCTTCTGCCCATATCACCAGATGATTAAGCACCCCATTGAAGACTGCTATGTGTTCAAAGACATAATTGAAGGTCTAATTAAGGAAGGGGAATTGCAAATGGGCGACTATAGGGTTGATCCTCCACGCCCTCATGAAATGCCAGCTCTGGGGGTAGTAGTCAACATGGTATCCCACTCGACTTCTACCAGCAAAGATCCTTCGGAGAATTAAAAGACGTGGAAAATTGTAGATCAAAAGCAACACACGCCTCTAGATGGCGAAATGTAAAATGAGGAAATACACCTTTGGAGTCCCTCTCCACACAAGGGCATGGGGCCAAGTGTGTCAATCTTTGAAAGACCAGCCATGGCCAATGATGATAGCGGGATGCCACTCATCCCACCTGATACTAGAACGGAAGGCAGTGGTCCGAGCAATGTTCCGGGCTCCTCCCGATATGACCATGCTCTACTAGCATTACTATATGAGTAGCAGCATGAAATCAATAGGCTGTAAAGGCAACTAGTTGAATTGGGCTTACGCCCAGCAGACCCGACAGGGGGCATCCTCCCTTAGCAACTTTGATTTGCAGCTCTAGAATGTCCCCCTGTAACTAGGGCAGAACTATATACAAACAGGCAGAAAGATGATGAACCTGTCCTGTTTTACATTAAGAGATGGAGAAATCTCTAGGAAAAGTGTAAGCCTCCACCAAGCCACGAGGCCGCTATACAAATTTGCAAATGAAATTTGAAGAAGGAGATTTCGCAGAGGATAATTGGCATTGAAATCCAATCCTTTGATCAATCTAGCATGGTTGCAGCTGATGTTGAGGCCTTCGTATCAAAGTATTACCCTGCTACTGCTACAGCAAGCCGAGAGAATAGGCCGATTGGCACTAACTTTAGTGCTTTTGAGAAGCAATGGAGTAAGGCGAAAGAAGCAACTGGCCCTTCGACCAACAAGCCTGCCAAGCAAGGACCCTCACTGCGGGATAAAATGAAGAAACTTTACTCTTTCCCGAAGGGTAAAACCAGGGTGATCTTCGAATGGGCCTGTCACTATGGCAAGATTGCTCTCCCAGAGCCCAAGAAGCTAGATGATGTTAAAAGAAGCAGCGATCCTCAATTCTGCCCTTATCACCAGATGATAGGGCATTCCATCGAAGATTGCTATATATTCAAAATATTACTCAAAACCTAATCAAGAGGGGTGAATTACAAATGGGGGAATATAAGGTGGACCCACCGCACCCTCATGAAATGGGCATGTACAGGAGGGGAGTTCATATGGTCTCGATCCATCACCAGACCCCCGAAGGTACACCAGAAGCCAACCAAAGGAGGCTTCAAACTCGAAAGGAAATGTCTGGGCGATAGATGTCATTTATGAATGAAAAGAAGAAAAACTACTCCTGTCCCACTATAAGGGCGTATAACCCCACTTCCCCAAGCATGGGAATCTTAAATCCAGTCAATGGAGAAATTAGAGAATGCTATGAATCAGATATGGTCTCCCCTCCACCTTTGTAGGTGAAGGCCCCCTGAGGGCAGTCTATGATGATTATCTAGAGGATCACGAAGAAACCCTGCAGCCCTCGAGGTCAGGGGATACCCCGGAACCCCAAGTAATGACACATAAAGGTCAAGAGGCTGATGTCCCCTGTGGATGTTGGGAGTCTATTGTCATGGAAACTGCCACGACCTCCGGTGGCGCTCCGCAAGAAGAAGAAGCTAAGAAGCCCCCTACTACCCCAAGGAGTGCTTCATCTACGGGCCGATATCCAAGTTGCCTGGAATTTATATTACCAGCGCCTATGCTACTTCCTCAACAAATTCAAGCGCCAAAGAAAGAAACAGGCGAAGCCCCGCTGCTAGGCGATATGAAACAAGAAGATGCCTATGGTGTCTTAGAAGTTGAAGAAGATAATGAAGACTTCATTGATTTTTAGCCGGCTCCCCCGGAGATAAAAGATGGTGGCCAGACCACTACTGGTGAGCTAGTCGAAGTGAACCTCGGCACAGAAAATGAACTTAGGCCGACCTTCCTCAGCACCCTCCTTCTCCTAGAAGAGAGAGAGCGATATATACAGTTGCTCCAAGAGTTCCGAGACTGTTTTGCTTGGAACTATAAAGAGATGTCATGCCTCAGTCCTTCTGTTCCTCAACATATACCGGCTATCACCCCCAAAGCTGAACCGGTGAAGTAGCCATGAAGCAGCCACCTCGACGAGTGAGGCCAGAGCTGATAAGTTAGATTTTCAAAGGAGTCGACAAGCTCATAGACATCGACTTCGTGGCAGAAAATTAATATACCACATGGCTAGCCAACATGGTGTCTGTCAAGAAGAAGAATAGCCAGATCAGAATATACGTGGACTTTCGTGACCTGAATAAAGCATGTCCGAAAGATGATCTTTCAATGCCCATCACTGAAGTCATGATTGATGCTACTACTGGCCTTGAAGCTCTATAGTTTATGGATGGGTTACCCAGACACAATCAGATGTGGATAGCCAAATATGAAAGAATTCACATGGCTTTTCAATCACCAAAGGGGATATTCCACTACAAAAGGATGCCTTTTGGCCTCCAAAAATGTTGGGGGCACCTGTAAAAGGGTAGTCACTGATTCCCTATATAACTGCCATCGAATATTCACTGGGGGAATGCTAGCCCAGAATAATGACGAGGGAAAAGAACAGGCTCTCTATTACTTAACCGAAGATTGGTGGGGGAAGAAGGAAAATACACCCCGATTGAGAAAGTTCTTGCATTGATCTTTGCGGTCAAGAAAATGAGGCGATACAAATAATATCAAAAATTGGTCCAGTTAAGTATATACTTTCCTAGCCAGTACTGAAAGGGACGACTGGGCAAATGGGCCGCCAGCCTGATGGAATTTGATATCACTTATGAGCTGCAAAAGCCATCAAGGGTCAAGCCATAGCGGATTTCTTTGAAGCGCACCCAGTGCCTGCATAAATAACGAGGCAGAATATGAAGCCTCGATTATCGGCCTCCAGGTCACCCTTCATATGGAGGTTCAAATGTTGTAGGTATTTGGAGATCCGATGCTGATTATCAAGTAGATACAGGGACAGTTTGATGTCCGACAGCCCGAACTACCCCCTACCATGCCAAGGCGAAGCGGCTTATGCAGCGATTCTACTTGTTCAAAATAAACCATGTTAGTCGAGGCCAAAATACACAAGCTGATGCGCTAGCAAAGTTAGCAAGCTCATTGGAAGTCCTGCCAGATGAATCCCCTTGATATACTAGTGATAAATAGGTGCCAGGTTCCAGGTATGATAAAGGAACCCGGTGAAGAAGAATGCAAAGCTGTGACGGCAAAAGTATCCAGCTCATCCAAATGGAGAGAAACCCCTAATGCAATGGTTTAAATACGAACAATTGCCTAAGAAAAGAGAGGGAAAAGATCAGGCTGATCAGAATAAAAGACTCCTATGAAGTCAGAAACTAAACCTTGTTCTAGATTATGGTAGATGGAAGGTACTGCTCCGACCATACCATGTGTTGCTTCCTCAGTTCGGCGATCAGCTAAAACCAACACCCCTCAATGAGAAACAGCTGAAGCTATACCATGCACTGCTTCCTCAGCTCGATGATCAGCTAAAACCGATGCCCTCTAACGAACAAGCTTGTGCTCTAGAGCTCTTCTGATGAGTTACCATGCACCTATATCAACCTTTGGTCCCATCAGAATCATATATCTCTTTTGCATTGGTACAATCCCAATATCAATGATACTATTAACTCGGCGCCCAAGGCCTTTTGGTCTTAGCCGAGGGGTATGACCTAAACCTTTCATCTAAGTTAGAGAAACCCAATATTATTTGAATTGGTACAATCCCAATATTGATGATACTATTAACTTGGCGCCCATGGCCTTTTGGTCTTAGCCGAGGGGTATGACCTAGACCTTTCGTCTAAGTTAGAGAAACCTGATTTCCTTGCACTGGTATGATCCTAGTACCGATGATACCATTAAACTCGGTGCTCATGGCCTTTTTGGTCTTAGCCAAGGGGTATGACCTAGACCTTTCGTCTAAGTCAGAGAAACCCGATCTTCTTGCATTGGTATGATCCCAGTACCGATGATACCATTAACTCGGTGCCCAAGGCCTTTTGGTCTTAGTCGAGGGGTATGACCTAGACCTTTCGTCTAAGTCAGAGAAACCCGATATCCTTTGCATCGGTACAATCCCATTACCGATGGTACTATTAACTCGGTGCTCATGGCCTTTTGGTTTTAGCCGAGGGGTATAACCTAGACCTTTTGTCTAAGTTAGAGAAACCCGATCTCCTTGCATTGGTACAATCCCAGTACCGATGATATCATTAGCTCGGCGCCCATGACTTTTCATCTTAGCCGAGGAGAATGGCCTAGACCTTCCATCTAAGCCAGATAAACCCAGTATCTTGCTTTGGCATAAATCTAATGTCAACTATTCCATCATAATTAGTGTCTGACTCTTTGTTGGAGCTAATCAATACAACCTTATGATCTAGTCCCATCGTGATCGTCATATAAGCTTGATTCCGTGTGCTGACATAAACTCAATGTGGATGATGCAACCTAATGACCTAGACTTTTCATCTAAGTCAAATATACCTGATCTCCTTGCATCAGTGTAATCCCAGTAGTGATGATACCATTAACCTGGTGCCCATGGCCTTTTAGTCACAGCTGGGGAGTATGGCTTAGACCTTCCGTCTAAGCCAGATAAACCCAATTCCTTGTGTTGGCATAAACCCAATGCCAATGATACCACCATGATTGGTGCCTGATTCTTTATCTGGACAAATCTATATAACCCGATGGCACAGACCTTCCGTCTGAGGCCAGATACGCCTAATTCCTTATGTTGCCATAAACCTGATGCTAACAAAACCACCTCGCTTGGTACTTGATTCTCTGTCAGGACCAATATACTCAACCTGATGGCCTAAGACCTTCCGTCTGGGCCAGATACACTCAGTTTCTTGCGTTGGCATAGACCTACTGCCAACGATAAAATTATGACTGCTGTCTGACTGTCTGTCAGGCCCAATCTACACAACATAATAGGCCTATACCTTCCGTCTGGGCCAGATACACTAAGTTCCTCACGTTGGCATAGACCTATTGCCAACGATACAATTATGACTGGTGCTTGACTCCTCGTCAGGACCAATCCACACAACCTGATGGCCTAGACCTTCCGTCTGAGCCAGATATACCCGATCCCTTGCTTCAGTTCAATCCCAGTACCGATGATACTACTAGCTCGGCATCCATGACTTTTCATCCTAGTGGAGAGGTATGTCCTAGACCTTCAGTCTAAGGCCAGATGCACCTAACTTCTTGCATTGGCATAAACCCCATGCCGACTATACCACCATAATTGGGACCTGACTCTCTACTTGGACCAATTGATATAACCCAATGGCCTAGACCTTTCGTCTGAGCCAGATACACTCAATTGCTTGCGTCGGCATAGACCCAATGTCGATGATACCACTATGATTGGTATTTGACTATCTGTCAGGCCCAATCTATACTACCTAATGGCCTAGGCCCTCCGTCTAAGCTAGATAAACCTAATTCCTTGCATTGACATCAACCCCATGCTAACGATACTACCATGCATGGTACCTGACTCCTTGTCAAGATCAATCAACATAACCCAATGGCCTAGACCTTAAGTCTAAGGCCAAATACACCCAATTCCTTGCATTGGCATCAACCTAATGTCTACGATACCACTATGATTGGTACCTAACTCTTTATCAGATCAATCAATACAAAATTTCAGCCTGGACATTTCATTTAAGCAGATGATAAACTACGTGTCCTACCTCAACATAAACCCTCAATCCCACCGGGGTTCACCCCCAATCCTTCGCTTCAGAACTTCCATCTGAACCCAAGCACAAAGCCTCTCTTCCTTGCTTCGGCATCGACCCCATGCCGATGATTAAACCCCTTTACGGCCAAATCTCCCGATCCATGTGCTCCAAATGGTGAAGCGATCCCTTCATCCCTTCGCTGAAGGGGTGAGCACTTTCCCGTATGCTCACACCGAATTAACGGCCTACCAGCCCGAAAAGTGAAGTAATATGATGAAGAAGTCTACACCTATGGACCCTACGCACTCGTCCCTCATTTGCGCCACCACCGGGTGGGGGGCATTTGTTGACGCCTAAAATTTGCCATCGAGAACGACAAGTCTCGCCGAGCAGAGCAGGGGTAGTTAAAAGAAAATAAGCCAGAATCACAATAGAAATATCTTCACAAAGTCCCGCAACGGGCAAAGAAGAAAAAGAAAAAACAAGCTGAAGAAGAAAAAGAAGAAGAAGAAGAAGAAAGAATAAAAGGAGAGCAAAAGAGAACGGGAGTAAAGGGTAATAGAGAAAAGATATAAGATCTAGAAGGGGGATGAATAGATCTACTACCAAAAACTTCGCTGTAGCAACCCTGATAAAAACAAGATTTTTAAATAAATCAAATTAAAATAAAAGATAAGTAAATAGATGACAAAGAGCCTAAATGGGTAAATCATTATTCAAGAAGAAATAACGCCTTTGGTCAAGGCACGACTTCGAAAAGAAACGCCCTTACATAAGGCGTTAATTCTAAAGAGGACGCCAACACCAAAGGGCGTCAATTCCCAAACGGCCGAAAATAAATAAAGGGCAAGTATAAGTGACGCCCTCTACATGGGCGCGTTTTACATAAGAAATGACGCTTGACAAGGCGTCAATTTAAATTAACGCCCTCGCTTAAGACGTTAATTCAGTTCGAGTTTCGTTCGACCCAGGAGTTTATCCAGGGCAAGTTCTGGATAACTACGGCGAAGGTGGAATATGGTAAGGACTCTATCATGGAAGTATTACTTCCAATACAACTCTAACCCTAATAAGATTCCCAAAATCCTATAAGTAACCTTCTCTGTCGAACCCTAACGAGCTGTTGGCCGAAGGAAGCTCTGCTGCTGCTGTGCGTGAAGAACAGATTTATGTTCTTCTTCCTTCCTTTGCTTTTGCCTCTGGTTGTTTGAGGAAGGAACGTTAATATTCATTTCTTCTTCCTCATCTTCCTTTGTAGGTAGCATACAAACAACTCGTTGAAGAACATGGTTCTTCATCAACATCGTTCTTCCTCTTCTGGTGATCAGAAGACTCTGTTACAAACAGAGTGTCATTCCAAACCTTCATCCGTTCATCAGTTAAATCTTCATAAGGTAGGTTTTCTCAAGAATGTAGCCCAAACTAGCTTAATATCTTTAATAATATTATCGATCCTCCATGCATATAGTTTTATTGTGGTTTCAACTGTTTCTATGCAATTTTCAAAGCAACGCCCTTGACCAGGGTGCTAATTTAAATAAGCGACCCACACTAGGGCGCTAATTATTGTTTTGACGCCCTGCCCAGAAGTCGTCAATTACATGTAATTAATAAATACCCACGTTTAAAATTTAATATCTATGCAACCATGAATCTAATATATTGCATGAGTATACCTGTGAAATCCTGCTATTTTTCCTGTCATGATCATGTACCCTTTTTCCTGAAATTTTATTATCTGAAAATTTATAAATTCTTGAATTAACGACCTGCACAAGGTCGTCTCTTATTGAACTGACGCCCCAGACCAGGGCGCTAATTGAAAAGTAACGCCCCTGCCCAGGGCGCGTTTTTGTTAAAATTCCAGAATATTGATTTTCTGTAGAATGGAAATATTGAAGGGACGACTAATGTATAAGTCGTCAAATTGTGAATAAACGCCCCTGAGTAAGGCGTTAATTGGATAATTAATGACTTAGCTTAAGTCGCTATTTTCTGTATTTCTGTTTTACACTGATTACTGTATATATATATATATATATATATATATCTATATCAGCACTATATTTCCACTCCGTGAATATAGTCCCATGTTTCATGATGTTTTTATCGCACTACCCTCAATTCTCATTGACATATAAGCTCTCCATTGGACATTCCGTTCCTTTGGACTAGCGAGTTAGTCATAGAGACCTCCGTAAGACTCCTCGAGCCTTGGATTCCCTCAAGGCCGACTGAGCTGGTTGTACCATAAAAACCCATTACCCTATTTTGCCATGTCACTCTAAAGAAACATGGTATACCGGCCCTCATGTTATGCAAAGTGTGTATCATGAGAATTCTATTAATGGGATGAGGTTATCATGCCATTTGATGCTGTTCTTGTAAACCCCAATTTTATATTCAACATGATGTTCTTGTGGACCTCAATTCTATATTAAGAATGAGGACGTCTTGCCATTGATGTGATGTTCATGTGGACCTCAATTCTATGTAAAGAGTGTCCATACTTATTTGTCATGGTACCCAAGTCTGGGAACCAATTCCACCTAGTTTTATCGATAATCGTGATTGTACCGCTATTATCGCCTATCTATGTCAAGTGTCATATTTTGGACTCTATTATATCCAAGTTTATCCTACATGTCTACAAGCTTTATTCTTGAAATTCCATATTGGCTATACACAAAAGTGGATGTTAAAATACATAATTAATGCCTGCGCATATAGGGCCCGATCTGGTCCTGGGAGGAGCACCCGAAAGTACTTGTGCCCATGGGAGTTGATTGATCACGGTATTGGTATTATACCGAAGTGCATGACTAGCTTGATTGAACATTCACAAATCTTGTACTTGTACTTGACCTGATATTACATGACTTGCGTGGCCCGAAAAAGGGTAATTTCATACTTGCGTGCTTAAACGTGATAGCCAAATTCCAACATGACATGATGAATATACTTGCTTGAATATCTTGATATCTTTTGATATAAGTTCTTGAAAGTTCATGACTAGTTTTTCTTGCTACCTTATTATTATACACTCTCTCTATCTTGTCGTTTTATGCGAGCATGCATAGCTATAATGCATTCATGAAAGATGTAATTACTTAAACCCATTGCTAGTTCTTGAGATATAATTTTCTACTGAGCGTTCGCTCACTTAGTGTTTCCCTACGTTTCAGGTAAGTCCGACGATGAGGGAACTCAAACGGATGGGGAAAATCAAGAGTAAAAGAGATAGAGCTTCTTCCGTGTTATCTAGTCTTTTTTTTCATATTTTCTTGAGTCAACCCTGTATTTTTCCCTTATTTTAGTTAGTACTTCAAAGGTTTGTAATAGACATATTCTTATGAAGGAATAAAAGATTGGGTTATCTTTACTTGTGCGCATCTCTGATTTTGGTGTCGAATACACTAATACTCTGATTGACATGAGTGATATAAACTCGTCACGCGTCTCCGGGTATCTTCCGCGCTCGGGGCGTGACAGTTTTTGTGATATCAGAGCCTAGGTTATTCAATTCCTAGGAAAACCCAAGTCCAAGGATAGGTTTAACCTTTAACCGGTGAGATTGGGTAGAACCAAGGGTTAAAGTTAACATAGAAATACTAGTTTCTAAATGAAATCACGTATTAATCTAGTTATGGTAATTGTAGGACGATGGCTGCCGAACGTGCTCAGTGGCGCAACATGCAGCGTACACTTCAAGGCATGACTCAGGTGCTGCAACAGGTAGCAAAAGGAGGTGCACAACGAGCAGGGAGTCTCCACCAAGTCTTTAAAAACATGAACCCGCCTAAATTCACGGGTTCTACTGATCCGGATGACGCAGAGCACTGGATCAGGGAGACGGAGCGTATATTCCGTGTTATGCAGTGCACGGATCAAGATAAAGTCTTACTAGCTACCTTTCAGTTGGAAAGGGATGCCCGAGGCTGGTGGGAATCAATAGAAGCTACTTTAAATCAAGACCAAGTTACTTGGGAAGAATTCGTTGAACATTTCAACGCTAAATATTTTTCGGACCGAGTACAGGAAAAGAAAGCTGCAGGATTTGCTGCACTGAAGCAACGGTCCCTGTCAGTGGCCAAGTACGAGGCCCAGTTTTCTAGATTATCTCGGTATGCTAAGCACTTAGTTAGCACCGAGAAGATGAAAGCTAGGAGGTTCCTTAATGGGCTCAGGCCCCAATATATTACACAACTGGCACCAATGGATATTCAAGTCTACTCGGAGATAGTAAGTCGAGCCCAGCTTCTAGAAGACGCCACGGAACTATCTGATAGAATCTGTGGGAAGGACAAGAAAGAACAAGTTACAAGTTCGGGTTCCTTTAAACCCAACTTCAAGAAGAGGCCTAGCAATGGAGGTACTTCCTCACATGATCAGAAGTTTAAGAAGACCAAGCCCTTCTCCATCACCACTACCCCATCAAATATAGTGTGCAAGCATTGTGACAAGGCGGGCCATAGAGCAAAAGAATGCTGGAGGAAACTAGGAGCATGTCTCCGCTGTGGGAGTCGCGATCATCGAATTCCCGATTGCCCATTACTTAATGATCAAGCCGGGGACGGGAAGCGCCCAGTAACCAAGAATGCTCATCTTCACGCAATTAAGGAGACCGAACAAGAAGAAGAAGGCGGACTAGTAGAAGGTACATTGAAAGTTTGTTCCAAGTCTGCATATGTCTTAATTGATACGGGTGCTTCACATTCAATTGTTTTCAAGAAGTTCGCTGATCCGTTACCCCTAGAACCGGAATGGATAAAATTAGTCTTGTATACTCCTCTAGGAAACGAGACTGATATTACACACCATTACCAGAACTGTGAAGTATTGGTTCATGGTAAGAATCTCCCTATTGATCTTATATGTTTAGATCTAAAGGAGTATGATGTCATACTAGGAGCGGATTGGTTATCTAAATATCAGGCAACGGTCGATTGCCGCAATAGCAAGGTTACTTTCGAGGAATTTCTTGAACTGATCTTTACTAGCCCCAAGAGGCGAAGCAAAACCCCTCTTATTTCGGCTCTCCGAGCTAGCAAGCTCATCAGGAAAGGATGTGTGTCTTTCCTTGCATTCGTCACGATTAAGGAGGCTAAGGAAACTAAGATAGAAGACATTCCGGTGGTACAAGAATTTCCAGACGTATTTCCGGAAGATTTGCCCGGATTACCCCCACAAAGAGAAGTGGCCTTCACCATCGATTTAGTTCCTGGTGCGGGTCCAGTTTCTAAGGCACCATATAGAATGTCACCTGCTGAACTCAAGGAGTTAAAGGAGCAATTGATGGAACTCATTAAGAAAGGATCCATGAGACCAAGTACTTCCCCATGGGGAGCGCCCGTATTATTTGTAAAGAAGAAAGATGGATCCATGAGGTTATGCATCGACTATCGACAGTTGAATCATCTCACTATCAAGAACAAGTATCCACTGCCGAGAATCGATGAGTTGTTTGATCAAATTTCAGGATCCAAGTACTTTTCCAAAATTGATCTTAGGTCGGGATATCATCAGTTAAGAATCAAGGATGAGGACATTCATAAGACTGCATTCATAAGCAGGTACGGCCATTATAAATTTGTTGTTATGCCTTTCAGACTAACGAATGCCCCTGCTGCCTTTATGCAGTTAATGAATAGTATATTCAGGCCTTATTTAGATCAATTCGTGG
Source organism: Amorphophallus konjac (assembly GCA_022559845.1). Lineage (NCBI taxonomy): Eukaryota > Viridiplantae > Streptophyta > Magnoliopsida > Alismatales > Araceae > Amorphophallus > Amorphophallus konjac. The sequence goes on from CM040125.1 coordinate 56,068,278, forward strand.
TGGTCTTCATCGATGATATATTAATTTATTCCAAGACTAAGGAAGAGCATGAGGAGCATTTAAGGATTGCATTACAAATATTGAGGACAAACCATTTATATGCAAAGCTCAGCAAGTGTGAGTTCTGGCTCGAAGAAGTGACTTTTCTAGGACATGTTATATCAAAGGATAGCTTATCAGTAGATCCATCAAAAGTTGAATCTGTAAGAAATTGGGAAAGACCGACCAATGCTAACGAGATCCGAAGTTTCTTAGGTCTTGCTGGCTATTACAGGTGATTCATCAAAGATTTCTCTAAGATCGCCGTACCACTTATGAGGTTAACTCGCAAGGAGATCCGTTACGAATGGAGTGAGGAATGTGAAAGAAGCTTCCAAACTCTCAAGGATCATCTTACTACAGCTCCTGTCTTAGCTTTACCAATGGAAGGAGAGAAATTCGAGGTATACACTGATGCTTCTGGCATTGGCCTCGGATGTGTTCTAATGCAACAAGGAAAGGTTATAGCTTACTCTTCTCGTCAATTAAAGAAACATGAAGAGAACTACCCCGTCCATGACTTAGAATTGGTCGCGGTAGTATTTGCACTAAAGATCTGGAGGCATTATCTATATGGAGTACAGTTTACTGTGTACTCCGATCACAAGAGTCTCAAGTATCTTTTCTCTCAAAAGGAACTAAATATGAGGTAAAGGCGTTGGCTAGAATATCTCAAGGACTTCGACTTCAATATACAATATCATCCTGGAAAGGGTAATCATGTAGCAGATGCCCTTAGTCGAAAGTCGAGAGCACTGTTAGCCAATTGTATGATTCAAGAATGGAAGTTGCTGGAGCAATTCTCTAAGCTCAATATAAGCATGGACACGAACTTCAAATGTGTCACATTGTCTCATATAAGCATTCATCCAGACCTATTAACTGAAATACAAGCACTTCAGGATGATGACCCAATATTAGTGGAAATCAAGGGCAAACTAGAAGGACAGTCTGATTTCTAATTAGCATTAGATAGAAGGTTGTTATTCCAAAACAGGACTTGTATATCGGATTGTCCCGAGTTAAAGAAGAAGATCTTAGATGAAGCTCATAGATCAAGGTACATAATTCATCCTGGATCTACCAAAATGTACCAAGATGTGAAAAGAAATTTTTGGTGGCCCAACATGAAAAGGGAAATAGCGGACTACGTGTCGCGCTGTCTCACATGCCAACAGGTCAAGGCGGAACACCAAAAGCCTGCTGGAAAACTGCGTCCTCTAGATATCCCTAAATGGAAGTGGGAGGATATTGGTATGGATTTCATCATGGGTTTATCTAAATCAAAAGAAGGACATGATGGAATATGGGTTATTATTAACCGATTGACTAAATCGGCGCATTTCTTGCCAATCAAGAGTCGATGGTCAGTCGATGTGTTGGCTGCATTATACATCAAGGACATAGTCAGATTACACGGTATTCCTATTTCAATCGTATCTGACAGAGATCCCCGTTTTACTTCTCATTTTTGGAAGGGACTACAACATTCGTTGGGAACAAGGCTTAACTTTAGTACAGCTTTTCATCCTCAAACGGATGGTCAGACCGAGAGAACTAATCAGGTCATTGAAGATATGCTTAGGGCATGCATTATTGATTTTGGTGGAAGCTGGCATGATCACTTGCCTCTGGTTGAATTTGCATATAATAATAGCTACCAGGCAAGTATACAAATGGCACCTTTCGAAGCCTTATACGGAAGGAGATGCCGATCACCCTGGGACGAAGTTGGAGAGAAACAACTGCTAGGTCCAGACATGGTAAGGGTTACCACTGAAAGAATACAATTGATTCGAGAAAGACTGCAAGTTGCTCAGTCTAGGCAAAAGGCTTATGCCGATACAAGAAGGAGAGATCTTGAATTCCAAGTCGGAGATCATGTATTTCTCAAGATATCGCCTGGACGTGGAATACGGAGATTTGGTGTTAAGGGCAAGCTTACACCAAGATTTATCGGACCTTTCGAGATACTGGAAAGACTTGGCGAGGTTGCTTATCGCATCGCATTACCTCCTCAATTGTCCGAAGTCCATAATGTGTTCCATATATCTATGTTGAAGAAGTATGTACACGATCCATCACATATTATTGAACATGGAGACTTAGTTATCCAGAAGGATCTCACATATGAGCAGAAGCCCATAAAGATACTAGATCATGAAGTACGTACCCTAAGGATTAAGGTTATTCCCATGCTTAAGGTACAATGGAATAAGAACTCCGAACATGAAGCTACATGGGAGACCGAGGAATCCATGAGGAAGTGATTTCAAGAATTATTTTAAGATATATACTCTACACTCTCCACTTATATATACTATTGAATTTGGGGACCAAATTCTTTTAAGTGGGGGAGGGGGTAGCAACCCTGATAAAAACAAGATTTTTAAATAAATCAAATTAAAATAAAAGATAAGTAAATAGATGACAAAGAGCCTAAATGGGTAAATCATTAATCAAGAAGAAATAACGCCTTTGGTCAAGGCACGACTTCGAAAAGAAACGCCCTTACATAAGGCGTTAATTCTAAAGAGGACGCCAACACCAAAGGGCGTCAATTCCCAAACGGCCGAAAATAAATAAAGGGCAAGTATAAGTGACGCCCTCTACATGGGCGCGTTTTACATAAGAAATGACGCTTGACAAGGCGTCAATTTAAATTAACGCCCTCGCTTAAGACGTTAATTCAGTTCGAGTTTCGTTCGACCCAGGAGTTTATCCAGGGCAAGTTCTGGATAACTACGGCGAAGGTGGAATATGGTAAGGACTCTATCATGGAAGTATTACTTCCAATACAACTCTAACCCTAATAGGATTCCCAAAATCCTATAAGTAACCTTCTCTGTCGAACCCTAACGAGCTGTTGGCCGAAGGAAGCTCTGCTGCTGCTGTGCGTGAAGAACAGGTTTATGTTCTTCTTCCTTCCTTTGCTTTTGCCTCTGGTTGTTTGAGGAAGGAACGTTAATATTCATTTCTTCTTCCTCATCTTCCTTTGCAGGTAGCATACAAACAACTCGTTGAAGAACATGGTTCTTCATCAACATCGTTCTTACTCTTCTGGTGATCAGAAGACTCTGTTATAAACAGAGTGTCGTTCCAAACCTTCATCCGTTCATCAGTTAAATCTTCATAAGGTAGGTTTTCTCAAGAACGTAGCCCAAACTAGCTTAATATCTTTAATAATATCATCGATCCTCCATGCATATAGTTTTATTGTGGTTTCAACTGTTTCTATGCAATTTTCAAAGCAACGCCCTGGACCAGGGTGCTAATTTAAATAAGCGACCCACACTAGGGCGCTAATTATTGTTTTGACGCCCTGCCCAGAAGTCGTCAATTACATGTAATTAATAAATACCCACGTTTAAAATTTAATATCTATGCAACCATGAATCTAATATATTGCATGAGTATACCTGTGAAATCCTGCTATTTTTCCTGTCATGATCATGTACCCTTTTTCCTGAAATTTTATTATCTGAAAATTTGTAAATTCTTGAATTAACGACCTGCACAAGGTCGTCTCTTATTGAATTGACGCCCCAGACCAGGGCGCTAATTGAAAAGTAACGCCCCTACCCAGGGCGCGTTTTTGTTAAAATTCTAGAATATTGATTTTCTGTAGAATGGAAATATTGAAGGGACGACTAATGTATAAGTCGTCAAATTGTGAATAAACGCCCCTGAGTAAGGCGTTAATTAGATAAATAATGACTTAGCTTAAGTCGCTATTTTCTGTATTTCTGTTTTACACTGATTACTGTCAACCGAAGGGTTATATATATATATATATATATATATATATATATATATATATATATATATATATATATATATATATATTTATATATTTATTTATATATATATCGGCACTATATTTCCACTCCGTGAATATAGTCCCATGTTTCATGATGTTTTTATCGCACTACCCTCAATTCTCATTGACATATAAGCTCTCCATTGGACATTCTGTTCCTTTGGACTAGCGAGTTAGTCATAGAGACCTCCGTAAGACTCCTCGAGCCTTAGATTCCCTCAAGGCCGACTGAGCTGGTTGTACCATAAAAACCCATTACCCTATTTTGCCATGTCACTCTAAAGAAACATGGTATACCGGCCTTCATGTTATGCAAAGTGTGTATCATGAGAATTCTATTAATGGGATGAGGTTATCATGCCATTTGATGCTATTCTTGTAAACCCCAATTTTATATTCAACATGATGTTCTTGTGGACCTCAATTCTATATTAAGAATGAGGACGTCTTGCCATTGATGTGATGTTCATGTGGACCACAATTCTATGTAAAGAGTGTCCATACTTGTTTGTCATGGTACCCAAGTCTGGGAACCAATTCCACCTAGTTTTATCGATAATCGTGATTGTACCGCTATTATCGCCTATCTATGTTAAGTGTCATATTTTGGACTCTATTATATCCAAGTTTATCCTACATGTCTACAAGCTTTATTCTTGAAACTCCATATTGACTATACACAAAAGTGGATGTTAAAATACATGATTAATGCCTGCGCATATAGGGCTCGATCTGGTCCTGGGAGGAGCACCCGAAAGTACTTGTGCCCATGGGAGTTGATTGATCACGGTATTGGCATTATACCGATGTGCTTGACTAGCTTGATTGAACATTCCACAAATCTTGTACTTGTACTTGACCTGATATTACATGACTTGCGTGGCCTGAAAAAGGGTAATTTCATACTTGCGTGCTTGAACGTGATAGCCAAATTCCAACATGACATGATGAATATACTTGCTTGAATATCTTGATATCTTTTGATATAAGTTCTTGAAAGTTCATGACTAGTTCTTCTTGCAATCTTATTGTTATACACTCTCTCTATCTTGTCGTTTTATGCGAGCATGCATAGCTATAATGCATTCATGAAAGATGTGATTACTTAAACCCATTGCTAGTTCTTGAGATATAATTTCCTACTGAGCGTTCGCTCACTTAGTGTTTCCCTACTTTTCAGGTAAGTCCGACGATGAGGGAACTCAAACGGATGGGGAAAATCAAGAGTGAAAGAGATAGAACTTCTTCCATGTTATCTAGTCTTTTTTTTCATATTTTCTTGAGTCAACCCTGTATTTTTCCCTTATTTTAGTTAGTACTTCAAAGGTTTGTAATAGACATATTCTTATGAAGGAATAAAGGATTGGGTTATCTTTACTTGTGCGCATCTCTGATTTTGGTGTCGAATACACTAATACTCTGATTGACATGAGTGATATAAACTCGTCACGCGTCTCCGGGTATCTTCCGCGCTCGGGGCGTGACATTCGCGGATTAAAAACTCTCAAGCACTGCACTAAGATCTGGCACTCAAGAAGATATCATTCACCACATCGATCAGTTCAGGCAACTAGGCAAGCAGCATATATGCATAAGCAGTAAAGGATGTAGTAAGATAGTAGAAGAACTAAACTACACCTAACAATCAATCATAACTGCAAGTGCCAATTAATCACAAGCCAGGGACAGTACTAGGCAGTGGTTTGATCGAGGAATCTCCTCATGCAAGGGGCGATGTTCCGGATAGGCGTAACCTATCTTTCCCACCACGTCTTTTGATATACTTCCTGGTTGTGAACAATCGCAAGACACAATTAAGAACACACACCACAAATGAGACAGGCGGTTTTTAGCTGGTTCGATTGCAACCCGCAATCTACATCCACCCCTCACTCCATTCGTTACTCAACAAAGCAAACAGCAGACTCAGTCTGCGACAACAGTTATAACACAACTTCACCCCTGAGGAACACACTCCTTGCTTCTTCTGAACCTTCAGAAGGAACCCGGAGGAGCAACCTCCCTTCCTCTGCGAACGCAGAAGGAACCCTGTAAGTTGCACCCAACATCCCACATAACCAGAGGATGAAATCCTCTCTTCCTCTGTTGCATAGAGGGAACTCCAGATATTACTCTCCCTTCCTCTGATAGTACTCAGAGGGAAGCACAAACAAGTTCAAAACGAGGAACAGAAAGAAAAATAGAAGAAAAAGAATTCAATTCAAAAAATAGACAATGAATAATGTAGCTTTGAATTGAAACAATCTCCAGAGGAGATGGGATCACTACACTCAAATTTCTCTCTTCTTCTCAAGGTGGATCTCTCTCTTTCTTTTCTCGAAGAGGTCTCTCTAAATTTCCAATGGCAACAAAAGTAGCAACTTCAACAGCCTCTCTTGAACGGAGCGGCTGATATATATATAAATAGAGCATCGTCTTCCATTTGAGATTCTGATCAGTAGCCATGATAATCGAGGTCCACGTGGAAAAGAATATTCTGATGATATGAAATTTCCAGAAATCAGCCACGTGTGATGAAATTTTCACACCAAAGTTTCCATGATTGCTGGCACGTGATTCACCGGGGTTCATCTCGAGCTCAAGAATGATTTTCAGAGTTGCGTCACAAATCTTCCTTAAGTATACACTTATCCTTTAAGCAATTATTATTCATCCTTAAGAAACCTTCATTATGCCTTTAATTCACTCAAGTCCATCTCTCATACTTCTGAATTGAAGATTAGAAAGGGTTGCCAGAATCAGTCGGCCGTTCAACCTATTTCGGTTAGCCAAAATAAATAGCATCAGAAGCTGCTTTCAGGAGGTCGATGCAACCTCGAAATAGCTTTGACCCGACTGCATTGGTCTTTGGTGCGTCGATGCAGCTCTTCGATGCTTCAACGTTGTTGGCTTCCGATTGTTGGTCCTAAGCTGAGTGCGTCGTTGCACTCCTTTACTGTGTCGGTGCAGTGTGAAGATAAAACTCTAACCAGATGGTTTCAAATGCTAGCTTTTGTTTTGGTGCATCAATGCATAGCATCGCTAGGTTGAGGTAGAGTGTAACGACATATCGCTCATAAGCTGATGTGTCAGATCATCAATTTGCTGCTTCGACCTTCTTTCTGAAAAGCTGTACTCAACTACTTCGACGTAACACCATTCGGTTTCTAATGCTGGGCAGATGTGTCGGTGTTGTAGCTTGGTGCATCGAGGCACCGTTAGATCTCCTTCAACCTCTTGATTGCAACTAGATCTTGATGCGTCGGTGCAGCTCTTTGTTGCGTCGATTCAGCTCTCTAAAAATCACTTCTGTGGTTGTGGCTGCATCGAGGCAGTGGTGAACTCTGACATTTCTCAGAACTTCCTCACTTTCTTTGATATAGCTCCAGCAACTAGAGCACCTACAATTTAGACTTATTGTGTTAGCTAGTGTACCATATTTCATTGACATCATCAAAACACACAGAATACAACAGTCTCCCCTTTTTTGATGATGGCAACAATATGAGTTATTAAGTCTTATTAATGCCCAAAAACATATTCATCTTCCTTGAGAAATAGTTGAACAATCAGAGATTTGAGGGGAATAGACTGAAATGTAGAAAGAAGATTTATTTGAGTTACCAAAATGACAGACATGATACCAATGAGGACAAAAAAAGACAGACAAGACTTTTTATGATGAGAGGACTCCAAAAAAAATCCTCTCCCAACTTACTCTCTCCTTCAGCTTACTCAACGTACTCTCCTCCTTCACAACTTACTCAACTTACTCTACCCCCTAATATACTCTCCCCCTTTGACATCATCAAAAAAAATGGGCAGAGAAGAACAATTTTGTAAGTGCAAGAGAGACCAGATACAGTAGGTTCACAGATTCAGAAATTTTTCAGGACCATCTCTTAAGGATTTAAGTGTGGTAAACAAAAATTGCTTAGATGTTTCAGTCTGGTAATCTAGAGAGACAAAGAGTAGGAGTGTATGAAATTTATCTCCATAAGGAATAAGGAAGGCGAGCAAAGTGTCATATAGATGCCTTGAATGAGCTATCTAAATGCTTTACCCGTTACAGTTTTTAGAGACTTCTCAAGTGAAAATTTTCCAGTAGTATTGAGAACAAATAGGCCACACCATATTTTGCATTAGGGCTTTGAATACTTTCATTATTATTTCTAAATGTGTGTCTTTTTCTCATTGAGCAATGTGGGTTAACCTACACTTTTTTTACATGAGGAGACACATTGGTTAGATGTAGGAATCCCCAGTTACTCAGTGTGGTAACCTGAATGCTTCTCTTTTGAGAACAAAATTAGCAATAGAGATGTCTTTTTACGTGAGGCACAACACATCTTAGGTGAAGTGACCCAGTTACTCAACATTCTATGCCATTACTCTGCCATGGTTTCAGAGGCATAGTCTTTTTAACTAGAGATAATCTAGCACTTCATGACTCAACTTAACTCCACTTCATGGTGAAAAAGTTGGTTTCTCAGTAAACCAGATCAGTGCTCTGAAACAATTTTACCCCTTTTGATTTTAGTGAAGTAGAATGTTTGAGAATAATACTTAAATGTACAGATTTTTTAGCTAGAATTGTCTCATTGTGCTTAATGTTCAAGCTTTTAGAAGAATTCAGTGCATGATATTCCAACATTGTTCTTCATTCATTAGCCTTGTAGGAAGATATTCTTCAAAGTTCTTTGTCTTTGTCCATACAAGATCATGAAACTTAAACTTCTTAGCTAGGATTTTAGTTAACAGACTTAAGTTCTTTAAGAGAATTCTGAGTCTCAAGATATGTGAAGGAACTGTATAGGTTCTCAATAATCACAATGAACACTGACAAACTTCAAGAGTAGACAGACACCCTGTTGCGCCCCACCCTATACCCGGTCCAGTATATTTCTCTCATCGAATATAGGAGGCAACGCCACAGTGGAAACCACCCAACAGAACAGAGATGGGTTGAGATTTACACAAATAAAAGTGCAGAATTCACATCAGAAGAAGAAATGTAATACATCAGCAAATGTCCAAATACCAACATCACAATAGTCCAATAGAAATAAAGTTCCAACTGCTATTACAATAACTAACCAGAGTTCATAAATTCAAGCCTCTAATAGCCTCTCTCAAGCTACCTCAAATGACAGAAAAAGAAAGCTAATGACGATCACGCACGGGCCTCAGTCTCAGACTCACTTGGCTCTAAGTCCTCGTCCTCACCAGCAGACTCGCCTGGAAAATTATCAAGTGTAAGTCTACGAATAGACTTAGCAAGATTCAGAAACTCAAGCATACCTCTTGCACAAGCATAATACATTTGACCATCTTTTAACCGGTACAAATCCCTAAGGCTTACCAAGTTGCAGAAAATAAACACATGGTTTCAGAAATCAAGTACATGTTCCAGAATACTGAAAATATATCACAAGGTAACGCTGATTAATATGCAACTATGGATAGGCTATGCAATAGTGCAGTAGGCAATATCTAGTCATGCAATGAAAGTGCATAGCAAAGTTTTGAACCAGATCCATATGCCAAGTGTGCAGTCTGAAGGAAACAAAAGTCATATTTGAAAATAGAATTCAGAACTAAATGGAACATGTATGCACAAAGGAAGAGGGTTCAGATATTACAAGTTTGTTTCAGAGGTCAGCTCAGATCTAACAAAATGAATACATATGCCAAATAACATATAACAGAGTCAAATGGCCATAATCTGATCAAAATTTATCGTAAGTTCTGAGCTGAACGGAGGACCCAGACACATTGCCCAAAACACCACTAGAAGGTCATATACGGATACCAAATCACCTAGGCAATGGCGATGAGGTCTTGATTAACTGCGCAAAACCAGAGGAAAATCTTCCCCACCTTAACTAGTGGAACTTGTCCACCTCCAGGATTTCACCCCCGTGCCCTCGGGGTCATAAACATATTGAGCCTCCCTAGAGGGGCATTTCCACGGTTTGGCTCTAAGCCCTTCTATGGCAGTAGTGTCCCTTTGGTCCATTGTTTGTCTCATAGCATAAGAGGTTCACAATGACAAGGAATAATATGCAATACAAGGGCAATGTGTAATATGTAACACAAGAACAAGGAGTATTATGCAATGTAGGGACAATTAATAATATGCAATACAAGAAGTGCATTGAAGGTTATCAAATAGAATTCCTAAATGTGTAACTATGCAAGAAAGATGCAATAACAAATGAACTTGGGAAATGCTTACATGATGGAACTAGATCATTTGAGTAACCCTACTGATTTATAAATTCTTAGCATGTAACATAGGGGGTGGAGGAGAATCCAAATAAAACAGTCAGTAATGGGAAGCAAAATGATCGCACAGCGGAAGGATAGCTTTTACAAAGCATAAGACTACATTTCCCCACGTCCAGAACATGCTGAAATAACCCAGGCAGGGTAGAAGTCGACTCTGACTGGGGCAGGAGTAGACTCTGGCTGCATCTAGAAACTGGACTGGGCAGAATTCACAATGGGAGTTGACTCTGACAGGGCTAGGTGTCTACTCTGGCCTGCAGATAGAAACTGGACTGGGCAGAATCACATGCAGAAGTCGACTCTGACAGGGCTAGGTGTCGACTCCTGCTGGATTCCAGAACCAATGTGACTTATTCAGAAACAAATCTATCCTATGCATGCTCGCCCTTCGTCCGAGTATCCAAAATTAAATCAAACTTTGTCAAGGTAGAAACAATGTATTCCAACTAAAACCATATGTATTACGCACTTAACCATCATATATAAATATGGATTTTAAGCTATTACATTATTCAGAAATCAATACTATAGATAACCACCACTTCGTCTGGTTTACCCAGAAATCAAGTTGAACTTCATCAAAATAAAATGACATACTCTGCACTCAAAACATACATATTCACACTAACACCACGCATATTTCACAATCGATCCATCAATCTAGATTTCAGATATTATATCATTCAGGAAGAAGAAAAGAAAGGGAAAACATACTAACCTACACGTATCTATCATTCATTCGAGTACCCCAAACGTCTTAAACGAACTTCATCCAAGTGAAAACAACTTATTTCATGCTCAACCCATGATTAAAACTTGGTTTCTAAAATATTATAACAAGTACAAAAGGAAGATTAAGGTTTCAGATCTTGCCTTATAATGGATGAAAAATGATAGAAAACCCCTCTGCCTCCGAAAAGAGACGGGAAGACTAAGGCTTCGATAACCATGATCTAGCGGCAACCCAGATGACCTGGGAGATCACCCAAGAGCAGGAATGATCTCTCCTTCCTCTGCTACGCCACTTGGCTCTCTCTTGGACCCTTCAAAATCACCGTGCACACCTAGAACGCAAGAAGCCAGGGAGAGGAAAAGGAAAGGGAGAAAACTATCATAAAATGGGTTGGGGTTTCTTCCAAAACCTCCGACGGTTACATAGATTAAAGAAGGGATAAAGATCCCTATAATTACTCAAGGAGATCCATGGTTACAAGGAGAGAAAATAGGGAAAGAAAAGTCACGATCGAAATTGTTGTCGTAAGAAAAGGGAAATGTTACTATTCATCCACCCCTTTGAAAATTCGAAACTAAAAATATAAAAAGAGTTAACAAAACTAATTGTTACCCATTTTTTGCCATCAATTATTCTATCATGGAAAAATATAAAATAATAATAAATGCATGAAATGAAAATTGCCTCCGAAATGAACAGTAACATTGTTTCTCTATTAATGTGGCTCATTTTAGGGAAGGAACAAAATGCACATGCTAACTCTTGACCTCAACTAAATTAATATATGCACACACAAATATGAATGAAAATAGGTTAAATTACAAAATTTTAATTACATCAAAATTTGGGTTATAAACGAGAGAAATTTGTTTACTCTTTAATTATTTAGTTTATTTCAACCAAATACTAGTTAATTATTTTGTTAACTTATGTAAGTCATATCTCAAGCATTTAACCAAAATATCGGCAAAATATTCTTTATGAATCATGATAAAACTCTCGGGTACTACACACCCCCTATGAATTTGACTTCATGGACTCAAGAAGAATGCTTGAACAGACCAAAAAGAAATCTCCCCCTTACTACATGAGTCAATTAGCCTTGCTACTTGGCTGAGAATGTAGGTCAAAGACCACCTCAAGCATAGTGCAGGTTTCCAAAAAAACATAATCTACCATTCTCCTTACACCATTTTATATACCAACGATGGTTGAACAAGAGCAGAAAACGATGAAGAACACTAAAATGCACAGATGCGTTGACCTGGGATCAGGGTGCATCGACACATAGACTTTACATAGAGTTGCAAGTAGAAAGAGTTAAAATTGACAGGTCGGAGGAGAGACTTAAGTGCGTCGAGGCAGGCTATGGACACATAGAATACAAATATTGAAAGGTGGTGGAATTTAGTAATCAGGTTGATCTAAAAATGCCCAACTTTCTCCTCAAGGTAGAGAACTTCTCATTATCCAAAGGCTTAGTGAATATATCTGCAATTTGCTGTGCTGTGCCTACATGGATTAATTCAAAGTTACCCTTAGAAACTTCATCTCTTATGAAGTGATGCCTAATTTCTATATGCTTGGTGCGTAAGTGTAGAACATGGTTCTTAGACATGTTTATTGCACTAGTGTTGTCACAGTAAATTGGTGTGCAACCTAGGTCTACTTTGTAGTCTTAGAGCTGGTGTTTTATCTAGATGACCTATGTACCACAACTCCCTGCAGCTACATACTCTGCCTCTATAGTGAAGAGAGAAACAGAATGCTGTTTCTTGGAAGCCCAAGAAACTAAACACCCACCTAAGAATTGACAAAATTCACTTGTGCTCTTCCTATCTAACTTGCAGCCAGCATAGTCTGCATCAGTGTATGAAATTAAATCTAGTGTGTGTACAGCAGGAAACCAAAGACCTAAATTGTGTGTGCCCGATATATATCTAAAACTTCTTTTAACACCAGCAAGATATAATTCAGTAGGTCTAGATTGAAATCTAGCACACATACACACGCTAAATTGAATGTCAGGTCCTGAGGCAGTTAAGTATAGTAGGGAGTCAATCATACCTCGGTATAATTTTGCATCTACTTCTTTACCTAACCCATCAGCGTTTAAGGAGGCATTTGTACCCATTGGAATGGCTATGTGCTTCAATTTGTCCATTCCAAATCTTTTCAAGATCTCCAATGTGTATTTAGTTTGACTGATGAAACAGCCATCCTTCAACTGCTATACCTATAAGCCTAGAAAATATTTCAGTTCTCCAACCAAGCCCATTTCAAACTCACTAGACATCAAGTTTGCAAATTCATCTCATAGTTCAGTGCATGTTGAACCAATAATAATATCATCCACGTATACCTGAACTATGATAAGATGATTATTCAGATTTTTGTAAAAAGAGTCTGATCCACCTGAGCAAAAATTCGATTAGTCTATCATATCAAGCCCGTGGGGCCTGTTTCAATCCATACAAGGCTTTATTTAACCTGAAGACATGGGAAGGTAGCACAGATAACTCAAAGCCGGGGGGTTGCTCAACATAAACTTCCTCTTTAATAAAACCATTCAAGAAGGCACTTTTTACGTCCATTTGATGAAGTTTAATGTTATTTGAGCATGTAAATTCTAGGAATATTCTAATTGCTTCCATCCTTGCAACTGGTGCATAGGATTCATCAAAATCCACCCTAAATTCTGACAGTAGCATTTTGCTACCAATCTGGCTTTATTTCTAGAAATTATTCTATCTTCATTTATCTTATTCCTAAAGACCCACTTAGTTCCTATGACTGACACATTTTCAGGTCTAGGAACTAAGTTCCAGACTTTATTTCTTTCAAATTGACCCAACTCTTCATTCATGGCATTTATCCAAGATTCATCTTTTAAGGCCTCTTCTATGGGTTTGGGTTCAATTTGGAACACAAGTGCTACTAGATCTTGATTATTGACTTCCTGATAATAAGATCTAGTCCTAGGAGGATCATGTAAATTACCTATGATGTTGTGTGTAGGTTGGTCTTTTAGAAATCTGATACTGGTTGAGGACTCACCTTGCTCGGCTGACTCACCCTGAACTAGGTCATTTTGTGCAGCAGGTTCCTGTGATTCTTTATTCAACTTGTCCTCCAGAAATTCTCCATCATCTTTTGATTTTGTGTCATCACCATCCATGTTAGTAGAGTTGAATGTTTCATCGAATATGACATGAGGGGACTCCTCTACTGTTTGGTCAGAGATGTTAAAAACCCTGTATGCCCTTCATACTTCAGAATATCCTAAGAAAATCCCTGGACTACTCTTGACTTCAAATTTGTCTAAAGTTCTTTTTATCATTGTTATGAATGAAACACTTAGAACTAAAAATTCTGAAGTAAGCCAAGTTTGGTTTCTTACCTTTCAGAAGCTCATATGGGGTTTTCTTATGAATGGGTCTTACCGTGGCCATATTAATTGTATAACAGGCAGTATTTGCAGCTTCTGCCCAAAATCTTCATGGTAATTGGCTTTTAATGAGCATTGTCCTTGCCATTTCCACAATCATTTTATTTCTTCTCTCCACTATTCTATTTTGCTCTAGGGTCCTAGGAAAGAAAATTTATGAGTCAGTCCTTCACTGTCACAAAAATATGAAAACATTGAATTTTTAAATTCCCCCCCCCCCATGATCAGAATGAATTGTGCAAATTTTGTGCTTACCTTCTTGTTTTATTTTGTTAAAGAATTGTTTGAATTTCTAAAATGCATCATTTTTATGAGCTAAGAAAAATATCCATGCAAATCTAGTATGATCATCCACAATCACATATCCAAAGCGTTTACCATTGAAATTCTGAGTTCTAGAGGGAGAAAATAGGTCCATGTGCAAAAATTCCAATGGTCTAGAAGGCAGTGATTCTATTCTAAGTTTAAAAGATTTTCTGGTTTGTTTGCCCAATGCACATGCATCACATATTTTTGAATTTATTTTGAACTGGATTTTGGGTAAACTTCTAACTAGATCATGCTTGACCAATTTATTTAAAGTGCTATAACTAGCATGGCCTAACCTCCTATGCCAATTAAAAGTATTATTATCTAGGTTGGCAGACAAACATAAATTGGATGCTGAATTTTCATTCAGGTCTACTATGTAGACATTCTTGACTCTATGCCCTACAAATTTAACTCTGTCAGAATTTATTTCAGAAATCTTGCATGCTTGGTTATCAAAAACAAATTTGTGACCCTTGTCACACAGTTGACTAATGCTTAATAAATAATGCTCGAGACCTTCAACAAGTAAAACTTTCTCAACAATGTTTGAGGGAAACTTACCAATGGTGCCTGAACCAATTATTCTACCTTTATTCTTCCCTCCAAACTTAGCCAATCCTCCTACCTTCAATTCCAGCTCACTGAACTTGGTTTGGTCTCCAGTCATATGCCTGGAACAACCACTATCTAAGTACCATCTGTTATGCATGGCTGTCAGGCTGACCTACAAACAAATCAAGTAGAAAATTTTGGAACCCAAGAAAAGTTGGGTCCAAAAGTATCATTCAAATCCTTCAACAAGTTTTTAGGGATCCAAAGTTGTCTGATACTTTTCTTTTGATTAAATATCATGTGTTCAGTATTGACAGGTTTGGAGGCAGCATGTTTTGGTTTTGGTCTACCTTGAGTTTTATTAGAAACTTTTTTATTCCACTTCCTTCCAAAATAACTTCTGGAATTCTTCATGAACGTTTTATGATTCTTGAAGGTATGCTTATTAATATACTCTTGAGAGTAATCAAGATGAGACCAGTGTGTCTTGTGATTATTCACATTTCTGTATTTTCTTGGGTCTCTGTTCTGGGTAGGCTGTAATGACCTGTGGTGTGGGTTGCGTCGATGCACCTCAGCTTGATAGTCAAATTTAGCTCTATTTGTGACAGAGTGACTCGACACAGCAGTCGGATTGCGTCGATGTAGGGTTATATTAATGGTTGGGTTACCCTGAATTTTGATTGGTTGTGTAGTGGGATTTCTTGAACTGGCTTTTACACCTATTTGGTTGCTGGACATGCTTGTTGCTATTTGAACTGGATGGAGTGACCAGTTTTTCTTTCCCTTTACCTGGGCAGAAAGTCATGGTTTTAAATTCCAAAGGCTTTTTGTTTGATGGATCATAACCTAGACCTTCTTTATTGAAATTCATTTTTACACCTAGTATGGTATCTAGGTTGGTCTTCCCCTAAACAAATTTTTCCAGCATTTCTTGTTTGTCATCTAAATCCTTTTGAAGCTTTTCACAATGTCTTTGAATTTTAGAATTTGCATTCCTGACAGCTTCATATTTTTCAGTTATTAACTCTCTTCCTTTTTGGATTTCTTGAAATTTCATCTTGAACTCGTCCAGATGTTTCTTGATGTCCTCATTTTCTATTTTCAAATTTTCATTCTCAATTATCAGTGAGTTTCATTCTTTAATTTGTTTCTTGATATTTTCATTCTCTTTTTCCACAAAAGTTTGATCATGAATGACACTATTTAGCTTTCTTTTCACTACTTTGTATTCTTTGGTTTGACAGTTAAATTTATCTAACAAATCAGCATAAGCGTCTTCCGAGTCATCAATTGAATATTTTTCAAAGGGATTGCTTACATCATTATCACTGTCGGCCATGAGGTATAGCCCTTGCTCTTCTTCCTCTGAAGACCCACCTTCAGTGTCTTCTTCTTCATCACTCCATGTGCAAACCATGGCCTGAGGCTTCTTTTTCTGGGCTTTGAAGTTCTTCCTCATCCACTCGGGGCAGTCCCCTTTCATGTGACCTGACTTTTTGCAATGGAAAAAAGTAATTTTGTCAGAGTTTTTATTTTTATCAAATTTAAAGTTAGAATTCTTACCAGCCTGGTGTGGCCTTCTTCTCCTGAAGGATTTACCTCTGGTTCTTAAAAACTTCTAAAATTGTCGGGTCAGCATAGCCTGTTGAGCATCATCAAGGTTTGAAAAACTCTCATGCTCTTCACTGCTCTCTCCACTACTCTGAGACACTTTGAGGGCTCTAGTTTTTCCTTTCTTGGTTTCTTCCATACTCCTCTTGAGGTTAATCTCATATGTCATTAATGACCCCATCAACTCCGTCACTGTCATAGTGGACAGGTCCCTAGACTCCTCTATCACAGTGGCTTTCATGTGCCACGCAGGGGTTAGGGACCTAAGAATTTTTTTGACTAGATCACTTTCATGAAATTATTTTCCTAGTGCTTTAAGACTATTAGTGATCAGTGAGAGCCTCGCATACATCTCAGATATGTTTTCTTCAGACGTCATCTTAAACAATTCATAATCTGAGGTGAGCATGTTTACCTTAGTTGCTCTTACCAGGGACGTTCCATCATAGATCAACTCTAGCTCGTCCCACATATTCCTGGCAGTCTTACAGGTAGAGATCCAGGAGCATTCCTCTGGGTGCACAGCACACTGCATAATGTTCAGAGCTGTCCAGTTGACGGTTGATAGTCAGATCTGCTCCCTGGTCCAAGTGCTTTCATCTTCGAAGTTCAAATGGTCCAGTGGTGACGACTCTCCACAGCTCATGACTCTGAGCTCGTAGGAATGCTGCCATCCTGTTCTTCCAATACTAGTATTTAGCACCATCAAAGAATGGGGGTCTATTTATAGAATGCCCTTCAGCTATGAAGCTGCTTGCATTGCTAGTCCCAGGCCTTCCCTAGTCGTTGGACCACATTGTGGGAAACCTGGCTCTGATACCAATTGATAGAGAAAAGATATAAGATCTAGAAGGGGGGATGAATAGATCAACTACCAAAAACTTCGCGGATTAAAAACTCTCAAGCATTGCACTTAGATCTGGCACTCAAGAAGATATCATTCACCACATCGATCAGTTCAAGCAACTAGGCAAGCAGGATATATGCATAAGGACTAAAGGATGCAGTAAGATAGCAGAAGAACTAAACTCAACCTAACAATAAATCAGAACTACAAATGCCAATTAATCACAAGCCAAGGATAATACTAGGTAGTGGTTTCATCGAGGAATCTCTGCACGCAAGGGGCGATGTTCCGGATAGGCGTAATCTATCTTTCCAACCACGTCTTTTGATATACTTCCTGGTTGAGAACAATCGCAAGACACAATTAAGAACACACACCACAAATGAGATAGGAAATTTTTAGGTGGTTCGATTGCAACCCGCAATCTACATCCACCCCTCACTCCCTTGGAGTGAGGCATCCTTGCTCAACAAAGCAAATAGCAGACTCAGTCTGCGACAACGACCGTAACACAGCTTCACCCCCGAGGAATACACTCCTCACTTCTTCTGAACCTTCAGAAGGAATCCAGAGGAGCAACCTCCCTTCCTCTGGGAATGCAGAAGGAACCCCGTGAGGTGCACCCAGCAACCCACGCAACCAGAGGATGAAATCCTCTCTTCCTCTATTACACAGAGGGAACTATGGAGATTAATCTCCCTTCCTCTGATAGTACTCAGAGGGAAGCACAAACAAGTTCGAAATGAGGAATAGAAAGAAAAATAGAAGAAAAAAAATTTGATCTGAAAAATAGACAATGAACAATGTAACTTCGAATTGAAGCAATCTCCAGAGGAGATGGGCTGGCTGCACTCAAATTTCTCTCTTCTTCTCAAGGTGGATCTCTCTCTTTCTTTTCTCGAAGAGCTCTCTCTGAATTTCTAAAGGCAACGAAAGCAGCAGCTTCAGCAGCCTCTCTTGAACGGAGCGGCTGATATATATATAAATAGAGCATCATTTTCCATTCAAGATTCGATCAACAACCAAGATAATCGATTGGTCCACATGGAAAAGAATATCCTGATGATATGAACTTTCCAAAAATCAGCCACGTGTGACAAAATTTGCGCGCCAACGCTTCCATGATTGTCGACACGTGATTCGCCTAGGTTCATCACGAGCTCAAGAACGATTTTCAGAGTTGCGTCGCAACTCTCCCCTAAGTATACACTTATCCTTTATGAAATTATTATTCATCCTTAAGAAACCATCATTATGCATTTAATTCACTCAAGTCTGTCTCCTATACTTCTGAATTGAACATTAGAAAGGGTTTTTGCCGGAATTGGTCGACCGTTCAACCTATTTCGGTCGGCCGAAATAAACAGCATGAGAAGCTACTTTCAGGAGGTCGATGCATCCTCGAAATAGCTTCGACCTGACTGCATTGGTCTTTGGTGTGTCGATGTAGCTCTTTGATGCTTCGACGTTGTTGGCTTCCGATTGCTGGTCTTAAGCTGAGTGCGTCTATGCACTCGTTTACTGCGTCGATGCAGTGTGAAGATAAAATCCTTGGCCAAAAGACTTTGAATGCTAGCTTTTGTTTTGGTGCGTCGATGCATAGCATCGCCAGGTTGAGGCAGAGTGTAACGACATATCGCTCATAAGCTGATGCATCGGATTATCAATTGCTACTTCGATCTTCTTTTTGAAAAGCTATACTCAACTGCTTCGACGTAACGCCATTCGGTTTCTAATGCTGGGCAGATGCGTCGATGCACCGTCAGATCTGCTTAAATCTCTTGATTGCAACTTGTTCTTGATGCGTCAATGCTGCTCTTTATTGCGTTGATGCAGCTCTCTAAAAATCACTTCTGCGGTTGTGACTACGTCGAGGCAGTGGTGAACTCTGACATTTCTCAGAACTTCCTCACTTTTTTGATATAGCTCCAGCAACCAGAGCACCTACAATTGAGACTTATTGTGTTAGCTAGTGAACCATATTTCATTGACATCATCAAAACACACAAAATACAACAAAGGGGGGTGAATCGGTAGCTTCCAAAGCCCCATCCAGTAGGGTGTGCCATGCCCATCCGGCAAGGCCCCGAGCGCCCATC
Organism: Amorphophallus konjac; assembly: GCA_022559845.1. Classification (NCBI taxonomy): domain Eukaryota; kingdom Viridiplantae; phylum Streptophyta; class Magnoliopsida; order Alismatales; family Araceae; genus Amorphophallus; species Amorphophallus konjac. Next base: position 56,088,033 of record CM040125.1, read on the forward strand.
GAACAGGCAGCTATGCAAGTAAAACCAATAGCACTTTACGCGTGCCATGGTCATCCAGTAGGCCCCTGAATCTGGCAGCTCCCAGCCATCCGGCAGCGCTGCGAGGTCCTCACCCGGCAGCAACCCTCATCCGGTAGCCCCCCAGCAGTTCTCCTCTAGCAGCGGTGGCATCCACAACTGCCAATCCGGTAGCCCTTCCACAAGCCCATCCGATAAAGCCTGTGCTGAACCGGCGACAGCACTTCAATCCGATAGTAGGTTGAACCAGCAGCAGGTGTTCTAAATCTTCATCAGACGCTGCTCCCCATTCGGCAGTGGCATGTTGATCCGGTAGCTCCCTAATGAACCGTCAACATTAGCTCATACAGCTGTGACGCAACCTATGTCCCGCCACTGAGCAGAAGGCCCCACACCAGCACCCTCGTCCCCATATAAAGGGATGTAAAAGTAGATCAAGTGCAAATCTGCAACACTTGCCTTCCTGTGAGTGGGGGTAGAGAGAGATATCAAACGCACAAACACAAACCACTACACAGAGGATTTTTAAGGTGGTTGATTCTGTAAACCCGTAGACCTACGTCCACCCCTCACCAAACTAGTGAGGCTTTACCACACGAGGACGAAGTCCACAACACACACGGGGATGAAATCCCACACACACACACACGGGGACGAATCCCATACACACACACACACACAAAACAAAGAAAAAACAAGCTACAAGTGTAGCAAAAAGATGGGGATAGACCCCCAGTCACACACACGGATGTTACACCAGCCGAACCACTTTCGGTCACTCAAGCAAAGCACCGGACACACACAGTTAAACCGATGTGGGTTGCAAGTAAAGAAAAATAAGAAACAATGGTAGAACACCAGCTGTGGCTTCAGATAGAGATTTGGAAGCTGGTGGCTGCAACCTCAGATTTAGATCTGAAGATCTTCTTCTTCAAGCTCAGACTATCGGCAAGGAGGGCTACACTCCTTCCTTCCTCTTCTTCTTGAACAACACTGGTTTGGGTCGAACCAAGGCTGGACTGCTAATGCTATATGGCTGCTCACTCTTCTTCTCTTCTCCCTTTTTCTTCCTCACAGATCTTTCTCTAAATGCTCAGGCACACTCTTCTCACTTTGGCTCTCTTCTTCTTCTAGATGGCAGTAGGCTTCTACATCAGAAGCTTCATGTTATATATAGAGAGGATCCAGGTGAAGGATTTTCCTTTCAAGTTCCTGTATTGCAATTGGCTGGAATTCAAAAACTTTCTTTGATCACTGACCTTCTCTTCTTGATTGGTTCACATAGGCTTGAAAGTAGAGAAGGAATTTAATTTTTAGGCTTTGTATTTCTCTCCCAAGTCCAGGTAGAAGATATTCCCTCTAGCAAATCTTCATTTGATTGGTCCAATAGAGGCAAATCAACTTTCCCTCCAAGATCCTCTTATTTGAACTGTTGGACAGGAAATGATGCTCCTTGGTGATTGAGCTCTTCCAGAACTTCTCCTCATTGGTCCAAGACAAGAGAGGAGACTACTCTATCCTATGTACCTTCCTTGGGCAGCAACTCTGATTGGTTGGATGCAAAAAGAGGGTTGCCTTGAAAGGTGACCTTTCCCACATTTGTAAACTCACAGATTCATTGACCAAAAAGGTTGTTATGGTAACCCAATGATGACAAGGATAGTTATTTGTCCTAGGAGCCTTTTCCAGACCTTAAAAATTGCATTTTTGGAGGTTTACGTCAGTATATTTTATTCCCTAGATAATCTTAGAACGTGTTGCAGGTTTGAGAGATAAAAGGCTTGAAGGTCTTTTGGTGCGTCGACGCAGCAGGGTCATGGCGTCGACATTGCTTCACAAATCTTTGATCTGTTAGCGAGCTTGAGCTTCATAGGGTCGATGCAGGATGGGGAGTGCGTTGACGCTATCTTGGTGAAGGTTGTTTACAACGGCTTCAAGAAAGCCATTGCGTCGACTCCCTGAGTGCACGGGGTCGACGCATCTGTTCACGTGCGATCGAGACAGCTTCTGGGAAGACGCTTCGAGTCGACGTAGCCAAGCTGTGGGGTTGATGTAGCTAGCGCTGATCGCTTGAAGACTTCCTAGAAGTGCTTTGGAGTCGATGCATCCAAGACATGGGGTCGACTCAGCTTGAGTATGTCCCTTTGGCTGAGCTTCCTTTGGCGTGAGAAGGAGTCGACGCTGCCTGAGCGTGAGGTCGACGTAGCTACGGCTGTACACTTTAGACTGCTTATTGAAATCATTTGGAGTCGACGCCACATGATCTTGGGGTCGACGCAGCCTTCTTGAACTTTCAGCTCTCAGCTGAATTCTACTGCGTTTTGCTTGAGGTTCTGGGCATCTATTAACATCTTCAATTGATCAAATTGCTGATGCTTGGCATCCTGAACTCCTTCCATCCTTGGATCATCATATGATTGGCCCTCTTTTAAACTTATCTTGCTTGAGATAAATCTTGCCCTGCTAGTTGTTGTTTGAGATCTTCTTCTGCAGGCTTACAAGGATCTTGTGTGCTCAAGTCATGAGGGGATTAAGACTCATTTGGAATGTTATGAAAGTTGATTAACATCCAATAAGAATTCTATCAAGACTAGATGAAGCGTGAGTCTTCTCATGAAGAGCATTGCATGTAAGCCTCAAAAACATGGTTATGCACGTTCAAACATAGTTGAATCATTTCCAAAAGAACAATAATGATTCATAGTTGGACATCTTCAAAACAATAGAATCAAGGATGTTCCACACATGCACAACAGTAACGTCCTCCGAAGAAGAACCATGTGCTTGCATTTGCAAACTGAAAGAGAAGGAGAAGAGAGAAAGGGGGAAGAAGGGTAGTATATGGGCAATCCATTAGGTGGGTTGATTGTTTTTCACCTCTTTTCTTTTCATGCCGATGTAGGGCCACATATGATGTATCTTTTCCACTTTCGATGAATGAAATGGTTGGCCAGCTGGCCTTGTTTACGGGATACTACTGCATTCCTGAAGCTTTATAATTTGCATTTCTATGCTTAGTCCTGCACATAGTTTATTGTTTCCCTCTAGGCATGAGTGCTTTTCTATGCTTTATGCTTTACTTTTCTGTGTTGATATTCCTACACTGAATGTTTCTCCCCTTTCCCGTTACCGATAGGTAGTGGCCTTCTAGGCGTGAGTGCCCGGAGTTTACTCAAGACAATGAGTAGGACCCCGGTGTTGATAATTTTATCTCACCTTCCTTTACCCCGCCCCTAACTATGCTAATAACATAATATCATGAAAGGCATGGAAGATGATGAACAAAGGGCGATAAGAGATAGAAACATACCATGATTGCCACCAAGGGTTAACAACGTCACAAGGATGAAGAAAGGAGTGCAACGGTGCTGTGTACCTTGGAAAAAGATGAAGACTTGATCGCGCTTGACAAAGGGGTGCGGGGAATGATGTGGATTCAAACCTCCTCATCTTCCGTCTGGGTAGAAGAAGAGGGCCTCACGTTCATATCATGCTCTCCTGCAAAACAAAGACAAAACACGAAGACAAAAACCCATTAGAACATGCATGTGTAGTATCAATCCTGGAATGATAAAATAGGGGTAGAAATTGAGGGCAAACTCACCGGGGGAGGTTTTTAACTCTTGTGAAAGGGTGCAAAAGATAGGTGTGTGTATTGTGCATGTATGAGATTTGAAATCACGAGATTTGATTGAGAGAATAGAGAGAAATCATTGATGCAAAACGTGCAAAAGTGCATGTGTAGCAGAAAAGTGCAGAAAATTGTGATGATTTGTGATTTTGAGGAGACTAGAACTAAGAGTATAGAGAACAAAATTAAGCCTAGAAGGATGGAATTGAAATCTAATACCTCCCTCTTAAAGATGGGGTCGAAGTTGTGAGTTGGAGTTGCAGCATGGCTTTGCCCCACGTCTGGAAAGAGCCCTCCTTTGCAACTGCGAACTCGGCAGTTTATATAGAGGTTGTAGAAAAACCCAAAAAGTTCTCCCAATATTTTAGAGGATAGAGTCCACCAAAATTCATGTTCTATGGATCAATCTCGACATAATACAAAGGATAAGAGATAGGAACAAGTGGGACTCAATTTGGTGGAAGGATCTGGAAGATATGGCTTCTAGAATAAAGCCCCGGAGCTTAATCTGCAGAGTTTGTGTTGAACTAGGATGCCTAAATCCCCAACTTTTGTCCAAGATCTTGAGCAAGATAGCCAATGACAATCTGACATCTATAGACCAAATTCAAGATATTATAAAGGAGAAACCATAGGAACAAACGACGCTCAATTCGGAGTAGAATTCAAGAAGTTATGGGCTCTGCAAGGGGGCCAGGACGCACAAAAATGGAGCAGAGTCCAGCACGAATTGGACTCTCGGTGTCATCTAGCGGTCTATCGTAAGACCGTCAGAGTGATCTAACGGCCTAGGGTAGCTCCGTCAGGCTCTGGGGGTAGACCGGGATGATTTTAGGAAAGTTTAAGTGTAACGGTCTATTAATAGACCGCCACCTGTGATGTGACGATCTTACGATAGACCTTCACATGGTCTCTGACGGTCTACTAATAGACCTTCACACCGATGAAGGAACATTTTGGACACACTGCGCGCGACTTTTGAAATTGAAGCGTATCTCTCAAACGGTGTAGAACTAGCAAAAGTGGTAGAAGAAGAAATTATAGATAACAGAGAGAGGAACAACTTATATAAAGATAGTAAGTTGAGAAAATGATCAGATAAGGTATAAAATGGGGCTAGAACAGAGAGAAAGAATTCTGGGATGCAGGTGAACAGCATAGCCTGCTGGAAAAATGCAAATAGCTCACAATCGGGGCAGAACTGGCCAATGTCGTAGAAGAAGAAATTGTAGATATTTAACCATAGAACAACTTTGGTGAAGAGAACATTTTAAATAGAGGACTGGAAGAGGGTGAAAAAGAACCACTTTCAGGACTGCGCAGCGGGAGAGAGCCGAATGCTTGAAGGAAGCGGGCCTAAATGGGCCGTAAGTCGACTTGGAAGCCGAAAGTTGATAAGATAAGCTCCAGGGCTCTAGGAAATCATGATCTCTGAGGCTCAAAGGGAATGAAATGAGCTCGAAATCTATGAAAAGAGGGCTCCAAAGTAATGGGTAATTCGGGACATCAAAATGATGAATAAGAGAAATGACGTAACTTGCGGGCTAAAAACGGGTGTCAACACCCGGGACCTAATCTGCCTAAGAAAGAAAACCTCTGCTACCTCCTCCTAACATGAGGTGAATGTCGGGTTCTCATCGTAACTACTCTCCCCGTTGGTTCCCTCTTTCCGTGACGAGAGTGCTGAAGTCCCTGCATACCTTGCTACCTCCCCTTTACCCTTGAAGGAATGAAAATTCTTGGCCGTCTAGACTTGAATCTGGAGCATCCCTCTCCCAGATATGTACACGCGATGTTATTTTTGCTTGGTTCCCCTCTTATGGTGAACGAACATGATTTCCCTATCCTCCCCTCTGCAGCCCTTCAGACAAGGGAGAAACCTCATGGGAAGACTGGCCCCACATGCCTGAATGATGGCCTTCTACTTTGGCCTTCCGCATAGCACTCTCCAGTTTTTTTTACGATGATGTATTTATGCACTACTGATCCGGCAGCCCCAATAGGGTGATTCTACAGGCCCTATTCAGTCCATCCGAAAGCACCCATTAGGTGATCCAACAGTCTCTTTGTAGATAGGTTTAGCATCCCATGTCCTTTGGATTGGCCGAACATGCACACCGTTCTGTTCATTCCGAGTTTTGGATGATCCGTATCGTGATTTAATCTGTCTGTCTCTTTGCAACATACAATATTGTCGTGGATGTTGCCGCTTTTGTGCGCATCCGTCTGATTAAGGGACTGTCTCGAAATCATTGTGGATGAGTACCCGCTTCTCACCCCTAAAATGCCTCGGGTCTCGGGGAGATGCTACCGACATCTCGTCAGAGGTCCAACCAATAAATAAATGAATGATGGACTAATCATAAAAAATGAAAACAATAATAATTAATGATCACATTGAAGAGAATAGAATGGCGTTAACAATGAATGAATGAATAAAACAAAAAAAGAGAAAAAAGAAAAAGAAGTTACATAAAAAAAGGATCAAACTGAGTTGATGGTGATTTTACGAATTCGAAGTAGGCTCTGAAAGGCCTTATGTTGTATGAAATCAAGACGGGGTCTAGCCATCATCAAATGAGCCCAAGGATGCTGATTGTGCAAGTTTTTATTCCCATGAGGCTATGGGCAGGAATGACTACTCTTACTCATCTTACTCTAAGCTAGTTGGAACTGCATTTGGGGGGAATCAAGATTCAATGTTGCCACCAATGAGTCACCTTGATATGGACGTTATTAAATGCCTTTGTCACGCCCCGACGCGAAATATCAGGACAGGCAGTAGTAAGAGTTAATAACAATATGTTGATTTCCAAACATGCTAAGACCTACGCTAGAGAATCGAACATTCAACACAACAGCCAAGAGATTCTACCAAACAACAATTTCTGATTTACCAAGAACCAAGTTTTAACATCAAACCCACTCAAAAGAACTTAAGAAAACTACAACATTCAACATAATCAAAGTTACATCCATCAACTTATTACAACATCACTAGACAACACTCTAAACCCAAAAAGACTCTACGAATGCCCCTACACAGTCTTCTAACTGGTTCGCTCCAGGGCTACACTCTTGCCCATCCCCATCAGTTTGCTAGTCCTCACCTGAGCTACTTGAAATAGGGGGGAACAACTGGGTGAGCGAACACTCAGTAGATAATAGCAGACAAGTTTAAGTAATTAACCAATTTGCATTTATGATGTACGAGAAGAAAAATAAACAGATGATATAAATAGCCGAATGAGGATAGTAAGAGAATAAGAACAAAGTATAATCTGGAATTGGCCAATAAAGCATGAAATAACCAAGTCATGTAACTAAGGAATTCAGCAATTTAGAATACAAGAGAGAGATCCTGTACAAGAACATGTTGTAGACATCACGTTAGTCATGCCCTCGGTGCAATGCCTCACCATGTCATTACAACTCCCCGGGGCACTAGTACTTTTCGGGCGCTCCTCCCAGGACCAGACCGGGCCCTTATGATGCGTTGGCATTGATTTAATGGATCCAAGATCCCAAGTTATGTCTAGACATTAATCAAGTTAAATGGCCAATAATTTCAAGGTATAGAACTTACATCAAAAAATTCCAAGGGTAAGTGAAGTAGATACTTTGACCAGAAAGTTCAAGTTATCAAGAACCAACAGGTCCTTGTATTTTAACACCAAGAATCATGGAAAACATCTCTAGAAGATACACGGTCCAAATTGCGCCGCTCAGAGAATGGACGGTCGTTAACTCGACCGTGCTAAAAGGATTGGGCTGAAGAACAGCCTAATGGAAGCCAAGGATAAACGGTCCATTATGGGCCGCTCAACATATAAAACGGTCACAGATGGGCCTTTTAACAGATATGAACGGTCTACCCTGGGCCATTCACAGCAGGAACGATCTGAAGCCCAATACGATTGTAAGCTGGTTGGATTGGGCCGCTCAGGAACTGAACGGTCCGAATTGATCGCTTAACTAACTAGACGGGCCTATTCCGTCCGTTCAATACTGGCTTAACTAGCCAAGGGAAAGCCCATCCAAATGGGCTCCTGGGTTGCCATAGGCGGGGTAAAATAGAACCAGAGTCCAGTCCACTATCCGCTGGTCAGCCCAGAGGCTTTTTGGTCGACTATAACATAACCAGGTCGAAGATAGAGCAAGGGCAATCGACCAAAAGATAGGGCGTTCTGCCAGAATTGCACGGTTCCTATTGGGCCGTCCCGAGTGTTACACGGTCCAGATCTGGCCGCGTAATAACTCGGACAGGCCAATGTGATTCGTGGCTCAAACCAGGGTAATCCAAGCGATTCAATCGAGTCAACAGTTGCAGGACTTGTGGTATAACATGCCCGGCGTCCTAGTGGAAATCCCAGGCTCGTGGGGACTTACGGAGGTCTCATAATGGAGGTCCTAGCTAATCCGACGTAAGGAATATCCGGTGGAGAGTTCCAGCCATTACAAGAAATGATGGCTAGAAATCATCGAAAAATGAGTGTACGGCGGTCAGTCAATTCCACCGGGGTAGAATGACTGTTAAACAATCCTACTATCATTATTTCATTATAGCATGTTTGAGATCAACTTCATGGAAATGATGAACAAGGTCGTGAGAGAGTAATTAAGCAAGAAAAACTATAATTCAAACTTTCATACGTTCTAATTAATATATGGGTTGCTAATTTATCATTAACCTTAGTTGACTAAGATGAATCATGCTAGAATAAAAATAAGCATTCGGGGGGACAGAATGGTTCGTACAGAACCGCTCAGAGGCCTCAGCAGTCGGTCGATAGTCCGTTCAATCCCTAGAGCCAGGGGGCCAGACGGGGTTTGAGCGTTCTATCGAGGGGCCACGGGGGTCTCTGCACGGTCTAGATATGGCCGCTCTGCTCACGGCAATTTAAAACGCAAGACAATTAAATGGTCAATAAATGGCCATCGCCCTAGACCACACGGTCTATCGCGGGGCCATTCAAAACAAAGCGGTTCCTGTTGAACCGCGTCAGGGACGCTACACCCGAACTCTGACGGGCTCGACTAGAGGTAAGCGAAAAGACTAATACACAACATATAGAGCATGAAATTTGGGGAAAAAGCTACCACTGGAATGAGAACAAGAATATACACATGATAGCAAGATCAATTTAATCTTAACGCCTGATAATCCCTACATTAATCGAGGTTAACCAAGAAAACCGTAGATTGACATGCTCTTACTAATTCGATTAATATGCGCAAGATACCTAACGAAAATTAGGGCTTTTTAGATCCTTGGAAAGAGGACAGAGAGACGATTCTTACAGTATATTGAACTTTAGGTTTGGTCTACAATCGCCTACCTTAAAGAAGGAAAAAGGGGAAGAAGGTCGACGGTCGCGCTCGGAACACCTCGCTGATGATCGTCGGAATTCACCCTCGTCGGCCGCCACAGCATCCAATCGCTTCTAGGTCGAGTAGGGTTTTGTTTTATAGAGTCAATTGAGTCTAGAAGGGTCGATTAGGGAGGATAGAGTCCTCCGAAACGTGGGGTGCGCGAATCGCGTCAGACCAAGTCACCGCCGCCAAACTCCTCCAAAATACCCCACATAGGGTTAGGGTTTCGGTGGGGATCGAGAGGGGAAATGATTAGATAATCTAGGCCGTTCATTTGGGTCCGGTTTGGGCTTAATTGATCGAGAATTGGGCTCCAATTTCATGAATTAAGGTCCGGTTAGATTAAGTGTTGATTCGGACCTAAATCTGCTAATTCGGCTCACATAGGATTTTCTTTTGGGTTGGTCATAGAAGACAAACATGCTAAGCTATTAGTCTTTTTTACGAATATCATTTTTTGGGATTTTTTATAAATTGGTTGAAATTTGACCTATTGTATTTTTCAAGAATTTTCTTTATAATTTTATTTAATAATACACCGAGGTGCTACACCCTCCCCCACTTTAAGGAATTTGGTCCTCCAAATTCACTGCACGTATCGGAATGGGGAGTAAGGTAACTAACCTTAGAATAAATCAGGATATTGCTTTCGAATAACGTTCTCCGACTCCCAAGTAGCTTCTTTCGTTCCTCGCCGACTCCACTGAACCTTAACCATAGGTATAGATCAGTTTCTGAGTTGTTGCTGCTTGTGGTCCAAAATCTTGATAGGACTTTCTTCATAAGTCAAATCTTCCTTCAATTCCAAATCCACATGCTGGATGATATGAGTGGGGTCATACACATACTTTCGCAGCATCGATACATGAAAGATATTATGAACTCCAGATAGCTGTGGTGGTAAAGCTAAACGGTATGCAACTTCTCCAATTCTTTCCAGAATCTCGAATGGGCCAACATATCTTGGACTTAGCTTGCCACGAACACCAAACCTTTGGATTCCTCTTGTTGGTGAAACTTTCAAGAACACATGCTCGCCAACTTGAAATTCTAAGACTCTCCTCTATTATCAGTATAACTTTTCTATCTTGATTGTGCCACTTGCAAACCATCTCTGATAATACGGATGTTCTTAGATGATTCTGAAATGAGATCTGGTCCCAACCATTGTTTCTCACCTACCTCATCCCAACATAATGGGGATCGACAACTTCTTCCATACAGAGCTTCAAATGGGGCCATCTGGATATTGGACTGGTAACTATTGTTGTAGGCGAATTCAATCAGAGTCAAATGCTCATGCCAACAGCCCCCAAAATCAATCACACAAGCTCTAAGCATATCTTCCACAATCTGGTTGGTCCTTTCAGTCTGTCTGTCCGTTTGTGGATGAAAAGCCGTGCTGAAATTCAGGCGAGTACCCAGGGATTCTTGTAATCCTTTCCAGAAATGCGAAGTGAACATGGGGTCTATATCAGACACAAAACTGACTGGTATTCCATGAAGCCTTACAATTTCCTTCATATAAAAAGTAGCCAAAACATCAACTGTCCATCTGGACTTAATGGACAAGAAATGGGCAGACTTAGTCAATCTATCGATAATGGCCCATATTGTGTCGAATCCACCACGAGTCCTAGGTAGACCTATGATAAAATCCATACCAAGGCTCTCCCACTTCCATTGAGGTATATCAAGCGATTTTAATTTTCCTGTTGGTCTGAAATGCTCCGCCTTAACTTGTTGACACACTAAACATCTGCTTACAAATTCTGCAACTTCCTTCTTCATATTCGGCCACCAAAAGGTTCTCTTCAAATCTCGATACATCTTAGTGCCTCCAGGATGAATAGTATACATGGACTTATGAGCTTCTTCTAAGATCTTGCGCTTTACTTCAGTTGCATCCGGCACGCAGGTCCTTCCTCGAAAAAATAACCGATCGTCATCAGCTAACAAGAAATCAGGTCTATTACTCAAACTTTCCTTGATCTCTATCAATGCCGGATCATTGTCTTGTAAGGACCTGCTTTCCTTTAATAACTCTGGACGAAGTTGAAACTTTGCAATCAAAACCCGGTCCCCGCCAACATTGATGTGACGACCCGGATCCTGGATATCGAATATACCCGATAGGACTACTGAGCTGAGCCGATACCACTTGGAACCCGTGAAGCCTCCTAAGAGATGTAAAGCTCCGAAGGGAAAAACGATTATCATGTAGTACATTGAAGTCACAGAGATATAGCAGAAAGCAATTAAATTTCATTAGATTGATTTTCTAAAGTAGCAGAAATAAAATTACTTTTTAATTAACAGTTTAAATTTAACAATTACACCAGAGTCCAGCCCAAAGGAAAGACAAGCAGTACAGTCAACAGAAAGAAAAACGTACATTGAGGTCGGGGGAAGCCCGACGCAGGTACCGCTAGCAGCTACGGACACGCCACACCAGGAACCGCGGAAAAAGAACAACGACACCCACCTGAAAAGCAGGGGCGAGTCTCGTGTCACTGGCCCAGTAGGGTCACGCGGATCCCCACTGAAAAACACGCAGTAACAAAGAACAACAAAAATAGCAGGAGTAGTAAAGCAGGAAAACTAAACTACGAAGCTGAAAAAGAAAACTGGAACGGAAAGAGTAGGAACAGCTAAAAGAAAAGGGAAAAGCCGTACCTGAAAGAGAACACGGCTGCCGAACTAACCTCGGCTCCCAAAGCTGACCTATGAGACAGGTAAGAAACCTAGAAGGACCTAGACAGACACGGACGCCCTAAAGCATCCACGACCCGATTGCCGTGCACACTCTTCTAGACATGACCACACACACACACACACACGACTAGAACGTCGTGCACACGACACAACACTGACCTTGGGCAAAATCACAAGAGGGCTAACCCGGAAAGGTCACGACGCACGAGAAATGCGAGGGTCACATGTCGAGTGACGGAAGTACCCCCTCACTAGAAGAATAGCCAGATGCGTCCACTGACATCTTATGTTGTGCCTCAAGTGTCTCGTCTACGATGCCGCCTGAAGTATGACAAAGTCGAAGACACACTCAGAACCAGAACAGGAACTACAGTCGCGAGTGACTAGACAGGGTAACACCCGTCGGCGTCAGTCCAAATGCCCCTGACCATGTGTGCACACACCGACTCTTGCTGGAAAGCCAGGCCTCTAGCTAGTTTTCACCACCTAGCAGGACGCTACTGTACAGCGGGGGCCCACAGAAACTAGCTTAAAAATCGTATATAGGGAAATTGCCCCGCCACATGGGCCGACACGCCGTAATATGTCGTAAGGCTACGACTAGTGGAGGCTCACTAGACATAGAGACTCAGAAACAAAAGTGTTGTAGTACAGACAGGCGAGGAAGCACTGTCGGATGTACTACAAAACACCAATGCAGCACAGAAAATGGTCGACAGACTCAGGACAAGGTAACTAGACCTACTACTACAACGATCCTTGAGTCTGACGACTCAGAGTCAAGATCGTCGCGTAAAGAGGAACGAGCCGCCAATCTGTCTAATCCTAAGCCAGAGGAAACGGAACCAAAACTGTGGAAAGTAGGACTCTAGGGCTGTAACGCTCCACCTTTAGCCTGCTACACGGAGGTGACGGTCTAAGGGTGAGCTGTTACACTCTAGAGGAGACAGGACTGTGGCGGTCTAGAAAAGACGCGTCACACGGATGTGACGGCCGAAGGATGGAGCGTCACAGACACCGCCCTACTCAATAATCTAAGATAGACAAACCCTGTAACGGCCTAAGGGAGGCGCGTTACAGAGCTCTCGCGGTCGAAGCTGAGGCCGTCAGAGCGAACCGACAGACACAAACATCGAGAAACACCAAGGCTGTGACGCACCAGCAAAGGGCCGTCAGAGGACTGTGACGGTCCAAGGGTGGGCCGTCACACTCCCTCCGCCACGAACTGACCAACACGCACAAAGACGTGTGATGGTCTATGGTAGGGCCGTTAAAGACTGTGACGGTCTCTGGAACGACCGCTACAGCGACCCGACGCGGAAAATAGTGGAAAAGCCGAATTGACCCGTTCCACGCCCCATTCACGTCGAAGCGTAGGGGAAACAGTGCCAGACGATGAAACTAACCTTCCACAAGTCGGAAGGGGCACAAGCAGCGATCAAAAGGCAAAATCGGGGGGCGATTTCGACAAATCGACCCTAAACGAGTCCCCGAGGTTCCCGGACTCCTACCGGCCCCGAATGATGATCAAACGTGACAAAACTTACGTGAATGGGATCTAGACATCCCAGCGGTCATTTTGACCCTAACTAGACTAAGAATGGTTCCCATTTTTCGGTGAACCCTACAAACTGTGAAAATGATTGTTTTGCTAGAACTGGCCTGATCTAGCCCGTTCGAGCACCAAACCACGCATAGAAGCAGGGAAAAGGTGCAGGAGGAAGTGGCGATCCGTCACCCTACCTCCACCGAAGAAATCGAGCGTCGAGGCGACTAAACTGCGTCGAAAACCATCACGCGAACTCGAGCGTCGGCTTTGAATCTACCGTTCGGGATCGCGCCAAAACCGATCCGATCCTCGCCCCATCGCGCACCTCATAGACCCCACGCCGTCGTCGCCACCTCGCCGACGGTCCTCCTCCGTCTGCAGCCAGAGTCGAAAGGGCGAGAGAGGAGAGAAAACGGGAGAGAGGGAGGGACGTGCACGAATGAGAAAAAGGAAAGAAGAAAGAAAGAAAAAGGAAAAGATATTAGGAATTTTTCCTAATTTCCAAAAATTCGATAATTAGCCCAAAAATTCATAAATTCAGAAAAATACGTAAAAATAGTCAAAACGAACCTCCCGAAGAGTACATTGCAACTGTAGTGTCCACGAGTTGATGAACTGAGAAATAAACTCATCGCAGGGTTCCGTAACTAGTACGAGAGAAAAACCCACACGGATCGTAAAACTCAACTCAAGACCCGCAAAAGCGATCTGAAACTCTCCAAAAAGGATCCGAAAGACTTAATAATGATCCAATAAAGATCCAGGGCATTACATCCTCCCCTCCTTTAAGAAATTTTGTCCTCCAAATTTAAGGACTAATAAAGGAAAAGCAGGGAAGAACAACTCGACAACACAACTACAAAATGACACGAACCATGAGAAACAACGGTAAGACGATAGCACCGGACCACGAGACATCTTATCTAGTCGCAAGCTAACTCTACCAGGGAAGAGAGTATAGCAAAGCGAACCGAAAAGAGTTGCTCCACAAAGTGCTAATGATAGACACACAAAATCATAGAGAAACAGCACTTACAAAAACAACAACAACGGTAACACTCGCAGGATTCTGGCTCCGTACAAAACACAAAACCACAAAACACAACTGCAAGCTAGGTCACATCAAGGCACAATAGTAGCTGATCACACGACTACAGGGGGCGAGTCATGCATCGAGCAGCTTACCGAGAAAAGACCCACGACAGTAATAATCGAGAATCACGAAACCTAACGCCAGCCGAAGACTGTACTGGACTTAAGGACTTTTGAGACTATATATCTCGGATTCCCATGTACTTCACACAACAACGCTCTGATACCAATTGTGACGACCGGGATCCCGGATACCGAATATACCCGATAGGACTACCGAGTAGACCCGATACCACTTGGAACCCGTGAAGCCTCCCAAGAGCTGTAAAGCTCCGAAGGGAAAAAGGATTATCGTGTAGTACATTGAAGCCATATAGATATAGCAGTAAGAAATTAAATTTCATTAGATCGGTTTACTAAAGTAACAGAAATAAAATTACTTTTTAATTAACAGTTTAAATTTAACAATTACACCAGAGTCCAGCCCAAAGGAAAGACAAGCAGTATAGTTAACAGGAAGAAAAATGTACACTGAGGTCGGGGGAAGCCCGATGCAGGTACTGCTGGCAGCTACGGACACGCCACACTAGGAACCGCGGAAGCAGAACGACGTCACCCACCTGAAAAGTAGGGGTGAGTCTCGTGTCACTGGCCCAGTAGGGGTCATGCGGATCTCCACTGAAAAACACGCAGTAACACGGAACAACTAAAACAGCAGGAGTAGTAAAGCAGGAAAACTAAACTACGAAGCTGACAAAGAAAACCGGAACGGAAAGAGTAGGAACAACTAAAAGAAAAGGGAAAAGCCGTACCTGAAAGAGAACACGGCTGCCGAACTAACTTCGGCTCCCAAAGTTGACCTACGAGACAGGTAAGAAACCTAGAAGGACCTAGACAGACACGGGCACCCTAAAGCATACACGACCCGATTACTGCGCACGCTCTTCTAGATACGACCACACACACACACACGACTAGAACATCGTGCACACGACACAACACTGACCTCAGACAAAACCACAAGAGGGCTAACCCAGAAAGGTCACGACGCATGAGAAATGCGAGGGTCATGTGTCGAGTGACGGAAGTACCCCCTCACTAGAAGAATAGCGAGCTACGTCCACTGACGTCTTATGTTGTGCCTCAAGTGTCTTGTCTACGATGCCGCCTGAAGCACAAAAGAGACTAAGACATGCTCAGAACCAGAACAGGAACTACAGTCGCGAGTTACTAGACAGGATAACGCCCGTTGGCGTCAGTCCAAATGCTCCTGACCACGTATGCACACACCGACTCTTGATGGAGAGCAAGGCTTATATCTAGTTTTCCCCACCCAGCAGGACGATACTGTACAGCGGGGGCCCATGGAAACTAGATTAGAAACTGTATATCAAGAAATAGCCCCGCCACATGGGCCGACACGCCGTAACATGTCGTAAGGCTATGACTAGTGGAGGCTCATAAGACACAGAGACTCAGAAACAAAAGTGCTATAGTACAGATAGGCGAGGAAGCACTGTCGGATGTACTACAAAGCACCAAGGCAGCACAGAAATCTGCTAACAAACTCAGGACAAGGTAACTAGATCTACTACTACAACGATCCTTGACTCTGATGAATCAGAGTCAAGATCGTCGCGCAAAGCAGAACGAGCCGCCAATCGGTCTAATCCTAAGCCAGAGAAAATGGAACCAAAACTGTGGAAAGTAAGACTCAGGGCTGTAACGCTCCACCTTTAGACCGCTATACAGAGGTGACGGTCTAAGGGTGAGCCGTTACACTCTAGAGAAGACAGGACTGTGGCGTTCTAGAAAAGACACGCCATACGGATGTGACGGTCGAAGGATGGAGCGTCACAGACACCGCCCTACTCAATAACCTAAGACAGACAAACCCTGTAACGACCTAAGGGAGGCGCGTTACAGAGCTTTGGCAGTCGAAGCTGAGGCCGTTAGAGTGAACCGACAGACACAAACATCAAGAAACACCAGGGCTGTGACGCACCAGCAAAGGGGCGTCAGAGGACTGTGACGGTCCAAGGGTGGGCCGTCACACTCCCTCAGCCACGAACTGACCAACACGCACAAAGGCGTGTGATGGTCTATGGTAGGGCCGTTAAAGACTGTGACGGTCTCTGGAACGACCGCTACAGCGACCCGACGCGGAAAATAGTGGAAAAGCCGAATTGACCCGTTCCACGCCCCATTCACGCCGAAGCGTAGGGGAAACAGTGCCAGACGATGAAACTAACCTTCCACAAGTCGGAAGGGGCACAAGCAGCGATCAAAAGGCAAAATCGGGGGGCGATTCCGACAAATCGACCCTAAACGAGTCACCGAGGTTCCCGGACTCCTACCGGCCCCGAATGACGATCAAACGTGACAAAACTTACGTGAATGGGATCTAGACATCCCAGCTGTAATGCCCCGGGTTTTTCGGATCCTTCTTCGTGGGTCCCGGATCTGGTTTCTCGGAGTGTCCAGTTCCGTTGTGTCCGAAATTTCGTTTCGGACGTCTTTCGTGTTCGGATCGGCGCGATCCGGAGTCGTTTCGGAGGCCCGGAGGCGTTCCGCGGCTTTTTCCGCGTGTGTTTTCCGATTCCCGGCGTGGGTTTCGGCTTTCCCTTCGAAACCTCGTTGCGGGTGAACCGGGCCGTTCACCAGGGCGCGAGTGGTACCGTTGCGATCGGTGCGCTCCGAGGATCGCGAGGGTGTGATTTTCTATTTTTTTGGATTTTTCTGATTTTTCAGATTTTCCTATAAATAGCTTTTTCTCTCTCTCCCCCTCTCATTTCTCATTTCTCTCCCTCTCTCTTCTCACGCTCTCTCCTCTCTCCCTCTCTCTCCGGCGGCCGACGGGGCGGAGCATGGGCGAGGCGGGGACGGCGCGGGCGAGGCGCGGGCGAGGATGGATGAGGATCGAGGCGGTGGAGGCGCGTAGAAGCTCGGCCGTGAGTTCGTGGAACGGCGAGGCTTCAACGGCGTTTTCTTCGTGGATCGGCGTCCACGGTGCGCGTAATCTTCGGTGGAGGTAGGGTGATGGTTCCTCAGCCCGTGTACTTCCTTTCCCGCGAGTTTTGTAGGCCGTGGTGAGCCGAGCGGGCTAAACGGGGCGTTTTGGGCAAAATGTGTATTTTCGGGGTGTGAGCCGGATCTCCCGTTTTATGGTGTTTTTGGGCGATCCAGGGGTTTAGATGCATGCCTAGGAGCTTGGGGGAAGTTTCCCCTTTTGTTTCCCCTTCACCTGGGGGTGAACGGGGCGTGGCATGGCTTTTCCCGCGGTTTCTACCGTTTCCGGGCACGGACTGAGAACGCGCTATACTCCAGTAGCGCGTTCCTGAAGGTCACGCTGCCCCGACCGAGCTCGTTCATTGGAGAAGATGAACAGTTTGGCGGTTCCTGTTGCGCTATAGGGCTATGGCGCATTCTGGACTGTCGCGCTATGGAAACATAGCGCGACCTGGCTTGTCGCGCTATAGGTTCCTAGCGCGATCTGCGTTGTCGCGCTAGGGTTCCCTAGCGCGTTCCGGCTTGTCGCGCTAGGTGATCCTAGCGCGATATTACCTGTTGTCTTGTGCTCCCCTTGGGCCGTGTGTGCCTTGGACACCCAGTGGAGTTCCGTGACCGTGTTTTGGGGTGTCGGGAGGGACCGTGTTACCTCGATTCGCGTGCCCGTCGGTGTGGTGGGTCCGGGTGACCCCATGTGTCCCGGGCTTTCGTGTTACGCTCGATCGAGTCACCGTGTGTCGGCGTGTGTGCGGTGGGGTCTCCCCCGCATGCCGTGGGTTTCTGTGGAAGGCGATTCCCGTGTGGGCCATGTGTTTGGCCTTGGACTGTGAGTCCAGTTGTCCGGCCTGGGGCTGGAGGTTTCCCGCTTGCTTCAAGATGGGAAGTCGTCGTGGCGGCTTGTGTGCTGCCTTGGGAATCATGCTTCTGTGTTTTTCCGTGTGGCCCTTGTGAGTGGCCTTAGTCCCTTGCGTTCCCTTCTCGAGGGAGTGGTCTTGGCGACTTGTGTGTTGTCTCGGTACTTGTGCTACCGTGGTTTTAGACCTAGAGATTGGACTAGATTGACGGCTTTGTGCTGTTGCGTGCAACGGTCTTGACCCCGAGTCTTGTGACTCAAGGACCGTTGGGTGTAGTGCGTCTGGTGGACTGTCCAGAGTCCAGTGGCTTAGCGCCACTTGAGTTTTCTCGACTCTCGCGCACGGTGTGTGCGTGACCAGGGACTGTGAGTCCTGTGTCTTCTCCGACTGTGGTCACCGTGAGACGGGGCCGGTACGTGGGGTGGTCCCCGTACGTCGTCGGATTCGGACGTTGTTTTCCGTTGAGTTGGGAGTCTACTCCTTCAGTGACCCTCCACTAGTCGTAGCCTACCAGTACGCGTGTGCTGGTCGCACCAGGGAGTGGTGTACAGGCTTACCCTGAGGACGGTTAGACTGGTTTCCGTCGAGCCCCTCGTCGTAGCCAGAGTCCGGCTGCGGGGGAAAACCAGTCAGAGGGCCAGACCTAGGACGCGTGGTCTGTGTGTGCACACGTGGTTGGGGACTGTGGACGCACGTCGACGGGCGTGACCCCAGCTAGTCACTTGTTGTGGTTACTTGTACGGTGTTCGCGCCTCGGGTAGGACCTACCACGTCAGGCGGTTCACCTGCAGTGCGGTGTAAGACGTCAGGGGACGCTACCGGCTGTGCTTCTAGTGGGTGGTACTCCTGTCGAGTACGGAGTGTCAGACTATCAGTCTCTGTGTCTTTGACCTTCGGGTTTTTGGTCGTGTTGACCGGTGAGTTCGGTTGTTTCATCTTGGCGCGTGTGTCGGTTCTTGCGCCGTAAGATTAGTGCTAGTGGCTTTACCGAGGTTGGGTCTTGTGGTGCGGTACCCGCGATCGGATGGTCGGGGTTGCACCTTGGACAGCGTGTCCAGGTTGGCTGTCCGGGGGACAGGCCTCTACGGCGTGGTTGCCGTGTGTTTTTACTTCGGTAGGTGGTACTAGCGTAGTTAGGTAGCTTCGACTGCGTCATCGAGGTCTGCCTTCTGGCAGTAGGAGTAGTTGTAGTGCCGAGTTTTGACCGGCCACCGGGTTGCTGTTCCTGCTGTAGTTGTAGCTTCCTTTCCGCTACCGCCGTTGTTTCCGGTTGGGGTTCCGCGGGATCCCTGCTGAGTCTCTATTTTGGAGACTCATTCCCTGCTTTTCAGGTGTAGCGGTTCTTCCTCGTGGTTCGAGGGTGCGGAGCGGAGGTTCTCTGTTGCCAGCTTGCCGGGCCGAGTGTTCACTTGGCATGTGGTACGCTTTACTGCTTTAGACTGTACTTTCTGTTGGACTGGACTCTGTTGTAGTTGTTTTATTTATTTCTGTTATTTGTTGAGTTGTCCTGCTTTATTTCCTATTTCTTTGTGCCTCCACACTCCTTTTAGCCCTTCCGAGCCCTCCCGGCTCGTGGGCGGCGGT
This sequence comes from Amorphophallus konjac, assembly GCA_022559845.1. Classification (NCBI taxonomy): domain Eukaryota; kingdom Viridiplantae; phylum Streptophyta; class Magnoliopsida; order Alismatales; family Araceae; genus Amorphophallus; species Amorphophallus konjac. Next base: position 56,107,858 of record CM040125.1, read on the forward strand.
GCGAGTCTCGGGTTATCGGGCCTTCCCGGTAATCGGATTCTCAGGTCGTTACAGCTGGTATCAGAGCGGTGGTTGTGGACGTACATAGGAATTCGAAATGTTGCAGTGATCAGAGTCCGTAAGGTCCGGTACAGTCGGCAGCTGGCTTAGGGTTTTGTGTTCGCTTTCTGCCTTGTTTCTCGCTTGAGTGCTTGAGTGCGTTGTGCGGCGCTGTGAAGGTGGTCGCTGTCCGTGGCTTTCGTGCCAGCGTGGGGTCTAAGGATCGAGGTTGAGAGCCTTCTCCCTCATCGGTGGTGGCCCTGGTTGTGCTGCGTTGGCAGAGGTTGCTGGCAGACGTGAGCTCGCGGTGCTGCGTTCGAGGAACCTGCAGCGTGGTCAGGTGGCTGGTGCGGACTGTTCTTGGTTAAGTGGCCGTGAGCGTGCTCTGAGGGAGCTGCTGTCGATTTTGGCCACTCCAGCTTGAGGTTTGTCCAGCTCCTGAGGCGTTCTGATCGAGAAGTGTGCTTGGGTGAGCAGAGGATCTTCTCGGTGAGCTGCTGTTTCGTCGGGCCTGATGTCCTTGCCGCGCTCTGTGGCGTCAGAAATGACGTGTCGGTCCTGATCGTTCTGCTGATTTCGAGGCAAGATTTGGCAGAGATGTCCCGTTAAGTCTTTGCTCCTGCGCTTATGTCAGTGGATGGGTTGTGTTCGCTCTAGAGTTGGCTTGAGATGTGAAGGCTCCATGGCGAGTTCGGGACTCGAGGATGAGCATCGGCGGTCGTTGTTATGGCTCGTGTTGCGGCTCTTGGCATGCCGTGTTGCGGTTCCAGGAATTGCAGCGGTGGTGCATCGAGAGATGCTGTGCTTGTGGTCCGACGTGACACTCGTCAAGTGTGTCGGAGGCGCTGACCTGATGGAAGCGATGGTTTTCCTTGGTGCTGGATGGTGCTGTTTCCAGCGTGCGCGAGGTTTGAGGTCAGGTCGAGCAGGGAGTTCTTTCGTTGGTCGGAAGTGCGTTTGGTCTCCCCTTTGGTTGGAGAGATTGTGTTGGGCTAAGGTTCGTCGTCTTGCATTGTGTTCGGATTGGTTGGCCTTGTGTGCCATGAAGTCCGTGCGAGACGTGCTCCTTGTCTTGGTAGGGTGGCTGCCTGTGAGAAGTCGTGCCCATTCCCTTGTCGTGTGAGGGTGCTGGCGCTGTTCCGGAAGGATGAGTGCTGGTTGGGCGGCGTTTGCTTTCTCGGCTGTGTGCGTGGATCTGAGTACGCAGCCGAAGCGTGGTGGGCTTGTGACCCACTAGTTCAGGATCGTAGCGTTGGTTGCTACCGGCGGATTCCTGAGTTTGCGTTGAGCATCGGAGGATGGGTTCCTCGGTGTGAAACGTGTTGTTGCCGTGCCGTTGCTCGAGGTTTTGTAGTTGTTGGCACTGGCAGGATGGAGTGTTGGGAAATGTGCTGGCTAGTGCGCCGCATGAGTACCCTGTTCCTGTGTTGGAAGTCGTGTCAGGCGTCGGTGTTGGACCTGAATGAGGTTGTTGAGAATGTCGCCTGACGGTGGTCGAGGACGTGATGATCGGAGTCGGTGGCTTGGTGTCCGACTTGTGTTCCCAATCGTGTCCTCGCTTGAGATCGTGCTTTGAGGAAGTGATCTCTGGCAGGCTGTGGGTTCCTGTTGGTTCTACGGTCTTGTCGGATTGTGACGGTGGAATGTTCATTGCTTAGGGACCCGTGAGCTCTGTCCAGGTGGTGTCCCGTGGCTCTGTGGTAAGGGCGGAATCGGGATTGGCAGGTGTCCACTTGGATTGATCGAAGGATTTGATGAGACCAGATGGAAAAGTGACGCCTTAGGGCGGAGGCCTCCTGTGAGGTTGGCGTCGGCTTGGTGGTCCCTGATAGGACATTGGTGTCGCAAGGTTATCCCTGGCTTGGTGACTAGCATGGGGTGGTTCCCTATAAGCCTGAGTCCCGTGAGGTGATGACTGAAGACGCCATGTTCTGTCATTTGGTTTCGTCGTGCTTCCCGAGAGGGTCGAGTTGGCGAGCAGTTGGTGACCAGTGGATGGTCTTCTCAGAGACAGAAGATGCTGGTTGTTGGGGCTCGAGCGTGGCGAGAGCCGTGTGCCAGCGAGACCTTTGGTGGTCGTTTCTGTGATGTGCCTTTCCGGATGGGATCTGGACTTTGTCGGAGTTTGTCTTCTGACGAGAGTTGGCACAGTGTTATGTCCGGCTTTCGGCTTGCCATGTGTGGGGTGTCTCTTGGTGTTGAGCCGATGTGCTGGTTGCGGTCTGCTGAGATGGCTGCTTGAGCTGGTGGAGGCTCTGTTTTGGTTGCTCCCTTGAGGAGGGTGTGCGACCTGTCAGCTGGTTGCGAAGCTGTTGTGCGATTTGTCTGTTGATCATTAGGTGGATCAGTAGCTGTGGCTCGTGTCGAGGGTTGTGCTTCCTCGGTGGGTGAGATCGTGGCTGCGGTGCCATGGTTGATTCTCGCATTGTCTGAGGTGATGCCGGACTGTGTCCTTTGGTATATGCCTGCTCTGCTGGCCAGTGTGCTCGGCGCGAGGAGCGAGGTGTTGTGTGTGATTGTAAGTCTGGCTGTGTCCCTCAGGATCGGTTTTTTCGTGAGAATCGAGGTTTTCTGTGCTGGGGCTCTGACAGCGTGTCAGTTGATTCAGCGTTCTTCCCCTGGGACTTCGTGCTTGGTCCTGAATTTCAAGGACGAAATTCCTTTAAGGGGGGAGGGCTGTAATGCCCCGGGTTTTTCGGATCCTTCTTCGTGGGTCCCGGATCTGGTTTCTCGGAGTGTCCAGCTCTGTTGTGTCCGAAATTTCGTTTCGGACGTCTTTCGTGTTCGGATCGGCGCGATCCGGAGTCGTTTCGGAGGCCCGGAGGCGTTCCGCGGCTTTTTTCGCGTGTGTTTTCCGATTCCCGGCGTGGGTTTCGGCTTTCCCTTCGGAACCTCGTTGCGGGTGAACCGGGCCGTTCACCAGGGCGCGAGTGGTACCGTTGCGATCGGTGCGCTCCGAGGATCGCGAGGGTGTGATTTTATATTTTTCTGGATTTTTCTGATTTTCCAGATTTTCCTATAAATAGCTTTTTCTCTCTCTCCCCCTCTCATTTCTCATTTCTCTCCCTCTCTCTTCTCACGCTCTCTCCTCTCTCCCTCTCTCTCCGGCGGCCGACGGGGCGGAGCATGGGCGAGGCGGGGACGGCGCGGGCGAGGCGCGGGCGAGGATGGATGAGGATCGAGGCGGTGGAGGCGCGTAGAAGCTCGGCCGTGAGTTCGTGGAACGGCGAGGCTTCAACGGCGTTTTCTTCGTGGATCGGCGTCCACGGTGCGCGTAATCTTCGGTGGAGGTAGGGTGATGGTTCCTCAGCCCGTGTACTTCCTTTCCCGCGAGTTTTGTAGGCCGTGGTGAGCCGAGCGGGCTAAACGGGGCGTTTTGGGCAAAATGTGTGTTTTCGGGGTGTGAGCCGGATCTCCCGTTTTATGGTGTTTTTGGGCGATCCAGGGGTTTAGATGCATGCCTAGGAGCTTGGGGGAAGTTTCCCCTTTTGTTTCCCCTTCACCTGGGGGTGAACGGGGCGTGGCATGGCTTTTCCTGCGGTTTCTACCGTTTCCGGGCACGGACTGAGAACGCGCTATACTCCAGTAGCGCGTTCCTGAAGGTCGCGCTGCCCCGACCGAGCGCGTTCATCGGAGAAGATGAACAGTTTGGCGGTTCCTGTTGCGCTATAGGGCTATGGCGCATTCTGGACTGTCGCGCTATGGAAACATAGCGCGACCTGGCTTGTCGCGCTATAGGTTCCTAGCGCGATCTGCGTTGTCGCGCTAGGGTTCCCTAGCGCGTTCCGGCTTGTCGCGCTAGGTGATCCTAGCGCGATATTACCTGTTGTCTTGTGCTCCCCTTGGGCCGTGTGTGCCTTGGACACCCAGTGGAGTTCCGTGACCGTGTTTTGGGGTGTCTGGAGGTTTCGTTTACCTCGTTTTGTGTGTCCGTGCGCTTAAGGGCCCGGGTGACCTTTTAGCGTCCGTTCGCATTGTGTTGGTCTCCGGTCGACCCGGTTGGGACCCAGTGGTCGACCTCCGGCCTTGTGAGTATCCTGGACACCCCGTGGGTTCTGTGTCCGCGTTTCTGGGGTGTCGGGAGGGACCGTGTTACCTCGATTCGCGTGCCCATCGGTGTGGTGGGTCCGGGTGACCCCATGTGTCCCGGGCTTTCGTGTTACGCTCGATCGAGTCACCGTGTGTCGGCGTGTGTGCGGTGGGGTCTCCCCCGCATGCCGTGGGTTTCTGTGGAAGGCGATTCCCGTGTGGGCCATGTGTTTGGCCTTGGACTGTGAGTCCAGTTGTCCGGCCTGGGGCTGGAGGTTTCCCGCTTGCTTTAAGATGGGAAGTCGTCGTGGCGGCTTGTGTGCTACCTTGGGAATCGTGCGTCTGTGTTTTTCCGTGTGGCCCTTGTGAGTGGCCTTAGTCCCTTGCGTTCCCTTCTCGAGGGAGTGGTCTTGGCGACTTGTGTGTTGTCTCGGTACTTGTGCTACCGTGGTTTTAGACCTAGAGATTGGACTAGATTGACGGCTTTGTGCTGTTGCGTGCAACGGTCTTGACCCCGAGTCTTGTGACTCAAGGACCGTTGGGTGTAGTGCGTCTGGTGGACTGTCCAGAGTCCAGTGGCTTAGCGCCACTTGAGTTTTCTCGACTCTCGCGCACGGTGTGTGCGTGACCAGGGACTGTGAGTCCTGTGTCTTCTCCGACTGTGGTCACCGTGAGACGGGGCCGGTACGTGGGGTGGTCCCCGTACGTCGTCGGATTCGGACGTTGTTTTCCGTTGAGTTGGGAGTCTACTCCTTCAGTGACCCTCCACTAGTCGTAGCCTACCAGTACGCGTGTGCTGGTCGCACCAGGGAGTGGTGTACGGGCTTACCCTGAGGACGGTTAGACTGGTTTCCGTCGGGCCCCTCGTCGTAGCCAGAGTCCGGCTGCGGGGGAAAACCAGTCAGAGGGCCAGACCTAGGACGCGTGGTCTGTGTGTGCACACGTGGTTGGGGACTGTGGACGCACGTCGACGGGCGTGACCCCAGCTAGTCACTTGTTGTGGTTACTTGTACGGTGTTCGCGCCTCGGGTAGGACCTACCACGTCAGGCGGTTCACCTGCGGTGCGGTGTAAGACGTCAGGGGACGCTACCGGCTGTGCTTCTAGTGGGTGGTACTCCTGTCGAGTACGGAGTGTCAGACTATCAGTCTCTGTGTCTTTGACCTTCGGGTTTTTGGTCGTGTTGACCGGTGAGTTCGGTTGTTTCATCTTGGCGCGTGTGTCGGTTCTTGCGCCGTAAGATTAGTGCTAGTGGCTTTACCGAGGTTGGGTCTTGTGGTGCGGTACCCGCGATCGGATGGTCGGGGTTGCACCTTGGACAGCGTGTCCAGGTTGGCTGTCCGGGGGACAGGCCTCTACGGCGTGGTTGCCATGTGTTTTTACTTCGGTAGGTGGTACTAGCGTAGTTAGGTAGCTTCGACTGCGTGATCGAGGTCTGCCTTCTGGCAGTAGGAGTAGTTGTAGTGCCGAGTTTTGACCGGCCACCGGGTTGCTGTTCCTGCTGTAGTTGTAGCTTCCTTTCCGCTACCGCCGTTGTTTCCGGTTGGGGTTCCGCGGGATCCCTGCTGAGTCTCTGTTTTGGAGACTCATTCCCTGCTTTACAGGTGTAGCGGTTCTTCCTCGTGGTTTGAGGGTGCGGAGCGGAGGTTCTCTGTTGCCAGCTTGCCGGGCCGAGTGTTCACTTGGCATGTGGTACGCTTTACTGCTCTAGACTGTACTTTCTGTTGGACTGGACTCTGTTATAGTTGTTTTATTTATTTCTGTTATTTGTTGAGTTGTCCTGCTTTATTTCCTATTTCTTTGTGCCTCCACACTCCTTTTAGCCCTTCCGAGCCCTCCCGGCTCGTGGGCGGCGGTGCGAGTCTCGGGTTATCGGGCCTTCCCGGTAATCGGATTCTCGGGTCGTTACACCAGCGGTCATTTTGACCCTAACTAGACTAAGAATGGTTCCCGTTTTCGGGCGAACCCTACAAACCGTGAAAATGACGATTTTACTAAAACTGGCCCGATCATGCCCGTTCGAGCACCAAACCACGCACAGAAGCAGGAAAAACGTGCAGGAGGAAGTGGCGATCTATCTCCCTACCTCCACCGAAGAAACCGAGCGCCGAGGCGACTAAACCGCGCCGAAAACCATCACGTGAACTCGACCGTCGGCTTTGAATCCACCGTTCGGTATCGTGCCAAAATCGATCCTCGCCCTATCGCGCACCTCATCGACCCCACGCCGTTGCCACCTCGCCTACGGTCCTCCTCCGTCTGCGGCCGGAGCCGGAAGGGAGAGAGAGGAGAGAAAACGGGAGAGAGAGAGGGACATGTGCAAATGAGAAATAGGAAAGAAGAAAGAAAGAAAAAGGAAAAGAAATTAGGAAATTTTCCTCATTTCCGAAAATTTGATCATTAGCCCGAAAATTCACAAATTTAGAAAAATACGTAAAAATAGTCGAAACGATCCTCGCAAAGAGTACATCGCAACTGTATTGTACACGAGTCGATGAACTGAGAAATAAACTCACCGCAGGGTTCCGTAACTAGTACGAGAGAAAAACTCACACGGATCGTAAAACTCAACTCAGGACCCGCAAAAGCAATCTGAAACTCTCCAAAAAGGATCTGAAAGACCTAATAATGATCCAACAAAGATCCAGGGCATTACATCCTCCCATCCTTTAAGAAATTTGGTCCTCAAAATTTAAGGACTAACAAAGGAAAAGCAGGGAAGAACAACCCGATAACACAACTAAAAAATGACACGAACCATGAGAAACAACGGTATGACGACAGCACCGGACCACGAGACATCTGATCGAGTCGCAAGCTAACTCTACCAGGGAAGAGAGTATAGCAAAGCGAACCGACAAGAGTTGCTCCACAAAGTGCTAATGATAGACACACAAAATCATAGAGAAACAGCACTTACAAAAACAACAACAATAACGGCAACACTCGCAGGATTCTGGCTCCATACAGGACACAGAACTACGGAACACAATTACAAGCTAGGTCACATCAAGGCACAACAGCAGCTGATCACACGAATACAGGGGACGAGTCATGCATCGAGCAGCTCACCGAGAAGAGACCCACGACAGCAATAAACGAGAATCACGAAACCTAACGCCAGTTGAAGACTGTACTGGACTTAAGGACTCTGGAGACTGTATATCTCAGATTCCCATGTACTTCACACAACAACGCTCTGATACCAACTGTGACGACCCGGATCCCTGATACCGGATATCGGATATACCCGATAGGACTACCGAGCAGACCCGATACCACTTGGAACCCGTGAAGCCTCCCAAGAGCTGTAAAGCTCCGAAGGGAAAAAAGATTGTCGTGTAGTACATTGAAGCCACAGAGATATAGCAGTAAGCAATTAAATTTCATTAGATCGATTTGCAAAAGTAGCAGAAATAAAATTACTTTTTAATTAACAGTTTAAATTTAATAATTACACCAGAGTCCAGCCCAAAGGAAAAATAAGTAGTATAGTCAACAGAAAGAAAATAGTATACTGAGGTCGGGGGAAGCCCGACGTAGGTACTGCTGGCAGCTACGGACACGTCACACCAGGAACTGTGGAAGCAGAATGACGTCACCCACCTGAAAAGTAGGGGTGAGCCTCGTGTCTCTGGCCTAGTAGGGGTCACACGGATCCCCACTGAAAAATACGCAGTAACACGGAACAACTAAAACAACATGAGTAGTAAAGTAGAGAAACTAAACTACGAAGCTGAAAAAGAAAACCGAAACGGAAAGAGTAGGAACTACTAAAAGAAAAGGGAAAAGCCGTACTTGAAAGAGAACACGGCTACCGAACTAACCTTGGATCCTAAAGCTGACCTACGAGACAGGAAAGAAACCTAGAAGGACCAAGACAAAGACGGGCACCCTAAAGCATACACGACCCGATTACCGTGCACACTCTTCTAGACACGACCACACACACACACACGACTAGAACGTCATGCACGCGACACAACACTAACCTCGGGAAAAACCACAAGAGGGCTAACCCAGAAAGGACACGACGCACGAGAAATGTGAGGGTCACGTGTCGAGTGACGAAAGTACCCCCTCACTAGAAGAACAGCCAGCTGCGTCCACTGATGTCTTATGCTGTGTCTCAAGTGTCTCATCTACGATACCGCCTGAAGCACGACAGAGACTAAGACATGCTCAGAACTAGAACAGGAACTACAGTCGCGAGTGACTAGATAGGGTAACACCTGTCGGCGTCAGTCCAAACGCCCCCGACCACGTGTGCACACACCGACTCCTGCTGGAGAGCCAGGCCTCTAGCTAGTTTTCCCCACCCAGCAGGACGCTACTATACAGCGGGGCCCCACAGAAACTAGCTTAAAAACCGAATATCAGGAAATTGCCCTGCGACATGGGCCTACACGCTGTAAAGTGTCGTAAGGCTAGGACTAGTGGAGGCTCACTAGACACAGAGACTCATAAACAAAAGTGCTATAGTACAGACAGGCGAGGAAGCGCTGTCAGACGTACTACAAAGCACCAAGGTAGCACAGAAAATTGCCGACAGACTCAGTACAAGGCAACTAGACCTACTACGACAACGATCCTTGAGTCTGACGACTCAAAGTCAAGATCATCGCACAAAGCGGAACGAGCCGCCAATCGGTCTAATCTTAACCCAGAGAAAATGGAACCAACACTGCAGAAAGCAGGACTCTAGGGATGTAACGCTCCACCTTTAGACCGCTACACGGAGGTGACGGTCTAAGGGTGAGCCGTTACACTCTAGAAGAGACAGGACTGTGGCGGTCTAGAAAAGATGCGCCACACGGATATGACGATGGAAGGATGGAGCATCACAGACACCGCCCTACTCAATAACCCAAGACAGACAAACCCTGTAATGGCCTAAGGGAGGCGCGTTACAGAGCTCTGGCGATCGAAGCTGAGGCCGTCAGAGCGAACCGACAGACACAAACATCGAGAAACACCAGGGCTGTGACGCACCAGCAAAGGGGCGTCAGAGGACTATGACGGTCCAAGGGTGGACCGTCACACTCCCTCAGCCATGAACTGGCCAATACGCACAAAGGCGTGTGATGGTCTAACGTAGGGCCATTAGAGACATTGACGGTCTCTGGAACGACCGCTACAGCGACCCGACGCAGAAAATAGTAGAAAAGCCGAATCGGCCAATTCCACGCCCCATTCACGCCGAAGCACAGGGGAAATAGTGCCAGACGATGAAACTAACCTTCCATAAGCCGGAAGGGGCACAAGCAGCGATCAAAACGCGAAATTGAGGCGATTCGACGAATCGATTCTAAGCGAGTCACCGAGGTTCCTGGACTCCTACCGGTCCCGAATGACGACCAAACGTGACAAAACTTACGTGAATGGGATCCAGACATCCCAGCGGTCATTTTGACACTAACTAGACTAAGAATGGTTGGCATTTTCTGGCGAACCCTACAAACCGTGAAAATGACGATTTTGCTACAACTGGCCCGATCTAGCCCGTTCGAGCACCAAACCACGCACAGAAGCAGGGAAAACGTGCAGGAGGAAGTGGCGATCCGTCTCCCTACCCCCACCGAAGAAACCGAGCGCCGAGGTGACTAAACTACGCCAAAAACCATCATGCGAACTTGAGCATCGGCTTTGAATCCACCGTTCGGGATCGCACCAAAACGGATCCGATCCTCGCCTTATCGCGCACCTCATCGACCGCACGCCGTCGCCACCTCGCCTACGGTCCTCCTCCATCTGCAGCCGGAGCCGGAAGGGCAAGAGAGGAGAGAAAATGGGAGAGAGAGAGGGACGTGCGCGAATGAGAAAAAGGAAAGAAGAAAGAAAGAAAAAGGAAAAGAAATTAGGAAATTTTCCTAATTTTTGAAAATTTGATCATTAGCCTGAAAATTCACAAATTCAAAAAAATACGTAAAAATAGTCGAAATGATCCTCCCGAAGAGTACATCGCAACTGTATTGTCCATGAGTCGATGAACTGAGAAATAAACTCACCGCAGGGTTCCGTAACTAGTATGAGAGAAAAACCCACACGGATCGTAAAACGCAACTCAGGACCCGCAAAAGCGATCTGAAACTCTCCAAAAATGATCCGAAAGACCTAATAATGATCCAATAAAGATCCAGGGCATTACATCCTCCCATCCTTTAAGAAATTTTGTCCTCAAAATTTAAGGACTAACAAAGGAAAAGCAGGGAAGAACAACCCGACAACACAACTAAAAAATGACACGAACCATGAGAAACAACGGTAAGACGACAGCACCGGACCACGAGACATCTGATCGAGTCGCAAGCTAACTCTACCAGGGAAGAGAGTATAGCAAAGCGAACCGACAAGAGTTGGTCTACAAAGTGCTAATGATAGACACACAAAATCATAGGGAAAGAGCACTTACAAAAACAACAACAACGGCAACACTCGCAGGATTCTGGCTCCATACTGGACACAGAACTACGGAACACAATTGCAAGCTAGGTCACATCAAGGGACAACAGCAGCTGATCACACGACTACAGGGGACGAGTCATGCATCGAGCAGCTCATCGAGAAAAGACCCACGACAGCAATAAACGAGAATCATGAAACCTAACGCCAGTTGAAGACTGTACTGGACTTAAGGACTCTGGAGACTGTATATCTCAGATTCCCATGTACTTCACACAACAATGCCCTGATACCAACTGTGACGACCCGGATCCCGGATACCGGATACCGGATATACCCGATAGGACTACCGAGCAGACCCGATACCACTTGGAACCCGTGAAGCCTTCCAAGAGCTATAAAGCTCCGAAGGGAAAAAGGATTGCCGTGTAGTACATTGAAGCCACAGAGATATAGCAGTAAGCAATTAAATTTCATTAGATCGATTTGCTAAAGTAGCAGAAATAAAATTACTTTTAAATTTACAGTTTAAATTTAACAATTACACCAGAGTCCAGCCCAAAGGAAAGATAAGCAGTACAGTCAACAGAAAGAAAAACGTACACTGAGGTCGGGGGAAGCCCGACGCAGGTACCGCTGAGAGCTACGGACACGCCACACCAGGAACCGCAGAAGCAGAACGACGTCTCCCACCTGAAAATTAGGGGTAAGCCTCGTGTCACTAGCCCAGTAGGGGTCAAACGGATCCCCACTAAAAACATGCAGTAACATGGAACAACTAAAACAACGGGAGTCGTAAAGCAGGAAAACTAAACTACGAAGCTGAAAAAGCAAACCGGAACGGAAAGAGTAGGAACAACTAAAAGAAAAGGGAAAAGCCGTACCTGAAAGAGAACACGGCTGTCGAACTAACCTCGGCTCCCAAAGCTGACCTACGAGACAGGCAAGAAACCTAGAAGGACCTAGACAGACACGGGCGCCCTTAAGCATACACGACCCGATTTCCGTGCACACTCTTCTAGACACGACCACACACACACACGACTAGAACGTCGTACACACGACACAACACTGACCTCGGGCAAAACCACAAGAGGGCTAACCCGGAAAGGTCACGACGCATGAGAAATGCGAGGGTCACGTGTCGAGTGACGTAAGTTCCCCCTCACTAGATGAATAGCCAGCTGCGTCCACTGACGTCTTATGCTGTGCCTCAAGTGTCTCGTCTATGATGCCGCCTGAAGCACGACAGAAACTAAGACACACTCAGAACCAAAACAGGAACTATAGTTGCGAGTGACTAGACAGGGTAATGCCCGTCAGTGTCAGTCCAAACGCCCCTGACCACGTGTGCACACACCGACTCTTGCCGGAGAGCCAGGCCTCTAGCTAGTTTTCCCCACCCAGCAGGACGCTACTATACAGCGGGGGCCCAGGGAAACTAGCTTTAAAATCGTATATCATGAAATTGCCGTGCCACATGGGCCGACACGCTGTAACGTGTCGTAAGGCTACGACTAGTGGAGGCTCACTAGACACAGAGACTCAGAAACAAAAGTGCTATAGTACAGACAGGTGAGGAAGCGCTGTCGGACGTACTACAAAACACCAAGGCAGCACAAAAAATTACCGACAGACTTAGGACAAGGCAACAAGACCTACTACTACAACGATCCTTGTGTCTGACGACTCAGATCCAAGATCGTCGCGTAAAGCGGAACGAGCCGCCAATCGGTCTAATCATAAGCCAGAGAAAACGGAACCAAAACTGCGGAAAGCAGGACTCTGGGGCTGTAACGCTCCACCTTTAGACCGCTACACGGAGGTGACGGTCTAAGGGTGAGCCGTTACACTCTAGAGGAGACAGGACTGTGGCGGTCTAGAAAAGACACGCCACAGGGATGTGACGGTCGAAGGATGGAGCGTCACAGAAACCGCCCTACTCAATAACCTAAGACAAACAAACCCTGTAACGGCCTAAGGGGGGCGCGTTACATAGCTCTGGCGGTCGAATCTGAGGCCGTCAGAGCGAACCAATAGACACAAACATCGAGAAACACCAGGGCTATGACACACCAGTAAAGGGGCGTCATAGGACTGTCTCGGTCCAAGGGTGGGCTGTCACACTCCCTCCGCCACGAACTGACCAACACGCACAAAGGCGTGTGATGGTCTATGGTAGGGCCGTTAGAGACTGTGATGGTCTCTGGAATGACCGGTACAGCGACCTGACGTGGAAAATAGTGGAAAAGCAGAATCGGCCCGTTCCATGCCCCATTCACGGCAAAGTGCAGGGGAAACAGTGCCAGACGACGAAACTAACCTTCCACAAGCCGGAAGGGGCACAAGCAGCGATCAAAACGCGAAATCGGGGCAATTCTGACGATTTGACCCTAAATGAGTCACCGAGGTTCCTGGACTCCCACCGGCCTCGAATGACGACCAAACGTGACAAAACTTACGTGAATGGGATCTAGACATCCCAGCAGTCATTTTGACACTAACTAGACTAAGAATGGTTGCCGTTTTCTGGTGAACCCTACAAACCGTGAAAATGATGATTTTGCTAGAACTGGCCCGATCTAGCCCGTTCGAGCGCCAAACCACGCACAGAAGTAGGGAAAACGTGTAGGAGGAAGTGGCGATCCGTCTCCCTACCACCACCGAAGAAACCGAGCGCCGAGACGACTAAACCGCGCCGAAAACCATCACGCGAACTCGAGCATCGGCTTTGAATCCACCGTTCGGGATCGCACCAAAACCGATCGATCCTCGCCCTATCGTGCACCTCATCGACCCCATGCCATCGCCACCTCGCCTACGGTCCTCCACCGTCTGCAGTCGGAGCCGGAAGGGTGAGAGAGGAGAGAAAATGGGAGAGAGAGAGAGAGAGAGAGGGACGTGCACGAATGAGAAAAGGGAAAAGAAATTTGAAATTTTCCTAATTTTTGAAAATTCGATCATTAGCTTGAAAATTCATAAATTCTGAAAAATACGTAAAAATAGTCGAAATGATCCTCCCGAAGAGTACATTGCAAGTTATTATCCACGAGTCGATGAACTGAGAAATAAACTCAACGCATGGTTCTGTAACTAGTACGAGAGAAAAACCCACATGAATCGTAAAACTCAACTCAAGACCCGCAAACGCGATCTGAAACTCTCCAAAAAGGATCCGAAAGACCTAATAATGAACCAATAAAGATCCAGGGCATTACATCCTCCCCTCCTTTAAGAAATTTTGTCCTCAAAATTTAAGGACTAACAAAGGAAAAGCAGGGATGAACAACCCGACAACACAACTACAAAATGACACGAACCATGAGAAACAACGGTAAGATGACAGCACCGGACCACGAGGCATCTGATTGAGTCGCAAGCTAACTCTACCAGGGAAGAGAGTATAGCAAAGCAAACCGACAAGAGTTGGTCCACAAAGTGCTAATGATAGACACACAAAATCATAGAGAAATAGCACTTACAAAAACAACAACAATGGCAACACTCGCAGGATTCCGGTTCTGTACATGACACAGAACACAACTGCAAGCTAGGTCACATCAAGGCACAATAGTAGCTGATCATACGACTACAGGGGACGAGTCATGCATTGAGCAGCTCACCGAGAAAAGACCCACGACAGCAATAAACGAGAATCATGAAACCTAACGCCAGCTGAAGACTGTACTGGACTTAAGGACTTTAGAGACTATATATCTCGGATTCCCATGTACTTCATACAACAACTCTCTGATACCAACTGTGACGACTGGGATCCCGGATACCGGATATACCCGATAGGACTACCGAGTAGACCAGATACCACTTGGAACCCATGAAGCCTCCCAAGAGCTGTAAAGCTCCGAAGGGAAAAAGGATTATCGTGTAGTACATTGAAGCCACAGAGATATAGCAGTAAGCAATTAAATTTTATTAGATCGGTTTGCTAAAGTAGCAGAAATAAAATTACTTTCTAATTAACAGCTTAAATTTAACAATTACACCAAAGTCCAGCCCAACGGAAAGACAAGCAGTACAGTCAACAGAAAGAAAAATGTACACTGAGGTCGGGGGAAGCCCGACGTAGGTACCGCTAGCAGCTACGGACACGCCACACTAGGAACTGCGGAAGCAGAACCACGTCACCCACCTGAAAAGTAGGGGTGAGTCTCGTGTCACTGGCCTAGTAGGGGTCATGCGGATCCCCACTGAAAAACACGCAGTAACACGGAACAACTAAAACCGGAGGAGTAGTAAAGCAGGAAAACTAAACTACGAAGCTGAAAAAGAAAACCAGAACGGAAAGAGTAGGAACAACTAAAAGAAAAGGGAAAAGCCGTACCTGAAAGAGAACACGGCTGCCGAACTAACCTCGGCTCCCAAAGCTGACCTACGAGACAGGCAAGAAACCTAGAAGGACCTAGACAGACACGGGCGCCCTAAAGCATACACGACCCGATTATCGTGCACACTCTTCTAGACATGACCACACACACACACACACAACTAGAACGTCGTGCACACGACACAACACTAACCTCGGGCAAAACCACAAGAGGGCTAACTCTGAATGGTCACGACGCACGAGAAATGCGAGGGTCACATGTTGAGTGACGGAAGTACCGCCTCACTAGAAGAACACTCGGCTACGTCCACTGACGTCTTATGCTGTGCCTCAAGTGTCTCGTCTACGATGCCGCATGAAGCACGACAAAGACTAAGACACGCTCAGAACCAGACCAGGAACTACAGTTGCGAGCTACTAGACAGGGTAACGCCTGAGGGCGTCAGTCCAAACGCCCCTGACCACATGTGCACACACTGACTCTTGCTAGAGAGCCAGGCCTCTAGCTAGTTTTTCCCACCCAGCAGGACGCTACTGTACAGCGGGGGACCCACAGAAACTAGCTTAAAAACCGTATATCAGGAACTTGCCCCGCCACATCGGCCGACACGCTGTAAACGTGTCGTAAGGCTACGACAAGTGGAGGCTCACTAGACACAGAGACTCAGAAACAAAAGTGCTATAGTATAGATCGGTGACGAAGCGCTGTCGGACGTACTACAAAGCACCAAGGCAGCACAGAAAATTACCGACTGACTCAGGACAAGGCAACTAGACCTACTACTACAACGATCCTTGAGTCTCACGACTCAGAGTCAAGATCGTCGCGTAAAGCGAAACGAGCCGCCAATCGGTCTAATCCTAAGCTAGAGAAAATAGAACCAAAACTACAGAAAGCATGACTCTAGGGCTGTAACGCTCCACCTTTAGACCGCTACACGGTGGTGACGGTCTAAGGGTGAGCCGTTACACTCTATAAAAGACAGACTGTGGCGGTCTAGAAAAGACGCGCCACACGGATGTGACGGTCAAAGGATGGAGCGTCACAGACACCGCCCTACTCAATAACCTAAGACAGACAAACCCTGTAATGGCCTAAGGGAGGCGCGTCACAGAGCTCTGGCGGTTGAAGCTGAGGCCGTCAGAGCGAACCGATAGACACAAACATCAAGAAACACCGGGGCTGTGACACACCTGCAAAGGGGTGTCAGCGGACTGTGATGGTCCAAGGGTGGGCCGTCACACTCCCTCAGCCACGAACTGACCAACATGCACAAAGGCGTGTGACGGTCCATCGTAGGGCCGTCAGAGATTGTGACGGTCTCTGGAACGACCGCTACAGCGACCCGACGCGAAAAATAGTGGAAAAGCTGAATCGGCCCATTCCACGCCCCATTCACGCCGAAGCGCTAGGGAAACAGTGCCACATGATGAAACTAACCTTCCACAAGCCGAAAGGGGCACAAGCAGCGACAAAAATGCCAAATCGGGGCGATTCCGACGAATCGACCCTAAACGAGTCACTGAGGTTCCTGGACTCCTACCGACCCCGAATGACGACCAAACGCGACAAAACTTACGTGAATGGGATCCAGACATCCCAGCGGTCATTTTGACACTAACTAGACTAAGAATGGTTGCTGTTTTCCGGCGAACCCCACAAACCGTGAAAATGACGATTTTGCTAGAACTGGCCCGATCTAGCCCGTTCGAGCACCAAACTACGCACAGAAGTAGGGAAAACATGTAGGACGATGTGGCGATCCGTCTCCCTACCTCCACCGAAGAAATCGAGCGTCAAGGTGACAAAATCACGTCGAAAACCATCACGTAAACTCGAGCGTCGGCTTTGAATCCACTGTTTGGGATCGCGCCAAAATCGATCCGATCCTCGCCCCATCGCGCACCTCATCGACCCCACGCCGTCGCCACCTCGCCTATGGTCCTCCTCCATCTGCAGCCGGAGTCAGAAGGGCGAGAGAGGAGAGAAAATGAAAGAGAGAGAGAGAGGGACGTGCGTGAATGAGAAAAAGGAAAGAAGAAAGAAAGAAAAAGGAAAAGAAATTAGGAACATTTCCTAATTTCTAAAAATTCGATAATTATCCCAAAAATTCACAAATTCAGAAAAATATGCAAAAAATAGATGAAATGATCCTCGCGAAGAGTACATTGCAACTGTATTGTCCACGAGTCGATTAACTGAGAAATAAACTTACCGCAGGGTTCTGTAACTTGTACGAGAGAAAAACTCACATAGTTCGTAAAACTCAACTCAGGACTCGCAAAAGCGATCCGAAACACTCCAAAAAGGATCCTAAAGACCTAATAATGATCCAATAATGATCCAGGGCATTACAATTGATGTCTAAACTAGCCAGTTGTTCTAACAATTTCCACTCTTGCAACATGAGACTTGATAATTTTGCTACCGATTTGCGGCTTAAAGCATCTGCCACCACATTGCCCTTTCCAGGATGATACTCTATAGAAAAGTCAAAATCTTTCAAGTACTCAAGCCTTCTTCTCTGCCTCATATTAAGCTCCTTTTGAGAGAACAAATACTTCAAGCTCTTATGATCTGAAAACACCGTGAATGTCTCTCCATACAAATAGTTCCTCCAAATCTTCAAGGTAAAAACTACTGCTGCAAGTTCCAAATCATGAACATGATAATTTTCTTCATGCTTCCTTAACTACCTTGAGGAATAAGCTATCACCTTCCCATGTTGCATAAGCACACAACCTAGGCCAATACCTGAAGCATCCGTGTACACTACAAATCCTCCTTCTCCAGAAGGTAAAGCTAAAATAGGGGCAGTGGTCAAACAGTCCTTTAAAGTCTGGAAACTCTGTTCACACTCTTCTGACCAATCAAATTGGCTCTCCTTGCGGGTTAGTCTTGTCAAAGGTACCGCAATTCTAGAGAAATCTTTAATAAACCTTCGCTAATAGCCTACCAGGCCTAGAAAACTTCTCACTTCGGTTACATTAGTAGGCCTGTCCCAATTCTTTACTACCTCAACTTTCGAAGGATCAACAGATATACCTTCCTTAGTGATAATATGTCCTAGAAAAGACACTTCTTGTAGCCAGAAATCACGCTTACTAAACTTGGCATACAACTGATGGTCTCTTAATAACTACAACGCCATTCTAAAATGTTCAGCATGCTCCTCCTCACTCTTAGAGTATATCAAGATGTCATCAATAAACACCACGACCCATTGATCAAGATAGGGCCGAAACACGCTGTTCATCAATTGCATGAAAGCTGTAGGTGCATTGGTGTTGACACCTGAAATATAATCAAGAATAAAGATGAGGCCGAAGAGAAGACTGAAACAGAAATGAAGATCCCAGGGATTCCTGCAACGCCAGAACTACAGAAAATTCATCACTAAAGCTACCACCCGGTTGAAGCCCTCCCCGGCCAAGCTGATGTCTGGTGTTGTCATCGCTCAGATGGCAATACTGATGAAGAAATGCGGTCTAGCGACTGATGAAAATCTCCAGAAATGTTCTGATAAAACTATGTCAACTCACCAACTAGCCTTCACCTGTTCTAACAAGGTTCTAAAGACAGGATAGGCACCTTTGACAGCTCAATTCTAACGATGAGACGAGCCAAAGCATTAAAGGCCCTAAATGGGCTCATGAGGGTGGCGCCGGGAGCCCCTCACCAAAGCCCAAAGCCCATAGGGCAGCGGCGCCGGGAAGCCATAGCCTTGGCACCGGGAAGCTTCCGCAGTCTACTGAGGCGCGTCGGGAAGGTGTGAAAGACGCTCCGAAGTGGACCATGCCGAGAAAGGGGGTGCTGTGCCTATAAAATCCCATGTTTCGTCAAAGAGAAGAAGAGAGGAGGATATACGGAGAGAGCCATTGAAGAGAAGCGAAGAGAGACATCTCCAGATACCCAGATAAAAAAGGAGAGAAGAGAAGAAAAGCGGCTGTGAGGTCTGAAGGAAGGAAAAGGTGGGGTGCTAGGGGAGGGAGAGGAGTCAATGCTCCGCCCTCCCCTCCCCTTTATTGCTGTCTTTCCTTCCTGCTTCCTTTTTTTTCTTTGATGTATAAGCTTCGATTCCATTTTTCGCTTTCGAAGTGAAGAGATCTCCCTGTTGTCGAGGAGATAGAGTATTAGTCTATTTTTTTCTCTCTCTCCTTCCCCCTGTTCTATCAATGATGTAAACGATGAAACCGTGAAATGCAATTTCACGGCTGTTCCGATGAAATGGTGCTGGTTGGCCCTTTTCTCCCTGTGCTCTCTCTTTCGGAATGTATGTTATCCCCCGCGTGCATTAATTGTTTGGATGCTTAGAACTCTAGTGATTTCTTGTGCCTATATGCATGCTTGTTTCAGATGGGATGGAGGTAACAGAGCCCCAATCCTCATTGTGGATCTTTGGGCTTTGTCCCTCTCTCTCCCTCGACGACATCGATGATTTAAACGTTGCGAAGTCCGTAGTCCTCTCAAGTTTCCAAAGCCATTGGGGCCATTACAGGGATCAGAGACAGTCATCTCTTGATCTCCTGGATGGTTGGCGATATGAATGGCATAAAGCCTGTTCCAGAGGGTTCGAACGCCCGGTGACTTTAATCCCTCGAATCCCTTCTATCCATATGACTCCTTGATGTTAATCTGGTAACTTGGTAGAGCCCTCGGTCCCTTCGTTGGTTGCATCCTAAACCCCCTCCAGCCGTTATCTGAATCCCAGGAAAAATCCCCAAAACAGAGCACCGTAAAACCCCACAAACCTTTTCAGCGCAAAGTCCTCTCGGCGGCATGAATAGCTCCCGGCGCGGCCCTCGCTGGGAACCTCACGCCGAGAGCTCCCTCTTCCTTCTTTAAACCATGCCGGGAATCCCACGTCGAGAGCTCCCTCCTCCTTCTTTAAGGCCATGCCGAGAACCTCATGTCGAGAACCCATTCCCCCCACGCCGGGAAGCCTACCTATGCTCGTTATTGCTGCGCCGAGAGCCTCTCCTCCTCTGCCCAATCTTTGAGCACCCTACCACACTAATTCGAAGGATATCTACAGGTCACAGGGTACACCCCATGGAATAAATAAACGGGGAACCATCCCCAACATCACACCGTGCCAGGGCCCAGTGCCTTTCTCTTTCGGTTTTCATCCCGGCACTCCGTGGATGATCACCTATTTCTCCTTGGGCATGTTCCAAGTTGAGGGGAGATGCTGCCGAAATCCAGTCCAATGTCATCAACCCCGATGAGTCAAGGGAGTGTCACCGATACACTTCCCATCCGTCTCCATCTTCGGGGGAAACGAACCTATTTGGAGCGTCCGGTCAAGTGGAAGTGTCAAAAGGGAATACCCTAATGATTAGCCGAATTCCGTCCCGCCACTGCGAGGATGGTCTTCTATCCTTACCCGGCATGGCTCAAAGTTAAAGGTTGTGCCGCCCGATTTAGTCCGTTGAACTAAATAAATCCGCCCTCCATTCGTCCTCTTCCATAAGCATGAAGCCTTTATTTCGCACATTAGTATTTTGACTGCCTTCTGAGGCTTCCTGTCTTTGGCATTTAATCAAGGGTTGTCCTCCTCAAGGGAGGGCGTAATTAACGTCATGGCCTTCATGGCATGGCGGACTTTCGGTCCCGACTCGGACTTTACAATCGACTGACCAAGTCAGATTGAGCGCACAATGAAATTGTCACTCCGGTGACTGGCACGCCTAATAAATCAAATCAACCAAATAAATAAATAAAAAATATAATAAATTAAATTAAAACAAACAAATAAATAAATAAGATAAGAGAAGAAAAGAAAAATCCACATCCACAAGTCTGGCACGCCCGGTGGGACCTAGTCTCCCTTCATCTCTACGCCAAAACAGGAGGCCAGGCGGCCTCTCTGAAAATTCTAACTGTGTGTTAATCTTACTCGCAGACACTACAAATGGAAGCTGGACTAGTTGCCGTTCACTTCGGCCAACAGGTGATCGATCGCCACATCCACAGAGGGTACCTGGCGGTGCCGATGGAGTTCGGATCCATGCCTCCAGCGGTGGGTCTGCCCAATTGCTTGGGCCTCGTATTTGTCGATCTGCTGCAAGTCGACACCGAAGCCAGAAAGATCGCCATGATAGAGACCACGATGGCGCCAAAAGCTGAGGAGGGGAAGACGGCAGTTGCTCCTACCGTCGTTTCGTGCCTTATCCATCACCTGGAAAAGAAGACCGATGTCTCCGCAACTACTACAACCGGAGGCTGCCCTTCGGCCTCGGGATAGACAATGATGGTCGGAAACATGAGGGTGAACCTCAATGGCCGCCCCATGAATGCACGGCCCGATAGGGTCATTCCATCGATCCATACCAACAACAGATTCTAGCCGTTGGCCACTAGGAGGGCCAACTGGGAGAACAAGGGTAAGCAGCCGCTGGCACCTAAGCCGACCAAGTTCAAACAAGTTTGGGTGCTAAAGAAGATTCAAAGCTGGGCACCAGATCAAGAAGACTGTGTTGGTGCCATTCGCCCTAGGGCCGGGGGCAGGAGACATGAAAGGGAAGAAGAATATGTTGCTGCCATCCGCCCTAGGACCGGGGGAAGGAGATGGGAGAAGAAAGAGAAAGATGCTACTGTCGCTCACCCCGGGAGGAGGGGCGGAGATTTTCAAAAGAGAGATGAAGGAAGAGTGGATGAAGTCGCTTCTATGGCTGCTCCGCAGAGATCTAGGGCCTGCGCTAGACAGGCTGATGTGTTCAGATATCCCAGGTCAGAGTACTTGGCTGCTCAAGTCTCGAGGCTGGCCTATCAGCCGAAGACTCAGGAGGGGCTGCTGCCCCGGTCAGAGCTACAAGGGCAAAGTCGGGAAGAGATGAACCGGGTGGTTCAAGACTACTTTCATCGCCTAGGAAACTCCTCCCTGGGGCAACAAAGACTATCCCGTGCCTTAGGCACTGCGGAGGGAGAAGAAAGAGAAGGAGTGATGCTGGAGGCTTCGTCCTCTGACTCCAATGACTATGAAGATGGCCGCAGGGCCAGATATGATGAAGATATCTACCAAGAAGAGACAGAAGAAAAGAAAATGTCTGTATTTGACCGTCTGACATATCCTGGACAGATCAAGAGAAGAGTTCACAAGCAGAGAGGAAGAATGCAGATTCTTGCTTGCAACATGGCCGGCGTCGCCGGAAGATATGGTATGTTACCAAATCAGCCAGAAGAATTGATCAGCCTGGCGCACAGACCAGGTGCAGTCACGAGAAGAAGCAAGGCAGCGAAAGATAAGATAGTAGCTGCTAATCAAGATGACCTCTCGGCCGTCAATGAAGCCCGAAGAGTCACCACGATTACAGTAAATGTGGTGACTACTGAAGAAGAAGACAATCCTCTCTTAGACCCCGCTGAAGGGACTTCAGGGGAGATGCAAATTCCAGCAACCATGGATCCCATGATCCAGATGATGTTCATGAGGTACTAGCGGGAAATTGAGTCTCTCAGAAGACAGTTGAATGAGAGAAATAAGCAGACACCTGTTTCTAAGCAGGCCGAGCCGGCAGGACAAACTTCCAGCTCAACCGAGGTGGCCGTCCCAGCTGTTCCTCATTGGAATAGTGAAGGCAGAGTGCCAAATCAGCCTCTTCCACAACAGGTGGCAGCCCAGCCCTCTGCCTCTCAAACACAATCTGATGTGCCAGCATCTCAGCTGATGCTGCATACAACGGTCATGACGACCCCTTTCAATCATCAGCAGGCATATTTCTTTCCAGAACCAGTGGATCCGGTTGTGGCAAATAAACTGATGATAGAAAAGATTGTTGAGATGAAGCTGTCTGAGAAAGTCGGGGACGATTCTGGTACCTATGACATCTACAAAGTACCATACCCTGCACATTATGCTGCTAAGAGATTACCACCAGGCGTCTGCAAGCCTGCCGAAGTTTGAAAAATTCAACGGCCAAGGCTCTCCCAGAGAACATATAGCCTATTACACTATAGTTATGGGCAACCTGGCAGCTGATGAAGCCTATTTACTGAAATTCTTTGGCTCGTCCCTTACAAGGTTAGCCTTTGAATGGTACTCCAGCTTGCCAGCTGGGTTGGTAACTGACTGGCCCGATATGCAGCAGAAATTCCGAGATAGATTTCATGTTACAGAAAGGGATATCACAATAGCTGAGCTATATGCATCCAGGCAGAAACAAGATGAGACCGTCCTGGATTATATAAAAAGATGGAGGAATCTGGCTATGAGATGCAGGTGACCTCCCCATCAAGAAGATGCAGTATAGATATGCAAGCAGAATCTCAGAAGAGAAGTGCTGGAAAAGATGATCGGGGCAGATGTCAGGACATTTGACCGTTTAAATAACATAGTGGCAGAGGTCGAAACGTTCCTATCTAAGCGTCCGATCGCCAATGTCCCTGCTATGCAAAAAGGGAAAGCTGTTGATCGGCGGCCACCGCATTCAGAGGCCAACACTATTGATCTCGAAACCTTTGAACAGCAGAAAGGAAAAAACAAGGCAACTGATGCTCTTCCACCGTCAGGCCCAGGAGAAATGAAAGAAAAGGTCTCCCTAAGAAATAAGATAAGGAAGGCATATTCATTCCCCAAAGATAAGACAGGTGCACTGTTCAATTGGGCTTACAAGTTCAACAAAGTAACATTGCCCGAACCGAAGAGACCCGCTGATGCAGCGAAGAAAGATGACCCACTGTTCTGTCCATATCACCGGGGACTGGGGCATACTATAGAAAACTGCTATGTCTTCAAAGATGTCATGGAAAGTATGTTCAAAAAGGGTGAGCTGCAATTGGGAGATTACCAGGTGGACCCTCCACGCCCTCATGAACCTCCAGCAATGAGGATGGCTGCAAATATGATTTCTGTATATCAGCAATTGCCCGAAGAGGCTGTTGAAGAATGCACCAGGCGCACTTATGAAGCATGCTTCCTTACCCCATTTAGGGATCGGGAGGGGTGGCAGACGAAGCCGGTGAAGACCAGAAAGAGGACATCTATTGCCGAAACAACGAGACCATCCATTTGGAATGCCACCTCGGAGCCAGGTGCATCCCCAGTTAAACCGATTTGGCATCTAGCTGAGACACAGCCGGTCATCCGAATCCCCACCTACAATCGGAGGAGACAGACTCCGCTTCCCACACAAAAAGAAATAAGTCCGGAGGCAAAACGTCTCCAACAGTACATCAACGGGCTCGACGAATATGAACAGACTGAGCCGAAGCCCCTACTGGTGAAAGATTGCATACTCTGGGAGCAGCTAGAAGAATTGACCATTGAAGAAAAACCATAGGAAAAATAGGGGAAAGATGATACTGAACCCTTCTGGGGGCAGGGGCCAGCAAAGCCAAAGCACCAGAAGAAGAAAAGGCAGTCACAGAACAGAAGAAAAAAGAAAGTCATGACAGTACACTGCAATACACTCTCGGTGCTGTTCACCTTGCCTGGGGAGGATGATGATGCAGAGGCATCGGCCACGCCATTGGAAGCCAACCATGCTGAAGCTTCAACCTCAGCACATGCTACCCGTTCTGGGAGAAGATGGGGACGTCCCCCGCCAGCCAATCATAATATCATTTTCAGGGGAGAGCAACCCTATCAGATACCAGAGCCTGAAATGCGAGGTGTCCAGATCCCTCCTCCTGCCAGTCTATACCAAGAAGAGAATAAAGGGGATGGAGCTCCGTCATTCCTTGAATTTTTATCCAGTTTAGAGGGTGAAAAGCCAGTACAAACTGCTCCAGCCAGAAGTAACAAGCACCAGCAGTCAACGGCTCTGAAGCCTAGGCAGGGTGTGAAAGAAGAAAAAGGTTATCCAGCAACATCAAGGGCCATCTTTCCAGAAGAAGTCCCTCAAGAAACCAACCAAGGAACTGAGACAAGAAGCGGGCAGGCAATGCCGCACCTCCAAAGCCCCGCTGGGCAGAAGAAATGCGGCTCTCCAATGCTCGGGTAGGCAGCCGAATTATGAAAATGCTGAAGAAGCTCCCTACCAGATTCTCTATATGGGAAATTCTTTCCTTGAGCGAGGATGCCCGCCAAGCAATTATTGATGCCCTACAGTCACCAGCATAGTATGAAGCACTACTGACAGAAGTCAATTCTGGGTCGACAGTCACTTTCACTAAAGATGACATGTTGATTCCAAATCCTAGCCACAACAGGCCGCTATACATGAGAGGACATCTCAACTGTCAGCCATTAAGCCGGATACTGGCAGATCCAGGGGCTACTGTAAATATTCTGCCATACCACATCTATGGGAAATATTACTTTGATATGCACCTCCTGAAGGTCAGGGACATGAAGATTGCTGGCTTTAACCAGAAGTGTGAGACACATTTGCGGGTAGCGGATTTCAACCTCACCCTGGGGGACCTCACTACTGTGGTGCGATTCTATGTGATCGATTCCAACACCATATACAAGGCCTTGTTGGGGCGACCGTGGTTGCATGAGTACCAAATAGTGCCTTCCACACTGCATCAGTGCATTAAGTACTATCATGATGGCAAAGAAGAAAGGGTCTTCGCAGATTTGCACCCCTTTGAAGTTTTCGAGTGCCATATACTCGATGCATCCTATTATGCTGACATGCTGCAAAAAGATAAGAAGAAAGAAACTGTGACTAGTCAAGAGAAGTCGGTAGCGAAGACAGAGGATTGGTCTTCGCCGCCACCACGGGGCTGTGTCAAGAAGCATGAGGTATCCCATATCTCTCATGTTGGGGATTTTGCACGGATCACACCTCCAAGCATTCATCCCGATGATACTGATGAAGAGATGAAAGAAAAATTTGCACAAGTCAGGGTACCAGAAGGGCTGGTTAAGCCAGTCGCCAGTTTGGAATGCCAGACAGTGCTGCCACTCAAGATTATGGAGGTCCCTCGTTTCTGCGAGCCTCCCATCATATGCTACACCGGGGAGCCTGTTGAGGAGGACGATCAGGACTGCATGATTCCGGAAGAATCCACAAGCCGAATGGTGCCAATCACAGGCTTGGATTACACCACACAACGGGTCTCGCAGATGTTCTCCAAACTTCAGATGCCTTCACTGCAGCCCGTTGCCCAGAAGAAAGCATTCCAAGAGCTTTGGGATCCGCCCCAGAATAATAAGGAATTGATGAAGATCACCCAGCACCCGGGATTGGGCTACACTCTACAAGAATACTATGAAGCCGAGGTAGATGTCATTTTCGCCTTCTTTTCACATGAAGATCCTCCTGGGATGGGCTATGATGATTACCCCTCAGAAGATGAAGAGATTATATATCAGTCTATACCGGATGATGGGCCTTCCAATATTCAGCCCGAGGCAGAAAAGTCTGATGAAGCAAATGTATGCCGGTGCTGGGAGGAACTGTCTTGCAAGGAAGACCTGTTCCAGGCCGAAGCAAAGTTTGACATGGGAACCCCAGATGAAGACCGGATTTCTAATGATACAAGAGAATGCTTAGAGTTTGAACGTATTCTAGAAGAAGTTCGAGCTCTGCAGAATATAAATTCCCCAGAGGAATCTACGCCAGCAAGGCCTCCGGAAGTGGAAGACCTAATCTTTGAGCCTTACACGGAGCCGGTCATGTCCCATGGTCAGGCTGAACAAAGTCACATGGTTTCTGCCCTGTATGATGAGTCATCATTGGCCGAGGTCCGACGAGAAGAATTAGAGAATTCTGAAACTGAAGAAAACTATATCCCGGGGGGCTTCGTCGATTTGCAGGAGGCTCCGCCCGAAGTTGAAGATGGTGGCCAGGCCACCGTTGATGAGCTCGTGGAAGTAAACTTGGGGACAGAGGAGGAACCAAGGCCAACCTTTCTCAGTGTTCTGCTGGAACCAAAGGTCCGAGAACATTACATACAATTCCTGAGGGAGTTCAAAGATTGCTTCGCTTGGACGTATGATGAAATGCCAGGGTTAAATCCCGATGTAGCACAACACCTGCTGGCGATTAATCCAGAAGCCAACCCCATAAAACAACCTCCCAGGAGGATGCGACCTGAGCTGATCAACCAAATCAATAAAGAGGTCGACAAGCT
The DNA here is from genome assembly GCA_022559845.1 of Amorphophallus konjac. Classification (NCBI taxonomy): domain Eukaryota; kingdom Viridiplantae; phylum Streptophyta; class Magnoliopsida; order Alismatales; family Araceae; genus Amorphophallus; species Amorphophallus konjac. The sequence goes on from CM040125.1 coordinate 56,134,700, forward strand.
TATTGATGTTGGCTTCGTCGAAGAAAATCAGTATACTACATGGCTGGCGAACATAGTCCCCGTAAAGAAAAAAAATGGGTAGATCAGAATGTGTTGATTTCTGAGACCTTAATAAGGCTTGTCCGAAGGATGATTTCCCAGTACCAATTACTGAAGTAATGATTGATGCAACCACTGGTCATGAAGCCCTGTCATTCATGGACGGTTCATCCGGATACAACCAAATTTGGATTGCTGAAAAAGACAGAGTACACACTGCATTCCGCACTCCAAAAGGGATATTCCACTACAAAAGAATGTCGTTCGGCCTTAAGAATGCCGGCGCTACTTACCAAAGAGCCACGACAAAAAATTTTGACGATTTGCTCTTCAAGAAAGTGGAGTGCTATGTTGATGACCTGGTGGTGAAGACCAAAAAGAAAGAAGACCATCTGCAGGACCTGAGGGTAGTGTTCAAAAGGTTGCGAAAATATGAGCTGAAGATGAACCCTATGAAGTGCGCCTTTGGCGTGACCAGTGGAAAATTCCTTGGATTTATTGTCCAGCACAGGGGTTTTGAGATTGATCCGTCCAAGATCAAGGCTATTCAAGAGCTCCCTCCACCAAAGAATCTGTCTGAGCTAAGATGTCTGTAAGGGCGTCTGGCCTACATCCGACGATTTATATCAAACCTGTCGGGTCGATGCCACCCCTTTCATAAGCTCATGATGAAAGATGTGCCATTCATGTGGGACGACGGATGCCAAGAGGCTTTTGAAAAGCTGAAGGAATATCTCAAGACCCCTCCAGTATTGGGGGCACCAATCAAGGGCAGCCCTTTAATCCTCTATATAGCAGCCACGCATTGTTCGCTGGGGGCAATGTTAGCTCAAATAAATGAAGATGGAAAGGAGCAAGCCTTATATTACCTTAGCAGAAGGTTGATCAGGACTGAAGAAAGCTATACTTACATAGAGAAGACCTGCTTGGCACTGGTTTTCGCTGTTAAGAAGCTCCGACACTATATGCTATCACATGAAGTCAGATTGATATCTGCAGCAGATCCGCTCAAATATATATTGACTCAGCCGGCACTCAAGGGTCGACTAGGCAAATGGGCTGTGATTCTGATGGAGATCGACATCATCTATATACTTCAAAGGGCTATAAAGGGCTAGGCTGTGGCTGATTTCTTTGCAGAGCACTCTGTACCAGAAAGCGCTATGCTGGAGATTGAGCTCCCTGATGATGAAGTGCCCGAAGCCTGTCAAACCCAGCCAATCATGTGGCAATTATACTTTGATGGGGCATCAAGAACAGAAACTGATTCTAGTGGGAAAATAAGAATACGTGCAGGGGCCGGCATTGTGCTGAAATCGCAAGAAGGAGAAGTGTTGCACATCTCCTGTTCTATAAATAAGCCCTACACCAACAATGAAGCTAAATATGAAGCTCTGATAATTGGTCTCCAGGTCACCTTCAGTATGAGTATTCGGATGCTTCAGGCATTCGGTGACTCAATGTTAGTGATAAAACAAATACAGGGAGAATTCGAAGTGCGAAAGCCAGAATTGAACCCCTATTATCAAAAGGCTATACGCCTCATGGTGAATTTCTACCACATTGAGCTCAATCATGTGGGTCGGGGACATAATGCTCAAGCTGATGCACTGGCAAAGCTGGCCAGCTCACTATCAGTCCCACTAGATGAGACGCTCAACATTATTGTCATGAACAGGCGGTAAGTCCCCAGCATGCTGGAAGCGTGTCCTAAAGAATATGAGATTGATGCCGTTGACAAAGTCCAGGCGTCTGATTGGAGACAGCACCTACTGCAGTGGTTCCTACACCAACAGCTGCCCAATAACAAAGAAGAGAGAATGAAACTCCTAAGGATCAAAGATTCTTATGAATGTAGAAATGGAACTCTGTTCCAAATCATGGCGGACGCCTACAAGAAGATTTTGCTTCGCTGCCTATCTACTGAAGAAGCTTGGAAAGCAATGAAAGAAATACATGCTGGGACAGCAGGGGCACACTAGGCTGGGCCTAAGATGAAGATTGAAATCACGAAGCTGGGTTATTATTGGCCCACTATGTTTGAAGATTGTTGCCAGTTTACAAAGTCATGCCAGAAATGCCAGGAGCATGCCACTGTACCGAGAAGGCCCCCTGTAGCTCTACACCCTACAATTCCCAGCTGGCCTTTTGCTCAGTGGGGAACTGATGTGGTCGGGCCACTACCGACTTCCTCAGCTGGACATAAGTACATCCTAGCTATAACAGACTACTTCTCCAGGTAGGCAGAAGTGGTAGCACTCAGAGAAGTGACTGGTGAGTTGGTTGCCAGATTCATCAAGCATAATATCATCTTCCGGTTCGGGGTCCCCAGCCGAATAATTTCTGATAATGGAAGCCACTTCAAGAACCAGAAGATATATCGGCTTGCCGAGAAGTACAAAATTTAATGGAGGGCCTCCACTCCTTACAATCCACAAGCAAATGGACTGGCTGAAGCCTTCAATAAGACACTATGCACCCTGCTGGCCAAGGTCGTTAGTTCTAACAAAAAGGACTGGGGTGAGAAGATGTATGAAGCACTATGGGCATATCGCACCATCTATAAAACCCCCACGGGTTGCTCACCCTATTCACTGGTGTACGGCTCTGAGGCAGTAGTCCCTATAGAGCTGGAGGTACCGTCACTCAGGATTGCAGTCCAGCATGGCTTAGTTCGTGACGAACAAACCAATGCTGAAAGGAGACTTGAAGAACTGGTTGAACTGGAGGGGAAGCGTCTGCAAGCCAAGAAGAATATCCAGATGTACCAAGCCCGCATGGCAAATGCCTTCAATAAGCTCGTCAAGGGGCGGGAATTCAAGAAAGGAGACCTGGTCATGGTCAAGAAAAGGGAAGTCATGGCTTCCAATCCAAAAGGCAAACTTGCTGCTAACTGGCTGGGTCCATACATAATCCAGAGGGTCTACGAGGGCGGAGCCAACGTGGTTGTCAACCATCAAGGGGAAATTTAGTTCTCGCCACTCAATGGGAAGCATCTGAAACTCTATCATGCTGCACCACTGCCTGCTGGGGAAGTGGCGAATGAACAGATAAATCAAGACTGATGACAATCAGATGATGAAGCCCTATTCGGACACTTCGTCCGGATTAGATAATAAAACCCTACTCTTCCTGGTGTTGAAAAAAAATGGGACTAAAAAATAGAGATGTCCTGCCAGACTTGTTCGGGCATTCTGAACAAGGGCAAAAATGTCCAAAACCCAGTTGTGGTGAAAACCCGAAAGGGCACTGTAGGCAAAATCGGATACCCCGCCACGTGAAAATCCGAAAGGGCGCGTGGGCAAAAGCAAGAGGGAGCTGGCTTCAGCAAAAACCCGAAAGGGCGCTTAAGCCAGTAATGTGGCAATTTAAAAGTTCCCTTTTTCACCCTTCCTAATAAAACTCCGAGAAGGACGATCATCATAAAGTCCCACAGGAAATCTTGTCCAACAATCTTTCGGCCCTTGTCATCATTAACAAGATCGGTCGGCTTACTCCTTTAACTTGAACCCTTCGTCCCTGTTAAATGAATCTACCCCTCCGGCAAACGGCTTCGTGCCTAAGCTGCTACCAGTCAGCATCAGTTCAGACCTTCCGTCTAGACTGCATGAAGAAATATCATCCTTTTTTGCGTTGATGTCTACCCCACATCAACGGTAAAACTTATGTACACATTTCCCAGTGAACGGCCCCATGCTTGAGCTGCTACACAGCGATGTCACTCAGACCCTTCGTCCGAGTAGACGATGAAACCACTCTCCTTTGCGTTGATGTCTATCCCGCACCAACGATAAGATCCACATTCCCGGCAAACAGCTTCATACCCAAGCCGCCATCCACCAACTTCAGTTCAGACCTTCCGTCTGAATTGCATGATGAAGCCCTACTCTCCTTTGCGTTGATGTTCACCCCACATCAATGAATGGCACTCCGCCCTCGATGAGCTCTATCCACCTTGGTCTAGTGGCACTCTGCCCTGACCGAGCTACCTCAAACTTGGTCCAGTGGCACTCCGCCTTGACCAAGCTACCTTCACCCTTGGTCTAGTGGCATTCTGCCCTAACCGAGCTACCTTAAACATGGTCTAGTGGCATTCTACCCTAACCAAGCTACCTCAAACTTGGTCTAGTGGCACTCCGCCCTGATCGAGCTACCTTTACCTTGGTTTAGTGGCACCCCGCCCAGACCGAGCTACCTTCCCCTTGGTCTAGTGGCACTCCGCCCTGGCCGAGCTACTTATATCTTAGTCTAGAGGCATTCTTCCCTAACCAAGCTACCTCAAACATGGTCTAGTGGCACTCCGCCCTGATCGAGCTACCTTTACCTTGGTTTAGTGGCACTCCGCCCAGACCGAGCTACCTTCCCCTTTGGTCCAGTGGCACTCCGCCCTGGCCGAGCTACTTATATCTTAGTCTAGAGGCACTCTGCTTTGACCGAGCTACCCTTATCTTGGTCTAGTGGTACTCCACCCTGATCGAGCTACCCACACCTCAGTTTAGTGGCACTCTGCCCTGGCCGAGCTCGCATATAATAAATAACATCGCCAATGCGGGTCCTACACCCGAATCGGCTCAAATCTGTCCTTTGCGCTAGCATTACCTTCTTGCTAACGAATAAGCCTTTTCTCGGCGCAAGGCCTTGTGCCCTAGTTGACTCTCTCAATATCCTCCTCTTATACGAGTTCAAAAAAAGAAATGATAAAAAATAACAATAATAATAAAAATAAAATGATAAAAAATATATATATAATGATAAGAAATGGGGCTTAAAATAGAGGTGCCCCGCCGGACTTGTCCAAAACATCTTGGACGAGTGCAAAAATAGCAAACAACCCGGCTGTGGCGAAAACCCGAAAGGGCGCTACGGGCAAAATTGGGTACCCCGCCACGTGAAAACCCAAAAGGGCACGTGGGCAAAAGCAAGAGGGGGCTGGCTCCGGTGAAAACCTGAAAGGGCACTTGGGTCAGTAATGTGGTAACACAAAAGGTTCACTTCATGAATCTCCTTCGATAGCACATCCACTGCATGTCTCACCGATGATGAAACCCCATTGGTCATGAGGCATATTGTCTCGATCGACGCTAAAGCCCATCCCAGAATAGACCTTCCGTCTGCTCTGATAAAATCCTTCCACTTTCTGTCTGATACCCACCACGATGAAACCTATCCAGTTTAGATCTTACATCTATCCTGATGAAACCGATCATATGTCCCACCGATGATGAAACCCCATTGATCATGAGGCATATCGTCTCGATCAATGCTACAGCCCATCTCGGAATAGACCTCCCGTCTGTTCTGACAAAACCACGTATCCTTTCATGTCCCGCAATGACGAAACCTGCTATTGATCGATTGCCACACTGCCCGATCACCGATGAAACCTATGCGGCTTAGACCTTACGTCTATCCCGATGAAACCCATGAAATCCTTGCATTGGCATGAACCCAATACCGATGATGAAACCTGCTATTGATCGATTGGCACACTGCCCGATCAACGATGAAACCTATCCGGCTTAGACCTTACGTCTATCCTGATGAAATCTATGAAATCCTTGCATTGGTATGAACCCAATACCGATGATGAAACCAGCTATTGATCGATTGGCACACTGCCCGATCAACGATGAAACCTATCCGGCTTAGACCTTACGTCTATCCCGATGAAACCTATGAAATCCTTGCATTGGTATGAACCCAATACCGATGATGAAACCAGCTATTGATCGACTGGCACACTGCCCGATCAACAATGAAACCTATGAAATCCTTGCATTGGTATGAACCCAATACCGATGATGAAACCTGCTATTGATCGATTGGCACACTGCTTGATCAACGATGAAACCTATCCGGTTTAGACCTTACGTCTGTCCCGATGAAACCCATGAAATCCTTGCATTGGTATGAACCCAATACCGATGATGAAATTAGCTACTGGTAGAGCGGCACATTGCCTGATCGATGCTGAAACCCAGCCAGGGTAGACCTTCCGTTTACTCTGATAAAAACATGACATATTTCCCCAAATCAATCTGGATCTTCTGTCTGGATAGATAATGAAATATTATTCCTTTGCGTTAATGTAAAACCCCACATTAACGATGAAATCTACATCCCCAGCGAACGGCTTCGTGCCCAAACTGCTACACACATTTCTTTAAGTCAATCCAGACCTTCCGTCAGGGTAGATAATAAAATCCCGTTCCTTTGCGTTAATGTTAAACCCCACATTAACGATGAAACCTACACTCCAGCAAACGACTTCGTGCCCAAGCTACTATACACATCCTCGAGTCAATCTGGACCTTTTGTCTGGATAGATGATGAAATCCTATTCCTTTGCGTTAATGTTAATCTCCACATTAACGATTACAGTCATGCTCCCGGCGAATGGCTTCGCGCCTGAGCCACGAAACACACTCAAGTCGACCCAGGTCTTCTACCTGGGTGAACGATGAAACCCCATACCCCTTGCATTGATGTTAACACCCACATCAATGACGATGCATACACAACTGAGCATATGGGATGACAACCCATAAGGTTGAAGTCCTGGTTCAAAGAAAAAAAGAAGGAAAGAAAAAAAAATGGGGGGAAAGAGACGAAATGGGGCTAAAAATAGAGATGCCCCGCCAGACTTGTTCGGGCATTCTGAACAAGGGCAAAAAGGGCCAAAACCCAGCTGTGGTGAAAACCTGGAAGGGCACTGCAGGCAAAATCGGGTACCCCGCCACGTGAAATCCCGAAAGGGCGCGTGGGCAAAAGCAAGAGGGGGCTGGCTCCGGCGAAAACCCGAAAGGGCGCTTGGGTCAGTAATATGGTAATTTAAAAAGTTCCATGCCAATGACATGCTACCTTCATCTCCCGCCATTCACAAGAAGCCTTCCATTTGTCGCTCGGCATCGTGTCTGATTAGCGATAAAACCCTCGCAGGACAGACCTTACGTCTGCCCTGATAAAGTCTTCAGGCCCCTTTCAAAGTCCCACCAACGATAAAACCCATCACCACTCTTATGAAACCAGCTAGTGATCGAACGGTACACTGCCCGATCAACGATGAAACCTATCCAGTTTAGACCTTACGTCTATTCTGATGAAACTTATGAAATTCCTTTGCATCGATATAAACCCAATATCGATGATAAAACCAGCTATTGATCGATCGACACCTTGCCCGATCAATGATAAAACCCTATCCAGTTTGGACCTTACGTCTATTCTGATGAAACTTATAAAATTTCTTTGCATCGATATAAACCCAATATCGATGATGAAACTAGCTATTGATTGACCGACACCTCGTCCGATCAATGATGAAACCTGTCCAGGTCAGACCTTACGTCTTTCCTGATGAAAACCACATATTCTCTCACGTCCCACCTGCGATAAAGCTTACCCAGTCTAGACCTCACGTCTATTCTGATGAAACCTATACACCTTCGTTGCATCGATATAAATCCAATACCGATGATAAAATCAGCCACTGGTCGATCGGCACATTGTCCCGATCAGTTTTGAAACCTATCCGAGATGAACCATTCGTTTGTTCCGGATGATACTCTAAACCTTTTTTATTCAACTACCTACAAAATTCGGTTTAAGCACCCTCTGGATACCGTCACGCGGTGGAGTGAGTCCCCCATCCTTTCTCTGAAAGGGTGGACGCTCTCCTGCTAAGTACGGGTTATTCGCTTGGGGATTGCTAAAATCGCTGCCAAATCGCCAGGAAGAAATTGTAATGCGATAAGTGAAGAACAGCCACATATGAGACTAGTGTAAAGATTCCTTTCCACTGAATAAAGAAAATAAAGAAGAGTACAAGAAGAGCCCCTGAGGGGGAATTGTATTACAAAAGGGGAGAACGGATGTTCACTGGCGCCGGAATATGTCATCGAAGGCCAGAAGACCCACATACGGAGCAGCCCCGAACTCATGGAGACGAGCCTCCTCCTCCTGTAGCCAAGCAGACTTCTTCATACGGCTCACCATCAATGGGTAGGCCGGAAAGCTGCGATAAACTCCAGAGGTCAAGAGACGTTTCACCCTCTGCTGTATAGAATGTGTTGAACAAGGGGCAAAACACTTCAAGCATTCCACAGCATAGTCCTCGGGAGATGGGATAGCGGAATCTAGAAGAAAAGACACTGTGATATACCCCGGCTCTGATCAGCAGAGGGGCGTATTCCTTCAGAACAAACTCTGTGAATTCTACTGCTCCCACCCGGAACAAATGGGCATCAGTTACCTTGGCATCTCCAAACCAACCGACAGCTAGCTGATATTTAAACTGGACCGCCAGACAGTTCAGCACAAAGGGTTCATCTCTATACCCCCACTTTATGGGTGCCAGGAAGAGACCGTAACTGGATTTCTCTTTGAAAACTTTGCCGCTCACTGTGTCCCATCAAGCAGGCGTAAATTTCAGAGCACGAGTCAGCATCTTTTTCTCTAGCTCCAACTCTGATATACCGAGGATTGCGTCCCAGTCACGCTTCTCCCCGAGAAGATAGATAGCCTTGCTGCGATACACTGACTCCTTCAGGCTGTCTCGTTCGACAAGAATGGCAGCTTCCACTGCACGGGCTATCTGATAGTCTCGCATGCCACCCACTGCAAAAGTTCGGATGAACGGCATCAAGTGGCGGTCCTTCGGAAGATCCGGCCGATAGCTGTTGCCCTTCCTGAAACATGTCTCAGTTGCAGTGGAATATACCCTGGACGTTGATACTGTATCAGTTTCAGAATCAAAAGATTCGTCAATGGTGGCAATTTTTTTATATCCGAAGTCCAGGCTATGCACATTCAGCCAGTTCACCACAGCCCGTGATATATCTGGCTGTGCTGACGAACTTGTTCCAGCAGCTCCAGAAGATGCAGCAGCGGAACTGAAGGCCATTGCAGTGTCTGCAGTCAGAGAAGAAATGTGAATTAAATCCTGGAATAAGAAACAGTCTTATAAAGATTATAGTGTGAAGCTATGTGAAAATTTTGGCAGCATCTCCCCTTATTCATGGTCTGCCCAAAGAAGATAGGGAGTCACCCACCAAGAGGGACTGATCCCGGAAGTAAAAGGGATTTAACCCCCAAAATAATATCCTACCCGGGCGAAATCTAATGAAGCAGGAAGGAAGCTGGATGGCTGAGGGGAAGAGCTCGCCACCACCGCCGAGAGAGTGAAGAGAGAGAAGAGGGAGTGAAGAATGAAGAAGAACGAGGCTCCCGGCGCCTTAAATAGGGGGGACCAAGAGGTGAGGCTCTTGATGTGATGAAATGCGCGCCGAGAACTCCCCCCTCCCTTCACAAAGGGCGCGCCGAGAAGCCCTGCCGAGGCCTTCCCTGAGCACGCCGATAAGCCCTGTCGAAAAGCAGCGCGCCGAGAACCGACGCGCTGAGAAGGCTGTGCCGAAAGGCCGTGCGCCGAGAAGCTCGCGCCAAGAGCGTTCAAGGCAAAGAAATTGAAATAAATCAAAAGAAATGCCAAAGTAATGATGCTTCCAAGCTGCAAAATGAAAAATGACTAGCAATGCCAAGCTGAGAAATGGGTTCAGATGCTGAATGATATATACACCTGCAGGCACTGTGTCACTTATCATGCATTCCCGCCACCTGCAAGTGGGGGGTATTTGTTCACACCTGAAATATAATCAAGAATAAAGATGAGGCCGAAGAGAAGACTGAAACAGAAATGAAGATCCCAGGGATTCCTGCAACGCCAGAACTACAGAAAATTCATCACTAAAGCTACCACCCGGTTGAAGCCCTCCCCTGCCAAGCCGATGTCTGGTGTTGTCATCACTCAGATGGCAATACAGATGAAGAAATGCGGTCTATCGACTGATGAAAATCTCCAGAAATGTTCTGATAAAACTATGTCAACTCACCAACTGGCCTTCACCTGTTCTAACAAGGTTCTAAAGACAGGATAGGCACCTTTGACAGCTCAATTCTACCGATGAGATGAGCCAAAGCATTAAAGGCCCTAAATGGGCTCATGAGGGTGGCGCCGGGAGCCCCTCACCAAAGCCCAAAGCCCATAGGGCAGCGGCGCCGGGAAGCTTCCGCAGTCTACTGAGGCGCGCTGGGAAGGTGTGAAAGACGCGCCGAAGTGGACCATGCCGAGAAAGGGGGTGTTGTGCCTATAAAATCCCCTGTTTCGTCAAAGAGAAGAAGAGAGGAGGATATACGGAGAGAGCCATCGAAGAGAAGCGAAGAGAGACATCTCCAGATAGCCAGATAAAAAAGGAGAGAAGAGAAGAAAAGCGGCTGCGAGGTCTGAAGGAAGGAGAAGGTGGGGTGCTGGGGGAGGGAGAGGAGTCAATGCTCCGCCCTCCCCGCCCCTTTATTGCTGTCTTTCCTTCCTACTTCCTTTTTTTTCTTTGATGCATAAGCTTTGATTCCGTTTTCCGCTTTCGAAGTGAAGAGATCTCCCTGTTGTCGAGGAGATAGAGTATTAGTCTATTTTTTTTCTCTCTCTCCTTCCCCTGTTCTATGAATGATGTAAACGATGAAACAGTGAAATGCAATTTCACGACTGTTCCGATGAAATGGTGCGGGTTGGCCCTTTTCTCCCTGTGCTCTCTCTTTCGGAATGTATGTTATCCCCCGCGTGCATTAATTGTTCGGATGCTTAGAACTCTAGTGAATTCTTGTGCCTATATGCATGCTTGTTTCAGATGGGACGGAGGTAACAGAGCCCCAATCCTCATTGTGGATCTTTGGGCTTTGTCCCTCTCTCTCCCTCGACGACATCGATGATTTAAACGTTGCGAAGTCCGTAGTCCTCTCAAGTTTCCCAAGCCATTGGGGCCATTACAGGGATCAGAGACAGTCATCTCTTGATCTCCTGGATGGTCGGTGATATGAATGGCATAAAGCCTATTCCAGAGGGTTCGAACGCCTGGTGACTTTAATCCCTCGAATCCCTTCTATCCATGTGACTCCTTGATGTTAATCTGGCAACTTGGTCGAGCCCTCGGTCCCTTCCTTGGTTGCATCCTAAACCCCCCCCCCCATCCGTTATCTGAATCCCAGGAAAAATCCCCAAAACAGTGCACCGTAAAACCCCACAAACCTTTCCGGCGCCAACTCCTCTCGGCGCCATGAATAGCTCCCGGCGCGGCCCTCAGCGCGCCGGGAACCTCACGCCGAGAGCTCCCTCTTTCTTCTTTAAACCATGCCGGGAACCTCACGCCGAGAGCTCCCTCCTCCTTCTTTAAGGCCATGCCGAGAACCTCATGCCGAGAACCCATTCCCCCCGCATCGGGAAGCCTGCCTATGCTCGTTATTGCTGCGCCGAGAGCCTCTCCTCCTCTGCCCAATCTTTGAGCACCCTGCCACGCTAATTCGAGAGATATCTATAGGTCACAGGGTACACCCCATGGAAAAAATAAACGGGGAACCATCCCCAACATCACACCGTGCCAGGGCCCAGTGCCTTTCTCTTTTGATTTTCATCCCGGCACTCCGTGGATGATCACCTATTTCTCCTTGGGCATGTTCCAAGTTGAGGGGAGATGCTGCCGAAATCCAGTCCAATGTCATCAACCCTGATGAGTCAAGGGAGTGTCACCGATACACTTCCCATCCGGCTCCATCTTCGGGGGAAACGAACCTATTTGGAGCGTCCGGTCAAGTGGAAGTGTCAAAAGGGAATACCCTAATGATTAGCCGAATTCCGTCCCGCCACTGCGTGGATGGTCTTCTATCCTTACCCGGCATGGCTCAAAGTTAAAGGTTGTGCCGCCCGATTTAGTCCGTTGAACTAAATAAATCTGCCCTCCATTCGTCCTCTTCCATAAGCATGAAGCCTTTATTTCGCACATTAGTATTTTGACTACCTTCTGAGGCCTCTTGTCTTTGGCGTTTAATCAAGGGTTGTCCTCCTCAAGGGAGGGCGTAATTAACGTCATGGCCTTCATGGCATGGCGGACTTTCGATCCCGACTCGGACTTCACAATCGAATGACCAAGTCAGATCGAGCGCACAATGAAATTGTCACTCTGGTGACTGGCACGCCTAATAAATCAAATCAACCAAATAAAAAAATAAAAAATATATAATAAATTAAATTAAAACAAACAAATAAATAAATAAGATAAGAGAAGAAAAGAAAAATCCGCGTCCACAATTGGTTAGTCCAAAAGGTATCATTACGAATTCAAAATGCCCATACCTGCTACGAAAAGCCATTTTATAAATATCCTCATCCTTGATCCGCAACTGATGATATTCAGATCGGAGATCGATCTTAGAAAAATATTGAGCTCTTGCTATCTGATCAAACAGCTCGTCAATCCTCGACAATGGGTACTTGTTATTGATAGTAAGCTGGTTCAATTGCCGATAATCGATACATAGTCTCATCGAGCCACCCTTCTTCCGGACAAACAAAACTGGAGCTCCCCACGGGGAGGTACTTTGACGAATGAACCCCTTCTCAAGCAATTTCATCAACTGTCACTTCAATTCCTTCAGCTCCGCAGGAGACATGCAATACTGAGCCTTCAAAATAGGAGACGCGCCAGGAGTTAAATCAATAGAGAAGACAACCTCTCTCTCAGGTGGTAGTCCTGGCAAATCCTCCGGAAAAATATCTTGAAACTCTCGGACAATAGGAATGTCCTTTACTTTAATCTTCTTCTTAGGGGTCACAAAAACAAAGGCTAGGAAAGCCTGACATCCCTTCCTCAATAACTTCTCAGCTCGAAGAGCCAAAATAAGCGGCACAAACTTAGAGTGCCTAACCCCAACAAAAGAAAGTTCGGGGTGTCCAGAAAAAGACACCGAACTAGTACTGCATTGAACATGGCCTCATACTTAGCCAACCAATCAGCTCCTAGGATTACATCATAATCCTTCATATCCATACAAACTAAATATGCTGGCATATTCAGTTCACTAATCATGACCTTACTAGAGGGATAGAAAGTTTTAATAGTAGATCCAGAGGCAATAGGGGTTGAAATTTCTAATGGAGAATTCATCAACACAGGCTTCACAGCTAAAGACTTAGCAAATTTTTGAGAAATGAAAGAATGAGTCGCTCCGGTATCGAATAGGACAAATGTCGGCTTATCATGTATAATAAGTGTACCTTCAACAAGTCCACCCTCCTTGGTGGTTCCCGCATCATCTTCTTGTAGGGCTTGAAGCTTGCCCTACTGCTTCCTATTTCCTTATGGCTTGGTCGGGGCAGCTTGATCTGACAGGAGGGGACACTCTGCAATGCGATGGTCCCTGCTTCCACAGTGCAGATAGGCGCCCAACTTGCGTCAGCATTCCTCTATGCTGTGACCTGGACGATCATAATACTTGCACTGGCCTTTGAATGGTACAATCGGGTCAGGTTTCTTATCTTCATTCTTTGGCACCTTGCCCTTCCACGAACTAGACCCACCATTGGGCCTTTTCTTGTCATTGCTGGGTATAGAGTTCCCGGAACCAGTAGTTTGTTCCTTCTTAGGATTCTTCTCACGAATTCTCTCAGTCATCTCTAAAGTATCCTCCAGAACTTGAGCCTTCCTCACCATCTCGGCGTAAGTCTGGATCTCCATTGGGGCTAGCTGGTTGATATAGTGCAGCTTCAAACCATTAAGAAAGCGCTTGGCCTTCATCTTCTCTGTGGACACCAAATGGGTTGCATAACGGGACAACCGAGAAAACTGAGCTTCATACTCGGCGATTGAAAGGGTCCGCTGCTTCAGAGCAGCAAATTCTGTCGCCTTCTTCTCTTGCACTCTGTCGAAAAAATAGGTGTTGTTAAAGAGTTCCTCGAACTCCTTCCACGTCACTTGCCTATCTCCCAAGGTGGCTTTTACGGCATCCCACCATGATCTCGCATCTCGTTCTAGCTGGAAGGTCATTAAAAGGACACATTCTTGATCACTACACTACATCACTTCAAAGATCCTCTGCATCACTTTCAGCCAATGCTCGGCTTCGTCAGGATCTGTCGAGCCGCCAAATCGTGGGGGATTCATCCCACGAAAGTTTCGATAAAGATCTCCCACTCCTTGGTGCGCCGCTCCTCCTTGGGCCACTGGCTGGAGAGCCCGCGTTAGCCCTTGAACCGTTCGTTGCATATCCCTCCATTGCGCACGTTCGGCTGCCATTGGAGATACCCTACACGTAGAACAAGTTAATTTAGAATCTTTTAGAAGGAACTTTCTAGAGTTAAATTATTAACTCAACCCAAGTCTCTACCTAAATCTCACTGGGTTGGATCCTTAGCCTTGTAATGAGGTTATAGGTCCTATGCCACCACTTAGAGTCTTAGAACTTAGAAAACCTAGGAATATTAGAAAACCTAGGAATATCAGAAAACCTTGGAATATCAAAAAACCTAGGAATATTAGAAAATCTTGGAATATTAGAAAACCTTGGCTATGATACCACCAAACTATTGTTGAGTTATGGTTTTGATGATTGTTGTAATTGTTAAGTTATGGTTTTGATGATAACTAAGCTTAATGTGTGATTACGTGATGATAACTAAACTTATGGTTGATTGCACATGTTCTTGATGATTGTGTTCATTCATCTTGTTATTTATGCTGGTTGCATATGCTGGTTTACAAGAGGCAAAAGGTTTCATAACATCTTTAATGTCAACAAGCACATAATTAACCCTGACTATCTTGCATGCAGGATCAAACTCATGGTAGTCACCTGGTGAACCAAAACTTTGCTCCTCTACAACCCAAAACAGGTGGTATATGTCATTTTCTGTCAAGGACGATTGGTTTACCAAAGTCCGGTCGACCTCCGGACCAATCCCGGTCGACCTGAAATAATAGCACCTCAAAGTCTACAGGCTCTGCCTCTAGCGGTCGACCGCCCATGGGCGTCCTGTCGACCGCCCCCGCCAGAATGAACCGAGCTGCAGTCTGAAACTTCTAGGTCGACCGCCAGCTTACTCCGGTCGACTGCCAGCCCCGAGCCCCCTTTTGTTGACTTCGTGTTTCAAGCTCGAGGAGAGGTCTTTCTACCCATTTGTTTAATCCCAATGACCCCAATCTCACAATATTTTGTGGATCTGGTCTGGGGCTTGTTTATGGACCATTCAAGGGCTATAAAACATATCATTTGGAGTCATAAACCCTAAGAAACCAAGAGAGCTTCAAGGGAGATCAAGGTGGCTCAAGGGAGAAGAAGAAGAGGAGTGCTACTGTAGCATGAACAATAGCTCGTGAATCAAAACTCCATCCAACAGCTGAAGATCCAAGGTCCAGTTTGAAGCCTTCATCCTCTAATGAATTGAAGAAGCAAGCAAGCAACAAGAGAGATCAAGGGGGAGGCTATCAAGGCAAGAAGAAGGCTACTACAACTCTCATAAACATACTCCATCTAGGAAGTTCTTCATCCAACTGGAGTCATTCTAGCACCATCTGAAGCCAAGGAACTTCCGATCAAGAGAAGAAGCAATTCAAGAGTTTCAAGAAGAGATCAAAGGAAGGTTGTTCAAGTGAAAAAGGAAGAGTACTGTAGCCATGAACAGTACTCAGTGCAAGAAGATCTACATCAAATATAAGGCTATTCAAGCTGAGTCTCAAGTCATTCAAGTGAAGAAGGAATCAACGCAAACATCCGGAGCATACACTCAGGGGGAGCCTAAATCAGGATCATTCTATACTGTGCCTCATTATGTTTCAAGTTCATATTTATGTTTTGTATAAACTGTGAACTTGTTTGTGTGTGGATCGTTGTTAGATCCGTGGTCGTGTGTGGTTGTCAAGTTCCATTCGTGTGTGCGTAGGTCTTCTTAGATCTGTGTGTGTGTGGTGTTTTATCCAGATCTTAGTCTTTGTGTGTGTGGAGTGCTGCACTTGTCGCAGCGTGTGTGTGTCTTATTAATCCGCTTGTTGGATCGTGTTGGAGACCTTGTCTCCGTGTGCGTGTGTTGGGGTGCATCCCCGTGTGTGTGGGCAGGCGTCGTTCTGCGTGTGTAGTTGGAGCGTCGTCTCCGTTTGGGGATTTATCCCTAAGTGAAGCCTCACCGGGTTTGGTGAGGGGTGGACGTAGGATTGCCATCGTTGCATCTGAACCATCTTAAAAACCGCTGTGCATTGTGCTTGTATTGTGTGGTTTGCTCCATTTCCTCTATCTCCATTCTACATAAACGTTAGTTTAAATTGTTGTTCTGCATTTATCTTCGTTTATCTTGCATAATCTATATCTTCTCATATAAAGTTTGATAAATCCTAATAGTGTTCAAATAGCTTTGAATCTCTTAACTAGCTTTGTATCACATATTTTATAAAAGGCCAAAAGTTTTCTTAAAATTGGTAAACACCCAATTCACCCCCCCTCTTGGGTGTCATTGATCGCGGGACTTCAATTGGTATCAGTGCCAAGGCTCTAATTTCATAGATCTAACGATCTAGAGTGATTCAGATCAATGACTACCATTATGTACACTTTGAATTCTCCACCGGTGTTTGATGGTTGTAATTTTGATTTGTGGTTAGGAAGGATGTGCAGTCTAGTCAACTCATATTGTCCTAAGCTATGGAAGCTTATCTCACATGGTCCTTATGAGTTGCCTAAAGATAAATCTGTCTGGACCATAGATTCCAAGCTTAAACATGATCAAAATTGTTTCGTTCTAAAATTGCTTATTGCTGTAGTTGATTCTACTCATTTCCCTTTTGTCCCCCATTACAGATCCGCGAAGGATATCTTGGTTGGCTTAACCAAAGTCCCGGAAGGGCATGAAGATCAATGTCTTGTGGCAGGCACGAGTGATCAAGGGAGTTATCAGCAAGTTGACTCAAGCTCAAAGGTAAATTCTGATTCTGATAATGAAGATGAATTTAGCTATGAGGAGTTATTGATTGCATATGATGAGCTTACTGATAAATATGAGAAGGTTAAGTCTAAAAATAAAAAATTGAAAAAGAATGTTGGACAAAATAAATGTGATTCTCCATGTAAAGAATGCTCGCACTTGAAGGAATTGATTGATGGTCATGTGTTTGACATTGAATTCATAAAGATCAAATTTCTTCTTTGAGAAATGAAAACAAAGAGCTGAGAGAGAGAGTAAGTCTTATGAACAATGGTCAAAATGAGTTTGCTCATGATAAAAATCTTGAAATAGAAAATGAGAAACTGAAGGAATTGAATAGAACCATTTTTGAAAGATTGCTTACTTTTGAAAAAGGAAAATCTATGAATATTGATCAATCTGAAAAAGTACATGTTTTGTTGCAAGAAATTGAAAGTCACAAATCCATCAATGCTACTTTACATGAACAAGTCAACTCCTGTGAAAATAAACTTCCTTCCTATGAATTGCACATTGCATCTCTTGAGAAATAGATTATTGACTTGAATGCTTCATTGTCTAGATTTGTGAATGGTCAAGAAAGTTTGGACAAATTATTAGGGACGAAAGTGAATTTTCAAAGGGAAGGGCTGGGTTTTAATCCTGTGAACAAAAAGAATTTTAAAAACAAAGTTTTTACATCTTTTGTGCACAGTTCGAACATAGCCAGTACATCAAATGGGTCCCCAAATCAATCTTCTTCATAGACAAT
The DNA here is from genome assembly GCA_022559845.1 of Amorphophallus konjac. NCBI lineage: Eukaryota > Viridiplantae > Streptophyta > Magnoliopsida > Alismatales > Araceae > Amorphophallus > Amorphophallus konjac. The sequence continues at coordinate 56,152,282 of CM040125.1, forward strand.
AAAAAGATCAAATGAAAATCTGAAAAAGAAAAATCATGTTGCACACACACATGCATCCATAAAGAAAATCAATTTGCATCAAAAATCCAAAAATGTTGCTAGCACCTCCATGCATGTTGAACATACCTCTTCCACACACACACAACCAATTAGAAAGAAACTCACATGTTTTTATTGTGGAAAACATGGACATGCTATGCAAAATTGTTTCATTATGAAGAATGATGATTTGAGAGCATGTAGAAACCAAGCTGTTTTAAAAAATGCAAAGAAAGCCTTCACCACAAAATCTTCCATGCATTGCAATCATTGTGGTAAAAGGAGTCATACAACTTCACACTGTTGGTTATTGTTGAAGAGAAAGAACTCCTACTCAACACATCATGCTCACACACATAAATCAGTAGAATCCATGAGAAGAAAGAAGATGATGCCACGTGCCATCTACCATCACTTTGGCAAATCTAGAAATGTTAAGCATGATTATTTTCTTGTGAAAGATGATGATTTGAATGTTTTTAAGGAGTGGAAGCCACGTGCCAAGACTGCTGCTAACCCACAAGGACCCAAGATGATTTGGTTATCTAAGAATGTAAATTGAGAAATCTGTTTTGTAAGAGTACCATGGAAATGAAAAGTATGACATCTATTTTCATCAAGAAGGTAAGGCATACGAGTCAAGTGACTCAAGCAAGGTTGGAAGAAAAATCAAAAACTGAATTTGATTTCTCAGGTGATATCCCTCTCACTCTCTCCACTAAAAGTGTTATGTCGTGTTTTACCATGTGCTGTATAGTTATGTGATCATGCATGAGTCTGTACATGCATTCCATCCATAGATAATTGTATACCCTTGTGCATATCATCTCATATAGCATCTTGTTGAAGTGGAGTTTTTGAAATCGTCAATAAATCTCGCTGCATATACTGAGTTTGCATAAGCCTTCACGTATTGTCATGCATAAATTGAATATTGTGAATTCATGTCATAATGCATAGCAATCCTCCTACCATCACCACCCTTGACTACATAGTATATAAAATGTTGACATGTGGAAGGGCAGGTTACGCCTGTCTGAAATCTATCACTACACGTGAGGTGATCTTCAGATCTAAGTTCTCCGCCCGGTACTATGAGTCAATCAGTCACATGCTGCACATGGCATTAGATTTTTTACTGAGCATATCACAGTCATGCACACATTGAGGGGGAGTCATCAGATTCATCATATGGGCTTAACATTTAGGTTCACACATGAGTCATGCATTACATCTAGAACTATCTAGGGGTGTTAGTTGTTAAAATTATTTGTCATGTCATTATAAATAAATTTGAATCGAAACTGATAAATCAAATCTTCTTGTCCTTGGATGCAGATCATACTCCCAAAAACCAAATGATAATGGGCTAGTCATGACCATGCTTTAATCAATTAAGGAACACCTTGCAAGGATAAAAATGTTAAGAAATTTCCTCCACCATCACCCGGAGATAGGAAATGATTTTGATGAGTACCCAAGGCATGGTATGAAAGGCGCACATCTCTTTTGACTGAGAATTGGTTGAATGGGTAAAGTTGATTAAACACATCTCATGAGACAAATCAGGTGGAAGGCTTGGATCAAAATAGATTCTCAAGGCAAAGGTATGAAAAGTAAAATCTGAAGTACTAACCGTTGTGGGGTTAGCAATCTTAGTGTATGAAGGCTTTCGATCTTGTCATCTAAATTCAGGTAATTCAACCTTATCAATTCATGCAATGGTCTTTTGTCACTTGTTGACACTTTAGGATGACAGGTATTGTTTCAAAACTTGAATTGTCATTCACTAGTCTACTGTGATGAACTTGTCTAACTGGCTTGAGAAGTGTGTATTGAATATTTCTCATTTTGAATTACACAACCACACCTGAATTTAACTGCATATCTGGTATATCAAATGGCATTTGTGAAAGAGTGGATTGTGCCCACTTGGAAGTATTCTCTATGCGTTGAGCTGGGTCTTTGGACTAAAATCTCCGTCTCGTACTAGATTTTGAAAATCGTGACTGGCTTGTGATTGGTGGAGTTATGAATGAATCCTTGAGCTGAGTTCTTTAAATTGAAAATATGTTTCTGATCAAATGATTCAAACATGTAGCTTCTTGATGATTTCTAATTTCAAAACTTGTGAAATGCTCTTGAATATCTGATTTTGAACAATTCTGTAAATTGGGTTGCATTGCTTAATTTTGATCATTTATGCACCCTTATTCATAAAGACCATGTCATGAAAAATGTTGTTGACACATTAATATAATGTGAATGTTGCAATGTCAAATTTGCCTCAAGGTTTGAAGATCAAGCCCTCCTATACTACATTTGCATCTTGCATCACATGCTCATCTAGGCATAGGTTGCACGCATTAGGATGAATTTATGCATTAGCTGAAGTTAGTTCATTCATTTGATATCAGAAGTTTTGCACCACATTGCATTCTATCTTGGCATGTTACATTTCATTACTATATGATCAAGTTGCATGGCATAAGTACTCATGCATTAGCTGCATTCACTTCATTCAATTGGTATCCATTTGTTTGGCATCAATTGCACATTTGCATTGCATGTTGCATACATTCCCTCTGTGTGCTTGCTTGATATTATATGCTATTCACCCCATCCCTTGGCATTTCTATGACCTTATATCTTCTTGATAAATAATACTACATTTGAGTTATTATTGGAGTGTTTCATGTCGTACACTCTGGGAGAGTTTATATTTCATAAGTGCATCTATTTAGGGGGAGTTGCACTGTTATGTATTCATGATATTTTCGGTATACATGCTGAATCAAATCCGCACACTTCATGCACAAAATGTGAAAATAAGTGTTAAAAATAAGGATATATGAATTTCTTTTTAACACTCTCGAGATGTTAAACTTATTGTATGTATGTTAAAGAGATAGTTGAGGAAAAAGCTGCCTACCTATCTTTGTTGAAAAATCTCGAATGAAAATGAACGGTAGAGCAATGCTAAGTCTCACTAAGTAAACTGGGCACATGTCACCTGAGACTGGATGTGGTTCATATCTAAAAAGTGTTGACTAGTATCTCTATTCAAAATGAGGTGAAATGGTTCAGTATTCTGAGTAACCAGGGATTCTGGCATGAGCTCCATGCGTCTACTCGCGTAAAAAGGGATTATTTGAACCTGATCACTCTTGAAAATTCTGACTGTCATGTGATATTGGTTGAGTTGAAAAATGATGGTGAAAACTCATTGTGGTAGAGCGTAGCCTCCAATACGTTGTTCTCCAAATAAAAGTGTAGTCTGTAAAATGTCTCTTTGTGTTAATCTGAAAATCAGAATATCCATATTGCAACTATCATTCTTCATGTTTCTCACTTACACATCTGGAAATTTGATTTAATATGTATTCAGAAAATTGATTGAATACTTTAGCAATTGCATGAATCTCCTATATGACTGCACAACTTCCCATGTGCTACACATGTGCATCCGGTTGTCATGACTCTCTTGCATCTTTCTTCTATCCATTCCCTTCTTATATAAGTATGGGGGAGCTGTGTTGCATGTATATATACGTATTGGTTTGATAGCTCTTAATCATCCCACATGTCATCCCTTGCATATGTTGCATTTCAAACCAAAATACAAAAATTTGAAATTTGAAAACCAACGACAATTCTTTTGGTATGCCCTCCTGTTGTTGCTTGTTGTGAAAATCTGCCATGGGATCTAGATTTTGAATGCTATCATCCTGAACACCTCATCTTGTAAACATCTTGCTCCACTGGTTCATATCCCTGAGGCCAATCACCAGCTTCAAGTGACTATTTTTACTTTGGTTTGTATCATATTGATTGGTGAGACTAATTACCCATTGGTCTCCTCTGATTTGAATCATATTGCCTTGTTCGCCCATGATCTGCCCTTACTTCTTCTGAATTGATAAGATGGGCTTTTGTTGCTTCAAAGGGAGATAGGTTTGTTCTTCCTCATTTGGATTCTTCCAGCTTGTTGATATTGTTGATCGTGTTACAGGGGGAGAAAGACTTGCATTATCCCGCTTTTTGATTATGTCAAAGGGGGAGAAAAATTGATGATTGTGTGTGACAAGGGGATTGTGTGTAACAAGGGGAGAAGAATATTTTGTGGCATTCTGTTATATCATCATAAGTTTATCATTAAGTTTATCATCATCACTAAGTTTGTCATCATCAAAAAGGGGGAGATTGTTGAGTTATGGTTTTGATGATTGTTGTAATTGTTAAGTTATGATTTTGATGATAACTAAGCTTAATGTGTGATTACGTGATGATAACTAAACTTATGGTTGATTGCACATGTTCTTGATGATTGTATTCATTCATCTTGTTATTTATGCTGGTTGCATATGCTGGTTTTACAAGAGGCAAGAGGTTTCATAACATCTTTAATGTCAACAAGCACACAATTAACCCTGACTATCTTGCTTGCAGGATCAAACTCATGGTAGTCAACTGGTGAACCAAAACTTTGCTCCTCTACAACCCAAAACAGGTTGTATATGTCATTTGCTTTCAAGGATGATTGGTTTACCAAAGTCCGGTCGACCTCTGGACCAATCCCGGTCGACCTGAAATAACAGCACCCCAAAGTCTATAGGCTCTGCCTCTAGCGGTCGACCGCCCCTGCCAGAATGAACCGAGCTGCAGTCTGAAACTTCTAGGTCGACTGCCAGCTTACTCCGGTCGACCGCTAGCCCCGAGCCCCCTTTTGTTGACTTCGTGTTTCAAGCTCAAGGAGAGGTCTTTCTACCCATTTGTTTAATCCCAATGACCCCAATCTCACCATGTTTTGTGGATCTGGTCTGGGGCTTGTTTATGGACCATTCAAGGGCTATAAAACATATCATTTGGTGCCATAAACCCTAAGAAACCAAGAGAGCTTCAAGGGAGATCAAGGTGGCTCAAGGGAGAAGAAGAAGGGGAGTGCTACTGTAGCATGAACAGTAGTTCGTGAATCAAAACTCCATCCAACAGCTGAAGATCCAAGGTCCATTTTGAAGCCTTCATCCTCCAATGAATTGAAGAAGCAAGCAACCAACAAGAGAGATCAAGGGGGAGGCTATCAAGGCAAGAAGAAGGCTACTACAACTCTCATAAACATATTCCATCTAGTAAGTTCTTCATCCAACTGGAGTCATTCTAGCACCATCTGAAGCCAAGGAACTTCCGATCAAGAGAAGAAGCAATTCAAGATTTCAAGAAGAGATCAAAGGAAGGTTGTTCAAGTGAAAAAGGAAGAGTACTGTAGCCGTGAATAGTACTCTGTGCAAGAAGATCTACATCAAATATAAGGCCATTCAAGCTGAGTCTCAAGTCATTCAAGTGAAGAAGGAATCAACGCAAATATCTGGAGCATACACTCAGGGGGAGCCTAAATCAGGAGCATTCTAAACTGTGCCTCATTATGTTTCAAGTTCATATTTATGTTTTGTATAAACTACGAACTTGTGTGTGTGTGGATCGTTGTTAGATCCATGGTCGTTGTGTTCCATTCGTGTGTGCGTAGGTCTTCTTAGATCTGCGTGTGTGTGGTGTTTTATCCAGATCTTAGTGTTTGTGTGAGTGGAGTGCTGCACTTGTCGCAGCGTGTGTGTGTCTTATTGATCCGCTTGTTGGATCATGTTGGAGACCTCGTCTCCGTGTGTGTGTGTGTTGGGGTGCGTCCCCGTGTGTGTGGGCAGGCGTCGTTCTACGTGTGTGGTTGGAGCATCGTCTCCCTTTGGGGATTTATCCCCGAGTGAAGCCTCATCGGGTTTGGTGAGGGGTGGACGTAGGATTGCCGTCGTTGCATCCGAACCACCTTAAAAACCGCTGTGCATTGTGCTTGTATTGTGTGGTTTGCTCCATTTCCTCTATCTCCATTCTACATAAACGTTAGTTTAAATTGTTGTTCTGGATTTATCTTCGTTTATCTTGCATAATCTATATCTTATCATATAAAGTTTGATAAATCCAAATAGTGTTCAAATAGCTTTGAATCTCTTAACTAGCTTTGTATCACATATTTTATAAAAGACCAAAAGTTTTCTTAAAATTGGTAAACACCCAATTCACCCCCCCTTTTGGGTGTCATTGATCGCGGGACTTCAACTATCACGCCCCGACGCGGAATATCAGGACCGGCAGTAGAAAGAGTTAATAACAATATGTTGATTTCCATACATGCTAAGACCTGCGCTAGAGAATCGAACATTCAACACAACATCTAAGAGATTCTACCAAACAACAATTTCTAATTTACCAAAAACCAAGTTTTAACATCAAACCCACTCAAAAGAACTTAAGAAAACTACAACATTCGACATAAACAAAGTTACATCCATCAACTTATTACAACATCACTAGACAACACTCTAAACCCAGAAAGACTCTACGAAAGCCTCTACACAGTCTTCTAACTGGTTCGCTCCAGGGCTTCACTCTTGCCCGTCCCCATCAGTTTGCGAGTCCTCACCTGAGCTACCTGAAATAGGGGGAAACAACCGGGTGAGCGAACGCTCAGTAGGTAATAGCAAGAAAGTTTAAGTAATTAACCAATTTACATTTATGATGTACGGGAAGAAAAATAAACAGATGATATAAATAGCTGAATGAGGATAGTAAGAGAACAAGAACAAAGTATAATCTGGAATTGGCCAATCAAGCATGAAATAACCAAGTCATGTAACTAAGGAATTCAGCAATTTATAATACAATAGAGAGATCATGTACAAGAATATGTCGTAGACATCACGCTAGTCATGCACTCAGTGCAATGCCTCACCATGTCATTACAACTCCCCGGGACGCTAGTACTTTTCGGGCGCTCCTCCCAGGACCAGACCGGGCCCTTGTGATGCGTTGGCATTGATTTAATGGATCCAAGATCCCAAGTTATGTCTAGACATTAATCAAGTTAAATGGCCAATAATTTCAAGGTATAGAACTTACCTCGAAAAATTCCAAGGGTAAGTGAAGTAGATACTTTGACCAGAAAGTTCAAGTTATCAAGAACCAATAGGTCCTTGCATTTTAACACCAAGAATCACGGAAAACATTTCTGGAAGATACACGGTCCAAATTGGGCCGCTCAGAGAATGGACGGTCGTTAACTGGACCGTGCTAAAAGGATTGGGCTGAAGAACAGCCTAATGGAAGCCAATGATAAACGGTCCATTATGGGCCGCTCAACATATAGAATGATCACAGATGGGCCTTTTAACAGATATGAACGGTCTACGTTGGGGCGTTCACGGCAGGAACGATCTGAAGCCCAATACGATAGTAAGCGGGTTGGATTGCGCCGCTCAGGAACTGAATGGTCCGAATTGATCCGCTGAACTAACTAGACGGGCCTATTCCGTCCGTTCAATACTGGCTTAACCAGCCAAGGGAAAGTCCATCCAAATGGGCTCCTGGGTTGCCATAGGCGGGGTGAAATTGAACCAGGGTCCAGTCCACTATCCGTTGGTCAGCCCAGAGGCTTTTTGGTCGACTATAACATAACCAGGTCGAAGATAGAGAAAGGGCAATCGACCAAAAGATAGGGCATTCTGCCAGAATTACACGATTTCTATTGGGCTGTCCCGAGTGTTACACGGTCCAGATCTAGCCGCGCAATAACTCGGATAGTTCAATGTGATTCGTGGCTCAAACCAGGGTAATCCAAGCGATTCAATCGAGTTAACAGTTACAGGACTTGTGGTACAACCTGCCCGACGTCCTAGTTGGAATCCCAGGCTCGCGGGGGCTTAAGGTCTCATAATGGAGGTCCTAGTCCAACGGAAGGAATATCCGACGGAGAGTTCAAATCATAATGGAGGTCTTCTTCTTAGCATGTATGAATCTGGAATCAAAGCATTAAGCGACCAAGTTGGTGAACTAGATGGGAATTCTCAATAGACTTTCACCAAAGTAAACGCACAAGTGTCAAGGCATTTATTTACTCTCGAAGGTTGGATCAAAGTGATTGCTTTGAAGGTTGAACAATTGTAGGAATACTTGATATATAATCTCCGGGGATCAGAGAAAGCACTAATTGATTGTGTGCTTGACATTCGGTCTGATCTAGAGACTTCAGATGCAGATATATCTGGCTTGTTTGCAAAAATTGAACGAAAAGATAAAATAGAAGAGGGAATGAAAGTTTAATAATCCCCAATCCATCAAGTTAAAAGCCATAATGATGAACACCAAGAAAAAAAGGAAGAACGAGTGAAATTCAGTCAACCTGCCATGGGGTCAGTCGATTGACCCATGGGCAGGTCAACTGATTTAAGCTTAAAGGGCCCATTTCTGTCCTCTGGGTGTCTCATGCACCAAAGAATGCAGTAACATGACAAAAAATAAGATAATAAGAAGAAAAAAGAAAGGAACAACAATAAAAACAAACAACAAACAATACAAACAAAGCAAACAAAAATAAAAAAAAGTAAACCACAAACAACAACAACAATAAAAAAAGGAGAAGGGTGGCGAAGTCAGCCGACTAACCTCAATGTCAGTCGACTGACATTGAGGTCAGTCGACCAAATCAATCGTCTGACTTCAAAGTTAGTCGATTGATTTTTGGTCGATTCGCTTTGAAGCCAACCGACCGAGTCTGTGCTCAGTCGGCTGACTTTGAAGTCAGTCGACCTAATGCGAATTCGGTCGACCGACTTCAAAGTCAGTCGACCGAACTTTTCCACCCTTCTCATTTATTAAAAAAAAGAGGAGAGAAGAGAAAAGAATTAAAAAATATAATAATAATAATAATGTTAAATGATAATAATAATAAGAAAAGAATTATGATAATAAGGTAGGAGACAATGAATGAAAGTGATAAAAAAATGATGATAATAAAAAGCATGGAATCAAATTAAAAACAAAGATGTGCTCATGCACCCGAAAGGAATTGAAACAATAAATAAAACAAATATATACATTTATAAATATCCATTTTGGAGTCCTCACCACCCCCAGACCCCATGTGAAGAGAACATAAACGATGCCCTCGCAAACCAGGCTTGGATCTCGGGGACCACCCCGCCATAGTCATGGCCTAACTTTGCCTTGGGCCAACATCCTTCCGGGTCTGACCTATTTCTATAGGGATCTATCCCGCTCCTGTCTGTTGTGTCCCTGTAGTTTTGATGATGTCAAACACTATGACTCATCATGAGTCAGTGAATGGAATTCATGCCTTGATGACGTCATAGTGCATTGGTGAATTTGTTTTGAAGCATTAGTTTTATGCTATGTTGAAGTCACATGTTGGATGCATTTGATCCTATCATAATCTAATCATATGCAGAAGTGTGTGTTTGAATACTGATAAGAACAGGTCTCAAAGTATCTCAAAGGTTAAGTCAATTCCGTGGAATTCATGATTGCAGTGGGACAAGTAGTGGAACAAGAGTAGTATCACATGCAGTTCAGTAGAAGTCAGCAGTATAGAATTGAGCCTACTAATGGGAATCAAGCCAGCTGCCAGGCTGAAGCGGATCGTGGACGTTGCCAGGCCAAAGATGAAGGCACTATAGGTCCCTAGCGCGACCTGGCAGAAGACGCTAGGGTCCCCTAGTGGTACATGAAGAATGTGCCAGTCAACCCTAGCGCCATCTCAGACAGAAACTCGGCTGTAGAAGGTCCAACTTCCCGGCGCCTAACTCTTCAAAGTCTTCGATGTCTGCTGTCTTCCATGGTTGTAAATCGACGTGTTAGCATCATTTTATCTTCCCCTTTCCCTATATATGTATCCCATCTCGTTTGATTAAGCAATCAAAGCATGAATCTATAAGTGTTCTTGAGTGTAGCCCATGGCTATCTTCCCCAATCTTTGGAAACCCCCTTCGTCCTTCCCTCTATAGGTGTAAGGCCAAACCTTTTTCTCCTGATCCTCTCTATTTCCCCTTCAATGGAGGACGATCGAAGCCTCGGATGCATCGGCTCTGAGATGGGGTCGAGTGTGACGCTCCATTCGAAGCTTCGTTCTTCTTCCAACCAACGATTCCACTTCCCCCACCTCCGCCAAAGATGCTGTTACGATCAGGATGGAGCTCGACTGCACCGTACCTGCGAAGGGTTCGGGTGAGAGGCCCCAGCCAAGCTTCCTCACGGCCCTAACATCATCTACGTCCACCCTCCTTCCCTTGCAGCTCACCCCACATCCACCTTCTCAAAAGTTATCCTAGCTAGTATTAGGTTGGTTTGATTTCAATTTCAGCATTCCCCATGTGTTTTCTATCATCCTATGTGTTTCCCCTTGTGTTTTGATCCCCCAGAGTCATCCACGGGAGCCCCGACGTCGAGGTTCTTTGTTCTACTGCTGTCTGAGAACGTGCGTAAACGATATAGCGCGATCTTCAAAATGCGCGTAAAGGGTATAGCGCGACTATGAGCAGAAGGAAGAAGAAGACCCCCCACTTTCGTCCCGCATCAAATTGGTATCAGAGCTTAGGGAACCAGGCTGTTCTCACAGACTAGGATCTTGAGCTACGAGGTTCGAGGATGAACCTTCCCAACTGGAGGTGTTTTGATGGGAATCAAGCCAGCTGCCAGGCCGAAGCGGATCGTGGACGTTGCCAGGCCAAAGATGAAGGCGCTATAGGTCCCTAGCGTGATCTGGCAGAAGGAGCTAGGGTCCCCTAGTGGTACATGAAGAACACGCCAGTCAACCCTAGCGCGATCTCAGACAGAAACTCGGCTGTAGAAGGTTCAACTTCCCGGCGCCTAACTCTTCAAAGTCTTCGATGTCTGCTCTCTTCCATGGTTGTAAATCGACGTGTTAGCGTCGTTTTGTCTTCCCCTTTCTCTATATATGTATCCCATCTCATTTGATTAAGCAATCGAAGCATGAATCTATAAGTGTTCTTGAGTGTAGCCCATGGCTATCTTCCCCAATCTTTGGAAACCCCGTTCGTCCTTCCCTCTATGGGTGCGAGGCCTAACCTTCTTCTCCTGATCCTCTCTATTTCCCCTTCAATGGAGGACGATCGAAGCCTCGGATGCATCGGCTCTGAGATGGGGTCGAGTGTGAGGCTCCATTCGGAGCTTCGTTCTTCTTCCAACCAACGATTCCACTTCCCCCACCTCCGCCAAAGATGCTGTTACGATCAAGATGGAGCTCGGCTGCACCGTACCTGCGAAGGGTTAGGGTGAGAGGCCCCAGCCAAGCTTCCTCACGGCCCTAACATCATCTACGTCCACCCTCCTTCCCTTGCCGCTCACCCCACATCCACCTTCCCAAAAGTTATCCTAGCTAGTATTAGGTTGGCTTGATTTCAATTTCAGCATTCCCCATGTGTTCTCCGTCGTCCTATGTGTTTCCCCTTATGTTTTGAACCCCCAGAGTCATCCACGGGAGCCCCGGCGTCGAGGTTCTTCGTTCTGCTGCTGTCTGAGAACGCACGTAAATGATATAGCGCGATCTTCAGAACGCGCGTAAAGGGCATAGCGCGACTATGATCAAAAGGAAGAAGAAGACCCCCCACTTCCGTCCCACATCAAATTGGTATTAGAGCTTAGGGAACCAGGCTATTCTCACAGACTGGGATCTTGAGCTACGAGGTTCGAGGATGAACCTTTCCAAGTGGAGGGGTTTTGATGGGAATCAAGCCAGCTGCCAGGCCGAAGCGGATCGTGGACGTTGCCAGGCCAAAGATGAAGGCGCTATAGGTCCCTAGCGCGACTTGGCAGAAGGCGCTAGGGTCCCCTAGCACGACATGAAGAACGCGCCAGTCAACCCTAGCATGATCTCAGACAGAAACTCGGCTGCAGAAGGTCCAACTTTCCGGCGCCTAACTCTTCAAAGTCTTCGATATCTACTGTCTTCCATGGTTGTAAATCGACGTGTTAGCGTCGTTTTGTCTTCCCCTTTCCCCATATATGTATCCCATCTCGTTTGATTAAGCAATCGAAGCATGAATCTATAAGTGTTCTTGAGTGTAGCCCATGGCTATCTTCCCCAATCTTTGGAAACCCCCTTCATCCGTCCCTCTATGGGTGCGAGGCCCAATCCTATTCCCCTGACCCTCTCTCTTTCCCCTTCAACAGAGGATGATCGAAGCCCCGAGTGCATCGGCTCTGAGACGGGGTCGAGTGCGAGGCTCCATTCGGAGCTTCGTTCTTCTTCCAACCAACGATTCCACTTCCCCACCACCGCCAAGATGTTGTTAAGCTCTGGATGAAGCTTGGCTGCGCCGTACCTGCGAAGGTTTCGGGTGAGAGGCCCCAGCCAAGCTTCCTCACGGCCCTAACATCATCTACGTCCTCCCTCCTTCCCTTGTCGCTCACCCCACATCCACCTTCCCAAAAGTTATCCTAGCTAGTATTAGGTTGGTTGATTTCAATTTCAGCATTCCCCATGTGTTCTCCATCGTCCTATGTGTTTCCCCTTGTGTTTTGAACCCCCAGAGTCATCCACGGGAGCCCCGACGTCGAGGTTCTTCGTTCTGCTGCTGTTTGAGAACGCGCGTAAACGATATAGCGTGATCTTCAGAACGCACGTAAAGGGTATAGTGCGACTATGAGCAGAAGGAAGAAGAAGACCGCCCACTTCTGTCCCGCATCACCTACTGTTAAGATTGGTCGACCAATATGATTATTTTGGTCAACCGAAATGTTCTGCCATAGTTCCCGCTTAAGGATAAAAAATAGTTGCTTACAGGTGACAAATAAGCCACAAGGGTTACAAATGGCTCTACACGGGTGAAAAATAAGTGATGAGGTGAAGAATGAATGAAAGTTTTGAAGGCTGAATAAAAGATGAAGCCAAGTCGACTTCGGATGAAGGTCAAGTCGATTTTGTTCAAGCTTAACTTCAAATTCAGTCAAATTGACCCAGTCAAAGGTCAA